>LR738714.1:785665391-785782440 GCA_902687465.1 Secale cereale
CCCCCCGTGGACCGCCTTTTTCAGTTAAAAAATAAATAAAAGAAAATGATATAAATGTCAAAAAAATAAAAGAAAATAAGTTTCCCATGTGATATGTGGTCTACTTGTTAAGAAAATTTACAAATATGAATTTTGACTTTATTTGCAAAATATCTCTGGAATTTAGTAAAACGGGTATAACTTTTGCATACGAACTCGGATTAAAAAGTTTTTTATATGAAAAATCATCTACTCGAAAAGTTACATCCGAATTTAACGGGGAGAACCCCTTTAAACATTTTCAAAATCCCCAAAAACCTAACAGAAAAAAAGTTACGGGGCTTTTAAGATCTGCAGGCAAAAAAATTCAAAAAGTTTCAAACTTACTAGTGGCGCATCATTTGCTAGGTGCGCCACTAGTAACAGAAAAAAAAATATAAAATTTTCGAAAAAAAATTATAATTTTTTTTCCAAAATATGATACGTAATATGACCGGGAAGTTTGAAATATATTTTCAAAATTTCATCATACTCATGAACATTAACAAACTCCTAGACATCAAGAAGGGTTAATAGGATTGATATGATAGATATATCAACAAGTGCGTGTAAAGTGAGCTGGTGCTGGGGTTGGATAGAACTACGAAGTTAAGCGTGCTGAAAAAAAAATTTGAAAAAAAATTTTGAAAAAAAAAATTTGAAAAAAATACTAATGGCGCACTTCTACGTAGTGCGCCATTAGTATGCCAGATACTAATGGCGCACCAGAGGTGCGCCATTAGTATCCAACTACTAATGGCGTGCTAGTAATGGCGCACCGGTAGTGCGCCATTAATGGGCAAAACTGGTGCGCCATTAGCAGCCCTTTTTGTAGTAGTGCTTTATAAGAATCAACGGCGTGGCTACCCAAGAAATTCCCTCCGGTAATGGTATCTGAGATAAATCTATTCCACGGAGTTATGCCAACATAAAAATTGCGAAGAAGCACGGAAGTGGAAAGCTTCCTATTAGATCTATTTTGAGCATTGCAAATTCTACACCACGCATCTTTTAAGTTTTCTTCCTCCCTTTGTTTAAAATTGAGAACCTCACTCTCGGGAGTATTGATAATGATAGGTGTGCTAGACATGATTACAAGCAAGCAATCCAACACACAAGCAAACAAGAAGCAAGCGAACGATAAGCACACGGCAGAAGAAGGGCAAATAAAACAACAAGGGTGAAGTGGAGGAGAGGAAAATGAGAGGCAAATAAATGTAAATCGAAGGATAAGGGTTTATGATAGGTACTTGGTATATGACTTTTGCGTAAGCCTCCTCGGCAATGGCGCCAGAAATTCTTCTTGCTACTTCTCGAGCTTGCGTTGTATTCCCTCGAAGAGGAAAGGGTGATGCAGCACAGTAGCGTAAGTATTTCCCTCAGTTTTCAAGAACCAAGGTATCAATCCAGTAGGAGACCACGCGCGAGTCCCTCGCACCTGCACAAATAAATAAGAACTTTGCAGCCAACGCGATAAGGCGTTGTCAATCCCTTTACGATCACTTACGAAAGTGAGATCTGATAGAGATGATAGTTTGATATTTTTGGTATTTTTGGATATAAGAACAGAAAGTAAAAACGGAAAAGTAAAGTAGATTGTAGATTGATATGTTGAGAATAGATCCGGGGGCCATAGTTTTCTCTAGTGGCTTCTCTCATGATAGCGATATTCTACGGCGGGTAAACAAATTACTGTCGAGCAGTTGATAGAAAAGGGAATAATTATGAGACTATCTAGGCATGATCATTATATATAGGCATCACGTCCGAGACAAGTAGACCGAAACGATTCTGCATCTACTATTATTACTCCACACATCGACCGCTATCCAGCATGCATCTAGAGTATTAAGTTCATAAGAACAGAGTAACGCCTTAAGCAAGATGACATGATGTAGAGGGCTAAACTCAAACATAGTGATATAAACCCCATATTTTTATCCTCGATGGCAACAATACAATACGTGCCTTGCTGCCCCTACTGTCACTAGGAAAGGACACCACAAGATTGAACCCAAAGCCAAGAACTTCTCCCAATGCAAGAACTATAGATCTAGTAGGCCAAACCAAACCAATAATTCGAAGATACTTGCAAGGATATTATAATCATACATAAAGAGTTCAGAAAAGAACCAAATATTTCTCATAGATAATCTTGATCATAAACCCACAATTCATCAGATCTCGACAAACACACCGCAAAAAGAGATTATATCGAATAGATCTCCTGGAAGACCGAGGAGAACTTGGTATTGAGATCCAAAGAGAGAGAAGAAGCCATCTAGATACTAGCTATGGACCCAAAGGTCTATGGTAAACTACTCACAACTCATGGTGAGGCGATGATGATGATGTAGAAGCACTCCGTGGTAGATCCCCCCTCCGGCGGAGCTCCAGAACAGGCCCCAAGATGGGATCTCACGGGAATAGAAGGTTGCGGCGGTGGAACTAGGGTTTTCTCTGTTGTTCTGATGGTTTCGGGGTACGTAGATATATATAGGAAGAAGGAGGGCACCGGGGGCCAGACGGGGTGCCCACGAGGCAGGGGGCGCGCCCTATGGGGGGGCGGGGGCGCCCCCACCCTCGTGGACGCCACGTCAGCCCTACTCCGTGGTTCTCAAGTCTCCCGTGCGTATTTTTCTCCAAAAATATCTCTCCCGAAAGTTTCATTCCGTTTGGACTCCGATTGATATTCCTTTACTGTAAAACCCTAAAACAGGCAAAAAACAACAATTTGTATTGGGCCTTTGGGTTAGTAGGTTAGTCCCAAAAATAATATGAAAGTGTATAATAAAGCCCATTAAACATCCAAAATATCATAAATAATAGGATGGAACAATAAAAAATTATAGATACGTTGTAGATGTATCAAGCATCCCCAAGCTTAATTCTGGCTCGTCCTTGAGTAGGTAAATGATAAAAGCAGAATTTTTGATGTGGAATGCTAACCAACATAGTTTTTCAATGTAATTCTCATAATTGTGGCATGAATGTTTATATCTGAAAGATTCAAGACAAACGTCTATATTGGCATAAGAAATAATAATACTTCAAGCATACTAACAAAGCAATCATGTCTTCTCAAAATACTATGGCTAAATAAAGTTATCCCTACAAAATCATATAGTCTGGCTATGCTCCCTCTTCATCACACAAAATATTCATATCATGCACAACCCCGGTTTTAGCCAAGCACTTGTTTTCATACTCTATTCTTTCAAACCTTTCAACTTTCATGCAATACATGAGCGTGAGCCATGGATATAGCACTATGGGTGGAATAGAGAGGTGGTTGTGGAGAAGACAAAAAGGAGGGAGATAGTCTCACATCGACCAGGCGTATCAATGGGCTATGGAGATGCCCATCAATATATATCAATGTGAGTGAGTAGGGATTGCCATGCAACGGATGCACTAGAGCTAAAAATGTATGAAAGCTCAACAAAAGAAACTAAGTGGGTGTGCATCCAACTTGCTTGCTCACGAAGACCTAGGGCATTTGAGGAAGCCCATCATTGGAATATACAAGCTAAGTTCTATAATGTAAATTCCCACTAGTATAGGAAAGTGACTAAACATGAGACTCTCTTTCATGAAGAACATGGTGCTACTTTGAAGCACAAGTGTGGAAAAACATAGTAGCAATTGTCCCTTTTCTTTTCTTTTCTTTTCGTTTCTTTTTCTTTTTTTGGTCCTTTCTTTTTTTGGAGGGGCTTTCTTGATTTAGCCTTTCCTCGAATGGGACAATGCTCTAATAATGATGATCATCACACTTTCATTGAATTACAACTCGATATTATAACTCGATACTAGAACAAAGTATGACCTATATGAATGCCTCCGGCGGTGTAGCGGGATGTGCAATGAATCAAGAGTGACATGTATGAAAAATTATGCATGGTGGACTAGCCACAAATACGATGTCAACTACATGATCATGCATGACAATATGACAATATGAAGCGTGTCATATGAACGGAATGGTGGAAAGTTGCATGGCAATATATCTCGGAATGGCTATGGAAATGCCATGATAGGTAGGTATGGTGGCTGTTTTGAGGAAGGATATATGGTGGCTGTTTTGAGGAAGGATATATAGTGGGTGTATGGTACCGGCGAAAGTTGCGCGGTACAAGGGAGGCTAGCAATGGTGGAAGGGTGAGAGTGCATAATATCCATGGACTCAACATTAGTCATAAGAACTCATATACTTATTGCAAAATTTTACGAGTCAAACAAAGCAATCAACGCATGCTCCTAGGGGGAGGTTGGTAGGAGTTAACCATCGCGCGTCCCCGACCTCCACAGAAAGGATGACACTCTACAAATACCTCATGCTCTAACTTCATCACATAGCGGTTCACCATACGTGCATGCTACAGGAATCACTAACTTTAACACAAGAATTTCTCAATTTCATAATAACTCCATTATCATGACTCAAATATCACTATCCTCATATCTCAAAACAATTATCAAGCATCCAACTTCTCATCATATTCAATGCACTTAGTGTGAAAGTTTTTACTACATTGATCTTGGATGTCTATCATGTGAAGGCTAGTTTTATAGCCACAGCACATTACCATGCTGTTTTAATAGACTCTCAAAAGGATATAAGTGAAACATGAAAGATCAACAATTTCTACAAAATATAATCACCACCGTGCTCTAAAATATATAAGTGAAGCACGAGAGCAAAAACTATTCAACTCAAAAGATATAAGTGAAGCACATAGAGTGTTCTATCAATTCCTAGGCCATATTTAACTCTCTCAAAAAGGTGTGTCCAGCAAGGATAATTGTGGCAAACTAACAAGCAAGGACTCAAATTATACATGACGCTCCAAGTAAAACACATATCATGTGGTGAATAAAAATATAGCTCCGAGTATAGTTACCGATAGATGAAGACGAAAGAGGGGATGCCTTCCCGGGGCATCCCCAAGCTTAGGCTCTTGGTTGTCCTTGAATTTCACCTTGGGGTGCCTTGGGCATCCCCAAGCTTAGGCTCTTGCCACTCTTTGTTCCATATTCCATCAAAGCAATACTCAAAACTTGAAAACTTCACAACACAAAACTTAGACAAAAATCTCGTGAGCTCTGTTAGTATAAGAAAACAAACCACTACACAAAGGTGCTACAATGAATTCATTCTTTGTTTATATTGGTGTTAAACCTACTATATTCCAACTTCTCTATGATTCATACTTCCCAATACTACTCATACATGCATTGAAATAAGCGAACAACACATGAAAAACAGAATCTGTCAAAAACAGAACAGTCTGTAGTAATCTGTAACTTTCGCATACTTCTGTAACTCCAAAAAATTGAAATAAATTGGTAAACGTGAGGAATTTGTCTATTAATCATCTTCAAAAAGAATCAACTAAATAGCACACTCCAGTAAAATCTGGTGACCATTCTAGCGAGCGCTAACGATTCTGTTTTTCACAGCAAGATCATATAAACTTCACGCAAGTCTTCCCAAAGGTTCTACTTGGCACAAACACTAATTAAAACATAAAACCACATCTAAACAGAAGCTAGATGCAATATTTATTCCTAAACAGAAGCAAAAAATAATATAAATTTGGGTTGCCTCCCAGCAAGCGCTATCGTTTTACGCCCCTAGCTAGGCACGATACATGGATAGATCTAGGTATTGCCATCTTTGGAAGGCAATTCTTTAATTAAGCACTTGTGATTCTTAGGATCTTCTTTATCCCTATTGATAATCAAACTTTTGGGCAAGAAATCAAGAAATTCAATTGTGTCAAAAGGTTCTCTTGCAAAAGTAAGAAAATTAGGATGAACACTTATGGATTTAAGATCCGTGATTCCTTTACTAGATGTTTCACCCTTGTTCTTAGGAACATACATGAACTTAGATAATTTAGTGGTAGAAGGATTTGAAGTAGTTTTTATAGCAGAAAGAGCAAAACCCACATTAGTAATAATATCCTCAAGATTATTGATCCTAGTAAAATCTTGATCTAATTTTTCTTTAACTATGGGTTCCTTTTCCTTAAGGTTTTTCAAAACAACTCCTGCCTTGGATCCATATTGGGTAATTTCATTGTGGATCTTTCTATCCAAGTTATCTACCAACTCTACCATAGCAACTTTGTTTTCAATGATTTCTAGCCTTTGCATAACATGCTCCAAAGTTAAAATGGTCCCATTAACGATAAGAGGTGGTGAGCAGAATAATTCAGTCATTGCATTATAAGAATCAAAAGTATGGCTACCCAAGAAATTCCCTCCGGTAATGGTATCTAAAATAAATATATTCCACAGAGTTATGCCAACATAAAAATTGCGAAGAAGCACGGAAGTGGAAAGCTTCCTATTAGATCTATTTTGAGCATTGAAAATTCTACATCAGGCATCTTTTAAGTGTTCTTCCTCCCTTTGTTTAAAATTGAGAACCTCACTCTCGGGAGTATTGATAATGATAGGTGTGCTAGACATGATTACAAGCAAGCAATCCAACACACAAGCAAACAAGAAGCAAGCAAACGATAAACACACGGCAGAAGAAGGGCAAATAAAACGACAAGGGTGAAGTGGAGGAGAGGAAAATGAGAGGCAAATAAATGTAATGCGAAGGATAAGGGTTTGTGATAGGTACTTGGTATATGACTTTTGCGTAAGCCTCCCCGGCAATGGCGCCAGAAATTCTTCTTGCTACTTCTCGAGCTTGCGTTGTATTCCCTCGAAGAGGAAAGGGTGATGCAGCACAGTAGCGTAAGTATTTCCCTCTGTTTTTGAGAACCAAGGTATCAATCTAGTAGGAGACCACGCGCGAGTCCCTCGCACCTGCACAAACAAATAAGAACTTCGCAGCCAACGGGATAAGGGGTTGTCAATCCCTTTACGATCACTTATGAAAGTGAGATCTGATAGAGATGATAGTTTGATATTTTTGGTATTTTTGGATATAAGAACAGAAAGTAAAAACAGAAAAGTAAAGTAGATTGTAGATTGATATGTTGAGAATAGACCCGGGGGCCATAGTTTTCTCTAGTGGCTTCTCTCATGATAGCAATATTCTTCGACGGGTAAACAAATTACTGTCGAGCAATTGATAGAAAAGCGAATAATTATGAGACTATCTAGGCATGATCATTATATATAGGCATCACGTTTGAGACAAGTAGACCGAAACAATTTTGCATCTGCTATTATTAATCCACACATCGACCGCTACCCAGCATGCATCTAGAGTATTAAGTTCATAAGAATAGAGTAACGCCTTAAGCAAGATGACATGATGTAGAGGGATAAACTCAAACATAGTGATATAAACCCCATCTTTTTATCCTTGATGGCAACAATACAATACGTGCCTTGCTGCCCCTACTGTCACTGTGAAAGGACAACGCAAGATTGAACCCAAAGCCAAGCACTTCTCCCAGTGCAGGAACTATAGATCTAGTAGGCCCAACCAAACCAATAATTCGAAGAGAGTTGCAAGTATATTATAATCATACATAAAGAGTTCAGAAAAGAACCAAATATTTCTCATAGATAATCTTGATCATAAACCCACAATTCATCAGATCTTGACAAACACACCGCAAAAAGAGATTACCTCGAATAGATCTCCTAGAAGACCGAGGAGAACTTGGTATTGAGATCCAAAGAGAGAGAAGAAGCCATCTAGATACTAGCTATGGACCCGAAGGTCTGTGGTAAACTACTCACAACTCATGGTAATGTGATGATGATGATGTAGAAGCACTTCGTGGTAGATGCCCCCTCCGGTGGAGCTCCGGATCAGGCCCTAAGATGGGATCTCACGGGAATAGAAGGTTGCGGCGGTGGAACTAGGGTTTTCTCTGTTGTTCTGATGGTTTCATGGTATATATATATATATATATATATATATATATATATATATATATATATATATATATATATATATATATATATATATATAGAAGGAGGGCACCGGGGGCCAGACGAGGAGCCCACGAGGCAGGGGGCGCGCCCTATAGGGGGGGCCCACCCTCGTGGACGGCACGTCAGCCCTACTCCGTGGTTCTCTAGTCTCCCGTGCATATTTTGCTCCAAAAATATCTCTCCCGAAGGTTTCATTCCGTTTGAACTCCGTTTGATATTCCTTTTCTGTAAAACCCTGAAACAGGCAAAAAACAGTAATTTGGACTGGGCCTTTGGGTTAGTAGGTTAGTCCCAAAAATAATATAGAAGTGTATAACAAAGCCCATTAAACATCCAAAACATCATAAATAATAGCATGTAATAATAAAAAATTATAGATACGTTGGAGACGTATCACTATCGTCCTTGGGAATACCAAGAATAACAAAGTCCGTTAAAATATACCATTTGCTACTACAACAGGCACATCCTCACAAATACCGACAGGTATAGCAGTTGATTTATCGGCCATTTGCAAAGATATTTCAGTAGGTGTCAACTTATTCAAATCAAGTCTACGATATAAAGAGAGAGGCATAACACTAACACCGTCTCCAAGATCACATAAAGCAGTTTTAACATAATTTCTTTTAAAGGAGCATGGTATAGTTGTTACTCCCGGATCTCCTAGTTTCTTGGTATTTCACCTTTAAAAGTATAATTGGCAAGCATGGTGGAAATTTCAACTTCCGGTATCTTTCTTTTATTAGTCACAATATCTTTCATATACTTAGCATAAGGATTTGTTTTAAGCATATCAGTCAAACACATACGCAAAAAGATAGGTCTAATCATTTCAGCAAAGCGCTCAAAATCCTCATCATCCTTTTTCTTGGATGGTTTAGGAGGAAAAGGCATGCGTTTCTGAACCCATGGTTCTCTTTCTTTACCGTGCTTCCTAGCAATGAGGTCTCTTTTATCATAACGTTGATTCTTTGATTGTGGGTTATCAAGATTAATAGCAGGTTCAATCTCTACATCATCGTTATTGCTAGGTTGAGCATCATCATGAACATCATTATTAACATTATCACTAGGTTCATGTTCGTTACCAGATTGTGTTTCAGCATCTGAAATAGAAATATCATTGGGATTCTCAGGTGTGTCAATAACAGGTTTACTAGAATCATGCAAAGTCCTATCATTTTTCTTTTTCTTCTTCTTAGAAGGACTAGGTGTATCAACATTTGTTCTCTGAGAACCTTGCTCAATTCTCTTAGGGTGTCCCTCAGAATACAAAGGTTCCTGAGTTATTCTACCCCCTCTAGTCATAACTCTAATAGCATTATCATTTCTCTTACTATTTAATTCATTGAGCAAATCATTTTGTGCTTTAAGTACTTGTTCTACTTGAGTGGTAACCATACAAGCATGTTTACTAATGAGTTTAAGTTCACCTTTAACTCTAGACATATAATCACTCAAGTGTTCAATCATATAAGCATTACGTTTCAATTGTCTACTAACATAAGCATTGAAGTTCTCTTGTTTAACTATAAAATTGTTAAACTCATCTAAGCATTGGCTAGCAGACTTATTACGAGGAATATCACTTTCATCAAATCTATAGAGAGAATTTACCTTCACTACCTGTGTCGGGTTATCAAGACCATGTATTTTATACGCCCATTTTGCATCATGCTTATATGTTGATATTTATTGCATTATGGGCTGTTATTACTTGTTCTGTCACAATACTTATGCCTTTTCTCTCTTATTTTACAAGGTTTACAAGAAGAGGGAGAATGCCGGCAGCTGGAATTCTGGGCTGGAAAAGGAGCAAACTCTGGAAACCTATTCTGCACAACTCCAAAAGCCCCGAAACTCCACAGAACTCAGTTTCACAAAAAATAAAAAATATTTGGCGAAAGAAGTTCACGAGGGGGGCCACCGGCTGTCCACGAGAGTGGTGGCGCGCCCCCTGTCTCGTGGGCCCCCCGTGCCCATCTTCTCCTATATGAGGTGTTTTGACCTAGAAAAAAATCATAAGGAGGCTTTCGGCACCAGACATTGCCGTCTCGAGGCGGAAACCAATCTAGGGCTCCGGCAGAGCTGTTCTGCCGGGGATACTTCCCTCCGGGAGGGGGAAATCGTCACCGCCATCATCACCGAAAACTCTCCCATCTTGGGGAGGCCTATCTTCATCAACATCTTCACCAGCACCATCTCCTCTCAAACCCTAGTTCATCTCTTGTATCCAATCTTTGTACCCAAACCTCAGATTGGTACCTGTGGGTTGCTAGTAGTGTTGATTACTCCTTGTACTTGATGCTAGTTCGTTTATTTGGTGGAAGATCATATGTTCAGATCCATTATGCATATTAACCCCCTCTGGTCATGAACCATATTATGTCTTGTGAGTAGTTACTTTCATTCCTGAGGACATGGGAGAAGTCTTGCTATTAGTAGTCATGTGAATTTGGTCTTCGTTCGATATTTTGATGAGATGTATGTTGTCTCTCCTCTAGTGGTGTCATGTGAACGTCGACTACATGACACTTCACCATTATTTGGGCCTAGAGGAAGGCATTGGGAAGTAATAAGTATATGATGGGTTTCTAGAGTGACAGAAGCTTAAACCCTAGTTTATGCGTTGCTTCGTAAGGGGCTGATTTGGATCCATATGCAAGCTATGGTTAGGTTTACCTTAATACTTATTTTGTAGTTGCGGATGCTTGCATTAGAGGTTAATCATAAGTGGGAGGCTTGTCCAAGTAAGGACAGCACCCAAGCACCGGCCCACCCACATACCAAATTATTAGAGTACCGAACGCGAATCAGATGATCGTGATGAAAACTAGCTTGACGATAATTCCCATGTGTCCTCGGGAGCGCTTTCCTTCATATAAGAGTTTGTCCAGGCTTGTCCTTTGCTACAAAAAGGATTGGGCCACCTTGCTGCACTTTATTTACTTTTACCTTTTGTCACTTGCTACCAATTACCTTATCACAAAACTATCTGTTATCTATAATTTCAGTGCTTGCAGAAAATACTTTACTGAAAACTGCCTATCATTTCCTTCTGCTCCTCGTTGGGGTTCGACACTCTTACTTATTGAAAGGACTATGATAGATCCCCTGCACTTGTGGGTCATCAGTATTTCTTCAATAGGTGGTAAATTCTTAACATCTTCAACTTTAATACCTTTTTCTTCCATAGATTTCTTTGCCTCTTGCATATCTTCAGGACTGAGAAATAGAATACCCCTTTTCTTCGGAGTTGGCTTAGGAGTTGGTTCAGGAAGTGTCCAATTATTTTCATTATTCAACATATTATTCAATAGCAATTCAGCTTGATCAACAGTTCTTTCCCTGAAAACACAACCAGCAGAACTATCCAGGTGGTCTCTGGAAGCCTTGGTTAGTCCATTATAAAAGATATCAAGTATTTCATTTTTCTTAAGAGGATGATCAGGCAAAGTATTAAGTAATCGGAGAAGCCTCCCCCAAGCTTGTGGGAGACTCTCTTCTTCAATTTGCACAAAATTATATATTTCCCTTAAGGTAACTTGTTTCTTATGAGCGGGAAAATATTTAGCAGAGAAGTAATAAATCATATCCTGGGGACTACGCACACAACCAGCATCAAGAGAATTAAACCATGTTTTAGCATCACCCTTTAGCAAGAACGGAAATAGCTTAAGGATATAATAGTAACGATTTTTTCCTCATTGGTGAATAGGGTGGCTATATCATTTAGTTTAGTAAGATGTGCCGCAACAGTTTCAGACTCATAGCCATGGAAAGGATCGGATTCAACCAAAGTAATTAACTCAGGATCGACAAAGAAATCATAATCCTTATCAGAAATACAGATAGGTGAAGTAGCAAAAGCAGGGTCATATTTCATTCTAGCATTCAAAGACTTCTCTTTCAGCTTAGCTAACAATTTCTTAAGATCATACCTATCATTGCAAGCTAAAAGATCTCTAGCAGTTTCTTCATCCATAACATAACCCTCAGGCACAACAGGAAATTCATATCTATGGGGGAGAATCTTCATCATCACTTTCATCAATATTATCAGTTTCAATAATTTCATTCTCTCTAGCCCTAGCAAGTTGTTCATCAAGAAATTCACCTAGTGGCACAATATTATCAAGCATAGAAGTAGTTTCATCATAAGTATCATGCATAGCGGAAGTGGCATCATCAAGAACATGCGACATATCAGATTCGATAGCAGGTGTAAGTGTCACAAATTTACTCATAACAGAAGGTGAATCAAGTGCAGAGCTAGATGGCAGTTCCTTACCTCCCCTCGTAGTTGAGGGATAAATCTTGTTTTTTCGTCTTTCAAGTTCTTCATAGTTTTCAACAGATATAAAAATCCCAAGTGACACAAAGAATATAGCTATGCTTCCCGGCAATGGCGCCAGAAAATAGTCTTGATAACCCACAAGTATAGGGGATTGCAACAGCTTTCGAGGGTAGAGTATTCAACCCAAATTTATTGATTCGACACAAGGAGAGCCAAATAATATTCTCAAGTATTAGCAGTTGAGTTTTCAATCCAACCACACCTAAAAGACTTAATATCTGCAGCAAAGTATTTAGTAGCAAAGTAGTATGGAAGTAACGGTAACGGTGGCAAAAGTAATAGTAGCAGTTTTGTAGTAATTGTAACAGTAGCAACGGAAAAGTAACTAAGCAAAGATCAATATGTGAAAAGCTCGTAGGCATTGGATCAGTAATGGATGATTATGTCGGATGCGATTCCTCATGTAATAGTTATAACATAGGGTGATAGAACTAGCTCCAGTTCATCAATGTAATGTAGACATGTATTCCGAATATAGTCATACATGCTTATGGAAAAGAAGTTGCATGACATCTTTTGTCCTACCCTCCCCTGGCAGCGGGGTCCTATTGGAAACTACGGGATATTAAGGCCTCTTTTAATAGAGTACCGGACCAAAGCATTAACACTTAAATATATGAACTCCTCAAACTACGGTCATCACCGGGAGTGGTCCTGATCATAACACATAGTAGGTGACTATTGACTTGCAAGATAGGATCAAGAACTCACATATATTCATGAAAACATAATAGGTTCAGATCTAAAATCATGGCACTCGGGCCCTAGTGACAAGCATTAAGCATGGCAAAGTCATAGCAACATGAATCTTAGAACATAATGGATACTTGGGATCAAACCCTAACAAAACTAGCCCGATTACATGGTAAATCTCATCCAACCCATCACCGTACAACAAGCCTACGATGGAATTACTCACACACGGCGGTGAGCATCATGGAATTGGTGATGGAGGAAGGTTGATGATGACGATGGCGATGGATTCCTCTCTCTGGAGCCCCAAACAAACTCCAGATCAGCCCTCCCGAGAGAGATTAGGGCTTGGCGGTGGCTCCGTATCGTAAAATGCGATGAATCCTTCTCTCTGATTTTTTTCTCCCCGAACATGAATATATGGAGTTGGATTTGAGGTCGGTGGAGCCTCAGGGGACCCAAGAGACAGGGGGCGCCCCCACCCTCGTGGACAGGGTGTGCCCCCCTGGTCTTGATTCTTTTGCCAGTTTTTTCATAAATTCCAAAATTATTCTCCGTGGGTTTTTAGGTTATTCCGAGAACTTTTATTTCTGCACAAAAATAACACCATGGCAATTCTGCTAAAAACAACATCAGTCCGGGTTAGTTCCATTCAAATCATGCAAGTTAGAGTCCAAAACAAGGGCAAACGTGTTTGGAAAATTAGATACGTTGGAGACCTATCAATGATACCGACGATCGAATCTCGGGCAAGTAACATACCGATGACAGAGGGAACAACGTATGTTGTTATGCGGTTTGACCGATAAAGATCTTCGTAGAAAATATAGGAACCAATATGAGCATCCAGGTTCCGCTGTTGGTTATTGACCGGAGATGAGTCTCGGTCATGTCTACATTGTTCTTGAACCCATAGGGTCCGCACGCTTAATGTTCGATGACGATTGGTATTATGAGTTTATGTGTTTTGATGTACCGAAGGTTGTTCGGAGTCCCGGATGTGATCACGGACATGATGAGGAGTCTCAAAATGGTCGAGACATAAAGAATGATATATTGGACGATGTTATTCGAACACCAGATGAGTTCCGGGGGTCATCGGATAATTATCAGAGTGCGGGAAGGGTTACCGGAACCACCAAAGAAGTAGGGCTGCCTAGGGCAGGCTGCATGCCCCTCCCCATGGCCTAGTCCGAATTGGACTAGGGGGAGGGGCGGCGCCCCCTCGTTCCTTCTCTTCTCTCCCTCCCTCCTTCTTCTCCTAGAAGGACTAGGAAAGGGGAGTTCCTACTCCTAGTAGGATTAGGATTGCCCCCCTTGGGCGTGCCTATAGGGGCTGGCCTGCCTCCCCCTTGCTCCTTTATATACACGGGCAGGGGGGCACCCTAGACACACAAGTTGACAACTGTTTTAGCCGTGTGCGTTGCCCCCCTCCACTGTTACACACCTCGGTCATATTGTTGCAGTGCTTAGGCAAAGCCCTGCGTCGGTAACTTCATCAACACCGTCACCACGCTGTCGTGCTGACGAAACTCTCCCTCGGCATCAAATGGATCAAGAGTTCAAGGGACGTCACCGAGCTGAACATGTGCAGATCGCGGAGGTGCCGTGCGTTCGGTGCTTGATTGGTTGGATCGCGAAGACGTTCGACTACATCAACCGCGTTACTAAACGCTTCCGCTTCCGGTTTACGAGGGTATGTGGATACACTCTCCCCGCTCGTTGGTCTGCTTCTCCTATATAGATCTTGCGTGATCGTAGGATTTTTTTTGAAATACTAAGTTCCCAACAGTGGCATCATGAGCCAGGTCTATGCGTAGATGATATGCACGAGTAGAATACAATGAGTTGTGGGTGATAATAGTCATACTGCTTACCAGCATGTCATACTTTGATTCGGCTGTATTGTGAGATGAAGCAGCCCAGACCGACATTACATGTACGTTTACGCGAGACTGGTTTCACCGCTACGAGCACTCGTTGCTTAAAGGTGACCGGCGGGTGTCTGTCTCTCTCACTTTAGTTGAATCGAGTGTGACTATGCCCGATCCTTGTGAAGGTTAAAACAACACATTTGATGAAAAATCGTTGTGGTTTTGATGGGTAGGTAAGAGCGGTTCTTGCTAATCCCATAGCAGCCACGTAAAACTTGCAGCTACAAAGTAGAGGACGTCTAACTTGTTTTTGCAGGGAATGTTGTGATGTGTTATGGTTAAAACGTGATGAGTTATATGTTATTGTATGAGATGACTATGTTTTGTAAATTATCGGCAACCGACAGGAGCCTTATGGTTGTCTCTTTATTGTATGAATTGCGAAAGCCATGTAATTGTTTTACTTTATCACTATGAGTTAGCGATAGTAGTAGCAATAGTTGGCGAGACGACCACGACGCTACGATGAAGATCACGGTGTCAAGCCGGTGACGATGGAGATCATGACGATGCTGTGGAGATGGAGATCAAAAGTAGAAGATGATGATGGCCATATCATGTCACATATTTTCATTGGATGTGATGTTTATCTTATTATGCTTCTTATTTTGCTTAGTACGGCGGTAGCTGTCGGGGAAACTGATCGCCCACGAGCACCTATGGGACCGGAGCCCCTTTTCGGTACGGCAAGGGAGCGGAGGGAGCACGAAGAGCAGATCGAGGCGAGCACGCGAGCAGTTTACCCAGGTTCAGGCCACACGGATGCATAAAACCCTACTCCTGCTTTTGATTTGTATTGTGTTCTAGGCTCGGGAGCAAGAAGAGCTACAGTGTTGGTTGCTGGCTACACCGAGCGTGGGAGTGATCGAAGATCGGAACCTCCCCTACGTTGTGCATGGGCCTCCTTTTATAGTTCAAAGGGGTCACCGACAGGTGGCAACGTAGGTGTAAAAACGTAAAAATGGTGGTAGTTGTAACAGTGTATGTATAGTGCTCTGTACCTAACCCTGACGGTGGGGGACAAGGGCATTGAATGCCCGTCACCGTCGCCCCAAATAGTGCAAAAAGCGTCCGTCCGGGCGTCTCTGTCCGCCACGACGGTGGCCTCGTCATTGTGGCTTGCCACCGTGTCCCCCAGGCTGCACAGCTTTCCGCCACGTGCCCCTGGAAGGGTCCCAGGACGACGCGTGGCCGGATGAGCTGGAGCGCAGGCACACAGTGGAAACTTGCCGCGGCAAGCACCTTGCCGTGGTCGCTACCTTGCCGCGCCCGGAAGCTTGTCGCTCTCTGGGCCTTGCCGGGGCGCGCAATGCGCCACGGCAAGCCTCCTGAAACGCCATGCTTTGGTCTTCCTGGCAAGCTCCTCTTGCCAGGGTCTTGTGCTATAGGGGTGGTCTTGAGCCTGGGGCGGCCTTCCCGGCAAGCTCCTCTTGCCGGGGTCTTGTTTCTTAACTTGAATACTTTGTTCTTGAATGGCTCCGGAGGAACCATAGTGGGCTTTGGCGGGCGCGTGGCAAGCCCTGCCTCGGGACGCTGCTACTGCCCGTGCACAAGTCGGGATACTAAGGTACCCCTATGTTAGTACACCGACAGGAGCCCCCGGGCCTGGGCCACACACGGTGCCGAGCGTTGTTGGGCCAGGCCCAAAACATTGCACGGGCACACGCGGCCCACGGCGCGCCGCATCCCACTCCGTATCCGCCGCATCCCTCCCTAACGGCACGCGTCGATTGCGGCGTCGTGGGAGAGATCGTGGCTTGTTTCTTTAATGGGGAAAATGCGGAACGTCCCCCCTCCCCCTTAAAAGCAGGGGAAACAGGGGCGATTCCTCCCATTGCTTCTTCAACCTCCAGAAACCCCCGCTGCTCCCCTCCTTCCCGAAGGTTGAAAGAGAGCAGCGCTCCGCCCTTCCTCCGCCGCCGCCAGCCTCCCCAGCGTCGTCGGCTTCCCTCGCCGCCCCCGCCATGGCCCCGAAGGTCTTTCCGCTGAGGCTCGGCGCGAGGGAGCTGAAGGACAAGTTCTACCTCTTCTGGTCGAGGAAGACAAAGGCGCACCCGCGCACCAGGGTACTCCCCGCCGAGGCCTGCGACATGTTTCCGTGAGGGTATGCCTATTTCGCTCTGTTCTTCCTTTGTGGACTCTGCCCACCATACTCTGAATTCTTCTGTGATATCATGAATACCTACGGGTTTCATCTCCTTGATTTCACCCCAAATGATGTCCTGACCATGGCCGTTTTCGCACATCTGTGCGAGAACTTTGTCGGAGTCCACCCCAATGTTGCCCTCTTCCGCCATTATTTTACGCCTCGGGTAGAGTCTGGGTCTCCTCTGTCCGGTGGGATTTCTTGGACTTTAGGCTCAATAAGAAAGAGGCATACTTGACTGGAGAGCTCCGCGGCAAGTGGGAGGAGTGGAGGGCCAACTGGTGCTGGATCATGGAGGATGAACCCCAGCAGTTCACTTCCCCGCGCCAAGTTGCAATAGTGCGCGGCAAGGACTGGAGTGACCTGGCCCCTGAGGACAAGAAGCTGAAGATAGCCATCACTAGGATTCTTCGTCTCCGGCAAGCCAATCTCACCGTAGGGGTTGTCGGGGCAGATTTCCTTCGCTGCCGCATTGCTCCCTTGCAGGAGAAGGGGAGGCCTGCTTGGGAGTTTGGTAATGCGGCAGACTGCATGAGGCTGCGCCCCGGCCTCAACTATAATTTCACTGTCCTGGAGCTCAAGGGGATGCTCCGTGAGCTATTCAAGCACGACGCCAGACATCCGGAGTGGTTCGCCTTGCCGCGGGGGGTAGTTCCACTATGCAACAATTCGTCGCTTAGTGCTATCCGCGCGGCGATGCCGTTGTGCGACTCCCACGGGGTTACCCCACTTCGCTGGCGCCTTCTGAAGAAGCCGCGCAAACATTCTTCGACAACTTGGTGGAGCTACCGATCGATCCCGATGAGAAGAAAGGTCTCACCCGCGACTCCACCGACCGGGAGGTGGCGTATATCGCCACCAGGATGGAGGAGGCAGCCGCAGCCGAGGCCGCGGGCGAGTTTGGGTACACCTTGGATGAGCCGGATGCAGCGGAGGCGGTGAGTCGGGCCGAGGAGGAAGAGATCCACAAATTTATAAAGCCTGCCGGGCAGCCCGCCGAGACGAGCGATGCTGCTGGGCAAGGCACAGAGTCGAGCGAGCCCGCCGAGCAAGGCGCCGAATCGGGCGACTCTTCAGAAGACTCGGGCGGGTCTCTGGGTCTTGACGACTCCTCTTCATCCTCGGGAAGTTCTCCGCCACCACCAAGTCCTCCGCCTGAACCGAAGAAGCGTCTTCGCAAGGCCGCAGACACGGCGAGGCAGCCAGCGGTCCAGCAGCCGCAGCGCCGCTCGACGTGCGCCACCACGATGAGCAAGGCCGTCAAGGGGGCGCCTCGCGCCTCAGCAGCGGCTGGGGCAGGATCTTCCCGGACTGGTTCCACCGTTCCTTCCGCCCCTCGGGCCTCGGCGACGACCGGAGCGGGGTCTTCTCAGACCACGGCTCCGGCGCCCGCCAAGCGCCTGAGGGAGCCTACTCCTCCGGCTCCTCGCGCCGGGACGCGCGAGGCGGACTTCGACTTCTCCGTTCTCAGTTCCGACGAGGAGGAGGAAGAGTAAGCACTGCAACTCTTGTTTTCTTCAATTTGCTGTTGTCTTGAATCTCTTTTCTCTTGATTCTGATCTTGTTTTTCTTCCAGGACCCTGGCCCAGAGGGCGGCGAAAAGGGCCAGGATCCCGGTGGTCGACCTTGAGGACGAGCCCATCGCAGCAGCAGGGGATGCGCCCGCGACAGGCTTGCCGGACCAGCCAGCTGCCCCGCAGAGCAGCCCCCAGCGCAGCCCCCAGTGTAAGTCTTCTACTCACTCCTTTGCTTGTCGGGCGCGCGTGTGCTTCTTATCCTTATTAATGTCTTGTTGTTTTGCTGATTTGCGCAGAAGCAGAGCCGCAGACTCAGGAGCGCCAAGAGACTGCTCCCGACGAGCCGCATGTCTCGACCTCTCCGCCAAGAAGGAGCTCCCCGGCGAGGGAGAATACCCCACCAAGGGCGGGCACTCCGCCAAGGGCGAATACCCCACCAAGGGCGGGCACCCCGCCAAGGGAAGGCGCCAGCGGCCCTCCGCCGGCGGGGGCCACCACCACGTCGCCGAGGGAGGACTCCCCGGCAAGGAACCCCGTAGAGGAAGAGGCCCGCGCAGGTAACCCTTGTACTTTTCTTCTCTTGAATTCTTCTTTTTTGGATATTTGCTTGACCATTCTTCTTTCTTTTTCTTTTATTGTCTTCAGACTCGTCCGCTCCAGAGCCTATGGAGACGGAGGCCGCCACCGAGGAAACCGCACGCGGCAATACTGGCGATGCCGCTGCCGCTGAAGGGACGGCCGGCGTTGACGAGCCTGCCGCCGATGAGACCGCCGCGGCCGCTGATGCGGCAGCTGAGGAGGGGACCGGCGACCGCATCGACGGCCCTGAGGCCGCAGGAGCGCCGGACGCTGCACCGGCCGTCGACCCCTCCGCTGCCGCGACCGAGCCGGGCGTTTATCTGGAGGCCACCAACGGGGTCTTCATCCAACTCCCGTGGGCGTCCTCATCAAGGGCGCCCGTGGAGGGGGAGAGCTTTGATGGAGAAGTCCTCGCCTCCGCCGGGTTAAAATTCGTCGACGCGCCCGGCAGCAGCAGTGAGCCCGAGGAGGAGCGGCTCCTGCGAAGGCTTCTGGCTCTGTACCGCGCCAGGCAAGCCAAGCTGGAGTCCCGAGAGGCTCTGGCTGCCAAGGCGGGCATCTACTTGGAGAAGCGCGCCGAAGAGCTCCGGGCCGCCAACCAGGCGGCCCTCCGATCCTTGGCGGAGGAGCGGGAGGAGCTCGCCGAGGCGCATCTGGCGTTCCTGCTCGAGAAGGCCGAAGCAGAAGAGCAGCAACGGCTCGCCGCCGAAGATCTGTCTCGGCGGGAAGGTGAGCTGAGGCAACGGAAGGTCGACCTCGACAGCCACGAGGACGACCTTGCCGCGCGCGAGCAGTCCCTTGGCGGAGCTCTGCAGGAAGCGAGGGACGCCGCTGCAGCTGCAGAGACCGCCAAGAGAGACTTGGAGGCGAGGGTGGCCCAATTGGAGAATCATTTGAAGACGAGCGAGGAAAAAGTCGCCGCGCTCACATTGGAGAGGGAGAAAGACGCCCACAGCCACTCGGAGCTGCAAGTCCGTCTCTCCGACAAGGGCAAGGAGCTCGCTGTCGCCAAGGATTCTGTTGCAGACTTGGAGCTGAAGCTGTCCACCCTCACCGCATCCCTTGACAGCGCCAGAAACCGGGAGACGAAGCTGAAGGAGGACCTTCGGGCTGAGAGGGCACTGTTAGACAGCGCCGCCCTCATCCAAAACAACTTCCGACAGATGGTGGAGCAGTGGACCGAGGAGCTTGTCGCCGCCGCCGCTGACATCGACAGGGAGATGGCGGGGCTGGGGACGGAGCACCTCGGGTACTCCCCCGACGCGAACCTCCCGCACAGCGCCAAGCTGAGCTTATTCTTCAGGGGAGTGGCGCCAGCCCTCGAGCAGCTCCGGGAAAGGATCCCCACGCAGCTGGCGAACGAGGCGCGCAGGCTTTGCACGGGAGTTGTGGAGAGAGTGCTGACGAAGATAGTCTACCGCAACCCCGGGATCAACCTCAACAACATCCTCAGGACCTTGCCGCCCGACGCCGACCAGGAGGCGTTGAAGGCTCTTGTCACCCCCATCGTGGCCAAGGTGGGCAAGATCAGGAGGGTTGATGGTGACCGTGCAGACTAGGCCGTTCTCTTTTTGCTTCCTTTGTCGCTGCCAATCACATTATGGACAGTAGTTTGTTAGAACAGCGACAAGTCATCTTGTAATATAACTTTATTTTGGGTAGTTAATGCAACGTTATTTCCTTTACTTGACTTCTTTACTTTGTATGCTTTTACCCTACGCTTTTAGGGGACTTGCCGGCAAAGGGGACCCTTGCCGCAAGCGCTGAGTGCGGAACTTCAGCAGCCTGCTGGCAACGCCACTGCCGGCAAGAAACCTTGCCGCAGCTAGCCGCAGCACACTTAGGTTGTTGAGCGAGCTCGAAAACAAAGTAAGGGCGTGACACTTGTCGCAGCACACTTAAGCCGTTTAGCGTGCTCGAAACAAAGTAAGGGCGCGTCTAGCCACGAGTAGGTTCCTCCGCGCACAGGTTTTCCATACAAAGTGTGGTCGTTCACGGAAGATAACCTTAAGAATTTAAAATTTTGAATGCTCAAACTTTGATAACTTAGCTTTTGTGTGCGGTTTGCTTCCCGGCAAGACGAGGCTCTCTTGAACGGCACTTGGTCCATACCACTGTCTCCTCCCCCCCCCCCCGGCAAACTTGTGCGTGAGGAAAGACTTCTTCTGTTTGAGAAAAGAAAGAAAAGGGAGGAAACATAGACATGGACCCTTGCGGCCCATTATTGCTTACCGGGGGTGTGTGTTGCACAAAGTGTCAAATAATACATGAAAAAGGCAAAAAAGCATGAAAATGGCAAGTTTTGCAAGTCACAAAAGTTCTACTGATGCACGGGGTCTGCGCCCGACTTTGTACAAAGGTGTACATGCAACAGCGGCATGACTTGTATAAAAGGTAGTTGCCGGAACGGATCACGGCAACCGCGCCTTATGGGTGAAACTTGCGAAGGTGCTCAATGTTCCAGGAGTTGCTCACCGCTAAGCCATCTTCGGTCTCAAGGCGGATAGCGCCGGGCCTTGTGACTTGTCTCACCCGATAAGGGCCTTCCCACTTCGGCATCAACTTGTTGGAGCTCTTGGCGGACTGAACACGCCGAAGAACAAGGTCGCCTTCCTCGAGACTTCTGGCCTTAAATTTGCGGCTATGGTAGCGGCGCAAAGCTTGCTGGTATCGAGCAGCTCGTACAGCAGCCTGAAGACGGTCCTCCTCGAGGAGCAGTGCATCATCTTGCCGCAGCTGCTCTTGCTCGAGCTCATCGTAAGCGAGCACTCGAGGAGACCCGTATACGAGTTCCGTGGGGAGAACTGCCTCTGCTCCATAGACAAGAGCAAAGGGTGTCTGTCCAGTGGCTCGATTTGGTGTCGTCCTGATTGACCAAAGAGCCGCCGGCAACTCCTCAATCCAGTTTCTTCTGCATTTGTGCAGCCTGTCGAAAGTTCTTGTTTTGAGTCCGCGCAGCACTTCAGCGTTTGCCCTCTCCGCTTGACCATTGATCCTCGGGTGAGCAATTGAAGCGAAGCAGACCTTGGTGCCAAGGTCTTGGACGTATTGCGTGAAGGTGCGACTTGTGAATTGTGTGCCGTTGTCGGTGATGATCATGTTAGGGATTCCGAAACGGCAAACAATTGACCTGAAGAACTTGACTGCTGACTGTGCGGTCACCTTTCTCACTGGTTCCACTTCCGGCCACTTTGTGAACTTGTCGATGGCGACGTACAAGTATTCAAAGCCCCCGGCTGCGCGGGGAAAGGGGCCGAGGATGTCGAGCCCCCAAACCGAAAATGGCCAGGACAAAGGGATCGTCTGGAGAGCCTGAGCTGGCTGATGTATTTGCTTGGCATGGAACTGGCACACTTCACACTTGGTTACTTGTGCAGTTGCATCTTGGAGGTCTTCTGGCCAAAAGAAACCTTGCCGGAATGGCTTCCCGGCGAGTGCTCTTGCACCAATGTGGTGGCCACATATGCCTCCATGTATCTCTGCCAACAGCCTGTGCCCATCTTCCCGGGGAATGCACTTCAATCTGACACCATTCAGCCTTCTTCTGTACAGTTCATTGTCGACGAACTGGTACATACTTGACTGCTTGGTTATTCTCTCTGCTTCTTCTGGCTCTTCGCGAAGTTCTCCAGTTTGAAGAAAACGGACAATTTGTCGCGCCCATGCTGGAGCCTGAGGCTCAACAACAAGGACTAAAGGCATCAGTGCTGCTGCGGGAATGTCAGCTTCTACGGCAAGAACCTGTGGCTCTGCCGGAGCTGGACGTTCCCCGGCAAGCTTGCCGGGGCAAGACTTGTCGGGAACGCTTGCTTCAACTGTACGGACCCTTGGGTCCGCAGGAGCAGACTGTTCCTCGGCAACTCGGTCGTTGATCTTGGGAACCTTGGCGGCGACTTCAGGAAGATCCGCTGGCAAGTAGGCACCGGAGACCAACTTTCTCTTCTTGCTTTGCCCAACTGATGGTGTAACGGATGGTTGAGTTAGCTTGAGCACGAAGATCCCTGGTTCCACAGGTAGCCTTAGTGCAGCACACTTTTTGACAGGCCGTCTGCAATGTCATTTTGAGCTCTTGGAACGTGCTCCATCTATAGGCCTTCAAAATTTTCTTCAAGCTTTCTCACTTCGTCAACGTAAGCTTCCATCAATGGGCTCTGGTAGCTCTTGTTTACTTGGCGGACAACCAACTGCGAATCACCCCGCACGATCAGCTTCTTGATCCCAAGTTCTGCCGCGATTCTGAGGCCGGCAAGCAAACCCTCATACTCTGCAGTATTGTTTGTTGCTTGCTCCTTGGGAAAGTGCATTTGGACAACGTACTTGAGGTGTTCTCCGGTGGGTGCGACAAGCAGCACACCAGCACCGGCGCCTTGCAGCGAGAAGGCGCCATCGAAGTACATTACCCATTCTTTGCTCGCTTCTTTGACGGGGATGTTTGTCTCTGGAATCTCTTCGTCTGGCGTTGGTGTCCATTCCGCTATGAACTCTGCCAGTGCTCTGCTCTGTATAGTAGAAGTGCTTTCAAACTTAAGACCAAAGCTTGACAGCTCCAGTGCCCACTCTACAATCCTTCCTGTTGCTTCTGGATTTTGCAATATCCTTTTCAGCGGAAAGCGAGTGACCACCGTTATCTCATGTACTTGGAAGTAGTGGCGCAGCTTTCTCGAGGCCATGAGGAGGCCGAAAAGCAGCTTCTGCACCCTAGAATATCTTGACCTAGCCCCCTGCAAGAGGGAACTGACGAAATAAACTGGGCGCTGCACCATCTTCTTTCGCACCTCTTCTTGCATCTGCGCAGACTCGTCCTTGTCGGGGCCAGAGCTTGTCGGGGAAGCCCCTTGCTTGTCGTTGGATGAGCTTGCCGGGGCTGTGGGTTCCTCATCTGCCTCCCTTTCTGCTACCAACGCAGCACTAACCACTTGATTGGTCGCTGCCAAGTACAGCAGCAACTTCTCTCGCGGTCTAGGTGCGACAAGTATGGGAGTGGAGGACAGGTACCCTTTCAAGTCCTGCAGCGCTGCCTCCGCTTCCGGAGTCCATTTCATTGGACCTGCCTTTTTCAAGATTTTGAAAAACGGCAGAGCGCGTTTTGCAGACTTAGAAATGAACCTGCTGAGAGCAGCCACGCAGCCGGCAAGCCTTCGTACATCCTTGACGTGCTTCGGAGCTTCGATCTGCTCGATGGCTTTGATCTTGTCGGGATTGGCTTCAATCCCCCTCTGGGACACAAAGAACCCGAGAAGCTTGCCGGAGGGGACTCCGAACACGCACTTCTCGGGGTTAAGCTTGAGTTGTATCTTGCGCAGATTTGCAAATGTTTCATCCAGATCTTGAATCAGGGTATCCTTGTCCTTGCTCTTGACCACTATATCATCCATGTAAGCTTCTACATTACTGTGTATCTGTGGCTCAAAAGCAGTGTGAACTACCCTTGCAAACGTTGAACCCGCATTCTTCAATCCAAAGGGCATGCGTATGAAGCAATAGGTGCCACATGGAGTAATGAATGCGGTCTTCTCTTCATCCTCTCCAGCCATAAATATTTGGTGGTATCCTAAATAGGCATCAAGAAACGAAAGCAACTAACACCCAGCCGTGGAGTCAACGATCTGGTCAATGCGCGGCAAGGGAAATGGATCTTTGGGACAAGCTTTATTCACGTCAGTGAAGTCTATACAAAGCCTCCCCTTCCCATTAGCTTTGTGCATGACAACAGGGTTGGCCAGCCACGTGGGATGAAGTACACCTCTAACAAGGCATGCTGCTTCCAACTTCTTGATTTCTTCAGCGATAAACTCTTGGCGCTCCACTGCTTGCTTCCTAACCTTCTGCTTGACGGGCCGCGCGTGAGGACAAACGGCAAGCTTGTGCTCAATTACTTTCCTGGGAACGCCGGGGATGTCAGACGGTTGTCGTGCAAACACGTCGACATTCGCCCGTAGGAAAGCAACGAGCACGCTTTCCTATTTAGGATCGAGCGTGGCACTGTTGGTGAAAGTACCACCAGTGCCGTCCTCCTTGGCGGACACCTTCTTGGTTGCAGGTGGAGCTGCCATTCCCTTCTTGCACTTGCCGGTGGAGCTCGATGGCGCGTCCTCGATGGCAGCGTAGCACTCCGAAGAGGTGCGTTTGCCGGAGTGGGCCCCAGAGCTCTTGCCGGACTTAGTCTTGTTCTTCCCCCCGGGAGCTTCAGCGGCAAGTGTCTTGCTATCCGTTGCTGTTGCTGCGTCCCGGTAGATCTTGTCGGCGCAGATAAGCGCATCCTTCCTGTCGCCAGGGACAGAGATGACGCTTATCGGGCCTGGCATCTTGAGCATGTTGTAGGCGTAATGAGAGGCCGCCATGAACTTGGCGAGCGCTGGGCGGCCAAGTATCCCGTTGTATGGAAATGGGATATCGGCAACGTCAAAGGTGACCCTCTCAGTCCTAAAATTTAGCTCTCCGCCAAAGGTTACTGGCAGTGTGATCTTCCCCTTCGGCTTGCTCCTTCCCGCGTTAATTCCTTGGAAAGTTCCGGTTTCTTCGAGCTCGCTGTCGGGGATCTGTAGCTTTCGGACTACAGCAGAGGAGATCAGGTTCAGGCCGGCCCCGCCGTCAACCAGCATCTTGGTGACCTTGAGGTTGCGGATGGTTGGCGAAACCAACATCGGCAAGCACCCGACCGCAGTTGTGCGGTCAGGGTGATCCTCAATGTCAAAGATGATGGGCGTGCTGGACCACTTCAGGAGTTTGCGCGACTCGACGGGTGGCTCTGCTGCATTAACTTCCCGCACCCATTGCTTGAGTTGGTGGTGGGAAGTATTCAGAGAGGCACATCCATCGACGCACAGAACTTCTGTGGCCTTCTGGAACTCCTACTCGCTGTTGTCTCCGTCGTCCATGTCCTCATCGTCATCTTCATCTTCGTCCTTGTCGCGGCCGCGGGGAGGTCTATCTCCTTGCCGCTGCTTGGCCTTGCCGCGGCGTCCTCCCCGGCCATTGAATGGCCGCTTCTTGCCGGACTCTCCTCCGCCTCCCTGGGCCTTCTCCTTATCGCGTCGCTCGTACTCAGCCTTTTGCTGTTCGACGAGGTACTCGACCCTTTTGCAGTTCTGGAGATCGTGGCCCTTGGTGCGGTGGATCTTGCAGTACTGCTTGTCGGAGCCGTCCTGCTTGTCGGCGGCTGCTACAGTGGCAGCTTCCTTGCCGGAGCCACCAGCCTGAGCTTTCTTGGCGCCAGCCTCCTTGCCGGACTGCTCGATGGCCAGTACTTCCTTGTTCTTCTTTTTCTTGTTGTTCCGCCGCCGGTTTTTCCTTGCCGGGGCGGCATCCTCACTATCCGTTCCTCCTGCTCCAGCATCCTCTCCGGGGAGTATCCTCCCTTCTTCAGCGCGTGCGCACTTGTCGGCCAGGGCATAAAGCTCACTGACGTCTCGTATCTTGCACATCGCCATTTCCTCCCTCATCCTGTGGTTACGCACGTTCTGGTGGAACGCGCTAATAACCGCGGCAGGGTGGACGTCCGGGATGTTGTGCTGGACGCGGCTGAATCTCTGGATGTACTTTCGCAGGGATTCTCCTTCCTTCTGGGCAAGTATATGGAGATCACTTTCCTGGCCATGAGGCTTGTGGCCGCCCGTGAAGGCGCCGACAAACTGGTGGCACAGGTCAGCCCAAGAAGAGATGGAGTTTTCCGGCAAGTGCATGAGCCAAGATCTGACGTTTGGCTTGAGCACGAGCGGGAAGTAGTTTGCTAATATCTTCTCGTCTCGTCCCCCGGCAGCCTGCACCGCAATGGTGTAGATGCTGAGGAACTCGGAGGGATGGGTCTTACCGTCGTACTTCTCGGGTACGTTGGGCTTGAAGTTCTTCATGCTGGGCCACTGGACTTGCCGCAGCTCACGGGTGAACGCAGGGCAACCTGCCGCGTACGGCAAGTCGCCTGGTTCTCCGGGCGCGTGCATGTTGACAGCGGTCCCAGCGCGCTGGTCCGACTGTCGCGCGCTTCTCTTCGACGCTCGATGCGAGTTCGAGCGTCTTCTTGTCGCCTGTCGTCGAGGACTTGGCGTTGATCGCGGCGAGCTCGCGGATCCGACGATGCCGTGGAGCATCGTCGATGTTGATCCGACGAGTCGGCGATTTCGGCCTTCGAGGCGGGGAGTGCACGGTAGTTGCACCCCCTGCAGTCTTGTCCCCATCAGCCCGCGCCTGGCTGACTTGCCGCGGCCGTGACGTCGCCGGCTGCTGCGGCGTGTCGTTGTTGGCGAAGGCGATGAGGCTTTGGATGGTAGCCCTCCAGTCTTCGGCCTTGTCTGCCGCTGGAGGGAAGTCGAGGAGCAGCTGAGCTCGGGCTAGAGCTTCCGCTGGAGTGGAGGGGAGCGGTGGCGAGCGGTGCGAGGAGCGAGATATGCTCGGACTTCTAACAGCGTTAGAAGGAGCAGGTTCTCGCCCCGGCGACCGCGCCTTGCTTGTGACGGCACGTTGGCCTTGAGCGTCCCGCGACCCGCCAACTTGTCCTTGGCCCAGCAAGCGGATGGTACCCAGCGTACCACGTCGCTGCCGGTCTGGCACCTCCTGAGAGGGGCGCGGTGCGTGCACAGACGCTGAGGTCTTGGAGTGCGCTCGGTCGTCCGTCTCGTCCTTGGATTTGGCGGCGCCGTGAGTTTCCTCGCCGGCGTCCGTCCTTCCGCCAGCGTCTACCCCACCAACCGTTGGTTCTGGTGGTGGCGGGATCGATGCGGACGGGCCTCCTACCTCCGAAGCTTTCTTCTTCGGCGCCATGTCGATGAAGGTAACGAAGTTGATGAAGTTGCTGAAGGTTGCGCCCGCGTGAATGCCGGATCAGGTTCACACAACCCCGACGCCCCCTACCTGGCGCGCCAAATATGTCGGGGAAACTGATCGCCCACGAACACCTATGGGACCGGAGCCCCTTTTCGGTACGGCAAGGGAGCGGAGGGAGCACGAAGAGCAGATCGAGGCGAGCACGCAAGCAGTTTACCCAGGTTCGGGCCGCACGGATGTGTAAAACCCTACTCCTGCTTTTGATTTGTATTGTGTTCTAGGCTCGGGAGCAAGAAGAGCTACAGTGCTGGTTGCTGTCTACACCGAGCGTAGGAGTGATCGAAGATCGGAACCTCCCCTACGTTGTGCATGGGCCTCCTTTTATAGTTCAAAGGGGTCACCGACAGGTGGCAACGTAGGTGAGGGTAAAAACGTAAAAATGGTGGTAGTTGTAACAGTGTATGTACAGTGCTCTGTACCTATCCCTGACGGTGGGGGACAAGGGCATTGAATGCCCGTCACCGTCGCCCCAAATAGTGCAAAAAGCGTCCGTCCGGGCGTCTCCGTCCGCCACGACGGTGGCCTCGTCATCGTGGCTTGCCACCGTGTCCCCCAGGCTGCACAGCTTTCCGCCACGTGCCCCTGGAAGGGTCCCAGGATGACGCGTGGCCGGATGAGCTGGAGCGCAGGCACACAGTGGAAACTTGCCGCGGCAAGCACCTTGCCGTGGTCGCTACCTTGCCGCGCCCGGAAGCTTGTCGCTCTCCGGGCCTTGCCGGGGCGCGCGATGCGCCACGGCAAGCCTCCTGAAACGCCATGCTTTGAATGGCTCCGGAGGAACCATAGTGGGCTTTGGCGGGCGCGTGGCAAGCCCTGCCTCGGGACGCTGCTACTGCCCGTGCACAAGTCGGGATACTAAGGTACCCCTACTTTAGTACACCGACAGTAGCATTATAAGATGATCCCTTACAAAATTTCAAGGTACAAGTGTTCTCCCTGAGTATGCACCATTGCGACAGTTCGTCGTGCCGAGACACCACATGATGATTGGGTGTGATAAGCTCTACGTTCAAATACAATGGGTGTAAGACAGTTTTGCACATGCAGAATACTCGGGTTAAACTTGACGAGCCTAGCATGTACAGACATGGCTTCGGAACACTGGAGACCGAAAGGTCGAGCGTGAATCATATAGTATATATGATCAACATAAGATGTTCACCATTGAAAACTACTCCATCTCACGTGATGATCGGACATGGTTTAGTTGATTTGGATCGCGTGATCATTTAGATGACTAGAGGGATGTCTATCTAAGTGGGAGTTCTTAAGTAATATGATTAATTGAACTTTAATTTATCATGAACTTAGTCATGTTAGTATTTCAAATTATGTTGTAGATCAATAGCCTCACGTTATAGCTCCCCTATGTTTTGATATGTTCCTAGAGAAAACTAAGTTGAAAGATGTTAGTAGCAATGATGCGTACTAGGTCCATGATCTGAGGATTATCCTCATTGTTGCATAGAAGTATTATGTTCTTGATGCACCGCTAGGTGACAAACCTATTGCAAGAGCAGATGCAGACGTTATGAACGTTTGAAAAGCTCGGTATGATGACTACTTGATAGTTTAGTGTGCCATGCTTTACGGCTTATAACCGGGACTTCAAAAACGTTTTGAACGCCACAGAGCATATGAGATGTTCCAAGAGTTGAAATTAGTATTTTAGACTCATGCCCATGTCGAGAGGTATGAGACCTCTGACAAGTACTATGCCTACAAGATGGTGGAGAATAGCTCAACCAATGAGCATGTGCTCACAATGTCTAAGTACTACAATCGCTTGAATCAAGTGGGAGTTAATCTTCCAGATAAGATAGTGATTGACAGAGTTCTCTAGTCACTATCACCAAGTTACTGGATCTTCGTGATGAACTATAATGAGAAAGGGATGATGAAAATGATTCCCGAGCTCTTCGTGATGCTGAAATCAACGAAGGTAGAAATCAAGAAAGAGCATCAATTGTTGATGATTAACAAGACCACTAGTTTCAAGAAAAGGGCAAGGGGAAGAAGGGGAACTTCAAGAAGAATAGCAAGACAGTTGCTACTCCCGTGAAGAAGCCCAAAGCTGAACCTAAAGCCTGAAACTGAGTGCTTCTACTGCAAAGGAAATGATCACTAGAAGCGGAAGTTCCCCAATTATTTGGCGGATAAGAAGGATGGCAAAGTGAACAAAGGTATATTTGATATACATGTTATTGATGTGTACCTCACTAGTGTTCATAGTAGCCCGTGGGTATTTGATACTTGTTCGGTTGCTAAGATTAGTAACTCGAAACAGGAGTGCGGAATAAACAGAGACTAGTTGAGGGTGAGATAACGATGTGTGTTGGAACTACTTCCAATATTGATATGATCATTGATACGTCTCCAACGTATCTATAATTTTTTATTGTTCCATGCTATTATTTATGATGTTTTGGATGTTTAATGGGCTTTGTTATACACTTCTATATTATTTTTGGGACTAACCTATTAACCCAAAGGCCCAGTCCAGATTGCTGTTTTTTGCCTGTTTTAGGGTTTTACAGAAAAGGAATATCAAACGGAGTCCAAACGGAATGAAACCTTTGGAATAGATATTTTTGGAGCAAAATACGCACGGGAGACTTGAGAACCATGAAATAGGGTTGACGTGGCGTCCACGAGGGTGGGGGCGCCCCCTATAGGGCATGCCCCCTGCCTCGTGGGCACCCCGTCTGGCCCCCGGTGCCCTCCTTCCTCCTATATATACCTACGTACCCCGAAACCATCAGAAGAGGAGAGAAAACCCTAGTTCCACCACCGCAACCTTCTGTTCCCTTGAGATCCCATCTTGGGTCCTGTTCCGGAGCTCTGCTGGAGGGGGGGGTATGTAAGGGAACGCGACAGAAAACAAAAAATTTCCGACCTACGCACCATCCCACGACCACTATGGAGACTGCATACATGGTTTGATCTTTTTCGTTACCGACTCGTAGAGCAACGGAAGTAGAGTCGATGACGAACGGCGGTGCAGATCGCCGCAGCTAGGATTTACAACCTCCCAACCGCGAGGATGTATACCCTCATCCGCCCCACGGACAGCCCTTCGGGAGGCGGTTGGACAGTCCCTCTGACGGTGTCGCGGACAGCCCTTCGGGAGGACCCTCAAAACTCGGACAGTCCTTCGGGAGGATTCACAGAACTCGGACCGTCACTTGGACAGCCCTTCGGGAGGCACTCTCAAAACAGCCCCTCGGGCAAAATTATCGAAACTACAACCTCTCTACGGGATTGCACACATATGGTGTCATCTATCCGGCAGGGCTTCGCCGTCCAGAACTAGTTCCCACCGGAACCCGGACAGCCTTTCGGCTCTACGAAACTATTTCGCTGGGAGGGAGAGAGAAGCCAGATCATGCTTGGCACTTGTATGTGAGAAGGGATGATGGTTTGGGCAGCCCCTCACCTCCTATTTATAGGAAAACCAAGGGGTAGTGTGCCTCCACAAATACCGAAAGTGCCCATGCTTTATGTCATACATAAGGGCAAAATGGGGAGGCAAGTGGAGCACCAAATGGTGGAAGGAAGCCTCATGGCCCTCCCCCCAATGGCACCAACGAAATTGGAAGCCCTCTTGGGTGGCTCCACCACCTTCCTATCCATCCATATCATCCCAAAAGATCTTGGGACAAATCCCAAAATAATGGCTTTCCATAAAATATCCCAAAAATCACTTTCACTATTCACGACGACATTTTTTGGCGTCCGTTCGAACTAAAAATATTCATGTGGGCTTAGAACATTTCCAGTACCCACCATAATGATTTCCAATGCGTTCTAGAACAATTCCAGTTTAGTGATTTTCATCTGCGAAAAGCATCTGAACTAGTTCCGGCAGCTCCGGAACATTTCCGGTTTTTATTTCTGAAAATTCCAAAAAGTTTCCACAATGATTCTGTCACCCTCCAAGTATTATCAGGTATGTGCCGAAACCATTTTGACTTAATGGCATACCCCGAAAGAACTTTTTCGGTTTCACCAGAACTCATCCGGTGACCTCCCTTTTTAGAACTTTTCTGATTCCGAAAAACTTTTTCCGAAAACTTTCTCTCAGACTCCCTGTCTAGTATTCAGCAGATAGATGACCCTTAAGCGTGTGACCCTATAGGTTCGGTGAAGTATAGACATGACCCGAGACTCCTTCCGATCAATGATCAACATCGGAGCCGTGGACACCCATATTGACCCCTATACCCACACGAATGAATATTTGAGAGAACCTCCAGTTGACGTGTGTTATTCCTGTTGCTTCGCGATATGTTAGGAATACCCGAGGTGAGACATGTTGGCATCCCTGTGGATCAACTCCTTGTCCACTATGCCATTTACCTCATTACCGGTATTGTTCTCTTTTCTCGTTTTGTGTTCCGGCATCCACGTGATCAAATCACCCTTTGTCTGGCCAGACGATGGTGGATACCGTAACACCGAGAGGGCCCAGAGATATCTCTCCATCGACGGAGGAGCAAATCCCAATCTTGAGCTATCAAGTTACTTAACATATCTTTCCATGAACCCGTAAGCCGCCGTAATAGCCACCCATTTACGGATGACACTTAACAAACCCCAAAGTTCATGAAGCAAGCATGAAGAAACTCGATACTCTCATGGTCTAAGGAATTATGCAAACATAAACTTCCTGTGTTATTAAGCATTAACTTGTGATGAATGTATCTCATAGCATAACATCAATTCGGGTCGATTCAACACAAAAGTTCCTCTAACATTGTGCCCTCAAAGTTGCTGGCACAGGCATGCCCATGATCAGGAAAACAGAACCATCATGCAACACTTGAGCTAGTCTTAGAGGCCAGACTAGGAATACATTTTATCGTTTATTATTCCACACGTGCATATGAGTCTTCCTCTGAGCATCGTTTTATTTGCAGGCTCGAGAACCATAGCAGTTATAGCATGGACCATAAACCTAATTATGAATAGGGAGATAATCAATAACATATATTATTGCCTCTAGGGCATATCTCCTACAGGATCTACCACAGAGTGCTTCTACATCATCATCATCACCTCACCATGAGTTGTGAGTAGTTTACTACAGACCTTCGGATCCATAGCTAGTATCTAGATGGCTTCTTTTCTCTCTTTGGATCTCAATACCAAGTTCTCCTCGGTCTTTGAGGAGATCTATTCGATGTAATCTCGTTTTGCGGTGTGTTTGTCGAGATCCGATGAATTGTGGGTTTATGATCAAGATTATCTATGAGAAATATTTGGTCCTTTTCTGAACTCTTTATCTATGATTATAATATCCTTGCAAGTCTCTTCGAATTATTGTTTTGGTTTGGCCTACTAGATCTATAGTTCTTGCAATGGGAGAAGTGTTTGGCTTTGGGTTCAATCTTGCGGTGTACTTTCCCAGTGACAGTAGGGGCAGTAAGGGACGTATTGTATTGTTGCCATCGAGGATAAAAAGATTGGGTTTATATCACTATGTTTGAGTTTATCCTCTACATCATGTCATCTTGCTTAAGGCATTACTCTGTTCTTATGAACTTAATACTCTAGATGCATGTTGGATAGCGGTCGATGTGTGGAGTAATAATAGTAGATGCAGAATCGTTTCGGTCTACTTGTCTCGGACGTGATGCCTATATATAATGATCATTCCTAGATAGTCTCTGATACGTCTCCAACGTATCTACTTTTCCAAACCCTTTTGCCCTTGTTTTGGACTCTAACTTGCATGATTTGAATGGAAGTAACCCGGACTGATGTTGTTTTCAGCAGAATTGCCATGGCATTGTTTTTGTGCAGAAATAAAAAGTTCTCAGAATGACCTGAAACTCCACGGAGAATTATTTTGGAAAATATAAAAAATACCTGCAAGAAGATCCAGACCAAGGGGCCCACACCCTATCCATGAGGGTGGGGGCGCCCCCCCTAGGGCGCGCCCCTGCCTCGTGGGCCCCCTTGTGCTCCACCGATGTATCCCCAGATCCTATATATTCACTTTCGGGAAGAAAAGAATCAAGGAGAAAGAATTATCGTGTTTCACGAGACGGGGCCGCCGCCAAGCCCTAATCTCTCTCGGGAGGGCTGATCTGGAGTCCGTTCGGGGCTCCAGGGAGTGGAGATCATCGCCATCGTGATCATCAACCTTCCTCCATCACCAATTCCATGATGCTCACCGCCGTGCGTGAGTAATTCCATCGTAGGCTTGCTGGACGGTGATGGGTTGGATGGGATCTATCAGGTAATCGAGTTAGTTTTGTTATGGTTTGATCCCTAGTATCCACTATGTTTTGAGATTGATGTTGCTATGACTTTGCTATGCTTAATGCTTGTCACTAGGGCCCGAGTGCCATCATTTCAGATCCGAACCTATTATGTTTTCAGGAATATATGTGTTCTTGATCCTATCTTGCAAGTCTATAGTCACCTACTATGTGTTATGATCTGGCAACCCTGAAGTGACAATAATTGGGAGCACTCCCGGTGATGACCATAGTTTGAGGAGTTCATGTATTCACTATGTGTTAATGCTTTGGTCCGGTACTCTATTAAAAGGAGGCCTTAATATCCCTTAGTTTCCAATAGGACCCCGCTGCCACGGGAGGGTAGGACAAAATATGCCATGCAAGTTCTTTTCCATAAGCACGTATGACTATATTCGGAATACATGCCTACATTGTATTGATGAACTGGAGCTAGTTCTATGTCACCCTAGGTTATAACTTCTACATGATGAATTGCATCCAACATAATTTCGCATCACCGATCCAATGCCTACGAGCTTTTCCCATATTGCTTGTTGCTTATTTACTTTTTCGCTGCTACTATCACAAAAACTACAAAAACACTATCGTTACTTTTATTGCCGCTACAACTACTATCATATTACTTTGCTACTAAATTATCTTGCTGCAGATACTAAATTTCCAGGTGTGGTTGAATTGACAACTCAGCTGCTAATACTTAAGAGTATTCTTTGGCTCCCCTTGTGTCGAATCAATAAATTTGGGTTGAATACTTTACCCTCGAAAACTGTTGCGATCCCCTACACTTGTGGGTTATCAAGACTATTTTCTGGCACCGTTGCCGGGGAGCATAGCTCTATTCTTTAAGTCACTTGGGATTTATATCTGTTGCTCACTATGACGAATTTGAAGGACTCAAAAACCAAGATCTTACCCTCAACTACGAGGGGAGGTAAGGAGCTTCCATCTAGCTCTGCACTTGATTCACCTTCTGTTATGGGTAAATTTGCGACACCTACTCATGCTATTGAATCTGATATGTCGTATGTTCTTGATGATGCCACTTCTGGTATGTATGATGAAACTACCTCTATGCCTGATACTGTGCTACCAGGTGAATTTCTAGATGTACAAATTGCTAGAGTTAGGGAGAATGCAAATATTGAAACAGATGATATTTATGAAAGTGATGATGAAGCTTCTCCCAATAGATATGAACTGCCTGTTGTTCCTGAGGGTTATGTTATGGATGAAGAAACTGCTAGAGACTTTCTTGCTTGCAATGATAGATATGATCTTAAGAAATTATTAGCTAAGTTGAAAGGAAAGTCCTTGAATGCTAGAATGAAACATGACCCTCGTTTTGCCACTTCACCTATCTATGTTACTGATAAGGATTATGAATTCTCTGTTGATCCTGAGTTAATTACTTTGGTTGAATCTGATCCTTTCCATGGCTATGAGTCTGAAACTGTTGTGGCACATCTTACTAAGTTGAATGATATAGCCTCCCAGTTTACCAATGATGAAAAGATTCGCTATTACTATATCCTTAAGTTATTTCCTTTCTCGTTAATGGGTGATGCTAAGACTTGGTTTAATTCTCTTGATCCTGGTTGTGCGTAGTCCCCAGGATATGATGTATTACTTCTCTGCTAAGTATTTTCCCGCTCATAAGAAACAAGCCGCCTTACGGGAAATATATAACTTTGTGCAAATTGAAGAAGAGAGTCTCCCACAAGCTTGGGGGAGGCTTCTCCAATTACTTAATGCTTTGCCCAATCATCCTCTTGAGATGCATGATATACTTGATGTCTTTTATAATGGAGTAACCGATGCTTCCAGAGACCACCTGGATAGTTGTGCTGGTTGTGTTTTCAGGGAAAGAACAGTTGATCAAGCTGAATTACTATTGAAGAATATGCTGGCCAATGAAAATAATTGGACATTTCCTGAACCAGCCCCTAAGACAACTCCGAAGAAGAGAGGTGTTCTATTTCTCAGTCCTGAAGATATGGAAGAGGCAAATAAATATATGAAAGAAAAAGGTATTAAAGCTGAAGATGTTAAGAATTTACCACCTATTGAAGAAATACATGGTCTTGATAACCCGACACAGGTAGTAAAGGTAAATTCTCTTTATAGATTTGATGAAGATGATATTCCTCGTTATAAGTCTGCTAGCCAATGCTTAGATGAGTTTGACAATTTTATTGTGAAACAAGAGAACTTCAATGCTTATGTTGGTAGACAATTACAACACAATGCTTATATGATTGAACGCTTGAGTGATTATCTGTCTAGAGCTAAAGGTGAACTGAAACTCATTAGTATACATGCTTCTATGGTCATCACTCAAGTAGAACAAGTACTTAAGGCTCAGAATTATTTGCTCAATGAATTAAATGGTAAGAATAATGACTATGATGTTAGAGTTGCTACTAGAGGTGGTAAAATGACTCATGAACCTCTGTATCCTGAAGGCCACCCTAAGAGAATTGAGCAAGATTCTCACAGAACTAATTTAGATGCACCTAGTTCTTCTAAGAAGAAGAAAAAGAAAAATGATAGGACTTTACATGGTTCTAGTGAACCTATAGCTGACATACCTCAGAATCCCAATGATATATCTGTTTCTGATGCTGAGACACAATCTGGTAATGAACATGAACCTAGTGATAATATTAATGATGATGTTCATGATGATGCTCAACCTAGCAATGATAATGATGTTGAGATAGAACCTGATGTTGATCTTGATAACCCATAATCAAAGTGTCGGTGTACTAAGATAGGGGTACCTTAGTACCCCAACTTGTGCACGGGCAGTATCAGCTTCCCGTGGCAGGGTTTACCACACGCTCGCCAAGGTCTGCTCTGGTCCCTTTGAAACCATTCAAGAGCAAAGTGTACAAGCCAGAAGGACAAGACCCCGGCAAGAGGAGCTTGCCGGGAAGACCGTACCAGGCTCAAGGACATGTTCTCAACACAAGACCCTGGCAAGAGGTGCTTGCAAGGAAGGCCAAAGAACGGCATCTTAAGAAGAGATATCGCGGCGCGTCATGCGCCCCGGCAGGACCCGGAGAACGACAAGCTTCCGGGCCCGGCAAGGTCACGACCCCGACAAGGTGCTTGCCGGGGAAACTTATGCTGTGTGCCTGCGCTCCAGCTCATCTGGCCACGCGTCGCCCTGGGGCCCTTCCGGGGGCACGTGGCAGATAGCTGTGCAGCCTGAGGGACACGCTGGCAAGCCACGGTGACGAAGCCATCGCCGTGGCGAACGGAGACGCATGGACGGATGCTTTTGGGGCGACGGCGACGGGCATTCAATGCCTTTGTCCCCCACTGTCAAAGTTAGGTGAAGACCACTGTTCATACACTATTCATGCACTGTTACAACCACCACCAAATTTACGTTTTTACCCTCCTCTAACGTTGACACCTGTCGGTGACCCCTTTGAACTATAAAAGGAGGCCCATGCACAACGTAGAGGGGGTTCGATCCCAAAAACTCGCTCACTCTCTCGCTCGGTGTAGCTGGTACTGTAGATCTTCAAGCTCCCGAGCCCAAGAACTCAATACAACCAAAGGCAGGAGTAGGGTTTTTACGCGTCCGTGCGGCCCGAACCTGGGTAAACTGCCCGCGTGTGCTCCTCGATCTGGTCTCCGTGCTCCCTCCGCCCCCTTACCGCAACGTAGAAGGGGCTCCGGTCCCATAGGTGTTCGTGGGTGTCAGTTTCCCTGACACAAAGAATCGACGTTATGATAAGAGAGACTTTGTTGCTAGGAAGCACGGTAGGGAAAGAGAACCATGGGTTCAGAAATCCATGCCTTTTCCTCCGAAACCATCCAAGAAGAAGGATGATGAGGATTTTGAGCGCTTTGCTGAAATGATTAGACCTATATTTTTGCGTATGTGTTTGACTGATGTGCTTAAAACAAATCCTTATGCTAAGTATATGAAGGATATCATTACCAATAAAATAAAGATACCTGAAGTAGAAATTTCCACCATGCTTGCCAATTACACTTTTAAAGGTGGAATACCTAAGAAATTAGGAGATCCAGGAGTACCTACTATACCTTGCTCCATTAAGAAAAACTATGTTAAAACTGCTTTGTGTGATCTTGGAGCCGGTGTTAGTGTTATGCCTCTCTCTTTATATCGTAGACTTGACTTGAGTAAGTTGACACCTACCAAAATATCTTTGCAAATGGCTGATAAATCATCTGCTATACATGTCGGTATTTGTGAGGATGTGCCGGTTGTAGTTGCAAATGTTACTATTCTAACAGACTTTGTTATACTTGATATTCCCGAGGACGATAGTATATCTATTATCCTTGGTAGACCATTTTTGAATACTGCAAGGGCTCTTATTGATTGCAACAAAGGCAATGTCACTTTTCATGTCAATGGTAATGAGCATACGATACACTTTCCAAGGAAACAACCTCATGTCCACAGTATCAATTATATTGGAAAATTTTCAACTATTACTATTGGAGGTTTTGAATTTCCTCTTCCTACTATCAAGAAGACATATGGCATTCTTATTGTTGGGGACATACATATCCCCATTGAGGTAACCTATTGTTAATCGAAAATTCTCCGGTTTCATGTTATTCAGAAAGAGTTTATTAACAAGACCTGATCAACCTTGTTAATGGATTCCTTTTAAGGAGCATGAGATAGGTGAATCTAGATAGCACAACCTTCTCTACCCTCCTTTTACTTTTTGTTAATTATGATAAATAAAGCAAAAATAATATTCTCTTTCCGTTTTCAGACTTATCCGTGCAATAAAAAAATACCCCGAAAATAAAAGTTCTCCAAATGCCATGAAAATGAAATTTGATTTTTTCTAGAATATTTGAGGAAATATGGCACAGAACACACAGCAAGGGGAGCCAGCACCTGGCCACGAGGGTCCAGGGCGCGCCCCCCTACCAGGGCGAGCCTCCTGCCTCGTGGGCCCCACATGCCCCCCCTCCACTTATTCCTGCACCCACACTCTTCTTCCTCCCAAAAAAATAACCAACCAGCTCAAACCCGAGTTCTAGCTCATCTTGCTGCCATTTTCGATCTCCTTGCTCAAAGCACCATTCACCAAACTGTTTGGGGAGATTGTTCCTTGGTATGTGACTCCTCCATTGATCCAATTAGTTTTTGTTCTAGTGCTCTATTTTTTGCAAATTTATGCTGCTGTGGTGACCTTGTTCTTGAGCTTGCATGTCAAATTTTCTTGGTCCCAAGTAGTTCTAATGCATGATATAGTCTCTAGGCACTAGTAGGAGTTGTTTCTATCAATCTTGTTGAGTTTGGTTAACTTTTATTTTAAGTTACTAAATATTTCAGAAATTTTCAGAAAGGAAAAATGATAAAGATATTGTTGAGGGGCTCCTCCAGTAAGAAGCTCAGAGGAGAAGAAGAAAGAAGAAAATAAGAAGCCCAAATATAATCTTCCTCGCATGGCGGAAGTTCAGCCGTGTGAATGGCCTTGTACTGACTTCATGATGTCCGCCGGGATTTACGAAGACTTTTATTGGTTGGCAAATAATCCAGGCCTCACCAACTTCCTCCACGACTAGCGTGAACAACATATACCTCATTACATCAGATGCCTTCTACAAGTACCAAGGCCAGGCACAAGCTTCAGAGCCTGAGTTAGAGCCACCACTTGATCCTTACCGCCAGTCTGTTTATGGGTGGGAGCTGGATGAGCTCGCCAACCAGTGGCACCGAGAGGATACATCTCAGTACACTAGAGGGAGTAGCTTCGATCTGTGGCCATAGACCAACTTAGGCCAAAAGCCTAAGCTTGGGGGAGTACGTGTTTCTCACCGACTTTACATTCATGTTCACACTTATTCTAGTTGTCGGTGCTCACACTCTTTCACTGTACCATCCATGTTTAGTTTCGATTTCTTTTTCTTATTCTTTTTCTCATGTGCTAGAAAAAACCTTAAGAAAAACAAAAAATATTAGTTGTACCTTCTAGCTAGTTTACTTTTCGTGTAGTAGTAATGAAAATAAAACCCAAAAATATTTCCCGTACTTCTTTTGGTTGTTGGGAGCTTTCCCGTGTAAATAGTTTCTTTTCTTTTCTTTGGGGCTTAAGAGTAGAAGACCATGATTGAAAATGATTAGTGGCTCTCATATGCTTTATTGTTGACTTAACCTTGAGCCATATTACCTTGTCTTCTTTCTTGCATTAAATATCTGGAGATTCCAGCTTAGTCCAATGCACGTGCACTATTATTATTATCCACACCGTTTGGTCGTGCGAGTGAAAGGCAATAAGGATGATATATGATGAACTAATTAAGATGAGAAAGGCTGATATGAACTCGACCTCTCTTGTTTTTGTAAATATGATAGTTCATCTTTCCTGATTCAGCTTGTTATGAATGAAACATGCTTGCAATGACAATTACAGATCATAGCTGCTTATGCCATGCTTAATTAGCAGAGAGTTTATAATGGTCTATCTTGCGTGCCAACATGATATTAAAATGGTTGTGATGTGGTATGATGAGGTGGTATCCTCCTTTGAACGATTTAAGTGATCTGACTTGGCACATGTTCACGCATGTAGTTGAAACAAATCAACATAGCCTCCACGATATTTATGTTCATGGTGATTTATATCCTACTCATTCTTGCATTCATTGTTGATTAATTTTAATGCATGTTCATGACCATTGTTGCTCTCTAGTTGGTCGATCCCAGTCCCTTTCTAGCCTTCACCGGTACTAAGTGGGAATACAGCTTGTGCATCCACTTCCATAAACCCCAAAGTTATTGCAATGAGTCCACCATACCTTCCTATATGCGGTATTTACCCGCCATTCCAAGTAAATTTGTATGTGCCAAACTCTAAACCTTCAAATGAAATTCTATTTTGTATGCTCGAACAGCTCATGTATCAACTAGGGCTGTCTATATCTTCCATGCTAGGTGGGTTATTCTCACAATGAGTGGACTGCGCTCATCATTCATGAGAAAATGGCCGGTAACCGGGATGCCCAGTCCCATGCTCAAATCATAATAATTAAACAAAACTTCCCCAGGGTTGTTGTTTGTTTGGACGGTACCCCGTGGATTCGGATGGCCGTGGAGTGTGCTTGTTGGTGGTTGGGGGAGTATAAACTTTACCATTCTGTTTGGGAACTACCTATAATGTGCGTAGCATGGGAGATATCGAGATTCTTGGTTGATATGTTGACAATGAGAGTATATCGCTCAAAATGTTATTCATCTCTATTTAAAAAATTGAGCTCTAGCACCTCTACAAATCCTTGCTTCCCTCTGCGAATGGCCTATCTATTGACTTTTATGCAGAGTCATCATCCTCTTATAAAAGAGCACCAGTAGGAGAGCACCTCTGTCATTTGCATGTATTACTATTAATTTGCATTGAGTATGATCATGACTGGATCTCTTTTACCATGAATTACAATGTCTAGTCAGTCCTTGTTCTTTAAAGGTGCTCTCCATTTATGTTTTGCGGTCTCAGAAAGGCTAGCGAGATACCATCTTGTTATATCATATCATGACTGTTTTAAGAAAGTGTTGTCATCCGAGGTTTATTATTATTGCTCGCTAGTTGATTATGCCATTGATGTGAGTAGTCTTGAGACCTGAAAGTCATTGTGAATGTGGTTAGTTCATGATCTTGCTGAAAATCTGAATGTTGGCTTACATATTTACAACAACAAGAGCAAACAGAGTTTGTCAAAGTTTCTCTTTATCACTTTCAGTTTATCAACTGGATTGCTTGAGGACAAGCAAAGGTTTAAGCTTGGGGAGTTGATACGTCTCCAACGTATCTACTTTTCCAAACCCTTTTGCCCTTGTTTTGGACTCTAACTTGCATGATTTGAACGGAACTAACCCGGACTGACGCTATTTTCAGCAGAATTGCCATGGTGTTGTTTTTGTGCAGAAATAAAAAATTCTCGGAATGACCCGAAACTCCACGGAGAATTATTTTGGAAATTATAAAAAAATACCTGCAAGAAGATCCATACCAGGGGGCCCACACCCTGTCCACGAGGGTGGGTGCGCGCCCCCTGCCTCATGGGCCCCCCTGGTACTCCACCGACATATCCCTAGATCCTATATATTCACTTTCGGGGAGAAAAAAAATCAAGGAGAAAGAATTATCGCGTTTCACGAGACGGAACCGCTGCCAAGCCCTAATCTCTCTCGGGAGGGCTGATCTGGAGTCCGTTCGGGGCTCCGAAGAGTGGAGATCGTCGCCATCGTCATCATCAACCTTCCTCCATCACCAATTCCATGATGCTCACCGCCGTGCGTGAGTAATTCCATCGTAGGCTTGCTGGACGGTGATGGGTTGGATGGGATCTATCATGTAATCAAGTTAATTTTGTTAGGGTTTGATCCCTAGTATCCACTATGTTCTGAGATTGATGTTGCTATGACTTTGCTATGCTTAATGCTTGTCACTAGGGCCCGAGTGCCATGATTTCAGATCCGAACCTATTATGTTTTCATGAATATATGTGTGTTCTTGATCCTATCTTGCAAGTCTATAGTCACCTACTATGTGTTTTGATCCGGCAACTCCGAAGTGACAATAATCAGGACCACTCCCGGTGATGACCATAGTTTGAGGAGTTCATGTATTCACTATGTGTTAATGCTTTCGTCTGGTACTTTATTAAAAGGAGGCCTTAATATCCCTTAGTTTCCAATATGACCCCGTTGCCACGAGAGGGTAGGACAAAAGATGTCATGCAAGTTCTTTTCCATAAGCACGTATGACTATATTCGGAATACATGCCTACATTGTATTGATGAACTAGAGCTAGTTCTATGTCCCCCTAGGTTATAACTTCTACATGATGAATTGCATCCGACATAATTTCCGATCACCGATCCAATGCCTACGAGCTTTTCCCATATTGCTTGTTGCTTATTTACTTTTCCGCTGCTACTATCACGAAAACTACAAAAACACTATCATTACTTTTATTGCCGCTACCGCTACTATCATATTACTTTGCTACTAAACTATCTTGCTCCAGATACTAAGTTTCCAGGTGTGGTTGAATTGACAACTCAGCTGCTAATACTTAAGAGTATTCTTTGGCTCCCCTTGTGTCGAATCAATACATTTGGGTTGAATACATTACCCTCGAAAACTGTTGCGATCCCCTACACATGTGGGTTATCAGTCTCATAAGTATTCGCTTTTCTATCAATTGCTCGACAGTAATTTGTTTACCCTCCGTAGAATATCGCTATCATGAGAGAAGCCACTAGAGAAAACTATGGCCCCGGGTCTATTCTCAACATATCAATATACAATCTACTTTAATTTTCCGCTTTTACTCTCTGTTCTTATATCCAAAAATACCAAAAATATCAAACTATCATCTCTATCAGATCTCACTTTCGTAAGTGGCCGTAAATGGATTGACAACCCGTTATCGCGTTGGCCGCGAAGTTCTTATTTGTTTGTGCAGGTGCGAGGGACTCGCGCATGGTCTCCTACTGGATTGATACCTTGGTGTCTCAAAAACTGAGGGAAATATTTACGCTACTGTGCTGCATCACCCTTTCCTCTTCGAGGGAATACAACGCAAGCTCGAGAAGTAGCAAGAAGAATTTCTGGCGCCGTTGCGGGGGAGGCTTACGCAAAAGTCATATACCAAGTACCTATCACAAACCCTTATCCTTCGCATTACATTTATTTGCCTCTCGTTTTCCTCTCCCCCACTTCACCCTTGCCTTTTTTTTGCCCTTCTTCTGACGTGTGTTTATTGTTTGCCTGCCATCATGTCTGAGATGGGGGGAGCTTTTATCGAGAAGGGTAGTAATGTTGAGGGCAACGTCTATGTTGACCCTCCAGATGAAACTACCACTTTACATATTAAGAAGTTCCGGGTTGGCAGTGGAAATATCATTGGGAAAGGAGTTCTTCAAGACTTCTTTACTTGTGCCGGTGCTTTGCCCACTATGGGTGGCTCTATTCTTCACAGAACTAGTAGCCTTGCGGATGCTATATCTATGCTTGTAGTTGAAATTGAAAGGCAATTTATCCATATGCATCCCTGTATTCAGAGAATCTTTCTGGAATTTTCCAATATTGAGCATTCTTCCATTAAGCGTGCAGCTACTATCTTTTTGGCTCATGAATTTAAATTTATCATGAAAGAGGCCAAAGAAATCTTTGCTCATTATGGGGTAGATGCTGGCCGACCTCCCATAGAGGCTATCTTATTTAATCAAGAAGATATAATGCGGTTGCGATCTCCTGATCACGTTGCTTTTAATGAAAACCTTAGAAAAAAGGTTCCTACCGATGTCTTGGTTGATAGAATTTCTGAGATGAACGATGATTTTGCTATTCAAAACAATGGGTTGGGCTTCTCCCTTGAGCGAAGGCTCATGACCTTCTGTCAAAAGAATGCCTATAATGATGAATTAGTTGTGCACTATAATGGGCCAAAAGAGGAACCTATTCCTCCTGATCTTGATATGGGGGACTTTTGTCCCATTAAATTTAGCCCTTTTGATTACTTTTTCTTGCCACAAAGGAAACTTGCTTCTGAACGTAGGGAATATGAGATGAGTTTTCGTGATATATCGTATCAAGATGGCAATACCTAGATCTATCCATGTATCGTGCCTAGCTACGGGCGTAAAACGATAGCGCTTGTTGGGAGGCAACCCAATTTTATATTTTTTGTTTTTGCTTCTGTTTAGGAATAAACATTGCATCTAGCTTCTGTTTAGATGTGGTTTTGTGTTTTAATTAGTGTTTGTTCCAAGTAGAACCTTTGGGAAGACTTGTGTGAAGTTTATATGATCGTGCTGTGAAAAACAGAATCGTTAGCGCTCGCTAGAATGGTCACCAAATTTTACTAGAGTGTGCTATTTGGTTGATTATTTTTGCAGATGATTAATAGACAAATTCCTCACGTTTACAGATTTATTTCAATTCTTTTGGAGTTACAGAAGTATGCAAAAGTAACAGATTACTACAGACTATTCTGTTTTTGACAGATTCTGTTTTTCATGTGTTGTTTGTTTATTTCGATGCATCTATGAGTAGTATTGGGGAGTATGAATCATAGAGAAGTTGGAATACAGTAGGTTTAACACCAATATAAACAAAGAATGAATTCATTTCAGATCTGAACGTTCATGCCACAATTAGGAGAATTACATTGAAAACTATGTTGGTTAGCATTCCACATCAGAAATTCTGTTTTTGTCATTTACCTACTCAAGGACGAACAGGAATTAACCTTGGGGATGCTTGATATGTCTCCAACCTATCTATAATTTTTGATTGTTCCATGCTATTATTTATGATGTTTTGGATGTTTAATGGGCTTTGTTATACACTTTTATATTACTTTTGGGACTAACCTATTAACCCAAAGGCCCAGTCCAGATTGCTGTTTTTTGCCTGTTTTAGGGTTTTACAAAAAAGGAATATCAAACGGAGTCCAAACGGAATGAAACCTTCGGGAGAGATATTTTTGGAGCAGAATACGCACGGGAGACTTGAGAACCATGGAATAGGGCTGACGTGGCGTCCACGAGGGTGGGGGGCGCCCCCCCATAGGGCGCGCCCCCTGCCTCGTGGGCACCCCGTCTGGCCCCCGGTGCCCTCCTTCCTCCTATATATATACCTACGTACCCCGAAACCATCAGAAGAGGAGAGAAAACCCTAGTTCCACCGCCGTAACCTTCTGTTCCCGTGAGATCCCATCTTGGGGCCTGTTCCGGAGCTCTGCCGGAGGGGGGATATACCACGGAGTGCTTCTACATCATCATCATCGCCTCACCATGAGTTGTGAGTAGTTTACTACAGTCCTTCGGGTCCATAGCTAGTATCTAGATGGCTTCTTCTCTCTCTTTGGATCTCAATACCAAGTTCTCCTCGGTCTTCGAGGAGATCTATTCAATGTAATCTCTTTTTGCGGTGTGTTTGTCGAGATCTGACGAATTTTGGGTTTATGATCAAGATTATCTATGAGAAATATTTGGTTCTTTTCTGAACTCTTTATATATGGTTATAGTATCCTTGCAAGTCTCTTCGAATTATTGGTCTGGTTTGGCCTACTAGATCTATAGTTCTTGCAATGGGAGAACTGCTTTGCTTCGGGTTCAATCTTGTGGTGTCCTTTCCCAGTGACAGTAGGGGCAGCAAAGCACGTATTGTTTTGTTGCCATCGAGGATAAAAAGATGGGGTTTATATCACTATGTTTGAGTTTATCCCTCTACATTATGTCATCTTGCTTAAGGCGTTACTCTATTCTTATGAACTTAATACTCTAGATGCATGCTGGATAGCGGTCGATGTGTGGAGTAATAGTAGTAGATGCAGAATCGTTTCGGTCTACTTGTCTCGGATGTGATGCATATATATAATGATCATGCCTAGATAGTCTCATAAGTATTCGCTTTTCTATCAATTGCTCGACAGTAATTTGTTTACCCGCCGTAGAATATCGCTATCATGAGAGAAGCCACTAGAGAAAACTATGGGCCCCGGGTCTATTCTCAACATATCAATCTACAATCTAATTTACTTTTCCGGTTTTACTTTCTGTTCTTATATCCAAAAATACCAAAAATATGAAACTATCATCTCTATCAGATCTCACTTTCGTAAGTGACCGTAAAGGGATTGACAACCCCTTATCGCGTTGGCTGCGAAGTTCTTATTTGTTTGTGCAGGTGCGAGGGACTCGTGTGTGGTCTCCTACTGGATTGATACATTGGTTCTCAAAAACTGAGGGAAATACTTACACTACTGTGCTGCATGACCCTTTCCTCTTCAAGGGAATACAACGCAAGCTCGAGAAGTAGCAGTCATCATCGCACACTCCCTGTACTTTCGAGATTAGTGTTAAACCTAAAATAAATTTTATTTGCTGTTTGCGTTGAGCATGAACAAGATTAGATTGTGTTTACTTCAATACGGTTATTCATTTAAGTGAGAGAATACTTGTTATTCTGTTTACATGAATAAAACCTTCTATGGTCATACACCTAAGGTGAATGGTTTATTGAATCTCGATCGTAGTAATACACATATTCATAATATTGAAACCAAAAGATACAGAGTTGATAATGATAGTGCAACGTACTTGTGGCACTGTCGTTCAGGTCATATTGGTGTAAAGCGCATGAAGAAACTCCATGCTAATGGACTTTTGGAATCACTTGATTATGAATCATTTGATGCTTGCGAACCATGCCTCGAGGGAAAGATGACTAAAACTCCGTTCTCCGGAACAATGGAGTGAGCAAGTGACTTATTGGAAATAACACATACTGATGTATGTGGACCAATGAGTGTTGATGATCGTGGCGGGTATCGTTATTTTCTCACCTTCACTGATGATTAGAGCAGATATGGGTATATCTACTTGATGAAGCACAAGTCTGAAACATCTGAAAAGTTCAAATAATTTTAGAGTGAAGTAGAGAATCATCGTAACAAGAAAATAAAGTTTATACAATCTGATCGCAGAGGCAAATATTTGAGTTATGATTTTGGTCTTCATGTAAAACGATGTGGAATAGTTTCACAACTCATGCCACCTGGAACACCACAGCGTAATGGTGTGTCTGAATGTCGTAACCGTACTTTATTAGATATGGTGTGATCTATGATGTCTCTTACCGATTTACCACTATCGTTTTGGGGTTATGCATTAGAGACAGCTGCATTCATGTTAAATAGGGCACCATCTAAATCCGTTAAGATGACACGGTATGAACTGTGGTTTGGCAAGAAACCAAAGTTGTCGTTTCTTGAAGTTTGAGGCTGCGATGCTTAATTATGCGAAAAAGCTTCAACCTGATAAGGTTGAACCCAAGCCAGAGAAATGTGTCTTCATAGGATACCCAAAAGAAACTATTGGGTACACCTTCTATCACAGATCCGAAGGCAAGCTATTCGTTGCTAAAGAATGGATCCTTTCTAGAGAAGGAGTTTCTCTCGAAAGAAGTGAGTGGGAGGAAAGTAGAACTTGATGAGGTAATTGTACCTTCTCCCGAATTGGAAAGTAGTTCATCACATAAACTAGTTCCAGTGATTCCTACATCAATTAGTGAGGAAGCTAATGATAATGATCATGAAACTTCAGATCAAGTTACTACTGAACCTCGTAGGTCAACCAAAGTACGTTCCACACCAAAGTGGTACGGTAACCATGTTCTGGAAGTCATGTTACTAGACCATGATGAACCTACGAACTATGAGGAAGCGATGATGAGCCCAGATTCTGCAAAATGGCTTGAGGCCATGAAATCTGAGGTGGGATCCATGTATGAGAACAAAGTGTGGAATTTGGTTGACTTGCCCGATGATCGGCAAGCCATTGAAAATAAATGGATCTTTAAGAGGAAGACCGAGACCGATGGTAATGTTACTATCTACAAAGCTCGACTTGTTGCGAAAGGTTTTTGACAAGTTCAAGGAGTTGACTATGATGAGACTTTCTCACCCGTAGCGATGCTTAAGTCTGTCCAAATCATGTTAGCAATTGCTGCATTTTATGATTATGAAGTCTGGCAAATGGATGTCAAAACTGCATGGATATCTTAAAGAAGAGTTGTATATGATGCAACTAGAAGGTTTTGTCGATCCTAAAGGTGCTAACAAAGTGTGCAAGCTCCAGCGTTCCATCTATGGACTGGTGCAAGCATCTCGGAGTTGGAATATATGCTTTGATGAGGTGATCAAAGCATATGGTTTTATACAGACTTTTGGAGAAGCCTGTATTTACAAGAAAGTGAGTGGGAGCACTACTACATTTCTGATAAGTATATGTGAATGACATATTGTTGATCAGAAATGATGTTGAATTTTCTGAAAAGCATAAAGGATTGTTTAAAAGGAGTTTTTCAATAAAAGACCTTGGTGAAGCTGCTTACATATTGGGCACCAAGATCTATAGAGATAGATCATGATGCTTGATAAGGCTTTCGATTAGTACATACCTTGATAAGATTTTGAAGTTCAAAATGGATCAGTTAAATAAGTAGTTCTTGCCTGATTTGTAAGGTGTAAAATTGAGTAAGACTCAAAGCCTGACAATGACAGAAACATATAGAGAGAATGAAAGTCATTCCTTATGCCTCAGCCATAGTTTCTGTAAAGTATTTCATGTTGTGTACCAAACATGTTATGTACCTTGCCATGAGTTTGGCAAGGAGGTACAATAGTGATCCAAGATTAGATCACTAGACAACGGTCAAAATTATCCTTAGTTACTGGATGACTAAAGGAAATGTTTCTCGATTATGGAGGTGATAAAGAGTTCGTCATAAAGAGTTACATCAATGCAAGCTTTGACACTAATCCAGATGACTCTAAGTATCAATCTGGATGTGTATTGACATTGGGAGCAATTAGCTAGAGTAGCTCCATGCAGAGCATTGTAGACATAGAAATTTGTGAAATACATACACATCTGAATGTAACAGACTCGCTGACTAAACTTATCTCACAAGTAACACATGATCACACCTTAGTACTCTTTGGGTGTTAATCACATGGCGATGTGAACTAGATTGTTGACTCTAGTAAACCCTTTGGGTATTGGTCACATGGCGATGTGAACTGTGGGTGTTAATCACAAGGTGATGTGAACTATTGCTGTTAATCACATGGTGATGTTATCTAGATTATGACTCTAGTGCAAGTGGGAGACTGGAGGAAATGTGCCCTAGAGGCAATAATAAAGTTGTTATTTATATTTCCTTATATCATGTAAATGTTTATTATTCATGCTAGAATTGTATTAACCAGAAACTTAGTACATGTGTGAATACATAGACAAAACAGAGTGTCCATAGTATGCCTTTACTAGACTAACTCGTTAATCAAAGATGGTTATGTTTCCTGACCATAGACATGTGTTGCCATTTGATGAATGGGATCTGATACATCTCCAACGTATCTATAATTTTTGATTGTTCCATGCTATTATTTATGATGTTTTGGATGTTTAATGGGCTTTGTTATAAACTTTTATATTATTTTTGGTACTAACCTACTAACCCAAAGGCCCAGTCCAGATTGCTGTTTTTTGCCTATTTCAGGGTTTTACAGAAAAGGAATATCAAACAGAGTCCAAACGGAATGAAACCTTTGGGAGAGATATGTTTGGAGCAAAATACGCACGGGAGACTTGAGAACCACGGAGTAGGGCACACGTGGCGTCCACGAGGGTGGGGGCGCCCCCTGCCTCGTGGGCACCCCGTCTGGCCCCCGGTGCCCTCCTTCCTCCTATATATACCTACGTACCCGAAAACCATCAAAAGAGGAGAGAAAACCCTAGTTCCACCGCCGCAACCTTCTGTTCCCGTGAGATCCCATCTTGGGGCCTGTTCCGGAGCTCCGCCGGAGGGGGGATCTAACACAGAGTGCTTCTACTCATCGCCTCACCATGAGTTGTGAGTAGTTTACTACAGACCTTCGGGTCCATAGCTAGTATCTAGATGGCTTCTTGTCTCTCTTTGGATCTCAATACCAAGTTCTCCTCGGTCTTCGAGGAGATCTATTCGATGTAATCTCTTTTTGCGGTGTGTTTTCGAGATCCGATGAATTGTCGGTTTATGATCAAGATTATCTTTGAGAAATATTTGGTTCTTTTCTGAACTCTTTATGTGTGATTATAATATCCTTGCAAGTCTCTTGGAATTATTGGTTTGGTTTGGCCTACTAGATCTATAGTTCTTGCAATGGGAGAAGTGCTTGGCTTTGGGTTCAATCTTGCGGTGTCCTTTCCCAGTGACAGTAGGGGTAGCAAGGCACGTATTGTATTGTTGCCATCGAGGATAAAAAGATGGGGTTTATATCACTATGTTTGAGTTTATCCTTCTACATCATGTCATCTTGCTTAAGGCATTACTCTGTTCTTATGAACTTAATACTCTAGATGCATGCTGGATAGCGGTCGATGTGTGGAGTAATAGTAGTAGATGCAGAATCGTTTCGGTCTACTTGTTTCGGACGTGATGCCTATATATAATGATCATGCCTAGATAGTCTCATAAATATTCGCTTTTCTATCAATTGCTCGACAGTAATTTGTTTACACGACCTAGAATACCGCTATCATGAGAGAAACCACTAGAGAAAACTATGGCCCCCGGGTCTAACATATCAATCTACAATCTACTTTACTTTTCCGCTTTTACTTTCTGTTCTTATATCCAAAAATACCAAAATTATCAAACTATCATCTCTATCAGATCTCACTTTCGTAAGTGACCATAAAGGGATTGACAACCCCTTATCGCGTTGGCTGTGAAGTTCTTATTTGTTTGTGCAGGTGTGAGGGACTCGCGCGTGGTCTCCTACTAGATTGATACCTTAGTTTTCAAAAACTGAGGGAAATACTTAGGCTATTATGCCTCATCACCCTTTCCTCTTCGAGGGAATACAATGCAAGCTCGAGAAGTAGCAGGATCACATCATTAGAGAATGATGTGATGGACAAGACCAATCCGTTAGCTTAGCACTATGATCGTTTAGTTTTACTGCTATTGCTTTCTTCATGACTTATACATGTTCATATGACTATGAGATTATGCAACTCCCAAATACCGGAGGAACACCTTGTGTGTGCTATCAAATGTCACAACCTAATTGGGTGATTATAAAGATGCTCTACATGTGTCCCCAAAGGTGTTTGTGGTGTTGGCATAGATCGAGAATAGGATTTGTCACTCCGAGTGTCGGAGAGGTATATCTGGGCCCTATCTGTAATACACATCGTAATAAGCCTTGCAAGAAAATGACTAATGAGTTAGTCACGAGATGATGTATTACCGAACGAGTAAAGAGACTTGCCAGTGACGAGATTGAACTAGGTATGATGATACTGACGATCGAATCTCGGGCAAGTAACATACTAATGACAAAGGGAACTGCGTACGTTGTTATGCGGTTTGACCGATAAAGATCTTCATAGAATATGCAGGAACCAATATGAGCATCTAGGTGCGCTATTGGTTATTGAGCGGAGATGAGTCTCGGTCATGTCTACATAGTTCTCGAACCCGTAGGGTCCGCACGCTTAACGTTCATTGATGATTGGTATTATGAGTTTATGTGTTTTGATGTATCGAAGGTTGTTCGGAGTCCCGGGTGTGATCACGGACATGAGGAGGAGTTTCGAAATGGTTGAGACATAAAGTATGATATATTGGACGATGTTATTCGGACACCGGATGAGTTCCAGGGGTCACCGGATAATTATCAGAGTGCCGGAAGGGTTATCGGAACCACCGGAGAAGTAGTGCGCCTTATTGGGCTTTATGGAAGAGAGAGAGGGAGGCTGCCTAGGGCAGGCCATGCGCCCCCATGGCCTAGTCCAAATTAGACTAGACGGAGGGGCGGCGCCCCCTCCTTCCTTCTCTTCTCTCCCTCCCTTCCTTCTTCTCCTATAAGGAATAGCAAAGGGGGGTTCCTACTCCTAGTAGGAGTAGGATTGCCCCCCCTTGGGCACGCCTATAGGGGCCGGCCAGCCTCCCCCTTGCTCCTTTATATACAGGGCAGGGGGCACCCTAGACACACAAGTTGACAACTGTTTTAGCCGTGTGCGGTGCCCCCCTGCTACTTCTCGAGCTTGTGTTGTATTCCCTCAAAGAGGAAAGGGTGATGCAACACAGTAGCGTAAGTATTTCCCTCAGTTATTGAGAACCAAGATATCAATCCAGTAGGAGACCACGCGCGAGTCCCTCGTACCTGCACAAACAAATAAGAACCTCACAGTCAACGCGATAAGGGGTTGTCAATCCCTTCACGGTCACTTACGAGAGTGAGATCTGATAGATAGGATAAGATAGTATTTTTGGTATTTTTGGTATAGGTACAGAAAGTAAATAAAGCAAAGTAAAGTAGATGGAAGATTAATATGATGAGAATAGACCCGGGGCGATAGATTTCACTAGTGGCTTCTCTCATGATAGCAGAATTCTACGGTTGGTGAACAAATTACTTTCGAGGAATTGATAGAAAAGCGCATAGTTATGAGAATATCTAGGCATGATCATTATATATAGGCATCACGTCTGTGACATGTAGATCGAAATGATTCTGCATCTACTACTATTAATCCACACATCGACCGCTATCCAGCATGCATCTAGAGTATCAAGTTCGTAAGAACAGAGTAACGCCTTAAGCAAGATGACATGATGTAGAGGGATAAACTCAAGCAATATGATACCCCATCTTTTTATCCTCGATGGCAACAATAATATACGTGCCTTGATGCCCCTGCTGTCATTGGGAAAGGACACCGCAAGATTGAACCCAAAGCCAAGCACTTCTCTCATTGCAAGAACTATAGATCTAGTAGGCCAAACCAAACCAATAATTCGAAGAGACTTGCAAGGATATTATAATCATACATAAAACAATTCAGAAAAGAATCCAATATTGTTCGTAGATAATCTTGATCATAAACCCACAATTCATCAGATCTCGACAAACACACAGCAAAAAGATTACATCGAATAGATCACCTCGAAGATCGAGGAGAACTTTGTATTGAGATCCAAAGAGAGAAAAGAAGCCATCTAGCTAATAACTATGGACCCGAAGGTCTGTGGTAAAATACTCACAACTCATCGGAGGGGCTATGGTGTTGATGTAGAAGCCCTCAATGATCGATGCCCCCTCTGGCGGAGCTCCGGAACAGGCACCAAGATGGGATCTCAGGGGAACAGAAGGTTACGGAGGTGGAATTAGGGTTTCTTCATGCTCCTCGATATTTTTAGGGTATATGGGTATATATAGGAGGAAAACGTACGTCGGTGGAGCAACGTGGGGCCCACGAGGGTGGGGGGCGCGCTGACCCCCCGGGCGCACCCTGCCCCCTCGTGGGCACCTCGTTTCTTCTCTGACTTGTATTCCAAGTCTCTCGTGAAGATATCGTTCCAAAAATAACTCTCCCAAAGGTTTCATTCCGTTTGGACTCCGTTTGATATTCCTTTTCTGCGAAACACTGAAATAGGCATAAAACAGCAATTTGCACTGGGCCTTGGGTTAGTAGGTTAGTCCCAAAAATAATATAAAAGTGTATAATAAAGCCCATTAAACATCCAAAACAGAATATATAATAGCATGGTACAATCAAAAATTATAGATACGTTGGAGACGTATCACCCCCTCCACTGTTACACACCTCGGTCATATTGTTGCAGTGCTTAGGCGAAGCCCTGCTGACGAGGTTACAGACCTAGGGTAGGGTCATGTGCCTGACCAAGGTACCCCACCCAAGGTCACTACCCCAGAAGATCAAAAGACAAAACCTACGATGGCAAAGACAGTCGACTGAGACGGCCCAAGAGGACATCCCACTCGACCGGACATCACCTACAAGACGACTCAACTCCACTTGACCAATCCAAGGCACTCGACCCCCGAAGGTCAAAGGTCCCTTAGGACAATAACGGTCTGGTATTTACTCGCCATAGTGAATGCCTTTATTACTCTTTACTGTAGACGTTATCAGTAACGTCTGCCTTAATGTACATTGAACCCTTGGTAACGTGGAGCATGGCTGGGGTCCTGGCACACTATATAAGCCACCCCCTCCTCATGTACAAGGGTTCGCATCCCTGTAACTCACACATATACACATATCAGTCGACCGCCTCCGGGCACCGAGACGTACGGCTGTTACTTCCTCAGAGAAGGGCCTGAACTCGTAAAACACCTCGTGTACAACTTCACCATAGCTAAGGCCTTGCCTCCTCATTCGTACCCCCTACTCATATTGTCACACTTAGAACCACGACAGTTGGCGCCCACCTTGGGGCAAGGCATCTTAGCGACATCTGGTGAGGTTGCAATCTCTTCTCCGACCTCCTTCATCATGGTGTCAGGTGGTGATCAGGCGTTGGGCCGCGATATCCGGCTCGGCGCGCTCGTCTTCATCACCGACGACTCCGCATGGCTCCAGGAGGCCCCTCTGGACGTTGAGGCTCTGCCCGTCCGCGGGGCTGCGCACTTCTGCGCTAGTGCCTGCGGCGTCCTCCTTCGGCAGCCATCGATTCGGTATTTGTCGATCTTTATATCGTCCCCCATCCCCGCCGGACGCCGTCGCAAGCGATCCGGTCGCTCACGGCTCCAGCGGTGGGTGAAACACGCGGTGGCCCACCAGACGGCCGCCCCTCAAGTCACGGCTATCGAGCCCGACGGTTACCTCTACGGGCCGGTCGATCCGTCGATCGAGCTCGTAGATTCTGTTTCCGAGTGCGGGAGCAGCGATCCCGCAGCGGAAGTCCTCATGGTCGACTCATGCCGCAGCCCGCCAGGTTTTCCCCGCGGTGGTGACGGCGGCAGCGGAGGCGGTCGATCATACGACAATGACGGCTACATTCCTCAACCCCTCACTGCCGAGCAGAGGGCTGAGCTCTGTCGCCGCAATGAAGACGTGCTCTTCACTCCCATCGTGGGAGATTCTCCAGAGGCCCTGGCCCTAGAAGCCATGCGCTTGGCCACCGTGGCTGAGCGCACGCACTTGGAAAATATCCAGCGCGCACTCAACAAACAGGCCCGCCAACTGGTCCCCGAGTCCAGTCGACGACCGCGGCAATCGCATCCGCACGAGACTCAAGTGTTCCGCACACCAGTCCAGAACCTCGAAGCCGCGGCTCGCATTGCGGAGTCGATTCAACCTTCTCAGTCGGAGGCCTTCAGCAGATCCGAGCTTTGCTCCGAACGGCTGAAGAGCAAAATGCGGTTGTTTCACAGTCGCGCAACAGGATCCACAGCAGATCGGTGGCTGCGGACACCGTTTGGTCAGCCCACAGTCCAAGATCGCCCCCAAGGCGTGGGGAACGCGGCCCGTGGCAAGACCGGTATCTGTGTCGGAATGACGAGCAACACGATCGTCGACCCGGTCATCATGACTGTCGTTGAGTGCCTACGCATCCTCCGGGGAGCGGATCGTTCTCGCCCCGGCGGCACGAGGGTAGGCGCGTGCGCGACGACGAGCGGAGGGTTCCCCCAGATCCCCAGAGGCCAGGTTTCGATGCAAGGTCTATCCTTGTGCAGGGATGGGTCGACCAGAATAGGGCGTTCAGAGAAGAACAAGGCAGAGATCAACCGAGTGGAAGCCGAGCACCTGTCTCTGGACCCGAGTGTTTCTGCAGTGCCATCAGAGCCGCAAAGATCCCCCCGAACTTCAGGTTGGCGGCGGGGGTAAGCAAGTTCACCGACGAGTCAAAACCGGACACCTGGCTAGAAGACTACAGAGTGGCTGTACAGATCGAAGGCGGCAACGACGACGTGGCCATGAAGCACCTTCCTCTGATGTTGGGCGGTTCGGCTCGGGCGTGGCTCAATCAGTTGGCCCCCGGGAGTATTTACAGCTGGGAAGAACTAGCTCGAGTGTTCATTCGGACCTTCGAAGGCACCTGCAAGCGGCCTGCTGGCCTCGCAGAGCTTTAGCATAGCCCTTGCATCACACGGTGGAAAATGTGTCTGAGCACCAGGCAGTTTGCGCCTTCAAGGAGGGCGTACATAACCGAGAGCTGAATCTGAAGTTTGGTCGAACAGGCGACATGTCCCTGTCACGGATGATGGAGATTGACAGTCGGTATGCCAACGGCGAAGAGGCCGATCGGCTCCGCAGTGGCAAGAAAACAGTCAGACATGATGATCAGAATTCCAATCGGAAGAACAAGCGCAAGGCCGAGCCAGCTGCTCAGGGCGAAGCTGCTGTGGTCAATCAAGGAAAGGGCAAAGGAAAGCCGAAGGGGTCCTGGGCCCCCAAGAAAGTGAAAGATCAAGTTGGGATTGATGTACTCGACCAGCCGTGTCCCATTCACACAAAGAAAGATGAAGAGGGAAACTTGGTATATCCCAAGCACACCACTCGACAGTGCCGGCTCCTGATCCAGAACTTCCAGAAAGATCAGTCGGCTGAGAAGGAAAAGGAATCAGAGGAGTCCGAGGACAAGGAAGGGGACGGAGGATACCCCCATATCAACTCCACTTTGGTGATCTTCGCAGACGTCGAGAGCAAAAGTCGACTGAAGTCTGAAAGTCATCAATAGAGAAGTCAACATGGTTGCCCCGGCAACCACCAAGTTTTTGAAATGGTCCAAGACCCCCATCACATTCGACCAGTCTGATCACCCTGCACACATTGCCACCCCCGGGTGGCAGGCACTGGTGTTCGACCCAGCGGTCGCGGGCACACGTCTGACCAGAGTCCTGATGGATGGAGGCAGTGGCTTGAATATCTTGTATGCAGCAGCCCTCCGGGATATGGGCATTCCAATGTCCAAGCTGAGCGGAAGTAACATGAGGTTTCTGATACGTCCAAAACGTAACTATAATTTCTGCTTGCTCCATGCTTCTTTTGTGTGATATTGCTATGATATTTATGCACTTCCATACACATTTGATCATATTTGGACTAACCTATTAACTCAGTGCACCACAGTGACAGTTCCTATTTTCTGCTGTTTTTCTATTTCAGATTTCCCCCATATTAAAAGTGCTCCAAAAATTCTGGGAAAAATACAGAAAAAATCAGCGTACAGGAAGCTTCGAGAAAAACCAAAGTGGGGCCAGAGGGGAGCCAGGGGTGGCCCAGGCGGCCACCCGGGGTGGCCCCACCCCTGGCCGCCCCAGGGGGGCGCCTGGGGCCCCCTCTCCGCCTCTGGTGACCCCCCTTCGCATATATATTCCTCGCGTCCCAAAACCCTCGAGGACGGAACCCTTTTTCACGATCTCGCCTCTGTTCCGCCGCCGCAACGCTTCCAAGATCGGGAGCATCAGGAACTTGGTGGGGTCAGTATACAGAAAAGGAGGGATGCAGTCTTTCCCCATGCCGCTCTCCACACGCATCCAAAGGAGTGGAACAAGTCTTGGTTTTACTGTATTGATACTTCTCCTGCGGGGGAGAATCCACTGCCGGGTTATCGCGAGCACCGTCTTCCGGAGGATCACCCTTTGCCACAGCGACTTAGCTCTGCCGAACGGCCCCGGTTTGCTTCTCAACTTTCCAAGTTGAAAGCTTTTATGGCCAACGGTTTAATTGGAACCGATTTTATGCGCTGTTGGCTCTCTTGGAGTATCCTTCCCTTGAGCCGGCGACCAAATCTGATGTGCAAGTACTCTGGTAGACCGGACGACCCTCAATGGTTTACCAAGGATGAACTTTCTGAATCGGAGGTTATTGAATCGGCTAAGAAGATGCTCAACGTCTCCTTAGATGATTCCAGCAAAGTCGGATTGGCTCCGTATTACAAGAAAAATAGACTGCCTGCAGTAAGTCTTTTTCTCTGTCATGTATTTGTAATCCGTTCTTTTGAATCGTTCTTTCAATTCTCTTTTCTTCTTTCAAACAGGTTGAGGATCCCTTTTGGAAAAGAAAGCTTCAGGAGAAACCTCGAAAGCAAACACGCCGAAAAACTTTTGCTAAAAAGAAGAGAAAAGTGGCTGTTGGTTCTAGTTCTCATGCTGAGGATGATGATCCGGACTCTGGGGTATGAATTAATCCGGCTTTAACTTGCTTTCTTTTACTCGTATCTGTATCTAATGATAACTTCCCACAGGAGTTGGCTGAAGGTGACAAACCGGCCGAAATTGAGGTAACTATCCTTTCTTCCGATTCAGAACCACTTCCACAAAAAAGTCTTCGGACAGTCCGGAAATATCAATTTTCTCACCCTTATGCTCAGTTGGATCCTAATTTTCTTTTGAAGAAACAACAACATGAAGCTCTTCGCCGGACCACTCGCCACAGCGGCCTGGCAGTGGAATCATCCGGAATCTCTCTCACTCCGGCTCGGAGGCGCCGTTCTGAGATTATACTTTCTCCAACCCTCCTTCATCCCAGGGCCGGGCTTATCCGCAAACCTCTTAAACCGTCTGACCCTGATTATCAGGATACTCGATTATCTTCTTCCGGTGAATCGACTGCCACGCAACTTCCCCCACTGAAAACCGTCCCAGGGTAAGTCTTTTTAACTTATCCGGTTTATGATTACCTTTTGCTTCATAATCTTAACTCATTTTCCAAACTTCTTCCAGCAAACCAAAGCCTAGCAAGAAACCCAAGGCCAACAAACCCACTGTTGAGACTAATATTGATGATCCGGCGGTTGATCCGGCGACAACCGTCCCCCCGGAAGGCGAACCCACGATTCCTCTTGAGAATCCTGCGCCTACGGATCATATTTCAGTGCCCGAGAACCCTACTGCTGATGATGTCCACAATCCGCCAAGTCCTGCCCGGGCTAATTCTCCTCAGGTCAATCCGGCATCTCCCAGTCCGGTTCGCAATACAGCTCCACCAACAGCACCTGCTTCTCCAGAAGTTGAAGTGACTGGCACTGCTTTTGTTGCTTCGGCTGAGCCCACTGTTTTAGACAAACATACGGCTAAAGCGGAGAAGCTGCATAAAGAGAAGGGTAAATGGAGTACTGAGCTATCCAGCCTTGCTGACATGAGTGCCCAGGAACTCTATTCCGGGTACTTGAACCGGCTCCACAGCAGCCGGGATTATGAAGCGGGCTTAGTTAACATGATGAAAGAAAAATATGAGGTAATCCTTTCCTTCCGACTTTGTACTTTTGATATGCTTCTAACTATCTCATAGTAGCCCCCAAGTTCCGGTTTAGCTGCTCGTTCAAGGTGAACCGGAACTTATAACTTGAACAACTGATCTTACATTAGCCCCCAAGTATCAAGTAGATAACTTTGGTTATGTATTTGATACTTGTAAGAATTTCTTCTGATACTTCCATTATCCATTAGCCCCCAAGTGTCAAGTAGACAACTTGCTTGTGTGCTTGAGACTTTTGTCTTCGAATTACTTATGCTTTTTTCTTCAACTGCCCATTAGCCCCCAAGTGTCAAGTAGACAACTTGTTTGTGTGCTTGAGACTTTTTGTTTTCAAATTACTTATTATTACTGCTTGACTATTCTTGCAGGCTGATTTAAACCGGAATGCTGATGAAATCAATGAACTCCAGAGCCGCCTTGCTGAAACGGAGGCTGCTGCTTCTAAATCCAAGAAAGATCTGAAGCTGAGTTTGAAGACTGCCGAACAGCTAAACAAATTCTTTGAAGAAGAGCGGGCTGCCTTTGAGGTTCAGAAGAAAGAGCTGAAGAAAAGGGCCAAAGATGCTGAGGAAGCGCTTAATCCGGTTACTGAAGAGTTAACCGGTTTAAAGCGGCAAATTGAGTTAATGACTTCTGCAATCTTCGGTAAGTATGATCCGAACTCCTGCTTTACCCTTGTCATCTTCATCTGTACCGGTTTAACTGTGATACTCATATGCAGGGCGGCGAGTCACCCATCTTGGGGATGACTTGCAGAAGAAACTTAAAGCCTGTTACACTTTGGTCGAGCAGCTGTATTCCGGCGCTCAGAGGATCATAAGTGCAACATCTTTCAATAAACCGGCCCCCACGACCATCCAAGGTACATTAGAAAAGTTGTCTGTTTTGCCAGTGCGTTTGGAGGAAGTCAAGAAATCTGCTGCTCGAGCCGGTGCTCTCATGGCGCTTACCAGAGCCAAGGCTTGGGTTCCGGACTTTGATCCGGAAGAGGCTTTAAATGGGTGTCCAAATACCAAGGAAGACGGATCATCGTTTACTGCAAAGGATCTCTATGCTTTGACAAAGGAGATGCGTCCTCTTGCCAGTAAACTTGCGGCCGAAGCAGATTTATCCAGGTATCATCCAGGGTATGACTTGCAAAACGAGCGGGTGGAGCGGCCGGTTTATGAAACCGTCAATCTAATCCCACCAGTGCGTCCTCATACATTCGCTCCAGATATCGAACCATCGGAACTCATCAACGAAGAAATGTATTTTCATACTTTAACGAAAATCGACTGGTGTGCCCCGGATTTCCAACCGCTTCAAGAGGAAGAGGAGACTCCGGATCAAGTTGATGGCCAGTCGTCTCAGCAGGAAGGAGCATAACTCATAACTTATTGTTGTAGTTGCAGTCCCGCTTTATCAAACAATCTTTTAATCCGTCAGGCGTGCTATGCCTTGTAATAGGATAGCTGAAACATTATCCACTTTGATCCGGATATTCTGACTTCTTGTTTTAATGTTTGCCAAATTAAATTTTGTCTGATGTCGCTTATCTTGCGTATCATCTGTTCCTGCATAAGTAACACTAAAAACATGTCCTAGCGGTTTACCACTGGACAGATTAAATTGTTCTCACAATATATCAAACATGTATATACTTATATCAGAAATAATTTTATACCTGAGACCAAGTATGCTCAATACTCTTAATCCGGTAGAACTTGAAATTTCTTGATTAGGACCTTCATGGATCCAATAACAAACCCGGGCTTGATAAAAGACACCAGTTTATATCATTCTGAAACTTTGTCCAGAAGTTTGTAGCTTGTTGCCTGATGGATGATTAGGGTTATAATGAACACCGGTTTATTCATGCTGGTATTCATGACCCAGACTTTTAACTTTATAGATATGTGGTCAACTTCTGTAGCTGTTCCACTCCGGTTTAAAGAGTCATAAAACATAAACACCAAAGATGCAAATTTGCAAATAAAACCATGTAGTCAAGGCTTTTTAAGAGCTGCCAGGCTCAAAGCGAGGTTCAGCCAATCACTGGATGTGGGAATCCCGTCTTTCCAGAGGGCCGGTGGATGCAGATTATCCGTCTTTCCATAGGAACCATAAGAAAAAAAAAATTAGCCAATCACTGGATGCGGGTAAACCCGTCTTCCCAGAGGGCCGGTCGATGGATGCGGGAATCCCGTCTTTCCATAAGAATTTTAGCCAATCACTGGATGCGGGTAAACCCGTCTTTCCAGAGGGCCGGTTGATGGATGCGGGAATCCCGTCTTTCCATAAGAATTTTAGCCAATCACTGGATGCGGGTAATCCCGTCTTTCCAGAGGGCTGGTCGATGGATGCGGATTATCCGTCTTTCCATAAGAATTTTTGGCCAATCACTGGATGCGGGTAATCCCGTCTTTCCAGAGGGCTGGTCGATGGATGCGGATTATCCGTCTTTCCATATAGTCTTCCATGGCTCCATGAAGTCATGGGTAGATCTTGAACCAATCACTGGATGAATTACCATCCAGAGGGTTTCCTTGAAGCGTCCTCTTTTGAGCCGGATGTGACCTCATGCTCTTCAGGGAGTTTTATTGCTTCTGAGTATATATATTCTGCAAAAATCAGTTTTAAACCGGCCAATATGTTTGAAATATAACATATGATAATACATATATGGTTGTCCTCACAAGATATTTGTATTGGAAAAAAGGCTGAGCCCCCGGTTTACCGAGGTTGCCGGTTTATTCATTGATCATAATATATACATAGGATACAGTGGAGCTCATAGCTCAAGTATAGTATGGCCGTAAGTGGGCGATGTTCCATGGCCTCTTTGTCTCCTCCTCTGATGTCCGTGAGTCCTTGTGTTCTCGAACGTCCAGCAGGTAATATGAACCGTTGTGCAGATTCTTGCTGACCACAAAGGGCCCTTCCCAAGGCGGGGATAATTTGTGCATATCTGTTTGATCTTGGATGAGCCGGAGTACCAAGTCGCCCTCCTGGAACGTCCTTGTCTTGATCCTGCGGCTGTGATATCTGCGTAAGTCTTGTTGATAAATTGCAGACCGTGCCGCAGCTATATCACGCTCTTCATCCAGCCGGTCCAAACTGTCTTGCCTTGCTTGCTCATTGGCCGCTTCAACATAGGCTGTCACCCTTGGTGAATCATGACGGATATCACTTGGAAGGACCGCTTCAGCACCATATACCATAAAGAAAGGTGTATAACCTGTGGGCCGGTTTGGCGTAGTGTTGATACTCCATAGGACAGATGGTAACTCCTCAACCCAACACCCCGGGGTTCTTTGCAAGGGAGTCATAAGCAGGGGCTTGATACCTCGCAAAATCTCCTGATTTGCTCTTTCAGCTTGACCGTTGGATTGGGGTGTTGGGGAATGTAGTATTTTAAAATTTTCCTACGATCACGCAAGATCTATCTACCAGATGCATAGCAACGAGAGGGAAGAGTGTGTCTACGTACCCTCGTAGACCGGAAGCGGAAGCGTCAAGTGACGCGGTTGATGTAGTCGAACTTCTTCGCGATTCAACCGATCAAGCACCGAACGTACGGCACCTCCGCGTTCAGCACACGTTCAGCTTGATGACGTCCCACGAGCTCTTGATCCAGTTGAGCTTCACGGGAGAGTTTCGTCAGCACGACGGCGTGGTGACGGATATGATGTATCTACCGGCGCAGGGCTTCGCCTAAGCACTGCAACGGTATGACCGAGGTGTGTTTCTGTGGAGGGGGGCACCGCACACGGCTGGAACAATTCAACTTGTGTGTCTTTGGGTGCCCCCCTACCCCCGTATATAAAGGAGCAAGGGGGGAGGCCGGCCGGCCCTTGTTTGGTGCGGCTAGAGGTGCAATCCTACTAGGAATAGGATTGCAATCCTATTCCTAGTAGGAATCACCAAAGAAGGAAGAGAGGGAAAGGAAAAGAGGGAGAGGTGGCGCCCCCCCCCCCCCCAATCCTAGTCCAACTAGGAACCCTAGGTGGGGCGCCGGCCAGCCCTATGGGCTGCCTCTCTCTTTCCCTTAAGGCCCACTATGGACCATCCCCCTTCGTAGGGGGTTCCGGTAACCCCCTCCGGCAATCCCGTTAAATCCGAAACTTTTCCGGAACACTTCCGGTGTCCGAATATAGTCGTCCAATATATCAATCTTTATGTCTCGGACATTCCGAGACTCCTCGTCATGTCCGTGATCTCATCCGGGACTCCGAACTACCTTCGGTACATCAAAACTCATAAACTCATAATACCGATCGTCATCAAACGTTAAGCGTGCGGACCCTACGGGTTCGAGAACTATGTACACATGACCGAGACTCATCTCCGGTCAATAACCAATAGCGGAACCTGGATGTTCATATTGGCTCCTACATATTCTACGAAGATCTTTTATCGGTCAAAACCGCATAACAACATACGTTGTTCCTTTTGTCATCGGTATGTTACTTGCCCGAGATTCGATCGTCGGTATCTCCATACCTAGTTCAATCTCGTTACCGGCAAGTCTCTTTACTCGTTCCGTAACACATCATCTCGTGACTAACTCATTAGTCTTTTGCTTGCAAGGCTTATTGTGATGTGTGTTACCGAGAGGGCCCAGGGATACCTCTCCGACACTCGGAGTGACAAATCCTAATCTTGATCTATGCCAACACCACGAATACTTTCGGAGACACCTGTAGAGCATCTTTATGATCACCCAGTTACGTTGTGACGTTTGATAGCACACAAGGTGTTCCTACGGTATTCGGGAGTTGCATAATCTCATAGTCATAGGAACATGTATAAGTCATGAAGAAAGCAATAGCAGTTAAACTAAACGATCATATTGCTATGCTAACGGATGGGTCTTGTCCATCACATCATTCTCCTAATGATGTGATCCCGTTGATCAAATGACAACTCATGTCTATGGCTAGGAAATATAACCATCTTTGATCAATGAGCTAGTCTAGTAGAGGCATACTAGGGACATACTGTTTTGTCTATGTATCCACACATGTACTAAGTTTCCGGTTAATACAATTCTAGCATGAATAAAAGACATTTATCATGATATAAGGAAATACAAATAACATCTTTATTATTGCCTCTAGGGCATATTTCCTTCAGTCTCCCACTTGCACTAGAGTCAATAATCTAGCTCACATCGCCATGTGATTTAATACCGATAGTTCACATCGTTATGTGAATAACACCCATAGTTCACATCGCCATGTGACCAACACCCAAAGGGTTTACTAGAGTCAATAATCTAGTTCACATCGCTATGTGATTAATACCCAAGAGTAATAAGGTGTGATCATGTTTTGCTTGTGAGAGAAGTTTAGTCAACGGGGCTGTCACATTCAGATCCGTATGTATTTCGCAAATTTCTATGTCTACAATGCTCTGCATGGAGCTACTCTAGATAATTGCTCCCACTTTCAATACGCATCCAGATTGATACTTAGAGTCATCTGGATTTAGTGTCAAAGCTTGCATCGGCGTAACCCTTTACGACGAACTCTTTATCACCTCCATAATCGAGAAACATTTCCTTAGTCATCCAGTTACTAAGGATAATTTTGACCGCTGTACAGTGATCTACTCCTGGATCACTATTGTACCCCCTTGACAAACTCATGGCAAGGTACACAACATGTTTGGTACACAGCATGGCATACTTTATAGAACCTATGGCTGAGGCATAGGGAATGACTTTCATTCTCTCTAAATTTTTCTGCCGTGGTCTGGCTTTGAGTCTTACTCAACTTCACACCTTACAAGTCAGGCAAGAACTCCTTCTTTGACTGATCCATTTTGAACTACTTCAAAATCTTATCAAGGTATGTACTCATCGAAAGTCTTATCAAGCGTCTTGATCTATCTCTATAGATCTTGATGCCCAATATGTAAGCAGCTTCACCAAGGTCTTTCTTTGAAAAACTCCTTTCAAACACTCCTTTATGCTTTCCAGAAAATTCTACATCATTTCTGATCGACAATATGTCATTCACATATACTTATCAGAAAGGTTGTAGTGCTCCCACTCACTTCTTGTAAATACACGCTTCACCGCAAGTCTGTATAAATCTATATGCTTTGATCAACTTATCAAAGCGTATATTCCAACTCCGAGATGCTTGCACCAGTCCATAGATGGATCGCTGGAGCTTGCATATTTCTTTAGCACCTTTAGGATTGACAAAACCTTCTGGTTGCATCATATACAATTCTTCTTTAATAAATCCATTAAAGAATGCAGTTTTGTTATCAATTTGCCAGATTTCATAAATGCGGCAATTGCTAACATGATTTGGACAGACTTAAGCATCGCTACGGGTGAGAAAGTCTCATCGTAGTCAACTCCTTGAACTTGTCGAAAACCTTTCGCAACAAGTCGAGCTTTGTAAACAGTAACATTACCGTTAGCGTCGGTCTTCCTCTTGAAGATCCATTTATTTTCGATGGCTTGCCGATCATCGGACAAGTCAACCAAAGTCCACACTTTGTTCTTATACATGGATCCATCTCAGATTTCATGGCCTCAAGCCATTTTGCGGAATCTGGGCTCATCATCGCTTCCTCATAGTTCGTAGGTTCATCATGGTCTAGTAACATGATTTCCAGAACTGGGTTGCCGTACCACTCTGGTGCGGAACGTACTCTGGTTGATCTACGACGTTCAGTAGAAACTTGATCTGAAGTTTCATGATCATCATCATTAGCTTCCTCACTAATTGGTGTAGGAATCACTGGAACTAGTTTCTGTGATGTTCCACTGTCCAATTCGGGAGAAGGTACAATTACCTCATCAAGTTCTACTTTCCTCCCACTCACTTCTTTCGAGAGAAACTCTTTCTCTAGAAAGGATCCACTCTTAGCAACAAAGACCTTGCCTTCGGATCTGTGATAGAAGGTGTACCCAACAGTTTCTTTTGGGTATCCTATGAAGATTTACTTCTCCGATTTGGGTTCGAGCTTATCATGTTGAAACTTTTTCACATAAGCATCGCAGTCCCAAACTTAAAGAAATGACAGCTTAGGTTTCTCGTCAAACCACAGTTCATACGGTGTCATCTCCACGGATTTAGATGGTGCCCTATTTAACGTGAATGTAGTTGTCTCTAATGCATAACCCCAAAAGCGATAGTGGTAAATCGGTAAGAGACATCATAGATCGCACCATATCTAATAAAGTACGGTTATGACGTTTGGACACACCATTACACTGTGGTGTTCCAGGTGGCGTGAGTAGTGAAACTATTTCACATTGTTTTTACTGAAGGCCAAACTCGCTAACTCAAATATTTTACCTCTACGATCATATCGTAGAAACTCTTATTTTCTTGTTACGATGATTCTCCACTTCACTCTGAAATTCTTTGGACTTTTCAAATGTTTCAGACTTGTGCTTCATTAAGTAGATATACCCATATCTGCTCAAATCATCAGTGAAGGTCAGAAAATAACGATACCCGCCGCGAGCTTCAACACTTATTGGTCCACATACATCTGTATGTATGATCTCCAACAAATCTGTTGCTCGCTCCACAGTTCCGGAGAACGGAGTTTTAGTCATCTTGCCCATGAGGCATGGTTCGCAAGCACCAAGTGATTCATAATCAAGTGATTCCAAAAGTCCATCACTATGGAGTTTCTTCATGCGCTTTACACCAATATGACTTAAACGGCAGTGCCACAAATAAGTTGCACTATCATTATTAACCTTGCATCTTTTGGCTTCAATATTATGAATATGTGTATCACATGATCGAGATCCAACAAACCATTTTCATTGGGTGTATGACCATAGAAGGTTTTATTCATCTAAACAGAACAACAATTATTCTCTAACTTACATGAATAACCGTATTGCGATAAACATGATCAAATCATATTCATGTTCAACACAAACACCAAATAACACTTATTTAGGTTCAACACTAATCCCGAAAGTATAGGGAGTGTACGATGATGATCATATCAATCTTGGAACTACTTCCAATACACATCGTCACTTCATCCTTTAACTAGTTTCTGTTCATTATGCAACTCCTATTTCGAGTTACTACTCTTTAGCAACTGAACCAATATCAAATACCGAGGGGTTCCTATGAACATTAGTAAAATACACATCAATAATCTGTATATCAAATATACCTTTGTTCACTTTGCCATCCTTCTTATCCGCCAAATATCTAGGGCAGTTCCACTTCTAGTGACCATTTCCTTTGCAGTAGAAGCACTTGTTTCAGGCTTGAGTTTAGCTTTGGGTTTCTTCACGGGAGTGACAACTTGCTTGTCATTCTTCTTGAAGTTCCCCTTCTATCCCTTTGCCCTTTACTTTAAACAAGTGGTATGGTTAACCATCAACACTTGATGCTCTTTCTTGATTTCTACCTTCGCCGATTTCAGCATCGTGAAGAGTTCGGGAATTACTTTCGTCATTCCTTGCATATTATAGTTCATCACGAAGTTCTACTAACTTGGTGATAGTGTCTAGAGAACTTTGTCAATTACTATCTTATCTGGAAGATTAACTCCCACTTGATTCAAGCAATTGTACTACCCAGACAATCTGAGCACATGCTCACTGGTTGCGCTATTCTCCTCCATCTTGTAGGCAAAGTACTGTCAGAGGTCTTATACCTCTCGACAAGGGCATGAGTATGAAATACTAATTTCAACTCTTGGAACATCTCATATGCTCCGTGGCGTTTCAAAACGTTTTTGAAGTCCCGGTTATAAGCCGTAAAGCATTGTGCACTAAACTATCAAGTAGTCATCATATCGAGCTTTTGTCAAAACGTTCATAACGTCTACATCTGCTCCTGCAATAGGTCTGTCACCTAGCGGTGCATCAAGGACATAATTCTTCTGTGCAGCAATGAGGATAATCCTCAGATCACGGAACAATTCCGCATCATTGCTACTAACATCTTTCAACTTGGTTTTCTCTAGGAACATATGAAAAATAAACGGGGAGCAACATCGCGAGCTATTGATCTACAACATAGATATGCTAATACTACCAGGACTAAGTTCATGATAAATTAAAGTTCAATTAATCATATTACTTAAGAACTCCCACTTAGATAGACATCCCTCCGGTCATCTAAATGATCATGTGATCCAAATCAACTAAACCATGTCCGATCATCACGTGAGATGGAGTAGTTTCAATGGTGAACATCTTATGTTGATCATATCTACTATATGATTCACGCTCGACCTTTCGGTCTCCAGTGTTCCGAGGCCATATCTGCATATGCTAGGCTCGTCAAGTTTAACCCGAGTATTCTGCGTGTGCAAAACTGTCTTACACCCGTTGTATTTGAACGTAGAGCTTATCACACCCGATCATCACGTGGTGTCTCAGCACGACGAACTTTCGCAACGGTGCATACTCAGGGAGAACACTTATACCTTGAAATTTAGTAAGGGGTCATCTTATAATGCTACCGTCGTTCTAAGCAAAATAAGAAGCATAATAAGATAAACATCACATGCAATCAAAATATGTGACATGATATGGCCATCATCATCTTGTGCTTTTGATCTCCATCTCCAAAGCACCGTCATGATCACCTTCGTCACCGGCGCGACACCTTGATCTCCATCGTAGCATCGTTGTCGTCTCGCCAACTATTGCTTCTACGACTATCGCTACCGCTTAGTGATAAAGTAAAGCAATTACATGGCGATTGCATTTCATACAATAAAGCGACAACCATATGGCTCCTGCCAGTCGCCGATAACATTACAAAACATGATCATCTCATACAAAAACCGTATAACTCATCATGTCTTGACCATATCACATCACAACATGCCCTGCAAAACCAAGTTAGACGTCCTCTACTTTGTTGTTGCAAGTTTTACGTGGCTGCTACGGGCTTAGCAAGAACCGTTCTTACCTACGCATACAAAACCACAACGATGTTTCGTCAAGTATGTGCTGTTTTAACCTTCACAAGGACCGGGCGTAGCCACACTTGATTCAGCTAAAGTGAGAGAGACAGACACCCGCCAGTCACCTTTAAGCAACGAGTGCTCATAACGGTGAAACCAGTCTCGCGTAAGCGTACGCGTAATGTCGGTCCGGGCCGCTTCATCTCACAATACCGCCGAAGCAAAGTATGACATGCTGGTAAGCAGTATGACTAGTATCGCCCACAACTCATTGTGTTCTACTCGTGCATATCATCTACGCATAGACCTGGCTCATGATGCCACTGTTGGGGAACGTAGTATTTTAAAACTTTCCTACGATCACACAAGATCTATCTACCAGATGCATAGCAACGAGAGGGAAGAGTGTGTCAACGTACCCTCGTAGACCGGAAGCGGAAGCGTCAAGTGACGCGGTTGATGTAGTCGAACTTCTTCGCGATTCAACCGATCAAGCACCGAACGTACGGCACCTCCGCGTTCAGCACACGTTCAGCTTGATGACGTCCCACGAGCTCTTGATCCAGTTGAGCTTCACGGGAGAGTTTCGTCAGCACGATGGCGTGGTGACGGATATGATGTATCTACCGGCGCAGGGCTTCGCCTAAGCACTGCAACGGTATGACCGAGGTGTGTTTCTGTGGAGGGGGGCACCGCACACGGCTGGAACAATTCAACTTGTGTGTCTTTGGATGCCCCCCTGCCCCCGTATATAAAGGAGCAAGGGGGGAGGCCGGCCGGCCCTTGTTTGGTGCGGCTAGAGGTGCAATCCTACTAGGAATAGGATTGCAATCCTATTCCTAGTAGGAATCACCAAAGAAGGAAGAGAGGGAAAGGAAAAGAGGGAGAGGTGGCGCCCCCCCAATCCTAGTCCAACTAGGAACCCTAGGTGGGGCGCCGGCCAGCCCTATGGGCTGCCTCTCTCTTTCCCTTAAGGCCCACTATGGACCATCCCCCTTCGTAGGGGGTTCCGGTAACCCCCTCCGGCAATCCCGTTAAATCCGAAACTTTTCCGGAACACTTCCGGTGTCCGAATATAGTCGTCCAATATATCAATCTTTATGTCTCGGACATTCCGAGACTCCTCGTCATGTCCGTGATCTCATCCGGGACTCCGAACTACCTTCGGTACATCAAAACTCATAAACTCATAATACCGATCGTCATCAAACGTTAAGCGTGCGGACCCTACGGGTTCGAGAACTATGTACACATGACCGAGACTCATCTCCGGTCAATAACCAATAGCGGAACCTGGATGTTCATATTGGCTCCTACATATTCTACGAAGATCTTTTATCGGTCAAAACCGCATAACAACATACGTTGTTCCTTTTGTCATCGGTATGTTACTTGCCCGAGATTCGATCGTCGGTATCTCCATACCTAGTTCAATCTCGTTACCGGCAAGTCTCTTTACTCGTTCCGTAACACATCATCTCGTGACTAACTCATTAGTCTTTTGCTTGCAAGGCTTATTGTGATGTGTGTTACCGAGAGGGCCTAGAGATACCTCTCCGACACTCGGAGTGACAAATCCTAATCTTGATCTATGCCAACACCACGAATACTTTCGGAGGCACCTGTAGAGCATCTTTATGATCACCCAGTTACGTTGTGACGTTTGATAGCACACAAGGTGTTCCTACGGTATTCGGGAGTTGCATAATCTCATAGTCATAGGAACATGTATAAGTCATGAAGAAAGCAATAGCAGTAAAACTAAACGATCATAGTGCTATGCTAACGGATGGGTCTTGTCCATCACATCATTCTCCTAATGATGTGATCCCGTTGATCAAATGACAACTCATGTCTATGGCTAGGAAACATAACCATCTTTGATCAATGAGCTAGTCTAGTAGAGGCATACTAGGGACATACTGTTTTGTCTATGTATCCACACATGTACTAAGTTTCCGGTTAATACAATTCTAGCATGAATAAAAGACATTTATCATGATATAAGGAAATACAAATAACATCTTTATTATTGCCTCTAGGGCATATTTCCTTCATGGGGGTGGGCCACAGAAGATACATCTAAGCGAATATGCTCCCGTTGACAGAATTCTTCCATCTCACCCTGAGATAAATTGGTGCCATTGTCCATGATGATGTTGTGCGGAAAACCAAACCGGAAAATTACCTTTTTGATGAATTTGACTGTCGTTGCCGCATCACACTTGCTTATAGGCTCTGCCTAAATCCACTTTGTAAACTTATCCACTGCTACTAGTAGATGAGTTTTCTGATCTTGGGATCGCTTGAAAGGTCCAACCATATCAAGCCCCCAAGTTGCGAACGGCCAGGTTATTGGTATCATCCGGAGCTCCTGTGCCGGAACAAGAGCGCGTCGTGAAAACTTCTGACAAGCATCACACTTCCGGACCAAATCTGCCGCATCAGCATGAGCTGTTAACCAATAGAACCCATGTTGAAAAGCTTTAGCCACCAAGGATTTTGAACCGGCATGATGACCACAATCCCCTTCATGGATCTCGCGAAGAATCTCACAACCTTCCTCAGCCGATACACATCGCTGAAATACTCCAGAAACGCTTCGATGATGAAGTTCCCCGTCGGCAATTGTCATGGACTTAGAACGCCGGATTATCTGCCGTGCTTCTATTTCATCGTCCGGTAGTTCTCCTCGGCTCAGATATGCCAAATAAGGCAGCGTCCAATCCGGAATAACAAGAAGAGTTGCAACTAACTGCGCCTCCGGATCAGGAACAGCTAGGTCTTCCTTCGATGGTACTTGAACCGAAGGACTGTGCAATTCATCCAAAAAAGTATTTGGCGGCACCGGTTTACGTTGGGAGCCCAGCTGGCTTAAAGCATCGGTCGCTTCATTCCGTCGCTGGTCTATATGATCCACCTGATACCCTTTGAAATATCCTGCAACTGCTTCAACTTCTCGTCTATAAGCTGCCATGAGGGGATCTCTTGAATCCCACTTGCCTGAAACTTGCTGTGCCACACCAAATCTGAATCGCCAAAACACTTAACCCAGCTCAGGTTCATCTCTTTTGCCATCCGCAAGCCATGAAGTAATGCTTCATATTCTGCTGCATTATTAGTACAAGGGAACAATAGACGGAGAACATAACAGAACTTGTCACCTCGCGGGGAAGTTAAGACAACTCCGGCCCCCGAGCCTTCCAACTGTCTTGAACCGTCAAAATGAATCGTCCAATACGTAAGATCCGGCTTCTCCTCAGGAGTCTGTAATTCTGTCCAATCATTGATGAAATCCACTAATGCCTGAGATTTTATAGCAGTGCGTGGCACATACTTCAACTCATGCGGGCTGAGCTCAATGGCCCACTTTGCCACTCTACCTGTAGCTTCCCTGTTCTGGATTATATCCCCCAACGGTGCTGAACTAACCACAGTTATTGGATGATCTTGAAAATAGTGCTTCAGCTTCCGGTTTGCCATGAACACACCATATACCAGCTTCTGCCAATGTGGGTACCTTTGCTTGGACTCAATGAGTACTTCACTCACGTAATAAACCGGGCGTTGAACTGGGTATTCCTTTCCTGCTTCCTTGCGCTCAACCACAATTGCGACGCTGACTGCCCGTGCATTGGCAGCGACGTACAACAGCAACGGTTCCTTATCAACAGGGGCAGGCAAGACCGGCGGCTTTGCCAGTTGCCACTTCAGATCCTCAAACGCCGCGTTCGCCTCATCACTCCATATAAACCGATCTATTTTCTTCAGCATCTGGTAAAGCGGAATCGCCTTCTCTCCCAAACGGCTGATGAACCGGCTTAATGCTGTGATCCGGCCAGCGATACGCTGAACATCGTTGATGCAAACTGGTTTAGTCAAAGATGTGATTGCCTTAATCTTCTCCGGATTAGCCTCTATTCCTCTGTTTGAGACCAAGAATCCCAGTAGTTTACCTGCCGGAACACCAAAGGCACACTTCTCCGGATTAAGCATCATCTTATAAGCTCGAAGATTGTCAAAAGTCTCCTTAAGATCCTCTATCATTGTCTCCTCTTTCCTTGATTTAACCACAATGTCATCCACATAGGCATGAACATTCCTCCCTATCTGTCCTTTAAGACAATTCTAAACGCAATGCTGGTAAGTTGCTTGAGCACTCTTGAGCCCAAAAGGCATAGATACATAGCAAAAAGCACCAAAAGGGGTTATGAAAGCTGTCTTCTCTTGGTCTTTAACTGCCATCTTGATCTAGTGATATCCTGAATATGCATCCAAAAAGCTTACCCGCTCACATCCCGCTGTAGCATCGATAATCTGATCAATGCGAGGGAGAGCAAAAGGATCAGTCGGACAAGCCTTGTTGAGGTCTGTGTAATCTACGCACATTATCCACTTTCCATTCTTCTTTAACACAAGCACCGGATTAGCCAACCACTCTGGGTGAAAAACTTCAACTATGAACCCTGCGGCCAAAAGCCTAGCCACTTCTTCTCCTATCGCCTTGCGCCTCTCTTCGTTGAAGTGGCACAAATATTGTTTAACCGGTTTGTACTTCGGATCAATGTTAAGGCTGTGCTCAGCGAGTTCCCTCGGTATACCTGGCATGTCAGAAGGTTTCCACGCAAAGATATCCCGGTTCTCACGGATGAACTCGATGAGCGTGCTTTCCTATTTGGAATCAAGGTTAGCGCTGATAGTGAACTGCTTCGACGAATCACCTAGCACAAAATCAACTTGCTTGGTCTCCTCCGCCGATTTAAACTTCAATGCCGGATCATGCTCTGTAGTTGGCTTCTTCAGCGGAGTCATATCTGCCGGATCAACATTATCTTTATAGAACTTCAATTCTTCTGTGGCACATACTGCCTCCGCGTAGGCTGCATCTCCTTCTTCACACTCCACTGCTATATTGCGACTTCCATGAACTATGATCGTACCCTTGTGACCCAGCATTTTGAGCTGCAGATAAACATAACATGGCCTAGCCATAAACTTGGCATAAACCGTTCTCCCGAATAAAGCGTGATAGGGGTTCCGGATCTTGACGACTTTGAAAGTTATCATTTCTGACCTGGAATCATGCTCATCTCCAAAGGTAACTTCCAAGTCAATCTTTCCAACCGGATAAGCCGACTTACCTGGAGCCACCCCGTGGAATACCGTGTTTGATTGTCTTAACTTCTTATCCGTCAGGCCCATACGACGGAAGGTCTCATAGTACAAGATGTTGATGCTGCTACCACCGTCCATGAGAACTTTAGTGAACTTATAACCTCCCACCTGGGGCGCTACCACCAAGGCCAAGTGGCCCGGATTATCCACCCGCATTGGGTGATCCTCCCTACTCCATACAATGGGCTGCTCTGACCAGCGCACAAATTGCGGTGTTGCCGGTTCAACCGCGTTAACTGCCCGCTTTAAAACCTTCTGGTCTCGTTTACACAGACTTGTGGTGAATACATGGTATTGCCCACTACTCAACTCTTTCGGATTACTCTGATATCCGGATTGTGGTTGCTGTTGCTGACGCTGCTGATTACCCTGATTATTGTGATTACCTTGGCCCTGCTGTTGACTGCCTTGGTTATTGTAACCACCCTGATTACGCGGCTGATTGCCCTGGTTATTATAACTTCCTTGACCATTTTGATTACCGGCCCGATTTTGATAACCATTGTTATTGCCCCTATATCCTGACCCGGAGCTGTTCCCCTGATGACCCGGACCATAAAATCCTGGGCCTGAACCGCCATTTGGAGGCCTGTCATTAGGATTAAAGCGACCCATCATTGCTTCCATAAAGGGCCTGCACTCTCTTATAGTGTGTTTTGCCGGTCGTTTGCTCGAGCCATGCTTCGGACAAGGCTGATCTAACTCTTGGTGCCAACTAAAATCCCCTCCGCTGGTTTGCTGAAGTGGGTTGCCCATATTACGCTGAAAACCCCCTTGAACTTGGGTATTGGCTACGAAATCAGAGCCACCTTCTGCCTTTCGCTTGCCCAAGAAACTTGCAGTAGCCGGGTTAACTTGCGCCGGTTTACCAGGTTTATTAACCTTCCCTGCTTTGTCTCCCTCAGCTTCTGGATACTTGGTATTATCAGAATCCCCATACTTTACCAGAGCACTCATGAGAGTTCCCATATCATTGCAATCCCTTTTAAGCCGTCCTAGCTTTAACTTTAAAGATTCAAACCGGCAATTGTTTTCCAAAGTCACTATCGCCGTACTAGGATTGATACCATTCGAAGAGTGTAAGATCTCTGATACTCGCTGCACCCAAGCACTTGTAGACTCCTGCTCTCCTTGCACACAGGCTGCTAGATCCACCACTGACATCGCCTGCTTGCATGTATCTTTGAAGTTTTTGATGAACTGACGACGTAGCTCTCCCCATGATCCGATGGAATTAGGGGGTAAACCCTTTAGCCAGGTCCGGGCTGTACCCTCAAGCATCATGGTGAAGTATTTTGCACAAGCCGCTTCATCCACGTCCTGCATCTCCATGGCCATCTCATAACTCTCCACCCAAGCTTCAGGAGGTAAATCCGTAGTGTAATTAGGTACCTTGCGGGGCCCTTTAAAATCCTTGGGCAGCTTGACGCTCCGTAAAGCAGGGATAAGACACTGTACCCCAAAAGCACTCGTTGTGACTCCTGTCTCTGCTGTGGCTGTGTGAACCGACGTCGTTTGACGGATTTCCTCCCGGGCTACTGACCTAACCCGGTTTGCATCCTGAGCTTGAGCATCTGCGCCTGCCGAATTATTCTGTCTGTGCTGATGTCGCCTGCGCTCATTGCTAGACACTTCTGGCTCCTCCCAATGCCTAGTGTAACTCCGGCTGGGACGTGGTGTTGAATGTAACCTTTCCCTGCTATAAGAATATGCTTGCTGCTGTATTAATGCCGTATTAAGTAGCTCCTTGACCCTGCGTGCCTCCAATGCTACCGGGGACGTCCCCTCCACGGGTAAAGCGGCCAAACATGCAGCAGCAGCAGCGATGTTATCCAAAGGATTTGAATAATGACCTGGAGGGGTAGGAATGTAAGGTGCAGAGGTGATCCGCCGATCTTGCTCCACAGTGGGCTGCTGACCCGGCTCATCCCTGGCTGGAGGTGCCCTCCGGTTTGAAGCCGGATCATTGCTGGTCCCAGCCCCGGGTGTTCTGAACAGATCCGTCGCTTCATAAACCGACGGTAGACGAGATTGATATTTTCGACCCCTTACTCCCTGCACAGAGGCCTGCTCCATCCTTAGATGAAAAGCCTGATCATTCAACTCCGCTTGCCTTGTTGCTATCATTGCCTTCTCGGCTTTCATATCATCCTTTAATTGATCAATCCGGCCTTTTAACTGAAGGAGCTCTGCATCATGCTGTGCCTTGTCTGCTAGAGCTATCGTTGCCACCGCTTTAGCTGTGAACTCCTCGATCAAGGTGGATAGAACGTCAGTAGGTGAGGGGGCCGAGCCGCTCCCCCCTATACCAGCTTCTGTTGTCGCCCCGTTCACCGTGGGCTGTGAACCGGCCATAAAAACAGCCACCCGGTTTGGCGGGTCGAAGGGGTCCGGAATACTGTTTCCATCGGACTCACCCTCAGACCGGCCATCTTGCAACTGATACAAAGACTCGGTTTCTCCGGACGAAGATTCATCGTCGGAGTAGACAACTGTTGCACCATCGGATTCTGATCCGTCCTCGGTTCGAACCCCGTGGACTGCTCCAAAGAAAACGTGCTTCACGGCGGGCTGAATCCGGTTTGATCTTGCACGCTGAGCCGGCTCGACGATGTTGGAGAAGATGTCCGGCTCAGGTCCCGGTTCGCCGATCTTGCCGATGAAGACGTGGATGCCGCCGAAGGGAACCCGGTACCCGTATTCGATTGAATCGGCCTCCGGTCCCCAGCCTGCGTCGTCGATGTAGATCCGGCCGCGGCGACTCTTGGACATCCGGCCGACCGCGTAACCCTTGAGCCCTTCAAAGCTGCCCTTCAAGAACTCGAAACCATCGTGCGGAGTCCCCACGGTGGGCGCCAACTGTCGTGGAATTAACACGGCAGATGTCCGGTTTAACGGACTTGATGATGGAACCATCGCACGGGTTAGCTTGAAGGGGTTGATAGCACACAAAGGACACAGAGAGTTTATACTAGTTCGTCCCCTTCGATGAAGGTAAAAGCCTACGTCTAGTTGGTTTGGTATTGCTTGGGCGTCGGTTTACAGGGAGCGGATCGCTTGCCTGTAGTCTCGACGGGTTGATTCTTGCTTGTCCTTGAACCGTCGTCGGGTCGTCCCTTTATATAGAGAGGCGATGCCCAGTCCGGTTTACAGAGTCCCGAGGCCGGTTCATACTTGTGTCCGCCTCGGTCTCTGCTCTTTCTTCCTTATCTCCCAAGTTACATCATCGGGCGGTTTACAAACCATGACTCTTTACATGGGCCCTAAGATCTAATGGGCCGTAGCCTTTACTGAATATTACAACCCTATAACTATAACAAGCTGGTTTACACTAGCCGGTTCATACCTACTAGTAATATCCCTGAAAAGAACTCATCCCGGCACCCTGCCGGAGGGGAGAACCACCACCGGGAGCTTCTCCACCACCATGGACGCTTCCCGGATGAGTTGTGAGTAGTCCCCCTTGGACCATGGGTCCATGACCAGTAGCTATGTGATGTTCTCCTCCCCTCTTTGTTCTTCATGGATTAGACCTCGTGAGCTGCCCTACATGATCGAGGCACATATGTAATCTTTATGTTGTTGCTCTACTGAGTTTGCTGGGATCTGATGGATTATGAGATTATGTTCAGATTGTGTGTGAGTAATATATTTGATTCACCTCTTTTATATTTTAGTTCTTGAGTAATTCTTACATGTTCCCCGTTGCTGTTTATTGCTTTGGCCAAGTAGTAGGTAGTAACTCCAAGAGGGAGCGTTATGCTTGATTGTGGGTTCATGCCCCCTGATGACTAGCTTGAGTGACAGAAACATGATTCTAGGGGATGTGCTGTTGCCACAAGGGGGAAAACAATAGTGCTTGTACTTGCGGGTGCAAGGATTGTTTACTTTACGCAAAGTTCTTTTAATGCAGTTGTCTGTTGCTTTGAGTTTACACTTTGGGTGGGACTCGCAACTTAATACCAGCGAAATGTTCTGGATAGATATCTCAAGGTGGATGATTAGTAGTAGATGCAGATGGATTTCGGTCTACTTGCCTTGGCGTACCGCCCATGCTTTTGAGCCTCTACCTTTCCTTGCAGCATAGGTAGCATTGGTTTGCGCACATAATCCTGTCAATTGCCCAGCTGTAATTTGTTTACCTCGCTTAGCTGTTTTATCGTCTTTTGGGAGAGAGACATCACTAGCGAACATCATGGGACCCCGGTCCATATTACCACCACTGATCACACCTTATATTTACTTCCTGTTTCTATTTCCTAGTTGCAGTCATAGCTATCATTATTATCTCTTGTGTTTGATCCTTTGTAAACAACAAGGTCGGAGGGATTGACAACCTCTCTGTACTCGTTGGGAGCAAAGTTATTTGTATCTGTGTGCAGGTCCTGTCAACCGCTAAGTATCTGGCGCCGTTAGCCGTTAACACCTACTTGTCGACCCTCGGAGTCTCACGGGATTCGATCCTTGGTATCTTGGCCAAGGGAAACTTGTCGTTACGCTACATCTCAAACCTTCCACTTGGGGTAACCAACGAGGGGCGAGAAGCCATCAAGCAAAGTTTCTAGCGCCGTTGCCGGGGACTCCACTCTTCAAGATAGGGGAGTTGCACGCTATCTTTTATCTTTGCTTTTTAGTCTTGTTAGTTTACCTTTCAGTTTTTGCTTTAGTGTCCCTTACCAAAAATCACAAAAATAGTTATCTTGCTTTTAGTTGGCATTATGTCTGGTCCTTTTGCCTTTGGTGAGGCAGAGGTGCTCACCTTTAAACAAAGAGGTGGTGAAAGTCTAAAAGATGCTTGGTATAGAATTAATGATTCTCAAAAAAGAGCCACCAACAAGCAATCTACTACTATCCTGCTTAGAAATTTTTATGTTGGAATTACTTCTTGGAATAGGTTTATTCTAGATTCTGCTATCAATGGAAATTTCCTAGAAGCCCTAGTTTGGGAATCTCTTAGTATTATGGAAAATCTTGTTGGAAATCCCCCTGTTGTTAGCATTCAAGAGGACATTACCCCAGCTCACATTATGAAAAAACTTGAAAAGATAGAGCTAGAGATGCCAAGCATTAATAAGATAAATGAGTTGGACTGTAAGATCCAAGGGAATTTGAATAGGCTTGATAGCTCCATGCATAAAATTCTCAAAACTTTGGAGACCATCAAATCCCATGACTTGGATTCTTCTAGGATAGACAAGATTGAGGAAATCTTTGACACTTTAGGAACTACTTTCTCCTCAATCAAAGCCAAAAAGGTAGAAACTCCGGCAAAGAAGGAACCTAAGTTCGTTTACGTTCCAATGGCTCCTCGTTCCAAAATTAATCCATCTATTGCCAAAGGGGTTGAAACTGTGAAAACTTTGGAAGAAATACCTCTCTTTGATAAATTTATAAATGAATCTTCCATTGACTTTCCACCTTTTGGTTTTCTCCCTAGAAGTATCTTTATTAGGCCTTTATTTGAAAGTCCTCTTAAGACTAGTTGTACTATTGAAGAGCTTTTTGATGATCTTGATGATGGTTCAATTGATACAACTTGATCTCTTTGCATCATGCCTAGCTTAAAGGCATAAAAGAAAGCGCTTTTGGGAGGCAGCCCACAACGAATTAGGTTTCATTTTGCTTTTGTTGTGTCTTGATGGTTGTTACTACAGTAGCATCATCATTGTATCTTTTCTTTTCAGCTTTGTGCCAAGTTTAGCCTCTAATTGCAAGAAAGTGCAAAAGTTGTGACGTGTTGTCCAGAAAACAGATTTTGTCCTTGGACAGAAAAATTCGTATAAAATCACCAGATCATCTTTTTGATCTGAATTGTTTTGACAGCGTGCTCTATACAATTGGCTTTCGAGCATCTGTTTTGAGTTTTTTTATTTGAGTTGCATAAGTGCCCCGAAAAAATTATTTACTACCTGCTGGTCTGTTTTTCACAGATTCTGTCCTGTTTTGCCTTTTCTTCGTTTTGCAAACCTTGAGCTTGCTTTTTCTTTGCAAAAACCTTTTGGCAATCTTGAGAAACAGTAGCGCTTCAAGATTATCCTTATTTCCAGTAGGAAAAAAATTATTTTATTGTGGGTACTAACCTCGCTAATCAGATTATGATGAGTTATGTATGAAGGGAGTTTTCAAGTGTGCGAGCGAAGATGATAAAAGAAGATTCAGGAGGGTCAAACGCTCAAGCTTGGGGATGCCCCCGTGCACCCCCAAGAAATATTCAAGAAGACTCAAGCGTCTAAGCTTGGGGATGCCCCCGTGCATCCCCTTCTCCATCAACAATTATCAGTTCGTCTTTCGTTCCACTATATTTTAATCACTTAATGCGTTATGTGCTATGCTTGGAGCGTCTTGCTCTTAGTTTCCTTTTTAGTTTTCTTTAGCTTTGCTTGCTGTTCATAACAAGTTAGAACCCAGCTTTCTTTGTGTGGGAGAGAAATACGCTCCACTTCAACCTAGAACACAACATAGGATTTTCATGCTTATCTTTGTTGTGTGTGTTCTTTGTCTTTCCATAGCTGTTGTCATGTTTAGCTCTTAGTTTTCATGCTTTTCTTTTTAAAGAGCTTTTGTTTAGTTGGTTGTTGAACTCTCTTGAGTTTTCATGATTATCTTGTTAAGAGAGTTTGCCTGTTGCACTGAGTTGTGTGTCTTAACTTAAACTAGGTAATTGAGGTTGCTATTTAATTTTAGTAGTAACTTGCAATAGTTTTGAGGTATTGCCATGAGTAATGTCTGAACTTTTGGTGTCAAGAGCTTTAGCCTATTAGTGATAGATGTAGTATTTTGGGCAATCCGTGTTTATTTTCGAAAACCTACAAAATAGTTGAGAACTTTAGCTACTAAATGGATCACTAATCTTTGGAGGGATCGAATATTAGAGTACACTCACGTACCATGAGCCGAGGATGCGCAAGGATAACCAAACCCCCATACACTCCTCCTCGGGGTACTTGTCTCTTTCTGAACCTCCTAATTAGATTGAGAGTTACCGATAATAAGTGCATGAGTTCTTCGGACTAATGTGAGTATTCGAAAGTTGACACTTCCACCTATCCATATTTTTCTAGCCTCTTCGGTACCGTGCATTGCCCTTTCTCACCTCGAGAGTTGGCGCATACTTCGCCGGTGCATCCAAATCCTTGGCACGATACGCTCTGTCATCATAAGCCTCATTATATCCTTCCTCAAAACAGCCACCATACCTACCTATCAAGGCATTTCCATAGCCTTTCCGAGATACATTGCCATGCAACATCCATCTTCTCATGACTTGATCTTCATGTCATACATGCTTTTTGCTTGATCGATGAGCCGCATGCTAGTTGGGCCTTGCCCTAATCATTGCTACATGACGCGCTAGTATCATTGCATTTCCTGCTACACTGGCAGAGGCATACATTTGCATACATCATGATAGTTTCATTTTCTTTATGTTGAGTACTTTTGTAAAGTGTGAAAGATCTTCTATACTTCTTGTAATATATAGAGTGTTGCACCTAAAGTGAGGGAAAGATCCCAAAGAGGACAAAATCAAAAGATCCCAAAGAGGACAAAATCAAAAGATCCCAAAGAGGACAAATGAGAGTTAAATAGAAAGAGCCATTGAGGCCACACAAAAATAGAAAAAAATAGAAAAAAATAGAAAAAGAAATAAAAAGAGAGAAGGGGGCACACTACTATTCTTTTTGAGAGATCCACACTCGTATTCCATCTTATACCTTGTACTCCATAGAGATTATCATTCATGCATATAGCTATGTGGGGACCTTTACACTATAGAACTTGGCTTGTATATTCCAATGATGAGCCTCCTCAAAAGAGCTCTAGGTCTTCTTGAGCAAGCAAGTTGGATGCACCCCCACTAGTTCCATTGGAGAGCTTACCTTAGCTCATATGTGCATCCGTTGCATGGCAATCCCTACTCCTCACATCATATCTATCATTTGGCTTTCTCTCGCTGATGATTGTCCTCATTGATGTGAGCCCTTCACACCTTTTTTGTCTTCCCCCTCCAACAATTTTCTCTCTTTGCCATCCTAAGTGTCGACTTTCTTGCTTACGCTCATCCATTGCATGAGTACTCAAAATATCGAAAGGGAGTGGATCATTTTGACTTGTACCTGGCTGTTGGTCTGGGGATGTGTCAAGATAAGATTCCAAAGAAGACCAAGTGTGAAACTTTAGTAGATTAAGTTCTCAACAATACAAAAACTATGTTTTACTCTCTCGTATATCCCTATCCCCTTTCTTGCACGCAAACACCATTTGGAGACATTCGAGTCACGGACAGCAAGAGCTCTTGCACCTTTATGTTCTTATGTTACTTGTTACAATGCTAATATAGACTCTTGCTTGTTATGACTTGAATTGAATTACATGGCGCCTTGATTGCTTTACTTAAAAAGTTCTTATATGGTTGGTAGCATGTCACCACAGAAATTATGCTTGTTATCATTTACCTACTCGAGGACGAGCAGGAATTAAGCTTGGGGATGTTGATACGTCCAAAACGTATCTATAATTTCTGCTTGCTCCATGCTTCTTTTGTGTGATATTGCTATGATATTTATGCACTTCCATACACTTTTGATCATATTTGGACTAACCTATTAACTCAGTGCACCATAGTGCCAGTTCCTGTTTTCTGCTATTTTTCTATTTCAGATTTCCCCCATATTAAAAGTGCTCCAAAAATTCGGGGAAAAATACAGAAAAAATCAGCGTACAGGAAGCTTCGAGAAAAACCAAAGTGGGGCCAGAGGGGAGCCAGGGGTGGCCCAGGCGGCCACCCGGGGCGGCCCCACCCCTGGCCGCCCCAGGGGGGCGCCTGGGGCCCCCTCTCCACCTCTGGTGACCCCCCTTCGCATATATATTCCTCGCGTCCCGAAACCCTCGAGGACGGAACCCTTTTTCACGATCTCGCCTTTGTTCCGCCGCCGCAACGCTTCCAAGATCGGGAGCATCAGGAGAACTCTTCCCGGCACCCTGCCGGAGGGGAGAACCACCGCCGGGAGCTTCTCCACCACCATGGACGCTTCCCGGATGAGTTGTGAGTAGTCCCCCTTGGACCATGGGTCCATGACCAGTAGCTATGTGATGTTCTCCTCCCCTCTTTGTTCTTCATGGATTAGACCTCGTGAGCTGCCCTACATGATCGAGGCACATATGTAATCTTTATGCTATTGCTCTGCTGAGTTTGCTGGGATCTGATGGATTATGAGATTATGTTCAGATTGTGTGTGAGTAATATATTTGATTCACCTCTTTTATATTTTAGTTCTTGAGTAATTCTTGCATGTTCCCCGTTGCTGTTTATTGCTTTGGCCAAGTAGTAGGTAGTAACTCCAAGAGGGAGCGTTATGCTTGATTGTGGGTTCATGCCCCCTGATGACTAGCTTGAGTGACAGAAACATGAGTCTAGGGGATGTGTTGTTGCCACAAGGGGGAAAACAACAGTGCTTGTACTTGCGGGTGCAAGGATTGTTTACTTTACGCAAAGTTCGTTTAATGCAGTTGTCTGTTGCTTTGAGTTTACACTTTGGGTGGGACTCGCAACTTAATACCAGCGAGATGTTCTGGATAGATATCTCAAGGTGGATGATTAGTAGTAGATGCAGATGGATTTCGGTCTACTTGCCTTGGCGTACCGCCCATGCTTTTGAGCCTCTACCTTTCCTTGCAGCATAGTTAGCATTGGTTTGCGCACATAATCCTGTCAATTGCCCAGCTGTAATTTGTTTACCTCGCTTAGTTTTTTTATCGTCTTTTGGGAGAGAGACATCACTAGTGAACATCATGGGACCCCGGTCCATATTACCACCACTGATCACACCTTATATTTACTTCCTGTTTCTATTTCCTAGTTGCAATCATAGCTATCATTATTATCTCTTGTGTTTGATCCTTTGTAAACAACAAGGCTGGAGGGATTGACAACCTTTCTGTACTCGTTGGGAGCAAAGTTATTTGTATCTGTGTGCAGGTCCTGTCAACCGCTAAGTATCTGGCGCCGTTAGCCGTTGACACCTACTTGTCAACCCTTGGAGTCTCACGGGATTCGATCCTTGGTATCTTTGCCAAGGGAAACTTGCCGTTACGCTACATCTCAAACCTTCCACTTGGGGTAACCAACGAGGGGCGAGAAGCCATCAGTTCCATGGGGTCATCCCCGGGAAGAAGGCCGACTCACTTGGCCAAATCACACTCGACGTGGTCTTTGGTGAGTCGAAGAATTATCGCAAGGAGAAGCTGATGTTCGAAGTGGTGGACTTCAACAGCGCTTATCACGCCATCCTGGATAGGCCCGCCTACGCCAAGTTCATGGCTCGACCATGTTATGTTTACCTCAAGCTGAAGATGCCGGGACCCAACGGCATTATAACCGTCACTGGGAACCGTCAGAAAGAGGAAGAGTGCTTCCTGAAAGGCTCGAAGATCGCTGACGAGCAGATGGCAGTAGTAGAGATGGAGGAGTACCAGAAGAACGTGGATCCGAGTGATCTGCTGAGGGCAAAGAAGCCGGCTTCCAAGTCAGATTTCCAGTCGGCCGGGGAGACGAAACCCGTGCACATCCACCCCACCGACCCCAACGCAGCTCCGACCCACATTTCCACTACACTCGACAGCAAATAGGAAGAAGCGCTCATCCAGTTCCTCCGTGAGAACTGGGACATCTTCACATGGAAACCATCGGACATGCCGGGTGTGCCCAGGGGACTGGCTGAGCACCATTTGCGAGTCGACCCAAAGGTGAAGCCTGTGAAGGAACATCTCTGTTGGTCCGCCGCGGAGAAGCGAAAGGCAATTGGCGAGGAAGTGGCTCAGCTCCTGGCAGCTGAGTTTATCCGTGAGATCTACCACTCCGAGTGGCTCGCCAATGTCGTCATGGTCCCCAAGAAGGACAAGTCTCTCCGCATGTGCATCGATTTCAAGCACATCAATCGGGCATGCCCGAAGGATCATTTTCCTCTCCCCCGCATCGATCAGATAGTTGACTCGACTACGGGATGCGAGCGTTTGTCCTTTCTGGACGTGTATTCCGGGTACCATCAGATCCGTCTGTTTGGACCCGATGAAATCAAGACAGCTTTCATCACTCCCTTCGGGTGTTTCTGCCACGTCACCATGCCTTTCGGTCTCAAAAAATGTCGGCACTACCTTCATGCGCATGATCCAGAAGTGCTTGATAAAGAAAATCAGTCGGAACGTCGAGGCATACATGGATGACATCGTGGTCAAGTCACGGAAAGATTCCAACCTGCTGACTGACCTCGCTGAGACATTCGCAAACTTAAGAAGCTATGATATCAAGCTCAATCTGTCGAAGTGTACATTTGGAGTTCCTCGCGGCAAGTTGCTCGGTTTTCTTGTTTCCGAACGGGGAATCGACGCCAATCCAGAGAAGGTCAGCACCATCCTCCGAATGAAACGCCCTGAGCGTATACACGACGTCCAGAAGCTTACTGGTTGCTTGGCCGCATTAAGTCGATTCATTTCTCGTCTCGGTGAGAAGGCATTGCCTCTCTACCGACTCATGAAGAAATCAGACAACTTCGAGTGGAATTCCGAAGCCAAAGCAGCGTTTGAAGAGCTCAAAGCCCTGCTGTCCACCCAGCCGGTGCTTGCTGCCCCAGTCAGCAAAGAGCCTCTCCTACTATACATCGCAGCCACCGGACAAGTTGTCAGCACTGTACTCACGGTCGAGCGGGAAGAAGAGGGCAAGGCATACAAGGTCCAGCGCCCGATCTACTACATATCCGAAGTTTTGACTCCCTCCAAGCAAAGGTACCCGCCTTACCAAAAGCTCGTGTACGGGATTTACTTGGCTGCAAAAAAGGTTGCCCATTACTTCTCGGACCATACAATCTCAATCGTCAGCGACGCCCCGCTGTCAGAGATCCTGAACAACCAAGACGCAACCGGTCGAGTGGCAAAATGGGCGATTGAACTTCTTCCGTTAGATATCAAGTTTGAAGCGAAGAAAGCCATCAAGTCTGAGGCTATAGCAGATTTTGTGGCCGAGTGGATAGAACAAGAGTTGCCGACCCAAGTTCAGTCGGATCACTAGACTATGTTTTTCGATGGATCCAAGATGCTGAACGGATCTGGCGCAGGCGTGGTCCTGGTTTCTCCCAGGGGAGACAAGCTCAGTTACGTCCTTAAGATCCACTTTGACTCATCGAACAACGAAGCTGAGTACGAAGCACTTTTGTACGGGTTGCGCATGGCCATCTCACTCGGCGTCCGTCGCCTGATGGTTTATGGCGACTCTAACTTAGTGGTGAACCAAGTGATGAAGGAATGGGATGTCAGGAGCCCGGCAATGACCAGTTATTGCAGTGCAGTGCGGAAGCTTGAAAAGAAGTTCGAAGGTTTAGAGCTCCATCACGTGCCCAGAGCCAAGAACCAGCTGGCCGATGACCTCGCAAAATTGGGTTGACTCGGAAGCCTATACCCAAGAATGTATTTCTGGAGCATCTACACACCCCTTCTGTCAAAGAAGACCCCTTCACGGAAGAACACCCGCAGCCAGTCAGTGCGTCAGATCCGATTGAAGTCGAAGTACCTGCAGTGGTCGACCTGATCATGGAGGTCCTAGTGATTACGCCGGACTGGACTATGCCATAAATATCATATATGCTCAGGCAAGAACTCCCGGAAGATGAGGAAGAAGCGTGCCAGATCGTCCGTCGATCCAAGGCGTTCACCGTCATTCAGGGCCAACCCTACAGAGAAAGCGTCACCGGTGTCGCTCAGCGTTGCATCACCCTAGAGGAAGGTCGATTGATCCTGGATGAGATTCACTCAGGAACTTGCGGCCACCACGCTTCCTCTCGGACTATAGTGGCCAAAGCATACCAAGCCGGGTTTTACTGGCCCCGTGCCAATGAGATGGCCAAGGATATTGTGGACAAGTGCGCAGGTTGCCAGTTCTACTCCAACATGTCCCACAAGCCGGCGTCTACTTTGAAGACCATTCCACTAGTCTGGCCCTTTTCCATTTGGGGATTGGACATGGTTGGCCCCTTCAGAACAGGCAGAAGCGGATTCACTCACCTACTCATGGCAGTCAACAAGTTCACCAAATGGATTGAGGCAAAGCCCATCAAGAACCTCGAGTCGAGCACCGCCATCAGCTTCATCAGGGAATTGATATTCAGATATGGAGTTCCCCACAACATCATCACAGACAACGGCTCCAACTTCGACTCAGATAAATTCAGAGCTTTCTGTGCTTCTCAAGGAACACGAGTCGACTACGCCTCCGTGGCACATCCGCAGTCGAATGGACATGCAGAAAGAGCAAATGGTTTGATTCTCCAAGGCCTAAAGCCACGGCTCATGCGTGATCTTAAGCATGCCGCTGGGGCTTGGGTAACCGAACTACCATCTGTCCTATGGGGTCTGAGGACAACTCCAAACCGGTCGACTGGTCGTACCCCTTTCTTCATGGTCTATGGAGCCGAAGCTGTGTTGCCGAGCGACTTGTTGCACAACGCCCCCAGAGTGGAACTCTTCTCCGAAGCCGAGGCAGAGCAGGATCGTCAGGATGCAGTCGACCTTTTGGAAGAGGAACGAGAGATGGCCTTGATCCGGTCGACCATATATCAGCAAGACCTGCGTCGATTCCATGCTCGCAACGTCCGAAGCCGAGCATTCCAGGAAGGAGACCTGGTCCTTCGAGTGCATCAGAAACGACCACACAAGCTTGCCCCGGCCTGGGAAGGCCCATTCATCATCACCAAGATGCTGCACAATGGAGCGTACCACCTTTACAACGTCGCTAAGAAGAAAGACGAACCTCGTTCGTGGAACGCGGACCTGCTCCGTCGCTTCTACAGTTGAGACACTCGACGGTCGAGTTGTAATAAAGATTTTCCGATTTATTTCATAGACAAGTTTGCAGCGATCCTTTAATGATTGTTGTTTTCTAAAATGCTGGTCTACAAAATCCCCCAGTGGATGCTTAGCCACGAACCCGATTCGCCTAAGTTTCAAAAAATTACTCCGAGTGAAGAGCAACCCTCTCACTCGGGGGCTTAGCCGCGAACCCGATTCGCCTAAGTTACAAACACTCACTCCAAGTGAAGAGCAACCCTCTCACTCGGGGGCTTAGCCGCGAACCTGATTCGCCTAAGTTTCAAACACTCACTCCGAGTGAAGAGCAACCCTCTCACTCGGGGGCTTAGCCGCGAACCCGATTCGCCTAAGTTTCAAACACTCACTCCGAGTGAAGAGCAACCCTCTCACTCGGGGGCTTAGCCGCGAACCCGATTCGCCTAAGTTTCAAACACTCACTCCGAGTGAAGATCAACCCTCTCACTCGGGTGCTCCTCCTCCGTTGCGGTCCTCCGAGCTGCGTCATAAGTATAATGTGGCTTTGTCTTCCGAGCTCCGCCACAAATACAACGTGGCTTAGAATCGCCTAGGTTACAAAAACCACTCCGAGTGAAGAGCAACCCTCCCACACGGGGACGGCGAAGGAGACCATGGCTCGGACCGCGTCTTCCTGTTGCTGGGCCTCCGGGACAGAAGGCACCTTCCGGCCCTTCTTCCCCGTGCGTCGTCGAGCCCCTCCCAAGCGCTCCTCATCGACATCATCATCGTCTCGGAGCTCTATGACGTGGTGCGGCACTTCAAAACAAACAATTGTGAAGTTCAGTCGACCGTCAGCCCTAACCGACGAAAAGTAAGACACGGTCTACAACTCGCACCTGCACGGGATGTTGCGGCATCTGCGGTCTCTTCGTCGTCCCGGCCCTTGTTGATGTCCATCGAGGTCGTGGAGGCAGCGGCACTGAAGAATTCCCTCGAAGATGAGTCGACAAAGACACGATCGACCTCCGAAAAGCAGAAAGGAACAAAACCGAATAGTACTTACGTGGAGGCGATGGGAACATCCACCTTAATCTTGGGCAGAGCCTTCCGGGGCTTGGCGGTGATAACCTTGGGATGCTTGGGCGCCTTCTCAGATGGGTCGGGAGTGGCCGTGCGAGCCCGCTTGGGCGTTTGGGAGCTGGAGGGACCTGTCCGAGAGCGCACAACCCCTGGGTCGTGCTTCCCCTTGGACCGCTTCTCATCACGGGGAGGTGACTCGACCTCCTCCCCGCTGCTGTAGTCCACGCTCTCCTCTTCGGTCTCCTCCTCCGACTTCCACTCGGAGGCGTCGCCCATGCCCTCCTCGCCCTCTTGGACCAGATCCCCGTTGGGCAGCGAATACATTTCAGTATAGATCTGCAAAAAAGGAAGATTAGCCAAACATCGGTCTGATTCGTCAAGACAATTACAAGCCAACAACAGGAACACCACTCCGGAGCCAAGGACAGACCTTATCAGGCAGATGGTCAGCGTCGAATGGAAGGACCCTCCCGGACCCCCTGGAGTTGTCTTTGTTCCCCGTGACGCACTTCAGGCACTGCGCCACGCACTTCACGTCAGCCGCCTCCGCGTGGACTCGCAACGAGTCGTCGGTGCCGGAGTACAACCACATCGGGTGGTCCCGAGCCTGGAGAGGCTGGATCCTCCGCGTGAGGTACACCTCAAGCAGATCCAACCCTGTTACTCCCTCGCGGACCAACTGGATGACCCGTTCCACCAACATGTTCACTTCGGCCCTCTCGGCTTTACCCATGATCATTGAAGGAGGCTGGCTGGCTCGACCAAGAGAGAAAGGGGGGAGACCAGTCGACTGGCCCGAGGTCGGACTGTCCTTGCAGTAGAACCAAGTCGACTGTCAGCCCCGAATCGACTCCGGAAGGATCATAGGGGGAAAATCGCTCATATTCCTAAGTTGGATGCTGAGCCCGCCGCACGCCTGGAGGACGTGCGTCCTATCGTCGCTCGGGTTCGCCTTCTTGACGGTTTGCGAGCGGCAGGTAAAGATGTGCTTGAACAAACCCCAGTGCGGCCGGCAGCAGAGGAAGTTCTGGCACATGGAGACAAACGCGGCAAGGAAAGCGATGGAATTGGGCATGAAGTAATGCAGCTGGGCGCCAAAGAATATCAAGAAAGCACGAAAAAAGGGGTGCGGAGGCATGGAGAAACCTCGGTCGACGTGGGTCGCGAGAAGGACACACTCACCCTCCCGCGGCCGGGGCTCGAGCTCACCCTCCGGCGCCCGCCAGGAGCCGTGAGTGACCAGTCCCTCCTCCTCCAACTCCTCCAGATCCTCCGCCGTGATGGTGGACCGAATCCAATCCCCTTGGATCCAACCAGGAGGGAGCCTTGACCTCGACGACGACCCGCTACGGCCGGACCGCCTTCCCTTCCCCGTTGCTGCCTTCTTCAAATGCTCCATCGCCGCGGTCTTGTCCTTGCCCATGGCACGCAAGCCGGTGGTTGCTGTGGAGAAAGCGAGAGGGAGCAGAGGCACGGCGGAGAGGCAGGGGCGGAAGAGCGAGGAATGGGCGCACAGTGCCCTCGCTTCGGGCTCGGCGCACACTTATAGCGCCCCGGTCGAGTGGCTGGCCGGTGGCCCCGAGCGATCTTATCAAATCCCGCAACAGGCGCAGACGCGATACATGGCGAAAAAGGTGGCGCGAGGATCGAGGCATCTTGAGCATATCCGTCCGATTGCTGCGGCACGTCCCGTCCCGCACGCTTCCCCAAATTTCGAAACCTCGTGGAATCCGGCGACCAAAGAGCAACCAACCCCGCCGAAAACTGTGCACGCCAATGGCACCCGACGCCTAGCGCAAAGTTCAGTCGACGGAAGACGCAACCAACGCACTCGACGGTTCCAGAATCGATCAAGGCGACCAAGACGAGATTGAGGAGGACAGCCTAGACCGCGAGCTCAGTGAAGACTACCCCAGGGGCGTCGAGCCAGAACCGGAGCTTTCCTCAGCACTCTCTCCTACTCAAGCCTCAATCCATTCGGGGGCTACTGACGAGGTTACAGACCTAGGGTAGGGTCACGGGCCAGACCAAGGTACCCCACCCAAGGTCAGTACCCCAGAAGATCAAAAGACAAAACCTACGATGGCAAAGACAGTCGACTGAGACGGCCTAAGAGGACATCCCACTCGACCGGACATCACCTACAAGACGACTCAACTCCACTCGACCAATCCAAGGCACTCGACCCCCGAAGGTCAAAGGTCCCTTAGGACAATAACGGTCTGGTATTTACTCGCCATAGTGAATGCCTTTATTACTCTTTACTGTAGACGTTATCAGTAACGTCTGCCTTAATGTACATTGAACCCTTGGTAATGTGGAGCATGGCTGGGGTCCTGGCACACTATATAAGCCACCCCCCCTCCTCCTGTACAAGGGTTCGCATCCCTGTAACTCACACCTATACACATATCAGTTGACCGCCTCTGGGCACCGAGACGTAGGGCTGTCACTTCCTCAAAGAAGGGCCTGAACTCGTAAAACACCTCGTGTACAACTTCACCATAGCTAGGGCCTTGCCTCCTCATTCGTACCCCCTACTCGTACTGTCAGGCTTAGAACCACGACACCTGCGTCGGTAACTTCATCAACACCATCACCGTGCTGACGAAACTCTCCCTCGGCCTCAACTGGATCAAGAGTTCGAGGGACGTCACTAAGTTGAACGTGTGCAGATCGCGGAGGTGTCGTGCGTTCGGTGCTTGATCGGTTGGATCGCGAAGACGTTCGACTACATCAACCGCGTTACTAAACGCTTCCGCTTTCGGTTTATGAGGGTACGTGAACACACTCTCCCCGCTCGTTGCTATGCTTCTCCTAGATAGATCTTGCGTGATCGTAGGATTTTTTTTGAAATACTATGTTCCCCAACACGAGCAACCTGCCTATACCGATCATCCCACTCTCGAAGCCCATACCGATCACACTTCTTTCGAAGCCGAAGGTCAAACCAATTCGAGTAGTGGGACGGGTTCCTCCACCACCATGGGTGTAAAGCAAAGAGGTCGTCGTAGAACCTTCATAGTGTGGGAATCATTTGATGAAGAAATATCCATGGTGAACGGTTTCCGGAAGGTGGCTGCAAGGTGCAAAAGGTGCAAGAAGGAGTATACCGGAGAAGCCAAGGGAGGAATTGGCCACCTGAAGAGGCATGTGGAAAGCCACGCCAAGGCGGATGCAACGAGCGCGTCGAGCTCGGCCGTTGTGCAAACGCAGCTCTCCTTCAACCCTGACGGTATGGTACGCAATTTCACCTACGATGCTAATGTTCAGCGAGAAAGTCTATGTCGTCTTATTGCTTCTAATGATTTACCACTAGGTTTTGGTGAATCTAAAGGTTTCGTAGAATATATTCAAACTTGTTATAATCCCAATTATAGGCCAGTTTTTAGACAAACTACAAGTAGGGATATTAAAAAGCTATACAAAACTGGTAAAGAGAAAATAAAAGAATAATTTTATGTCGTTAACATCTGATATCTGGACTAGTCGGGCAAAGCAAGACTACATTAGTGTGGTAACTCATTATGTTAACGAACTTTGGCATCTACAAAAAAGAGTCATAGGATTTGAATTAATTGATGTATCACCGCTTGCGTTCATAGGGATGAGTGTATTTGTGTATGTATTACCGCTTGCGTGTGTACTATGTTAGAAAAAACTGATAATCAGTTGGGTTGGGCTTGCAAAAGCCTGGGCCAAGCCCAAAATTTCTCCTTTTCGTCACCTACACATGTAAGCCTAAGCCCGACCCGAACACTAGTGTGAAGCCCAATACCACATCCCCAACAACATTTTTTGTCAACTCCACGTGTAAATCCAACTCGAACGCTAGCCCCAAGACCAATACCACAGCCCCAACAACATTTTTCGTAAACTCCACATGTAAATCCAGTCAGAACCCTAGTCCCAAGCCCAAAAGCCTGGCCCGAACAACACTTTTCGATGCCTCCACGTGTAAGCCCGGCTCAAACACGGGTTCGAGGTCCGAGAATTACTCATTTTCGATGCCTCCACTTGTAAGCCCGGCCTAAACACGGGTTTGAGGCCCGAGAATTACTCATTTTCCACTCCTCCATGTGTAAGCCCGGCCCAAACACAGGCCCGAGGCCCCGGAATTATTCTTTCTCGACGCCACCATGTCTAAGCTCGAACCAAACACATGCCCGAGGCCCGAGAATTACTCCTTTTCCAAGCCTCCACATGTAAGCTCGGCCCAAACACATGCCCGAGGCCTAAGAATTACTCCTTTTCCACGCCTCCACGTGTAAGCCCGGCCCAAACACAGGACTGAGGCCTAAGAATTACTCCTTTTCCACGCCTCCATGTGTAAGCCCGGCCCAAACACAGGCCCGAGGCCTGAGAATTACTCCTTTTCCACGCGTCCACGTGTAAGCCCGGCCCAACCACAGGCCCTAGGCCAGAGGCTCCTTCTCGCGAATCCAGATGAACTCACAAGAGCAAAGTTAGTAAGGATGTTTTGGATCTCTAGCAGTTTTGTTGCATAACCTTATAGCTGAAAGGTTTGACAAAAGGTCTATAAAGGATGGAGGAGATGAGATTTTATAGCACGGGCAAACACCCCTTAGCTAGGTGTGAACTTTTTTCAAAAGTAACCAGCTTTGCATGGCTTCCTTAGGAGAATAAGAAGTCAACTTTGGGAGTTGTTGGAGAGCTCCTCGGAAATTCGCGCGGCCTTCACACCCTGAAGACCTTCCACGAGAATGACTAGAACTTTTGACTCACAACTGTTTTGTGGGTTAGAAAGTAAACATGATGTAGCTTCTGTAGATGTATACCTATGTCCCCGTCTCTCCTTCAAATGGGTGTGACACATCAAAAAATAAGAGGTAAAATTGACATCAGCAGCTTGACTTGAAGCTTGTTATCTCCAATGTTGTTTCTTCAACTCGGTTTCTTCAAGAGCTCATAGGTTGAAGGATTTCTTCCATGTGATACCTAAATTCAACTAACAACAATGGAGATGAAAGTGTAATTGTGTGGTCAAGATCAAAGTAAGAACTTAAGTTAGCGTTCACACCTGGTCATGTATTTGTTTAACATAAATTATCGTGATTTCTTCTTTGATGACCACGGGTGTATAAATGGATGTGTTGTCCTCATCATCCTTCCCCTCTTACTCAAGCATGAATACAGGTAGAGTTGGTCGTGACTCCCCTCTATATATATACATGTATTGCAGGAACGTTACAACTGTTTCGTATTTAAATTTTGTTATGTTAACACAAATTGTTCAAACTATGTGTATGGGATTTCCAAAAGGGAAAACGATGTGCAAGACCGATGTATATCTCTAGATACCCCTTTGAGTTTCAGTACAAAACATGCTAATCTACTCAAGTGATATGGGGCTTATTTTGGAAGTGGTTTATGGAAGAAAATAATTTGCATATGGATATGCTATGTTCATTATACATAGATTATGCTTGGATTTTGTCATGCAACCTGTACACGCACATTGTTATAGTAATTTGGGTTTGGAAACATGCATGTATGCTTGCAACTGGAAGCCGTCACGATGTCCAATTCTATTAGGAATCCAATAACTCCCGAACATTCGGATTTTGAGCATTTCGTCTCAAACGTTTTTACATGGCAACTTTAGTTCATGGGAGATGGCAACTTTAGTTGATAGGGGATGACAACTTTGTCCTATTCCGCTTTTTTGTCAGAAAATTGCCATATTTCCCTAATCTCACGCAAACTAAACTTACCATCTAAACACAGGCCCAACTGTAACAGACTTTACCCCTACTCCAGTGGCCAAACCCCTATTAGAACTGCTGACAGCCCATCGTCATGTACTGTCTATGATATCAATTCAAATTTTGAACTCCTAAATTTCTGCATGTGCCTTACCTTCTCTCTTGTATGAAAACTAATTTCAGATGAATCTCCTTGCTCAAAGGATCATAGGATCTCACGACAATACTGGGCTCTGCATTGCTCTTGTCAGTACCTCTTGCCCTTTGTCAGCATACTTACACTCATTGTTGTTTGACTATGTAGCATCACTGTAAATGTTCGCTTCTTTATCCTCCCTTTGCTTGAAATTATAAGATCTATATTTACTCTTAGATAAATGTAGAATTAACACAATGATTATGAAGTTTTGGATTGCTCATGTAAGTACCTGTTGTCATGTGTACTCCCTGTGTATCAAATTAATTGTTGATCAATTGGATGTATTTAGAACTTAATAATGCTAGATACATCCATTTGAGTGACAACTAATAACGGATGATGGTGGTATTACTGTACATGCATCGCGAGATAGTTGATTGTCTAGCATTACTCTGCATCTTATCTGCCCTGCCCTCCACTTTCTCCAAATTATCATATCTACATTCACTCTTACCAAAATGTTGAATAAAGCCAATGTGAACATGGGCCATACATGGTCCGGGACTTAAAATGGGCTAGAATCATATTGGACGGCCCAGATGACGCTACTGGGCCTAATTCGGATAGGTCATAACGGGCCCTGGGGTTAGCGGACCGTAAATGGGCTATATGCGAACAGGTCGTTAACAGGCTTTCCGTGGGCCGGCCTGCCACCTTTTGACCAAGTCAAACGGGCCGACCTTTTCATAGGAATGGGCCTCTGTTGGGCCGTGCCACGTGTCGATGTATCATAGGCGCTTTGGGTCCAATGAGAGGATGACATCTGTCCCAACGGTGAGCCGACACGTGTTTCCTCTAGCCAATGATGATTTTACACGTGGAAAATCCCCATTGGTCGGGGCTGTTAACGGGTTATAGGATCCAAAACCGGACCCGATAGCTTAACGGCGTTCCGTTACGATGGATGACACGTGTCGTTCACCCTTGACGAAAGCACTTCTATGACGCGCGATTTATCGTCATGGAAGTGGACACTTCCGTGATGATAATTTTGGTAATGTCATGGAACACTTCTACGACATCACATGTATGACTATCTTGATTCTGTCATAAATTTGTCATGGATGTACATGCATGACAGAAAACGTGACCTACTGTGACAAACACGTATCATCATGGAAGTGTATTTTTTTTGTAGTGACTTTAGCCATAAAACTCGCCGGTTCCCAAAGCGGTCGTGCGTAATGCGCGGCGTGGGTGCTCACGTCATATTGATAAGGATCCCACAATAAGCAGGCACGATCTTTATTCTGATGGGACGTGTCAATGATGATATACCTCGAAACACGAAACTAGGACCAAATAAAACGGTTCGATATATTAGTGGGATGGACACGACGCTTCTCCCAAAAGTTGTAAATAGAGACACACTATTCATCTTCTTTTAAGAGCCCTGCCTTCTAGGCTAAGGGTTGTACTAAACTTGCAGAGCCAAACACAATACACCTTTTTGTAGAAGATATATTCGGAAGAAGGAACTCGCCTTGCAATACCGAAGACAATACGGAAGCCGAACTCATTGTCATCGAAGACAGGTTCAGGGGCTACTGAGAGAGTCCTGGATCGAGGGGTCCTCATGTGGCCGGATAAACTCCTGGTGGGCCGTGAAGATTATAATCGAAGATCATCTCTGTATTCCTACTCTCGGGCGCAATCTGTCGAAAGAGTGCCGACACGACCCCTGGCCATTAAAAACTATGCAGGCCCAAGCGTGCGTGCGTTAAGAACCGTGCTATGTAGGTCCAACGGTGTAGGCATGTAACCAAACAACCTATATCCTAAAAGATGCGGGTCTGGATGAGCTAAATGCAGACAACCAAACTCGCCCAAGGTTGTTCCACGCAACACAAACATTTAGACATTTTTTTTTATCAGTGTATTTATAGCACCGTAGCAACACATGAGCAGTTAACCAGTAAATTATCAAGGTTTTGGCCAAACAACTAAAACACATACTAACACTTAATATAAGAACCATAATAAGGGAAATAAAACAACATGGTGGTCATAAACGAAATTCACATTATTATACTAAAAGAAGAAATCGAAGCCTGCTAGTAGCACATCATGTAATCACAGATAAATTGAAGCGGTCGCCGGGGCGGTCATAGCAACCAGATCGAAAGTGCCTCCTAGCGACCTCGAAGCTGAGACGAGCATCAACCGCGGCATATCTGATCCGCTCAAGGGTCAATGGGAACACGGCCCACCCCGACCTCCTCAGCTTGGCGCACTCCCCGTCCTTGGTGAGCTTCGTTCCCAGCAAGTAATTCGCCAAATCAATCAGCGACGGCGTAGGCTTGCCGCAGACGTTCTTCGGAACCTCGACGCGCTCCTGCAGGTCGAAGGAAGAGGCGATGTGGAGCCCGTAGTGGCCCAGCATCTCCCGGTCCTGCCCGATCCCGGCTCCGCAGAAGACGATGTCCTCGTCGGCGAGAAACCGCCGGAGCATTGCCGGTACGTGCCTCGCGTGCAGGATGTGGTACACCAGGCACTCGTCGGCGACGCAGAGCTGGAGCACGGCGGCGCGCTGCCTCCGTTCCCTGGGCAGCTCCTTCTGCCTCTTGCCGAAGACGGCGTCGGTGAACTCGGTGTCCAGGCCGACGAGCTTCTGGTCGGCGTCCCGGAGGTAGATCGCCCACACGCGCGAGATCCACGCCTCCACCGTGGATGGTTGGGTTGTGACGGTCGCTTTGGTGGCGATGCCTTGAGTGGCGAAGCGGTACGGCCTTTCGTCCTCCTTGGGCGGCTGGCGCGCCATTTTTTGGAAGCGCCAATGGCTGGATTCGAAGGCGGCAACGATGATGAAAGGAGATGGTTGTGTGCGTCCTGATCGATTGGGCAGGTATATATAGAGAGAGCGTGCATCTTCTCACGTACGGGTAGGTATACCGTATACGAGTCGGAGTCGGACTGGGAGTTGCTCTCCAACCCTGATTCGGAAACGAACAAGGCGTACGTGATTGGGAGTTCCCTCCGCCTCCGGATTCCATCATCATATGATTTCGCAGACGCCATGAAAACTGAAGTGTTCCGGCATTCTGGATCTGAAAAATCGTGTTATTGGAATAGATGCATCTTCATATCTCGCGGAAATCTTATCAATGAAATCAAGGAAAGGCTCTTCTCAACTGCTTTATTACTCAGCTGTGTATGAATGAAGCTGATAGTTTATCAGTTGTTTCTGTTGGAATAGTTGAATAGAGATAGGACTCTGCTCTATCTCTTGTTTAAACTTGTAGTCTTTCTCTATCTCTTCTTCTGTCCAACTTCTTCCCGTTCTGCACCGGTCCTTCTGTAAACGATCTCTTCGATCGATCATCTTGTAAGCCACGGCATCATTGATACAAATATAAGTGCGGCCCGAGCAAAGGGTTTGACGCTTCCCAAATAATCTTACATGATAATCAGAGCGTCTTCTTCCTATCGATCGAAAGAGGATCGCATCTAGACTAGCCCTACCTCAAACTTTCGCCATGACTACCGCCTCCACCCAAAACAGCACCATGAGTGCCCTCTCCACGTCCCTGTCCTCATCATCCACCTTCGCACCTTCCTCCTCCTCAAGTTCATCCTTTGCCATGTCCATTGGACCACCACCTCGGGAGAAGCTTACGAGGAACAACTACCTCATGTGGAAGGCCATCGTGCTGCCCCAAATCAAGGGCGCACAGATGGGCCACCAACTCGATCCGGAGAGCCAAGCGCCGCCGGAGACTCTCACCATCACCAAGGATGGAGAAGAGGAACAGATCGCCAATTTCGCCCATGTTCTCTGGTATGCACAGCAGCAACAAGTCCAGGGTTTTCTGATGGGTTCTCTATCTCGTGAGATACTTGCACAGGTTGTTACCCTCCCGACACCGGCGGAGGTATGGGCGGCGATCCATGCCATGTTCACTGCCCAATCCGAAGCTCAAGCCATCAATACCAGGATAGAGCTCACAAACCTGAAGAAGGGGAATATGTCTATGACTGAATACCTAGCCAAGATCAAGACCCTCTCTGATGAGATCGCCTGCACTGGAGCGGCGCTGACAAGGGGTGAGATCGTCTCTCAAGTTCTGGCCGGACTCGACCTTGACTACAATCCAGTGGTGTCTGCCCTTGCTGCACGGATAGAGCCCGTTACCGTCCAGGAGTTGTACACACAGCTGTTGAGCTTCGACTCTCGTCTCAACCTTCTTCATGGGATGAACATCCGGCAGTCATCAGCAAATTCTGCATCACGTGGCCGCGGAGGTGGTCGTGGGTGTGATCACCAGCAGCGGAACAGGAGCAGCAGCAGCAACGGGCACGGCCGCGGCAACAGCCAAGGCGGACGGCCAAGCGGTGGTGGCTACATCAACAACAACGCCTCTACAAGGTCTGGAGGGGGCGGCTACAGCAACAATAACGCCTCCTCTAGATCGTCTTCTTCCAACAGCCGGGTTCGGTGTCAGCTATGCAAGAAACCAGGCCATGAGGTCATGGATTGTTGGCACCGTTTCGACGAGGACTATGTTCCTGATGCTCGCCATGTCGCCGCTGCAATAAGGGAGCAAGGAGGCAATGGCACTATCTGGTACGCCGATTCGGGGGCCACTGACCACGTCACCAACGAGCTTGAGAAACTTGCCATGAGGGAGAAGTACTGCGACAACGATCAAATTCACACCGCAAGCAGTGGAGGTATGGATATTTGTCATATTGGCAAGCATCTATTAATTCCCCTACTCTTAAACTGTTGGGGAACGTAGTATTTTAAAATTTTCCTACGATCACGCAAGATCTATCTACCAGATGTATAGCAACGAGAGGGAAGAGCGTGTCTACGTACCCTCGTAGACCGGGAGCGGAAGCGTCAAGCGACGCGGTTGATGTTGTCGAACTTCTTCGCGATCCAACTGATCAAGCACCGAACGTACGGCACCTCCGCGTTCAGCACACGTTCAGCTTGATGACGTCCCACGAGCTCTTGATCCAGTTGAGCTTCACGGGAGAGTTTCGTCAGCACGACGGCGTGGTGACGGATATGATGTATTCACCGGCGCAGGGCTTCGCCTAAGCTCCGCGACGGTATGACCGAGGTGTGTTTCTGTGGAGGGGGGCACCGCACACGGCTAAAACAATTCAACTTGTGTGTCTTTGGGTGCCCCCCTGCCCCCGTATATAAAGGAGCAAGGGAGTGAGGCCGGCCAACTTCTCCTGGTGCGGCTAGGGAAGGAGTCCTACTAGGAATAGGATTGCAATCCTATTCCTAGTAGGATTCACCAAAAGAAAGAAGAGGGAAAGGAATAGGAGAGGTGGCGCCCCCCCCCCCCCCAATCCTAGTCCAACTAGGAACCCTAGGTGGGGGCGCCGGCCAGCCCTATGGGCTGCCTCTCTCTTTCCCTTTAGACCCACTATGGACCATCCCCTCTCGTAGGGGGTTCCGGTAACCCCCTCCGGCAATCCCGATAAATCCGAAACTTTCCCGGTACACTTCCGGTGTCCGAATATAGTCGTCCAATATATCAATCTTTATGTCTCGGACATTCCGAGACTCCTCGTCTTGTCCGTGATCTCATCCGGGACTCCGAACTACCTTCGGTACATCAATACTCATAAACTCATAATACCGATCGTCATCAAACGTTAAGCGTGCGGACCCTACGGGTTCGAGAACTATGTAGACATGACCGAGACTCATCTCCGGTCAATAACCAATAGCGGAACCTGGATGTTCATATTGGCTCCTACATATTCTACGAAGATCTATTATCGGTCAGAACCGCATAACAACATACGTTGTTCCTTTTGTCAACGGTATGTTACTTGCCCGAGATTCGATCGTCGGTATCTCTATACCTAGTTCAATCTCGTTACTGGCAAGTCTCTTTACTCGTTCCGTAACTCATCATCTCGTGACTAACTCATTAGTCTTTTGCTTGCAAGGCTTATTGTGATGTGTGTTACCGAGAGGGCCCAGGGATACCTCTCTGACACTCGGAGTGACAAATCCTAATCTTGATCTATGCCAACACCACGAATACTTTCGGAGACACCTGTAGAGCATCTTTATGATCACCCAGTTACGTTGTGACGTTTGATAGCACACAAGGTGTTCCTACGGTATTCGGGAGTTGCATAATCTCATAGTCATAGGAACATGTATAAGTCATGAAGAAAGCAATAGCAGTAAAACTAAACGATCATAGTGCTATGCTAACGGATGGGTCTTGTCCATCACATCATTCTCCTAATGATGTGATCCCGTTGACCAAATGACAACTCATGTCTATGGCTAGGAAACATAACCATCTTTGATCAATGAGCTAGTCTAGTAGAGGCATACTAGGGACATATTGTTTTGTCTATGTATTCACACATGTACTAAGTTTCCGGTTAATACAATTCTAGCATGAATAAAAGACATTTATCATGATATAAGGAAATACAAATAACATCTTTATTATTGCCTCTAGGGCATATTTCCTTCAGTCTCCCACTTGAACTAGAGTCAATAATCTAGATTACAAAGTGATGATCCTCACACCCATGGAGTCCTGGTGCTGATCATGTTTTGCCCGTGGAAGAGGCTTAGTCAACGGGTCTGCAACATTCAGATCCGTATGTATTTTGCAAATCTCTATGTCTCCCTCCTTGACTAAATCGCGGATGGAATTGAAGCGTCTTTTGATGTGCTTTGTTCTCTTGTGAAACCTGGATTCCTTTGCCAAGGCTATGGCTCCAGTGTTGTCACAAAAGATTTTCATTGGACCCGATGCACTAGGTATTACACCTAGATCGGATATGAACTCCTTCATCCAGACTCCTTCGTTCGCTGCTTCCGAAGCAACTATGTATTCCGCTTCACACGTAGATCCCGCCACGACGCTCTGCTTGGAACTGCACCAACTGACAGCTCCACCGTTCAATAAAAATACATATCCGGTTTGTGACTTTGAGTCATCTGGATCAGTGTCAAAGCTAGAATCGACGTAACCGTTTACGACGAGCTCTTTGTCACCTCCATACACGAGAAACATATCCTTTGTTCTTTTCAGATACTTTAGGATGTTTTTGACCGCTGTCCAGTGATCCACTCCTAGATTACTTTGGTACCTCCCTGCTAGACTTATAGCAAGGCACACATCAGGCCTGGTACACAGCATTGCATACATGATAGATCCTATGGCTGAGGCATAGGGAATGACTTTCATTTTCTCTCTATCTTCTGCAGTGGTCGGGCATTGAGTCTTACTCAACTTCATACCTTGTAAAACAGGCAAGAACCCTTTCTTTGACTGATCCATTTTGAACTTCTTCAAAATCTTATCAAGGTATGTGCTTTGTGAAAGTCCAATTAAGCGTCTTGATCTATCTCTATAGATTTTGATGCCTAATATGTAAGCAGCTTCTCCGAGGTCTTTCATCGAAAAACTTTTATTCAAGTATCCTTTTATGCTATCCAGAAATTCTATATCATTTCCAATCAACAATATGTCATCTACATATAATATTAGAAATGCTACAGAGCTTCCACTCACTTTCTTGTAAATACAGGCTTCTCCAAAAGTCTGTATAAAACCATATGCTTTGATCACCTCATCAAAGCGTATATTCCAACTCCGAGACGCTTGTACCAGTCCATAGATGGATCGCTGGAGCTTGCATACTTTGTCAGCACCTTTTGGATCGACAAAACCTTCTGGTTGCATCATATACAACTCTTCTTTGAGATATCCATTTAGGAATGCAGTTTTGACATCCATTTGCCAGATTTCATAATCATAAAATGCGGCAATTGCTAACATGATTCGGACAGACTTAAGCATCGCTACAGGTGAGAAAGTCTCATCGTAGTCAACTCCTTGAACTTGTCGAAAACCTTTCGCAACAAGTCGAGTTTTGTAAACAGTAATATTACCGTCTGCGTCGGTCTTCCTCTTGAAGATCCATTTATTTTCGATGGCTTGCCGATCATCGGGCAAGTCAACCAAAGTCCACACTTTGTTCTCATACATGGATCCCATCTCAGATTTCATGGCTTCAAGCCATTTTGTGGAATCTGGGCTCATCATCGCTTCCTCATAGTTCGTAGGTTCATCATGGTCTAGTAACATGATTTCCAGAACTGGGTTGCCGTACCACTCTGGTGCGGAACGTACTCTGGTTGATCTACGACGTTCAGCAGAAACTTGATCCGAAGTTTCATGATCAATATCATTAACTTCCTCACTAATTGGTGTAGGAATCACTGGAACAATTTCCCGTGATGTACTACTTTCCAATCCGGGAGAAGGTACAATTACCTCATCAAGTTCTACTTTCCTCCCACTCACTTCTTTCGAGAGAAACTTTTTTTCTAGAAAGGATCCGTTCTTAGCAACGAATATTTTGCCTTCGGATCTGTGATAGAAGGTGTACCCAACAGTCTCTTTTGGGTATCCTATGAAGACATATTTTTCCGACTTGGGTTCGAGCTTATCAGGTTGAAGTGTTTTCACATAAGCATCGCAGCCCCAAACTTTAAGAAACGACAACTTTGGTTTCTTGCCAAACCATAGTTCATAAGGTGTCGTATCAACGGATTTAGATGGTGCCCTATTTAACGTGAATGCAGCTGTCTCTAAAGCATATCCCCAAAACGATAGTGGTAAATCGGTAAGAGACATCATAGATCGTACCATATCTAATAAAGTACGGTTACGACGTTCGGACACACCATTACGCTGTGGTGTTCTGGGTGGCGTGAGTTGTGAAACTATTCCACATTGTTTCAAATAAAGACCAAACTCGTAACTCAAATATTCTCCTCCATGATCAGATCGTAGAAACTTTATTTTCTTGTTACGATGATTCTCTACTTCACTCTGAAATTCTTTGAACTTTTCAAATGTTTCAGACTTGTGTTTCATTAAGTAGATATACCCATATCTGCTCAAATCATCAGTGAAGGTCAGAAAATAACGATACCCGCCGCGAGCATCAACACTCATTGGTCCACATACATCAGTATGTATGATTTCCAACAAATCTGTTGCTCGCTCCATAGTTTCGGAGAACGGTGTTTTAGTCATCTTGCCCATGAGGCATGGTTCGCAAGCACCAAGTGATTCATAATCAAGTGATTCCAAAAGTCCATCATTATGGAGTTTCTTCATGCGTTTTACACCAATATGACCTAAACGGCAGTGCCACAAATAAGTTGCACTATCATTATTAACCTTGCATCTTTTGGTTTCAATGTTATGAATATGTGTATCACTACAATCGAGATCCAATAAGAATAGACCACTCTTTAAGGGTGCATGACCATAAAAGATATTATTCATTAAAATGGAACAACCATTATTCTCTGATTTAAATGAATAACCGTCTCGCAATAAACAAGATCCAGATATAATGTTCATGCTTAACGCTGGCACCAAATAACATTTATTTAGGTCTAAAACTAATCCCGAAGGTAGATGTAGAGGTAGCGTGCTGACGGCGATCACATCGACTTTGGAACCGTTTCCCACGCGCATCGTCACCTCGTCCTTAGCTAATCTTCGTTTAATCCGTAGTCCCTGTTTCGAGTTACAAATATTAGCAACCGAACCGGTATCAAATACCCAGGTACTACTACGAGTATTAGTAAGGTACACATCAATAACATGTATATCACATATACCTTTGTTCACCTTGCCATCCTTCTTATCCGCCAAAAACTTGGGGCAGTTCCGCTTCCAGTGTCCAGTCCCCTTGCAGTAGAAGCACTCAGTTTTAGGCTTGGCTCCAGATTTGGGTTTCTTCGTGGAAGTAGCAACTGACTTGCTATTCTTTTTGAAGTTCCCTTTCTTTCCCTTGCCCTTTTTTTTTGAAACTAGTGGTCTTGTTAACCATCAAAACTTGATGCTCCTTTTTGATTTCTACCTCCGCAGCTTTGAGCATAGCGAAGAGCTCGGGAATTGTCTTTTGCATCCCTTGCAAGTTATAGTTCATCACGAAGCCTTTATAGCTTGGTGGCAGTGATTGAAGAACTCTATCAATAACACTATCCTCGTCAACTTTGCAACCAAGTTGAGTCATATGATTGTAGTACCCAGACATTCTGAGCAAGTGTTCACTGATAGAACTATTCTCCTCCATCTTGCAGCTGTAGAACTTATTGGAAATCTCATATTTCTCAATTCGGGCATTTGCTTGAAATATTAACTTCAACTCCTGGAACATCTCATATGGTCCATGACGTTCAAAACGTCGTTGAAGTCCCGGTTCTAAGCCGTAAAGCATGGCACACTGAACTATCGTGTAGTCATCAGACCGCGACTGCCAGACGTTCAAAGCGTCTACATTAGCGGGAGGGGGCTTGTCACCTAGCGGTGCTTCAAGGACATAATTCTTCTGTGCAGCAATGAGGATAATCCTCAGGTTATGGACCCAGTCCGTGTAATTGCTACCATCATCTTTCAACTTAGCTTTCTCTAGGAATGCATTAAAATTCAAAGGAACGGTAGCACGGGCCATTGATCTACAACGACATAGATATGCAAAACTATCAGGACTAAGTTCATGATAAATTAAAGTTCAATTTAATCATATTAATTTAAAGAACTCCCACTTAGATAGACATCCCTCACTAAACCATGTCCGATCATCACGTGAGATGGAGTAGTTTCAATGGTGAACATCTTATGTTGATCATATCTACTATATGATTCACGCTCGACCTTTCGGTCTCCAGTGTTCCGAGGCCATATCTGTATATGCTAGGCTCGTCAAGTTTAACCCGAGTATTCTGCGTGTGCAAAACTGGCTTACACCCGTTGTATTTGAACGTAGAGCTTATCACACCCGATCATCACGTGGTGTCTCGGCACGACGAACTTTCGCAACGGTGCATACTCAGGGAGAACACTTATACCTTGAAATTTAGTAAGGGATCATCTTATAATGCTACCGTCGTTCTAAGCAAAATAAGAAGCATAATAAGATAAACATCACATGCAATCAAAATATGTGACATGATATGGCCATCATCATCTTGTGCTTTTGATCTCTATCTCCAAAGCACCGTCATGATCACCTTCGTCACCGGCGCGACACATTGATCTCCATCGTAGCATCGTTGTCATCTCGCCAATTATTGCTTCCTCAACTATCGCTACCGCTTAGTGATAAAGTAAAGCAATTACATGGCGACTGCATTTCATACAATAAAGCGACAACCATATGGCTCCTGCCAGTTGCCGATAACTTTACAAAACATGATCATCTCATACAAAATCGTATAACTCATCATGTCTTGACCATATCACATCACAACATGCCCTGTAAAAACAAGTTAGACATCCTCTACTTTGTTGTTGCAAGTTTTACGTGGCTGCTACGGGCTTTAGCAAGAACCGTTCTTACCTACGCATACAAAACCACATCGATGTTTCGTCAAGTATGTGCTGTTTTAACCTTCACAAGGACCGGGCGTAGCCACACTTGATTCAGCTAAAGTGAGAGAGACAGACACCCGCCAGTCACCTTTAAGCAACGAGTGCTCGTAACGGTGAAACCAGTCTCGCGTAAGCGTACGCGTAATGTCGGTCCGGGCCGCTTCATCTCACAATACCGCCGAAGCAAAGTATGACATGCTGGTAAGCAGTATGACTAGTATCGCCCACAACTCATTGTGTTCTACTCGTGCATATCATCTACGCATAGACCTGGCTCATGATGCCACTGTTGGGGAACGTAGTATTTTAAAATTTTCCTACGATCACGCAAGATCTATCTACCAGATGTATAGCAACGAGAGGGAAGAGCGTGTCTACGTACCCTCGTAGACCGGAAGCGGAAGCGTCAAGCGACGCGGTTGATGTTGTCGAACTTCTTCGCGATCCAACTGATCAAGCACCGAACGTACGGCACCTCCGCGTTCAGCACACGTTCAGCTTGATGACGTCCCACGAGCTCTTGATCCAGTTGAGCTTCACGGGAGAGTTTCGTCAGCACGACGGCGTGGTGACGGATATGATGTATTCACCGGCGCAGGGCTTCGCCTAAGCTCCGCGACGATATGACCGAGGTGTGTTTCTGTGGAGGGGGGCACCGCACACGGCTAAAACAATTCAACTTGTGTGTCTTTGGGTGCCCCCCTGCCCCCGTATATAAAGGATCAAGGGAGGGAGGCCGGCCAACTTCTCCTGGTGCGGCTAGGGAAGGAGTCCTACTAGGAATAGGATTGCAATCCTATTCCTAGTAGGATTCACCAAAAGAAAGAAGAGGGAAAGGAATAGGAGAGGTGGCGCCCCCCCCCCCCAATCCTAGTCCAACTAGGAACCCTAGGTGGGGGCGCCGGCCAGCCCTATGGGCTGCCTCTCTCTTTCCCTTTAGGCCCACTATGGACCATCCCCTCTCATAGGGGGTTCCGGTAACCCCCTCCGGCAATCCCGATAAATCTGAAACTTTCCCGGAACACTTCCGGTGTCCGAATATAGTCGTCCAATATATCAATCTTTATGTCTCGGACATTCCGAGACTCCTCATCTTGTCCATGATCTCATCCGGGACTCCGAACTACCTTCGGTACATCAATACTCATAAACTCATAATACCGATCGTCATCAAACGTTAAGCGTGCGGACCCTACGGGTTCGAGAACTATGTAGACATGACCGAGACTCATCTCCGGTCAATAACCAATAGCGGAACCTGGATGTTCATATTGGCTCCTACATATTCTACGAAGATCTATTATCGGTCAGAACCGCATAACAACATACGTTGTTCCTTTTGTCAACGGTATGTTACTTGCCCGAGATTCGATCGTCGGTATCTCTATACCTAGTTCAATCTCGTTACTGGCTAGTCTCTTTACTCGTTCCGTAACTCATCATCTCGTGACTAACTCATTAGTCTTTTGCTTGCAAGGCTTATTGTGATGTGTGTTACCGAGAGGGCCCAGAGATACCTCTCCGACACTCGGAGTGACAAATCCTAATCTTGATCTATGCCAACACCACAAATACTTTCGGAGACACCTGTAGAGCATCTTTATGATCACCCAGTTACGTTGTGACGTTTGATAGCACACAAGGTGTTCCTACGGTATTCGGGAGTTGCATAATCTCATAGTCATAGGAACATGTATAAGTCATGAAGAAAGCAATAGCAGTAAAACTAAATGATCATAGTGCTATGCTAACGGATGGGTCTTGTCCATCACATCATTCTCCTAATGATGTGATCCCGTTGACCAAATGACAACTCATGTCTATGGCTAGGAAACATAACCATCTTTGATCAATGAGCTAGTCTAGTAGAGGCATACTAGGGACATACTGTTTTGTCTATGTATTCACACATGTACTAAGTTTCCGGTTAATACAATTCTAGCATGAATAAAAGACATTTATCATGATATAAGGAAATACAAATAACATCTTTATTATTGCCTCTAGGGCATATTTCCTTCATAAACGTGATCTAGTTCTAAAAGATGTCCTTCATGTTCCACAAGCCGACAAGAATCTTGCATCTATGTCTCGTTTAACCGCCGATAACAATGTTTTTTTTTAAACTCATCCTACTTATTTTTTTCATAAAGGATCGGGCAACGAGGGAGCTCATTCACCACGGTAGATGCATTGGAGGCTTGTATCCCATCACATCCGGAGCACTTAGTCGAAAGCGTCATCATCAAGTTTACTCCGTCATCAAGCCTTCCTTGGCAAGATGGCATCAAAGATTAGGACATCCTTCTTCGATCATAGTTAAGCAAGTAGTGAATAAAGGCAATCTTCCATTGTCATCTAGTCAAAGTATTGAGTCTGTTTGTGATGCTTGTCAATGTGCAAAGAGTCACCAACTCCCTTATCCTAAGTCAAATAGTGTGTCTCATGCTCCGTTGGAACTTATTTTTAGTGATGTTTGGGGTCATGCAAGAGATTCTTTTGGAAGAAAAAAATATTATGTTAGCTTCATCGATGATTTTAGCAAGTTCACTTGGATATATTTGCTTAAGTTTAAATCTGAAGTTCTCTCCATCTTTCAAGAATTTCAGAAACTTGTTGAGCGTCACTTTGACAGAAAAATTATTGCGGTTCAAAGTGACTGAGGAGGTGAGTATGAGAAGCTCAACTCCTTCTTTTGTGACATCGGCATTGCCCATCATGTCTCTTGCCCTCATGCTCATCAACAGAATGGCTCCGCTGAACGTAAGCACCGTCATATCATTGAAGTAGGCTTATCCCTTCTAGCTCATGCATCAATGCCTCTAAAATATTGGGACGAAGCTTTTATTGCTGCCACTTATCTTATCAATCGACTTCCTAGCAAAGTTATTGGAAACATTACTCCCTTGGAAAAATTGTTTCATCAAAAACTAGACTATAATTCCCTAAGAACTTTTGGGTGTGCTTGCTATCCCAATCTTCGTCCATATAATCGACACAAACTCGAGTTTCGCTCCACTCAATGTGTCTTCCTTGGTTATAGTAATCTTCACAAGGGGTACAAGTGTCTTGAGATCTCCACTGGACGCATTTATATTTCTCGTGATGTTATATTTGATGAAACAATATTTCCCTTTGCAAAGCTTCATCCAAATGCCGGAGCTCTACTTCGTGCAGAAATTGCTCTTCTTCCTGGTTATGTCCCTAGTCCAGATCACGGGGGCAAGTTAAATAGTGCTGATCATATGACTAGTGCCAAAGAAAGATTAATTTTTGATGATAAGTGTGCAGCTTCAGGTTGTGATTTTATGCAAGGAGAAGCAGCCAAATCTGATACAGCAAGAAGCAGCAGCATGCGATCCGAGGGAGATCTCGGTGCGCGATCCCAGGAGGATCTCAGTGCGCAGCGAGCGCCAGGCCGTTTGGTGGCCGACAGCCCCGGCAGCATGGGCCTCGCCAGCCCAGCCAGCGCGGGCCGATGCGAGTCAATGAGCGACACGCATGCGGTGGAAACGCAAACGGCCGACCGAGCGGCAGACGCGGGGCCCAGCTTCGATGCCTCGCCCCGCCCGACCGAGCGTGCGGACGCCGAACGCGCCACCTGTACTCCTGCTGGCGCTGGGGTTACGAGGGAGATTTCTGACTCCCTGGTTGTCTCGGATCGGGAGCGTGCTGTGGATCCAGATCCAGTAGGATCGTCTGTGGACGGGAATTCTGCTGGATCGTCTGTGGACGGAAATTCTGCTACTGATTCAGCAATGCCACGGTCTTCTGTACCAAAAGTGTGTGCACCTGAGCTTCCTCGCTGCCATACAAGATCTCAGTCTGGTATTGTCAAGAAGAAAGAATACACTGATGGTACTATAAGGTATGATAAAATTAAACGTGCTTTCCTTACCAGTATGGGTGAACCAACTCATTTGCATGATGCGCTTGCTAGCAAAGAATGGAAGGAAGCTATGGATATAGAATATAGTGCACTCATGAAAAATAAAACATGGCATTTAGTACCACCAGAAAGAGGCAAAAATGTCATTGATTGTAAGTGGGTGTACAAAATTAAAAGAAAGTCTGATGGAAGCATAGACAGGTATAAGGCAAGATTAGTTGCGAAAGGTTTCAAGCAAAGATTTGGTATTGACTATGAAGATACTTTTAGTCATGTTGTTAAAGCAGCTACCATTCGACTTGTGCTATCTATTGATGTTTCCAGAGGTTGGAGCTTAAGGCAGCTAGATGTTCAGAACGCGTTTCTTCATGGTGTTCTGGAAGAAGAGGTTTTTATGTGGCAACCACCAGGTTTTGAGAATATAAGCACACCTCATCATGTTTGTAAGCTAGACAAAGCATTGTATGGTTTGAAACAGGTCCCAAGAGCTTGGTACTCAAGGTTGAGCACACAGTTACATAAACTTGGGTTTACACCATCCAAGGCAGATACCTCACTGTTCTTCTACAAAAAAGGTAGTGTCACTATATATATTCTGGTATATGTTGATGATATTATTGTTGCTAGTTCAAGTCCAGATGCCACCACTTGTTTGCTCAAGGATTTAAAGATGGAGTTTGCTCTTAAAGATTTGGGAGATCTTCATTATTTTCTTGGTATCGAGGTCAAACAGACAAAAGATGGTATAACTCTTTCACAGGAAAAATATGCACATGACATACTCAAGAGAGTAGGATTGGAGAACTGCAAACCTGTAAGTACACCAATCTCAACTTCAGAAAAACTTACTGAAAGTGGTGAAGCACTTGGACCAGAAGATGCAACAAACTATAGAAGTATTGTAGGTGCTTTACAATACTTGACTCTCACACGTCCAGATATTTCTTACTCTGTGAACAAAGTTTGTCAGTATTTGCATGCACCTACTACAACTCATTGGACAGCAGTTAAAAGAATTGTGAGGTATCTAAAATTCTCAGAAGGACTTGGACTTAAAATTGTCAAGTCACCATCTATGCTTGTGACTTCCTACTCAGATGCAGATTGGGCAGGGTGTGCTGATGACAGGAGATCCACAGGTGGTTTTGCTGTGTTCCTGGGGACAAATCTTGTGTCATGGAGTGCAAGGAAACAGGCTACAGTCTCAAGATCAAGTACTGAGGCTGAGTATAAGGCTCTAGCAAATGCCACAGCTGAAGTCATGTGGATTCAGACTTTGCTTTATGAGCTTGGAGTGAAAACTCCTCAAGCTGCAAGATTGTGGTGTGATAATATTGGTGCCACCTATCTTTCAGCTAATCCTGTTTTTCATGCACGTACTAAACATATTGAGGTTGATTTCCACTTCGTCAGAGAAAGAGTAGCTCGCAAGTTACTTGACATAAGGTTCATACCCGCTGGAGATCAACTGGCCGATGGCTTTACAAAACCCCTCACCATGAGAAGGCTGGATGAGTTCAAGTACAATCTCAACCTTGAAATTACTTAGGTTTAGATTGAGGGAGAGTGTTGGAATAGTTGAATAGAGATAGGACTCTGCTCTATCTCTTGTTTAAACTTGTAGTCTTTCTCTATCTCTTCTTCTGTCCAACTTCTTCCCGTTCTGCACCGGTCCTTCTGTAAACGATCTCTTCGATCGATCATCTTGTAAGCCACGGCATCATTGATATAAATATAAGTGCGGCCCGAGCAAAGGGTTTAACGCTTTCCAAATAATCTTACAGTTTCAGACTGAAAATTTTGCATGCACGTAGAATCATACTATCAGATATGACGTTACAGCTATCCCGCCAACACAAACATCTTCTAACGAAACTATGTATACTCACAGTTGCCCACTCTTCATTTGTGCCGCAAAAACAGATCCTAAACCGCAAAAGACTTTAGCCATGTCATATCAGCGCATTCAGGGGCCCTTCCTCAACACCTGACGCAGGCCGATTTTAGCCTACCGAATTCCCTGTGAGATTGCAAACCTGTCACTAGCAGGCTAACAGCACTTGAATCATCAGGACCCAGCAGCATAAATGACATTTCGTGACTGTTGGAAAAAGAAAACTGAACAGCTGGGTCTGTTTCGGTTACCTCGCCGCCCTGTAATCTTTGGACCCTCCCTGCTTCTTCTCTGATACAAACAAGCTTGGTTGGTTTTGATCTCTTTGCAGATCCTTCCTTCCAGTAGCCTCACTGGAACCCAGAGCTCAGGCTCCAGCTCCACCACATAAGAAAGCGCAGTCTGAAATTCCTGGCCAGTCGGAACTTCCCCACCTTCGTCAGTAGTAGCGTCGACCTACACGGGATCAAAACGCGAACCAGATTACTTGAATGAGTTTCAGAGTCATGCAGGGCCATCAATTCTACCATGATCCATGAACGTACAGAAACATCAGTTGACCAAACATAGTGCATCTACGATCCTACAGCACCAGCAATGTACTAGTAATTATAGTAACAATGAAACATATTCCTGTCGAACACCCTGGGCTGGTTGACATGGTTCATTGACACAAATACACCCTGGGCCGCTCTATGAAATCAGGTGGTCCTGCTTTGAAGTCAAATTGCGTATTCCAGAATAACAATGAACCTAGGCTTCTGCTAGGCTATCAACTTCGCTCGTCTCCGTGCCTGGCATCATAGCGGTACAATTCGACTCAGCAACACCGATTTTGGGAATCTGAATTATGAGCAAGAACAACAGGGACAGGGTATGATCATCTTACCTCCTGGACAGACCATTTGCCCTCGAAATCCTTCAAATCACCGTCCACTATGTTGAAGGCGATCTCCCGGCAGCACGCCCGGGACTCCGGGAGCACCTCCATCTCCCTCTCGTAGCAGTATATGGTGCCCTTGGCATTGAACTTGAGCCCCAGCGCCAGATCCTGCTCCCTGACCCACACAGGACTCGTCCTCGTCACCTCGTCGTGGCATCTCACTCTGAAGTCTGATTAGTTACTTTTCTTTTCTTGATCTGAGGAGAGGCATTATGGCCAGACCAAAGAAAAAACCACATGGAACAACAAAAGTTACACCAAGAAAGAAATATATAAATTTAGGTACTAAATTGCATGAAAAAATGAAAAGAAAGTGAAGATAGAAAAAGCGCAGTCTAGCATATGTTTTGGGGACAAAAGTTAACAAGACAACAAGTTATCCCATGGTCAGATTGGTAACTTGTTCTGAACTGCTTTATTGCTCAACTGTATCAATGGAACTGATAATTTATCCGCTGTATTATATTACAGAATGAATTTGCATACACGTAGAATCATAATAGAGATGGCACTACAACAAACACAACTGGACAGTGTTTGCTGTCTATGCATTTACAGTCAACCATCGCGCCAACATCTTCTAACAAAATTATGGACGCTGAGTTGCCCACTCCTCAATTAAGTAGCAAAAACAAAGCCTAAACTGCAAGACTCGGTTCAGGTGAGGTCCCTCCATTCGTCATCCAGCCATGTCAACACAGCTGGGGGCCCTTCCACAGCACCTTGATGCAAGAAGCATGCTGATTTTTGTTTACCTGATTCCCTGTAAGACTGACACCCATCAGACTCATGGCACTTGAATCATAAGGATCGAACAACATAACTGAAGTCGGGCTGAACATACCTCTGTTAAGTAGCGTACACAGAACTATAATCAAGAACGGCACTGTAAGAAAGCCTTCAGGGTTCATCCTCGTTATCACTGAAAATACATGACATTGAAATGAAAAACGATGTGGCAACAGTGTATGAAAAAAATGGATGTGGTTCCAAGAAGAAAAAATACAAGTGGAGTAGGAAAGTACACACTGGATCCTCTCTAGTATTATACTAGATGATATAGTGAATGACATTTGACGTAAAGAAATGCCTTGCACATGCAAGCCAAAAGGTTGAGCAGCTGCGATTGTCACAATTACTACCTCGTCCAGTAAGCTTTGGATCCTCTCTGCTTCTTCTCGGATACAAATAAGGTTGGTTTTGATCTCCTTGCAAATTCTCCCTTCCAGTAGCCGAACCGGAACCCAGAGCTTAGGCTCCAGCTCCACCACATACGAAAGCGTGGTCTGAAATTCCTGCCCCGCTGAAATTTCTGAACCTTCGTCAGTGGCGACATCGACCTACACACGGGATCGAATTACAAACAAGATTACGTAGCTGCGTTTTTAGATTAATGCAACCCTAGGCTGCTTGGCATGATTCATCGACCAACATACGGTAGCTTGATGAATTCAGGTGACATGCTAATGAAGTAAATTTGCTTATTCCATTCGAGAATAACAATGAACCCAGGCTATCATTTTGGCTCGTCTCCGCGACAGCAGTTTGGGAATCTGAATTCAGGGGACATGCTAATGAAGTATAAAACTGCTTATTACAGAACAAGAATGAATCTAGGCTTCTACTAGGCTATCAATTTGGCTCATCTCCTTGCCTGGCATCATGGCAGTATACCAAATCGACTCGGTGGCGGCAATTTGGGAATCTGAATTATGAGCACAAGAAGAACAGGGTATCATCATGTTACCTCGTGGACAGACCATTTGCCCTGGAAGACCTTGAAATCGCCGTCGACCATGTTGAAGTCGATCTCCCGGCGGCGCGCCCGGGACTCCGGGAGCAGCTCCATCTCGCCCTCGTAGCAGTCTATGGTGCCCTTGGCGTTGAACTTGAACCCCAGCGCCAGATCCTGCTCCCCGACCTGCACAGGAACCCAAGCCATCATGCATCAGACCACCGCACACGACCTGCTCGACGAATTGCTTGGGGGGAGAGGAACCTGGTAGAGGCGGGCGAAGGATTTGTCCTGGTGGAGGAGGCGGCACTCGGAGAGGCCGGGGATGAAGCCGGCGAGGCCCTCGTAGTCGGTGAGCGTGGCCCAGACGGCCTGGAGCGGCGCGCCGACCCGCACCCGCGCGCGCACCAGCCGGCGGTTCTTCTTCCCCGGCAGCTTCCGCACCTCCATCTCGAACCCGTACCGCTCGTCCCGGTCCTCCTCCACCTCGCTGGCCCCCGCGGCAGAGAAGTCCTCCCCTTGGTCTCCGGCGACGTCCGGCGTCGGCTGGGACGAGGAGGAGAGCGGGAGGGGATTCCGGTGGGAGCGGGAGACGAGGCGGACGCGCGCGGGGCTCCGGGTAGTGGTGGTGTGGGTCAGGCGGGGGCGGCCATGGGGGGAGGAGGCGAAGCAGCAAGACGCGGTGGACGGCATGGCCATGGCCGGCAAAGCTTCCGCCTTTGACTCCTCCACCTGCTGCCTGTTGCCTAGTGGCCTAGGGGCACGCACACCGTGTCATTATTTTTGGTAGAGACCGTGACACGTGGACGCATATGAATGTTGAATTTGCCCTTCTTCTCCTTCTTTTGTGCCAAACAAATGTTTGGTTGGGTTCCTTGTCTTTTTGCTTAGTTCCATCAATAGTTCATTTTTTTATAAAGCTCATCATTCATGCAGAATGACATTTTCATCGAATCAGTCGAATTTATAGAAGGCAAAAGATCTACGTGAACTAGCGGCAAGCACCAAAGAGTTGCAACACAACACATCCAAACCATGTCTCCCAAAAGAGTCATGACGCCAAGATGCCGCCATCGCTGATCCGAAGAGGGATGTAGGCTTTCGCCCGGAGACAACAACCCAAGCAAGAGGGAGGAAATGCCGACACACCTCCGCGATGCCTCCAAGGAGGGAAACGACGCCCACATGCGCCATCACCGTTAGCACCGGCCGAAGATGGGCACGATTTTCGTCCGTAATGCCACACACTTTCATCCCTCCCCACCGGATTGAGACCATTGTCCATGTTGGGTCGCCCCGCCGCCGCCGCCGCACCTCGCCATTGTGATCCAAATGTTGTGGAACACCAACACACCGTACAGCCTTCGGCACGCAGCTCACCTTCCACCTCCGGCACGACCAAGACCCCGCAGCACCGGAAGAAACATCCACCTCATGCAGCACCCAACCCACCAACTGTTGGCAGCCC
>LR738714.1:785782522-785811045 GCA_902687465.1 Secale cereale
CCCCCCAAAAAACAACTGTGACCCAGAACAACAAAGAAACTCAATGTGCACTTACCAGCCTCATTGCCTCAAGATTTAAGCTAGAACGAGTTGGGTCCACCACGAAAGGGTCCTCTAAGGCGGTAGGAGGGCGATTGCGGGGCGATCGCGGTTCCTACGCTAGGGTTAGGGTTCCAGCTTCTCGGGGGTGGTTTGGATCTTGCAGTGATCGGAGGCGACGACGCGCTCCTTGATCGCGGGCTCGGAGTGGGCTGCTCTTGGTTGTGGATGGAGTCTGCGGCCAGGACTGATGATGGCAAGGCGGGTGGGTCGGCGCGGATCGCCATGACTACTTCGAGGCCAGCGGGAACGAGCCCGGCGGCGGGGACGACTGCGTCCTCGGCTCCGGGGGCGATCTTGAAGGCAGCGGAAACTCCAACGGCGCGCTGCAGCGGGTCTAACACAGGGGGATCATCGCGATCTCCTGTGGGGGATAAAACCCCTGATCCCACGTCGAGCTTGTCTGCGCGGCTAGGGGGGATGGTGCTGATGGAGAAGGAGGCAGAAGGTTTTTTCTTTGAAGATCCAGAGGCAGAGCTGCCGAAGTGTACTTGCTGGTCTGCAGTGGGTAAGATCTATTCATCCCGCCCCTTCAATAAGACGGCTCTGGAGAGGACGATGCAGAGGGCCTGGGGCTTGCATAGGGAGGCACAGTTTAGGGACATGGGATCCAATATTTTTGTGGTGCATTTCGGAAGCGAAGGAGATTACAAACATGCCTTACACAATGGCCCATGGCAGTTCGATTTTAGCGTCTTGGTTCTGAAGGAGTACGAGGGGAAGACTAGGCCATCAGAGATGGTTTTCGACTCTGTGGACATTTGGGTAAGGGTTATTGACCTCCCACCGAATAAAAGGACAGAAACTTTCGGAAAGGCTCTTGGGAATTGGCTGGGGGAGGTGGTGAGAGTTGATGTGGATGCTGATGGGTTTGCTCGGGGCAATCAGCTGAGGGTCAGGGCAAAGATAGCACTGTTCGAGCCTCTGGTCAGAGGCTTTTACTTGAAGCAAAGTAAGGAGGACAAGATTGGGACATGGTTTGACTTTCACTATGAGAAAATCCCGCATTTCTGCTTCGAATGTGGACGACTTGTGCATGGAAAGATTGGGTGCGAGCCGCCGGTGGACTCATCTTCTCAATGGGGCGGCTGGCTGCGAGCATCTCCAGGCAGGTCAGGCCCTAAAGAGGGGTCAGGTGGCGGTGCATCGGGGAGCACTAACAGTTTTAGCAACTCTCAGGTTGGTGATGCAGGGAGTCGGAGGCAGCATCATGAGGGTATTCGAGTTCGTGACCTACCAACCAAGAGGAATCTGAGTGCAGATTTCTCCCGTCCTGATGGACACCGCACTGGCGGCTATGGAGAACGGCGAGGTGGGGAAGTTAACAGTCCGGTTAAGGGTCACGGGGCCCAGCGGACAGTGCATTCTCGAGATCTCAGGAACAATCTGGAGCAGCGGAGAGAGAATGAGCTTAGGGATAGGTTGTTGGAGAGGAGCTCTCAAAAGGAACGTGGCTCTGCACGAGATTTCAAAGGAAAAGACAGTGTGGGGGGAACCTCAAGCCTGCACTTTGGTGATGGGCCGGGCCGGTCTGGGCAGCATGGTGAGCCCAACATGCATGGGCAGCGGGGGAGACGCAAGGGATACTATGTTAAAAGGACTAGACATGGAGCAAGGGAGGATGAAGTGATGACTTTGCGGGATAGACATGAATATGAAAGCAGGAAAAGAGGACCGCGTCAGGTGTGGGTGGCAAAAGGTGAAGTGGATAGACAGGATGGGAATGATGCGTTCGTTCGCGATACTCGACGTAAAACGTCGACAGTGTTTGACCGTATCTCAAGTGACCAAGGAACATCGGCGGACCCTGTGAACCAGGGCCGCCGGGAGCCATGAATCTACTTGCCTGGAACTGTCGAGGATTGGGGTTGGACTCGACAGTGGGCGAACTACGTGACCTGATCAGGTCTCACAACCCAGCGGTGGTTTTTTTGAGTGAAACTAAGAAGAAGGCGGGGGCTATGGAAAAGCTCAAGTGGAGACTAGGTTTTCGGTGTGGAGACCTCGTCTGTGCACGACCATAAGAGCTGGCTAGCTCTTTGGGACTCAAACGCCCCGGGGAAAGCAAAGATACATATGTGGAGGCTGCTACGAAATGGCCTTGCTGTTGGGGCTGAGCTACGGAGGAGGAGCATCAAGGCTGGTGTGTACTGTGCGGCCTGTGGCCGAGACGAGACTATCTTCCATCGGTTCTGGGGATGCCCGCATTCGGCGTCGTTCTGGAAGTGTTTGCGCTCGGAAGTGGGGACGAGGGTGCCGATCCCACCCTGTAACTTCGATTCCCAGAGTGCACTCTACCGATGGCTCATGGACTGGCTTGATGTTGCTCAGGAGGATGAAAGAGCGCTGGTGATCCAGGCTGTTTATGCCCTTTGGCTAGCGCGCAACGAGACCAGGAACGGGAAGCAGATTGAAGATCCACTCTCAGTTGCTCGTCGGGTGGTAGCGCTTCAGCGCGAGTGGGAGGAGGTCCATCAACGTTCCCCGCCACAGGCCAAGCCGATGGCTCCGGTCACTTGGATGGCGCCGGAGGCTGGATGGGTGAAGGCCAACACCGATGGGGCACTATCGCTACATCAGGAAAAGGCGGGGGCTGGTGCGGTTATCCGAGACCACAATGGTGGTTTTCTAGCTGCTCTCTGTCACTCCTTCAGCCATGTGGGGAGCCCTGAAGCAGCCGAGGCCCTTGCATGCAAAAGAGCGATTCAGGTAGCTGCTGAGATCAACGTACAAAGGCTTCACCTGGAGTTGGATAATGTGGTCGTGGCCCGGGCTATTTCGAGCGATGGGAAGGATTTGTCTATCATTGGACCAATAGTGCAGGAGATCAAGAACTTGCTTCAAGGATTCACTGATGTGAAGGTGTCATGGAGGAGTCGTCAAGCCAATCGCGCCGCGGATAAGTTAGCTAAAGTAGGTTTAGGTGATAATTTGTGTAAGGTGTGGTTTTCTGTTCCCCCAGAGTACATTCTGGAGTACTTGTCGGATGACATTCCTAGCTTCGGTTAAATAAAAGTGGCGACGATTAATCCTCAAAAAAAAAAAGATTTAAGCTAGGATACAGTTCAGATAAACAAACATCAACACCTATAACTATTCTACTTTCTTTTTAGCGGAACATGGCTGTGCTACCCGGCCTTCGGGAGCACCTTTGGGCTGCGCTACGCATTCTGGGACAATGGTTCCTCCTTTGACTCCTCCCCTGCTGCCTGCCTGCCTAGTGGCCTAGGGGCACGCACACCGTGTCATTATTTGGTAGAGACCGTGACACGTGGACGCATATGAATGTTCAATTTGCCCTCTTCTTCTTCTTCTTCTTCTTCTTCTTTTGCCAACCAAATGTCTGGTCCATCGAATCAGTCGGTTTTTTTTATGTCAAAACATTTTCTTCCTACTAGTAATCGTGTGCGTTGACTTTCAAAAATAGCCGTGTTTTGTTGTGCTTGTTTTCACCTTGTTGTCAATTGATAGTCCGTTGATCTCTGTTGCACGCCTGCACAATCTAAATAGGTGGACTTCGGTGGTCGATGGTGTCTAGGGAGGGAAATTCCGGTGCCTCGGCTTTGGCCAGCAGTTAGGTTAGTGGTTTGCTTCATCTTCGAATCGGTCTTCCAAACTTTGAGCGTGGATTTATTTAGGCTCCATGCGACGACGAGTTACTCGCAGTGCGTATGCGACAGCAAGATTTGGTGTCAGGTGCTCCGAACTGATTTAAGGATTCAACGGTGACAATTACGACTTTGGGGCACTAGTCCTTAAAGGAAAATACATGAAGAATTTTCAGTTGTCAGCCGACTCCGGTGTAGGAGCAGCAACATTGGCGTGTCGGCGGCTCATTTTAGTGGCAGTGATGGTTGTTTGTTCGTCTGGAGACCACAGTATAATTTATATTACGTTAGGGCTGCTTTGTAGTTCTAATGAACCTTTATAATAGATCCGAGTCATTTTTGAAAACAAAATAGCCTGATTCGAACATGAAAATCCTTCTAGTTGAAAATTGGAAAGAACTCGATCATGCGGTTATCATTGTCAATTATTTCGAAGTCTAAGTAGCTAGTAAGTCCCAACATATTCAGCTTAACAAAATTTTTTTAGAAAGGAGGATGACCCTCGGTCTCTGCATCTGGGCGATGCATACGGCCACTATATTCAGCTTAACATGTGGGCCGAACTTTTACAATTTCAACAATTATGGTTAAGAATATATAACTAAATACAACTGACCAAACATAGACTAATGAACCAATTTATGATTGGATGGTTAGAAGGACCGTTGTATTTCCAACACACCAAGGTTTAAGCCATAGACTTGATGTTAGTGCCCGTAATTTCCTCAATTTATTCCAGACCTTTCTGCGATTTGTGTTCAGTGGGGAGACGTCCAGTCGACTATGATGTCTGTGGAGTTCGGGCACAGCATTTTGGAGGTACTCATAGAGGATAGATGTGCGTGTGCGCATTCATGGGGATTGAATGTGTGTGTCTTTATGAGCATTTGCGTCTATTCTGTGTTGAGAAAACAAGATATCAAAGCGTCAAATAGATTAGTTACATGTTGTCACAGTCCCGTGCATGTATACTGCAAAATAAATTGGAAAGAGAGTTTGTAGTCGTTAACATCTACTCCCCTAGTTTTTAAATATAAGTCTTTATAAAGATTATAGTATGAACTAAATACGAAGCAAAATCACTAAATCTATACTCTAAAATGCATCTATATACATCCGTATATAGTTCGTACTAAAATCTATACAAAACTTATGTTTAGAAACGGAGGGAGTAATATAATTGATTGCATGCATGTCATGATAAGTATGTTTTTTTATTAGGGGACGACCGTATGTGTTGCACCTTAGGCCGGCATGCAAATTGGATTAGATGTCGTGCTCAGGACGATCTCGAAATTACGGAGTACAGGCGTACTATGTTTGGAAACCCTATGTGAATCAGCACCTCAAACCGTACGCAAATTACCCGCACATTAATCGCACAAGATCGATATGGAAGATTCGGCTGCGGCAATGGCGGCCGCGCTCCCAAACGACGTCCTCCTCGAGATCCTGCTCCGACTGAACGACGTCGCGGTCTGGCGGGCCTCTTCCGCTGCGCCGCCGCTTGCAAGCGGCAGTCTCGTCACCGATCCATCCTTCCTCCTGCGCCGGTGGTTTTGTTAGAAGAGTGTTATGTTATTGTCATCTCTGATGTGATTCTGCGTGCATGCACATTCGTTCTGAAACAACTGATGATGAACTATGAGTCCTCGCCGCCGACAAACCTCTGGGCGGACATGAACAAGGTGTGGCCGTTTGGGCGGCCGCGGGTCATCAAGGCAGAAGGAGACATGGTTGAACGGCGAAGGCGAAGGAGACGAGGAGGGGCAGCCGGTCGTCCATGCGGTACCGTACGCCGGCCACGATGTCGAAGGCCGGGATGCCAGGGCTAGCGTTGTGGGGCTTCATGGGCACGGAAATGGAATCCCGATCAGGCGTTCATGGCCGAATCAGGATTCAGGTGCAAACTCCCAACCCGACTACTATACGTGTCCGAATCAGGATCGGAGAGCAACTCCCAACCCGACTCGTATACCTACCTAGGAGTAGACGTGAGACGTGCCAACATGCATGCATGCTGATCGTCTATATATATATACCTGGCCAATCGAGATCAGGACGCCCGCATACACCCATCTTCTTTCATTATTTCGAAGCTGATTTCCCGAGTCATATATACGCCTGACTGACGCCGCGATCATCATCGTCGCTACCTTGGAATCCAGCCTTTGCTGCTTCCAAAAATGGCGCCCAGGAGGACGATCCACCTCCGCAAGGCGTCCGTGGTTGCAATTACGTTGGAAGTTAGCGCTTAGCTTTGGCCGGGTAGGGCGCTTAGGTCTTTTTTTGTTTTCTGAGCATTGAATATGCTCCTAGGCGTGCAATATGGCGTTCAGGTGCTCACCACGCGCACGAAATTGTGTTGAGAAGCTACTGTCAGGCGCGAGGCCTCCTAGAGGGCCGTGAGGATGACAAATTCCTTCAGGAAGCAAGACAAATCCTGGCAAAAACAAATGAAAAATGGGCGGATGCCATGCTTGCTAAAGAAAATTGCCATCCCGCACAACACAAATTGCTCAGGTGATTTTCTCTACGCATTTTATCACTTAGCAGCATCGGCGGTTAAGGCAAATTAACACTTCCCTTCATACTTTGCCGGTGAACCCGTGGATTCGACTTCGATGGTCAAGGGGCATTCGGTGCCTTCACTCCAGCTAGTAGTCTACGTTAGTATTTTTAGTCCTCGTAGGTGGGGCGCTCGGGCATATAGCGACCCTTTTTTCTTCTTCCGGCATTTAATCCTCCTTGAATTCAACCGCCTTGACATAGTCAATGGAGCTTCGGTGTAGATTCTATAGCCTCCTTGGGGCGGCGAGGTTGGGTTTTCTCGTCATGCATGCGCGGCGACGAGATTTTTTGTCTGTTGCTTCAGATCTATTCAATGGTTCAACGGCTACGACTACGGCTTCAGGATGCTGATTCTTAGAGGCACATGCATGAAAACTTTCCGGTTGTCATCGACAAGGTTAATCCTACTTCGATAGGGGAGCAGCGACAACGGATTATCAACGGCTCGTTCTAGTGACGATAGTGATCGTTCCATGGTCTAGAGACTACTTTGTAATTTTTATTATATTTGGGGTATTTTTTTTACTTTTGATGAACTTTATGCTTCCTTTATTTTTGTATACAAGACCACTTCATTTTTTTGTCTATTTAGAATGATTAATTCTACCTACAAAATATGTCTCTGTATGCACATATTAAAAAATCGACGATACATTTTTGATGACATATAACTCATATATATTTTGTTGACCAAAATTATAAGTCAAGTTTGTAAAAAGGAAAATGAAGTGGCCTTGTATACATAAATGAAGGGAGTAATAGATATGAATATTTTCAAAAAATAAAAGACAAAAAACACAAATTGCTTAAAAAGGAGTATATTGTGTGGGAATAGTTGGTGGTCGACCGACCGATCCTTCATCTAATGTCCGCCCCATCCTACGTCTGCCACGCATCATCATGGGCCCATGCACCGCATCTCTCCATTCATCCTTATCTTCACTGAAAGGCTAGCAAATGTTCTAAGTCTAAATAGCTAGGAGTCCCAAGATATTAAGCTTAGCATGATGGGCCAAACTTTTGCAATTTTGACAATATAATAAAATACAACTGAAAAAACTTAGACTTGCGAACCAATCTATGGTTGGATGGTTAGAAGGACAGTACGTAGTATCCTCAACTCACCATGGTTTTAAGTCATAGACTTGACACTGATGCTTGCAATTTTCTGGATTATTTCAAGCCTTTTGACGATGTGTGTACAGTGGAAGGAGAGGCCCCCGTCGACTACAAAAATGTCTGTGGGACTTCATCAATCTTTGAAATGATGTGATAGCTCATTCTCTCAGAGATTCTTATAGAGATAGGATATGCGTGTATGCTTTCATAGAGATGAATGTATGCTGCATTTATATTGTGTTAAAGAAAAGACACCAAAGCGTCAAACAGATTAGTTAGATGTTGCCACAGTCCGATGCATGCCTGCTGCAAACTAAAGTGGAAAGGGAATTAGTAGTCATTAGCATCTAGTATACTTGTTTGCATCCATGTCACCATACCTATACACATGTGGTACAAAATAAATAAATAGATGTTTTGTTGCTAAAGACTTAGCAAGAATAGCCACCACCTTCTACCCGAAAAGAGATTAGGGTTTCTCTGTCACCCGTTGGTGCTGCTGCCGGTCCATCTCATCTCTCGTAGCCTTAGGCCCATGGTAGCATGATGGATCCCGGTCCTTGTCTGTGTTTTTAGATGTTTCTTCAAGTTTTGTTCGGTTTGTGTCTTGTCGGAAGACGAATTGATGGCGGCTCCCAACAAGTTTTGCCTGGCTCTAGCGAGGGAGGGGCAATGACGGTGGCACGCTTTCGGTTCGTTTCAATACATATGGTCGTCGCTAGGTGGTTTACGGATCTAGACCTAATATTATTATTTTTGATGTTTGTTGTACTATTATAATTGAAAATGAATAATTATTTTTAATACAGTACATACGCGGCATATCATCTTGAAATTTACGAAGTCGCCGTAGGCACCTGGTCATCAACGGGAACGTCTCCTCCCACTGAATGCACATCGCCGGAAATCCTGAAATAAATCTAGGAATAAATGCGAACACCAGGACTAGATCGAAAGGTTTCTTGAAAAACAAATGCCACGATATGTATGTGTTGCACGGCATGCAATTGGGTTAGATGTCGTGTTCCGGACGATCTCGAAAATACGGAGTACAGGCGTACTATGTTTGGAAACCCTATGCGAATCAGCACTTCAAACCGTACGCAAACTACTTCACACATTAATCGCTTCAGATCGATGGAAGACTCGGCGGCGGCAATGGCGGCCGCGCTCCCAAACGACGTCCTCTTCGAGATCCTGGTCCGACTGAACGACGCGGCGGACCTCTTCCGCTGCGCCGCCGCGTGCAAGCGACTGCGCGGCCTCATCACCGATCCGTCCTTCCTCCTTCGCCGGTGGCCGCAGCACGTGCGCCCGTCCTTGGCCGGACTGTTCATCAAGAATCGGGGCCGTTACCAAGGGTCCAAGGTGCTCGTCCCGACGCCATCGTCGGCGCTGGGTCCTGGGCGCCGCCGTGCCCTCAGCTCCTTCGTGCCCGGCATCTCCGCACGCCTATTATACCACGCGGTGCCGCTGTTCTCGAGTCGCGGTCTCCTGCTCGCCCGCCGCGCCCCACAAGTGCCGCGGACTCAAATTGGAGCCTCGTCCGCCTGGCGGTGTGCAACCTGATCACCGGCGCATGCGACGAGCTCCGTCCTATACTGTTAGGTCACGCGTCTCTCTCCCTTAATCCGCCCGCCGGAGAGCGTAGCGGCTGCGCCATCGTGACCGCCGGCGCGGACTGTCGCCGTTCCAGCGACGGCGACGAGGAACCGCGGGGCAACAATTCGCCCGTCTACAAAGTGATAATCATCACCGTCAGCTGCAAGGACGACCTCAAGTTCTACCTTAACACGTTCTCGTCCGACGAAGCGAGCTGGAGCGCCATGCGCACGGTGTCCTATGGCGCCACCATAGATGCCAACGCCTTCGGGTCGTTCTGTCAGAGCGACGCCGTCGTGCGCCACGGCACCGCGCACTGGCTATTTCATAACGAGACGGCACGATGTTTCTGCCTTGTTGATGTGAACGCCCACAACGGCCATGTCTCCTTCACGAGGCTCCCTATCCCGATGATGTCCCACGAAGATTACCCGTGCCTTAGCTTAGCCACCGATGGCACGCTCTCGGTGCTATACATGCAATGGGGAGGTTCCCATATAGACATATGGAAACGACAGGAGGACCAACAGAGTCAGAGTGTGGGTACTACTGCCTCGGAATGGCTCCGCACTCGGACGATCGAGCTAATTATAATGCAGCCCATGAAGGAGACTCACGGAAGAGAATGGTTCACTAGTAGATAAAGGGGGATCAGACCCGGTTCATTTGGGCCTTTAGCCCCGGTTCTGGAACCGGTGCAACAGGGTCGGTACTAATGCTCTGACCCTTTAGTCCCGGTTCAATCCAGAACCGGGGCAAAAGGGTGTCCACGTGGCCTGTGCACCGAGTCCAGGCAGGAGGGGCTTTAGTCCCGGTTGGTGGTACCAACCGGGACCAAAAGGCTCCCACGCGTCAGCATTTCTGTGGCTGTGGTTTTTGTTTTTTTTTTGAAAGGGGAGGGGGGGTTTAGGGTTTGGGGGTTAATTTAGGTGCTTGATATATTGTGTTAGCTAGCTAATTAATAGAGAGAAGTGTTCTCTCTTATGTCCGTGCTTTTGGTCGACGCTACATACTACACATACGTATATATATGAACTAGAGTAGTCACGCTAGCTAGCTAGCTAGCTAGCTGCTAGCTACTAAGCAAACGAAGGAACAGAAGATCTCGTATATATAATCAACATATATATATATGCATACAGAGAGAAGTAATAATATCGACCACCTCTCTTTCTCCGAGAGATTGGTCGAACAACAAGTTCTCGTATATCTATCCGACACTACCGGGCACATATATACAATAATTATCTCTTACAAAAATAATCTCCTAACACATGGATGCAGGGTCCACATAGTATTCTCCGTCTTCAGCGATCACGTGTTCAAGGAAGAATGCCGCCAATTCCTCTTGAATTGCTCGCAGACGATCTGGTGTTAGGAGTTCATCCCGCATCCGAAACATCTAATTTGAAGTAGGGGGTCAATACATGAAATGATGCTATAAATTTGTGAATATTATTGATTGCTTACGCACTTTAAATTGTTCATCAGTGTAGCCCCGCTCACAGGTCGTGTGGCGAATGGACTCGCAAATGTAGTATCCACAATAATCATTCCCGGGTTCCTGCCACAACCACTTTACAAGAAATAGAGCTCAATCAAACTGATAAGCAAGAATGCCAAATTGGTATTGATGAAACTAGCTAGCGCTTGAATCAAGATATAGGAGATGCGCGCGCGGAACATGCTACTATATTGTACTTACTTTCGGGTATCTAAATTGTAGCTTCTTCGGCAGTCCCGGAGCTTTTTTGATGAATGTTTTCCAAGCCCTGCCAGACAAAGGAAACAATTAGTTGATATCAGAAATGAAGTTGCTGATATATATGCATGGTGGATAATATTGATCGATTTAACTTACCTGGCTAGTATTTGAGTCATGTCCGCATACTCCTCGGGATCTTTACGTTTAGAGTCGAAGACAGTTACTATTCCCTTCTCAAGCTTAATCTCTAAGAGAATATAGTGGAAGCTGCGCACGAATGAATCAATTAACTAGTCAGCACATGCTTAACTAACATATATACCTCCTGGCCGGACTCGGTTCGGTCACCGGAGCCAGCATCACGGTCTCCTTCTTGCACCGGCATTGGGTCACCGGAGCCGTCCTCACGGTCTACTTCTTCCATGTGCATTGGGTCACCGAATTCATCAATATCATAGCCTAGATCTTCCAGCCGCAGCTCTTGTTCGACCTGCTCATCGGTGTCGTTGAGAAACGACCTGACGGCATTTTGTCCGTCTGCGATTATGTCCATCAACATCGCTTCTTGTGCTACGTCTCGGGTGTTGTCGTCCATTGTTTCTACAAATATTTACAACATGCCAATTATTATTCAAACATGACAGATGGATATATTAATGGCAAACGTAGAACTAGCTTCAACCCTCGACTGCTCGGCGATCCACAAACCCTAGACCCCCTCATGTCACATTTTGTCTAGCTAGTGTCAAAGGATTCAACAAAACCAATACTTCATCATTAGGCAAAAGTAACAGTAGAATGATGGTACGAAGCTCTCCAAAGTTGTTTTGGAACGGAGTCCCAGATAAGATAATCCGTAACAAAAGACGGATTAACCTATCAGGAACTCCGTTCCAAAACATCTTTGCATAACTTCGTACCAACATGCCCCGGTTACTTCTGGCAAATGATGAAGTCATGGAATTTTTCAATACTTTGACACTAGCTAGGCAACCTCTCTCGACCCCTCGACCCCCGACTGCTCGGCGATCCACAAACCCTAGACCCCATCATGTCACATTTTGTCTAGCTAGTGTCAAAGGATTCAACAAAACCAATACTTCATCATTAGGCAAAAGTAACAGTAGAATGATGGTACGAAGCTCTCCAAAGTTGTTTTGGAACGGAGTCCCAGATAAGATAATCCGTAACAAAAGACGGATTAACCTATCAGGAACTCCGTTCCAAAACATCTTTGCATAACTTCGTACCAACATGCCCCGGTTACTTCTGGCAAATGATGAAGTCATGGAATTTTTCAATACTTTGACACTAGCTAGGCAACCTCTCTCGACCCCTCGACCCCCGACTGCTCGGCGATCCACAAACCCTAGACCCCCTCATGTCACATTTTGTCTAGCTAGTGTCAAAGGATTCAACAGAACCAATACTTCATCATTAGGCGAAAGTAACAGTAGCATGATGGTACGAAGCTCTCCAAAGTTGTTTTGGAACGAAGTCCCAGATAAGATAATCCGTAACAAAAGACGGATTATCCTATCAGGAACTCCGTTCCAGAACATCTTTGCATAACTTCGTACCAACATGCCTCGGTGTAATGCCCCGGATGTAATACTTTCCCTTTTGGGCTTATAATAAATCTCCGGCTTCATCTATTTCCATTTCGGGTTCTTTGTCTTTCGGGCTTTCGTCGTTTTGTTGTGTGAGTGTGTGGCTTTCATTCATATCATGTAGACATGTGCATTGCATTGCATCTGTGTTGTGGGTTGTTTCCGGTTCGTGGCGTTTCTTCCCGTTGTCCGTTTCGTGTTCCGGAGCTCCCTCACGTGTCCGTGACGTCCCGTAGGCCTTCTTTGTTGTTCGGGCGTTTTACGTTACCGGTGTGCCGCGAGGTTGTTTTGTGTGTTGTTGTTTTGTTGTGTGCAACCTGCCTCTCAAATCTCGTCTCGTTTGGACTCCGTTGACTTTTCCCTCCGTTGCCCGTGTGGGTCCGAAGTGCCCTTACTTCGTGTCCCGAAAACACCCTCGTTGCTTTCTTTTATCTCCGTCTGGTCCTTTTAAAATCATCCCGCGATCGGATCCGTTGGATCCAGATCGGAGGGCTCCTAAACATCCCCTAGTCTCAAACCCTAGTCTAACTGCTATATATAGACCCTAGGTCTATTTGGGGCATCTCCTTCTTCTTCCCTTCTCCACTTTCCTTTTTTTTTCTTTTATCAGATCCAATCCTCCCTTTTTTTCCCCAGATCCCGAAGGAACCTGGGAACCAGCCGCCGATCGACAGATCTCCTCAAGGGCGTTCGGGTCAACGCCAGGAAATCAGCCGCCGGATCGACGCGGTCTCCTCCCGCGCCTCGACCGCACCGGGCTGGCCTCTCCCTCGACCGACCGAGGCCAGGTCCCCACATCGCCTCCGCTTCGGCCCAGTTTTTCCCCCTCGCCTCCTCTTCGCCGCTCCCCGCCGACCGCGTCTACGCCCTGGGCCAGGGACCACTTGGCCGTTCCCTCCGCGCGACTGGGCTCTGCCTCGGCCCGAGCCGCGCCACAGCCGCGCCACCGCGGGCATCGCCAGCCGGCTGGGCCGCCTCCCCCGTGGGCTCCGCGGACCAGGCCGCTCCAGCGCCGGGCGCTTCCACCGCGGGCCTCCCGCCCCGCTGGGCCACGTCGCGCCCCCAGGCCGCCGCCCCGCTCCGTCTCGGGCCGGCCCAGCCGCCGGGCCGCTCGGCACCGCTCTCCACCGCAATCGCCAGCCGCGCCTGGGCCGGATCCGCACCGCGCCAGGGCCCATCTCCTGTTTTTTTCCTCCAGATCTGATCTGGAGAGGTGAACCCTAAATCTCCTAAGTCCCTGTTTAACTGATCTGTTATGCCTTTTTCAAACTGCTCTAACTTTGTGCCTGGTGCTCCGTTTTGCGCGTGTAGCATGTCCAGATGTTCGTGGAGATGTCCTCTACGTTTTACCTGTTGTAGTCATGCATGTTAGAGATCATCTAGGTGCTTGTTTTGCTGTTGCAAGAGTGTATGATGATATAAACTGCTGCTATGTGTTATTTTCATGCCACCTTTGACATGTGATATCTTTTAGCTCGTTTGTCCAAACGAAGCAAATGACATGTCCACGTGTTCGTCTTGTCACGAACTACGTGTTGCTTGTGATAGGTTGCATGGTAGATGTATTGTTTCCTTGTTATCATCGTTGCAAGATGCCATGTTCAAATGTTGTGTTTTTACTTGTTATGAAATGCCATGTTGTTGAGCTTGTTGCAATCGTTGTGTTTGCCTCAACGATGCATGCTTGTGTGTTTCGGGATCACCGTCATATGTATTTTGATGAGGTGCTTACCCTTTGCCATGTTTAGTTTCGAGGTGTATTAAACATGCTCTTTTGTGTGCTATGATGATGTTGCTGTTTTGGGACTTAGTGAAATTTCACTAAGTCTGAAATCTGTAACGTTCCGATGCCATGTTCGTGTGATGTTGTAGGACAAAGCATGATAGTTTTGGGGTGGATTTTGATTGTTCCATGAAGTATATATTGTTGTCTTTCCATCCATGTCCTCACATGTCCATTTGAGTGGCTGTAGCATGTTTATCTTTTGCTCCAAACTTTCAATAAAATTCTGCTGCCAGAATTTTATTTCAAAGTTCAATATGTCCAAGATCATTGCTATTGATCCGTGACTCCGTTTGGGGTGCACTTTGGACCTAGTTGCTGTACATTATATCTAGTTTATGTTCAAGTCCTTTGCTATGCCTTTTGGGTGCTGTAGATTATTTATTTTGTGCTCCCAAGATGCCATGTTGCTGTAATTTGCAGTTTTCGCTCAAATCTTGTTTCGGGCATAACTTTTAGCCCGTAACTCCGATTTCAGCGAATCTTATATCAAACTTGGGTGTTTTTCTGTGTAGATTAATAATATCAGGTTGTTATCTTGTTTTGAGGTGTTTTGCTTGAGTGATGTTTTTCCGTGCTCCATGTGCATCTCTAGTGCATCCATCATGCATACATGTTTTTCGAGTGCGCATTGCATTGTGTTGATTTGGTGCTGGTGTGTTTGTCTTGTTTAGACCCGGAAGTTGAGCACGAGTTTTCCAACGAGGTTGATCACGAGGTTTCCAACGAGTTTGAGCAAGAGGACCCTTCTTTTGATCCGAACTTCTTCTCTTCAGGCAAGATGACCGAACCCCGATAACATTACTATCTTTGTCTATTGCTAGTAGTCTCGATCTATAGTTTTGCCTCGATGCCCATGTTCTTCTTGTCAGCCTCCTACTTGTAACCAATTGCCATGTTAACCACCCTACCTATGCAAACCGTTGCTTGGCTAAGTACGCTTCGCTCAGCCTTCTTATAGCGTTGCTAGTTGCAGGTGAAGTGAAGATGCTTGCTCCATGTTGAAGTTTGGTTGGGTTATATCACACTATATAAATGCTTTAATTGAAATCACCTATATATTGGCAAGGGTGGAAGGCTAAGCCTTTTGCTTGGTGTTTTGTTCCACTCATGCCGTTAGGATCCGTATAAGCCGGTTTTATGTTCCTTGATTATGCGTTCCTAACACGGTTGGGGTGTATGGGACCCCCTCGATAAACCGCTAAGTGCTAAGTCTTTTCCAGCAAGTCCCAACATTGGTACTATTTGCCTAATAACAAACTAAACTTGCATAGGGAGTTATAAACCCTTTTTCTTAATCAACAACCCCGGGCCAGTGCTCCACATGAGTGTTGGTCCGAAACGGGGGTTACGCGGGGCCACCTCGAGGAAACTCAAGGTTTGGTAAAAACCCGTGGGATCGCCCATCCGGTCGTGTCCTGAGACCTAGATACGCGCGGCTACGATCAGGGTGTCGACACGCCGGGAGGATTTGCTGGATTAGCCTTACCTTAGTTCGGTTTAACTTGAGCACGGGATTCCGAGGATACTCGGGTCTTCCCACTTTGGAGTTGCGACTCCGCGGATCGTGGGCTTGTAATGGGTCAAGTTGGAACACCCCTGCAGGGTTTGAACTTTCGAAAGCCGTGCCCGCGGTTATGTGGCAGATGGGAGCTTGTTAATTCCGGTTGTAGATAACTTGACACAATGATACTAATACACTACCAGCGTGTGTTCCGTGACTGTCAATTTCCGAATAGGGATTCGGGAGTTGAACACGGAGGGGTTATGTTTGGAGCTTGTAGCTAGGATCACTTAGTGATCACTTCTCGCCGATGCCTTCTCTTCTCGCTCTCACTTGCGTAAGCTAGATGCTAGTTGCTGCTGCAGACCTGTTCTTTCTTCAGCCTTTCCCTCACCTGATACAGGGTGGAACCCTAATCAGCGGATCTTTCACGTTTGGAGGTTGGCACACGATGAACACGGGGAAAACACGGAGAAAGATGGGGAAAACACAAGAGAGAACACTCAAATCAACACGGAAGCAATCACACAAGTGCTAGATTCGCGATACAAGGTCGAGATACATGATCCAAAGTCAACAACGGTGATACAGATAGTCTTCTCCCGGAGGAGGTCTTGGAATCCCGTGGGATCTTCCCGTTAGGGGTCTTGAATCCAGAGGTGGATCTTCTCCGTAGAGGCGCACCGGTCTCGTGGGAGAAATCCACACAAGTGTCAAATGAGCTAAAACCACAGCTAACCCTAAACGGAATGAGGAGAGGGGTATATATAGTCTACGGGGCGAAGGGGATACACGGGCCTCGGCCCAAGTGCTGCGCGCAGGCAGATCAGGAGCCGGACGTCCGGGCGGCGGGCCGGATGTCCGGGGCTTCACGGGACGCCGGATGTCCGGGGCGGGGACCCGGATGTCCGGGCTGGAGTGGACGCGCCTCGGGAGCTCTCTGGACAGAGGCGCCGGATTTCCGGGCGCGGGGCCGGATGTCCGGGCCGTGCCTGGCCGGATGTCCGGGCCCTGGCCGGATGTCCGGGCCCTGTAGCCTCAGTTGCTGTTGGCCTTCTGTAGGTGAATGCCCAGGGGCCGGATGTCCGGGCCAGGGGGCCGGATGTCCGGGGCCTGGAGCTCTCTTCTGCCCTTCTCGATGCATTGGCTCGTCCACGACCTTGGGGACTTGTCCATCTTCAAGCTCTTCTCCGAAGTGGTCTCCTTCACACCTGAGCACACAAAGCACACTCGCTTGAGGTAGCAACCATGTCTCGCAAGATTCATAAGGAAGTAGAGCTAGGAGTGACGTCACCTCGGTCTCGAAAGCTCTAGTACGAGCACGAGTCATCGGTCCTTGAGGCACTTGAGGGGGTGAAGGAGGGTCCATGGGGATGGCCCTAGGATACACCGTATCAAGTTGTGAAGGAACGTTCTGTTCGCGTGATCATAGATGGAGGGAGTTGCAACAACTTGGCTAGCATGGAGATGGTGGAGAAGCTATCTCTCACCACAAGACCACATCCACATCCTTACTACATCCAATGGTTCAACAACAGCGGCAAGGTTAAGGTAACACGTACTGTTCGTGTGCATTTTAGTATCTCTACATATGCTGATTATGTTGATTGTGATGTGGTACCTATGCAAGCATGTTCCTTATTACTTGGTAGACCATGGCAATTTGATAAAAATTCTGTACACCATGGTAGAAACAATCAGTATACTCTTGTTCATAAGGATAAAAATATTACTTTGCTTCCTATGACTCCTGATTCCATTTTAAAAGATGATATTAATAGAGCTAATAAAGCAAAACAGGAGAAAAATAAGAGTGAAAATCAGATTGTGGCAAAAGAATTTGAGCAACAAATGAAGCCTAATAATAAACCATCTACTGTTGCTTCTGAAATTAAATTGAAAAGTGCATGTTTATTTGCCACCAAATCTGATATTGATGTGCTAGATTTTAGCAAATCTGTTTGCTATGCTGTTGTATGCAAAGAGGCATTATTTTCATTCGAGGACGTGCCTTCCTCTTTGCCTCCTGCTGTCACTAACATTTTGCAGGAGTTCGCCGACGTCTTTCCACAAGACGTGCCACCGGGATTACCACCTATTCGAGGGATTGAGCATCACATTGACTTAATTCCCGGTGCATCGCTACCCAACCGCGCACCATACCGTACCAATCCAGAAGAGACGAAGGAGATTATGCGTCAAGTACAGGAGCTACTCGACAAAGGTTATATACGCGAATCCCTTAGTCCTTGTGCTGTTCCTATTATTCTAGTGCCGAAAAAGGATGGTACATCACGTATGTGTGTTGATTGTAGAGCCATTAATAATATTACTATTCGTTATCGTCATCCTATTCCTAGGCTAGATGATATGCTTGATGAATTGAGTGGCTCTACAATATTCTCCAAAGTTGATTTGCGTAGTGGATACCATCAAATTCGTATGAAATTGGGAGATGAATGGAAAACAGCATTTAAAACTAAGTTTGGATTATATGAGTGGTTAGTCATGCCTTTTGGGTTAACTAATGCACCTAGTACTTTCATGAGATTAATGAATGAAGTTTTACGTGCTTTCATTGGACGATTTGTGGTAGTATACTTTGATGATATATTGATTTTTAGCAGATCTTTGGAGGAACATTTGGAACATTTACGTGCTGTTTTTATTGCTCTACGTGATGCACGTTTATTTGGTAACCTTGAAAGTGCACCTTTTGCACCGACCGAGTCTCTTTTCTTGGCTATGTTGTTACTCCACAGGGAATTGAGGTTGATAAAGCCAAGATTGAATGATGTAGGGTGGAACCCTAATCAGCGGATCTTTCACGTTTGGAGGTTGGCACACGATGAACACGGGGAAAACACGGAGAGAGATGGGGAAAACACACGAGAGAACACTCAAATCAACACGGAAGCAATCACACAAGTGCTAGATTCGCGATACAAGGTCGAGATACATGATCCAAAGTCAACAACGGTGATACAGATAGTCTTCTCCCGGAGGAGGTCTTGGAATCCCGTGGGATCTTCCCGTTAGGGGTCTTGAATCCAGAGGTGGATCTTCTCCGTAGAGGCGCACCGGTCTCGTGGGAGAAATCCACACAAGTGTCAAATGAGCTAAAACCACAGCTAACCCTAAACGGAAAGAGGAGAGGAGTATATATAGTCTACGGGGCGAATGGGTACATGGGCCTCGGCCCAGGGGCTGCACGCAGGCAGATCAGGGGCCGGATGTCCGGGCTACGGCCCGGATGTCCGGGGCTTCATGGGTCGCCGGATGTCCGGGGCGGGGGCCCGGATGTCCGGCTGGGGAAGGACGCGCCTCGGGTGCTCTCTGGACAGAGGCGCCGGATTTCCGGGCGCGGGGCCGGATGTCCGGGCCGTGCCTGGCCGGATGTCCGGGCCCTGGCCGGATGTCCGGGCCCTGTAGCCTCGGCTGCTGTTGGCCTTCTGTAGGTGACTGCCCAGTGATACAGGGTGGAACCCTAATCAGCGGATCTTTCACGTTTGGAGGTTGGCACACGATGAACACGGGGAATCACAAGGGAGAGATGGGGGAAACACAAGAGGAAAACACTCAATCAACACGGAAGCAATCACACAAGTGCTAGATTCGCGATACAAGGTCGAGGTACATGATCCAAAGTCAACAACGGTGATACAGATAGTCTTCTCCCGGAGGAGGTCTTGATATCCCTGGGGATCTTCTCCGTTGAAGGAGGTCCTGAATCCGTAGTGGATCTTCTCCGTAGAGGCGCACCGTCTCGTGGGAGAAATCCACACAAGTATCAAATGAGCTAAACCACAGCTGAGTCTAAAGGAAAAGAGGTCAACAGTATTTATATTACACACGCGGTCGCCGTCGTAGCGGACGTCCGGGGGTTACCGGACGTCCGGTGGTTCCGGAGGGACCGGACGTCCGGTAATCCTCGGATTTCCGCTATTTAGCTTCTGTAGTCGTTGTCACGGACGTCCGGTGGCTTCCGGTCGTCCGGTCGTCTGGGGGAGGCCGGACGTCCGGTGTCTTCCGGTCGTCCGGTGCCTGGGAGTCGCCGGTCGTCCGGTGCAGGCCGGACGTCCGGTGCCTGTAGTATCTTCAGCCATCCTTCTTCTTGTCTTGTGCACTCGTCGGGCTCGCCGTCTTGACCATTGTGCTGAACTGTCTCGTGGCCTTCACCCAAGTACCTGAGTATGCATAAGGTTCCAGATGAGGGTAGCAGCCATGTCTCATGCATATCGGAAGGTTTTAGAGCAAGGAATGACGTCACCTCGGTCTCGAGAGCTCTATTCATTGGTCCTTTGAGCATATGATGAGGCGATGAAGGGTCCATGGGGATGACCCTAGGATACACCGTATCATAATTTCTCGGTCCATCCGATTTTGAGTTTCGGTCTCACCGAAACTGGACTGCCAACCTTCTGTAACCAATTGACATCACTTCGGAATATCCGAGTTGTTAATTTCGGTCCCACCGAGAATGGCAAGCTCCTACCTTTGACTCACTTCGGACACACCGAGATGGTATTTTCGGTCCCACCGAAAATCCCAACGTTCACTATATTTGAACTTTCGGTCTGACCGAGTTTTCACTTCGGTCTCACCGAGATGGCTCAAATATGTGTGTAACGGTTGGATTTTGTGTGGAGGCTATATATACCCCTCCACCCCCTCTTCATTCGTGGGGAGAGCCATCAGAAAGTCTACCACTCCTACCATACACTTTCTGAGAAGAGAACCACCTACCCTTGTGTTGAGATCAAGCCATTCCATTCCTACCATATGAAACTTGATTTCTAGCCTTCCCAAGTTGCTTTCCACTCAATCCTTTCTTCCACCACAGCCATATCAGTGAGGAGAGTTGAGTGTTGGGGAGATTATCATTTGAAGCACAAGAGCAAGGAGTTCATCATCATCAACAACATCTATTACCTTTTGGAGGGTGGTGCCTCCTAGATTGGTTAGGTGTCGCTTGGGAGCCTCCGTCTTTGAGATGTGGAGTTGAACCAAGAAGTTTGTAAGGGCAAGGAGATCGCCTACTTCGTGAAGATCTACCCCGAGTAAGGCTAGTCCTCCGTGGGCGTAGGCCATGATGGAATAGACAAGGTTGCTTCTTCGTGGACCCTTCGTGGGTGGAGCCCTCCGTGGACTCGCGCAGCCGTTACCCTCCGTGGGTTGAAGTCTCCATCAACGTGGATGTACGATAGCACCACCTATCGGAACCACGACAAAAATCTCCGTGTCTCCAAACTGCGTTTGATCTTCTCCACCTCTCTTTACTACATGTGCAATTTACTTTCCGCTGCTTATACTCTAGAATTGCATGTGTAGGGTGATACTTGAATTGATCTTAATTGTGAAATTGCCAAAAACTTTGCATAATCAAAAGGCAGATTTTTATAAAGTCAAGTAGTCTAATCACCCCCCCTCTAGACATACTTTCGATCCTACACATCCGCGCTTAAAGCAAACCATACGTTCCTTGCGTCCTTTGCAAACTCCTCCCAGTACTTTCTCTCGATTTTTCTCCATTGCGACCCGTCAGCGGGTGCTCTCAACTTCCCGTCTTTCTTACGGTCCTCACTGTGCCATCGCATCAACTTGGCATGCTCTCTGTTTCTAAACAAACGTTTCAACCGTGGTATTATAGGAGCATACCACATCACCTTCGCAGGAACCCTCTTCCTGGCGGGCTCGCCATCAACATCACCAGGGTCATCTCGTCTGATCTTATACCGCAATGCACCGCATACCGGGCATGCGTTCAGATCGTTGTATGCACCGCGGTAGAGGATGCAGTCATTAGGGCATGCATGTATCTTCTGCACCTCCAATCCTAGAGGGCATACGACCTTCTTTGCTGCGTATGTACTGTCGGGCAATTCGTTATCCTTCGGAAGCTTCTTCTTCAATATTTTCAGTAGCTTATCAAATCCTTTGTCAGCCACAGCATTCTCTGCCTTCCACTGCAGCAATTCCAGTACGGTACCGAGCTTTGTGTTGCCATCTTCGCAATTGGGGTACTACCCTTTTTTGTGATCCTCTAACATGCGATCGAACTTCAGCTTCTCCTTTTGACTTTCGCATTGTGTCCTTGCATCGACAATGACCCGACGAAGATCATCATTTGGTTCCTCTTGATCTTCAGCAGCTTCACCCGTTGCAGCATCATTGGGCACATCGTCTGGTTCCTCTTGATCTTCACCAGCTCCCCCCATTGCAGCATCACCGTATTCAGGGGGCACATAGTTGTCATCGTACTCTTCTTCTTCGCCGTCTTCCATCATAACCCCTATTTCTCCGTGCCTCGTCCAAACATTATAGTGTGGCATGAAACCCTTGTAAAGCAGGTGGGAGTGAAGGATTTTTCAGTTAGAGTAAGACATCGTATTCACACATTTAGTGCATGGACAACACATAAAACCATTCTGCTTGTTTGCCTCTGCCGCATTTAGAAACTCACGCACGCCCTTAATGTACTCGGAGGTGTGTCTGTCACCGTACATCCATTGGCGGTTCATCTGCGTGCATTTATATATAATTAAGTGTGTCAAAAACCATTACAGAACATCATAAATAGATAATTAAGTGACCAAATGGATAAAAATTCATCATCACATTAAAACCAAAGTACATACATATATAGTTCTCATCTAACAACATATAGCTCTTCATACACATCGAAACTATGTAAAACATTTCAACGCGAAAACAAATGCTATCATAATCGCAACCAAGGTAACAATTGATCCAACGGCATAATGATACCAAGCCTCGGTATTAATGGCATATTTTCTAATCTTTTTAATCTTCAACCGCATTGCATCCATCTTGATCTTGTGATCATCGACGACATCCGCAACATGCAACTCCAATATCATCTTCTCGTCCACAATTTTTTTTATTTTTTCCTTCAAGAATTTGTTTTCTTCTTCAACTAAATTTAACCTCTCGACAATAGGGTCCATCTTGATCTTGTGATCATCGATAACTTCCGCAACATGCAACTCCAATTCCATCTTCTCCTCCTCCATTTTTTCCAATTTTTTCTTTAACGAAATGTTTTCCTCTTCAACTAAATTTAACCTCTCCACAAGAGGGTCGGTTGGACTTTCCGGTTCAACTACCTCCTAGACATAATAAAACATCTATGCATGTCAGGTTGGTCGTCATAACTATCATAAGCACTAAAACAAATAGTTATAAATTAAAGATAATATACCACATCCGAATCGTAGACCGGACGAGGGCCCACGTGGGCGGATATCAAAACCATCGCACTATATAATAACAAGCAATAATAAACGTAAGAAAATTAGACAAATATCTATCTAAAGCAATAATAAAAGTAAGAAAAGCATGGACATAACAAGAGGCTCACCACGGTGGTGCCGGTGACGAGATCGGCGGGGGCGATCGACGGCGGCGAAGACGGGGACGGGACGTGACGGACCGCTAAACCTAGACAAATCTCGGAGAAAATAGAGCTTCGAGAGGAGAAAAGCTTAACTAGTGTGGCTCGGGCATTCCACCGAACACGTTGTGTGCATAGGAGGTGAGCTAGAGCACCACTAACCCCTCTCCCCCTCGGCCAGAAAAAAAAAACAGAGCAGTGAGCTCTGCTCTTGAGTGAGGGGGTTTATATAGGCAACTCACTGGTCCCGGTTGGTTCTACAAACCGGGGCTAAAGGGGTGCCTTTGGTCCCGGTTCATAAAACAAACCGAGACCAATAGTGGTGGGCCAGGAGCAAGAGCCATTGGTCCCGGTTTTTAGCTCCAACCGGGACCAATAGGTCCAGACGAACCGGGACCAATGGCCCACGTGGCCCGGCCGGCCCCCTGGGCTAACGAACCGGGTCCAGTACCCCCATTGGTCCCGGTTCTAGATTGAACCGGGGCTAATGGGCTGGACCAATGCCTTGTTTTCTACTAGTGTATGTGGCGCTTTGGCTCATCGTATGATGTATTCGCTTCCTTATCTTTTCTTTTTCTCGGTCTAGTAGACATGTCCTTCACATAGATAACCTGTGCCACATCATTGGCTAGGACGAACGGTTCGTCAGTGTATCCAAGATTTTTCAGATCCACTGTTGTCATTCCGTACTGTGGGTCTACCTGTACTCCGCCTCCTGACAGATTGACCCATTTGCACTTAAACAAAGGGACCTTAAAATCATGTCCGTAGTCAAGTTCCCATATGTCCACTATGTAACCATAATATGTGTCCTTTCCCCTCTCGGTTGTTGCATCAAAGCGGACACCGCTGTTTTGGTTGGTGCTCTTTTGATCTTGGACAATCGTGTAAAATGTATTCCCATTTATCTCGTATCCTTTGTAAATCAATACAGTCGAAGATGGTCCCCTGGACAACAAGTACAACTCATCACAAACAGTGTTGTCACCTCTGAGACGTGTTTCCAACTAACTGCTGAAAGTCCTGATGTGTTCACGTGTAATCCAGTCGTCGCACTGCTCCGGGTGTTTGGAGCGCAGACTGTTCTTGTGTTCATCGACATACGGGGTCACCAATGTAGAGTTCTGTAGAACTGTGTAGTGTGCTTGAGACCAAGAATATCCGTCCCTGCATATTATTGAGTCCCTTCCAAGCGTGCCTTTTCCAGTCAGTCTCCCCTCGTACCGCGATTTAGGGAGACCTATCTTATTAAGGCCAGGAATGAAGTCAACACAAAACCCGATGACATCCTCTGTTTGATGGCCCATGGAGATGCTTCCTTCTGGCCTTGCGCGATTACGGACATATTTCTTTAGGACTCCCATGAACCTCTCAAAGGGGAACATATTGTGTAGAAATACGGGCCCCAGAATGACAATCTCGTCGACTAGATGAACTAGGACGTGTGTCATGATATTGAAGAAGGATGGTGGGAACACAAGCTCGAAACTGACAAGACATTGCGCCACATCACTCCTTAGCCTTGGTACGATTTCTGGATCGATCACCTTCTGAGAGATTGCATTGAGGAATGCACATAGCTTCACAATGGCTAATCGGACGTTTTCCGGTAGAAGCCCCCTCAATGCAACCGGAAGCAGTTGCGTCATAATCACATGGCAGTCATGAGACTTTAGGTTCTGGAACTTTTTCTCTGCCATATTTATTATTCCCTTTATATTCGACGAGAAGCCAGTCGGGACCTTCATACTGAGAAGGCATTCAAAGATGATTTCTTTCTCTTCTTTCGTAAGAGCATAGCTGGCAGGACCTTCATACTGCTTCGGAGGGATGCCGTCTTTTTCGTGCAAACGTTGCAGGTCCTCCCGTGCCTCAGCTGTATCTTTTGTCTTTCCATACACGCCCAAGAAGCCTAGCAGGTTCACGCAAAGGTTCTTCGTCACGTGCATCACGTCGATTGAAGAGCGGACCTCTAGGTCTTTCCAGTAGGGTAGGTCCCAAAATATAGATTTCTTCTTCCACATGGGTGCGTGTCCCTCATCGTCATTCGGGAACAGCTAGTGCGCCGGGGCCCTTTCCGAAGATTACGTGTAAATCATTGACCATAGCAAGTACGTGATCACCGGTACGCATGGCGGGCTTCTTCCGGTGATCTGCCTCGCCTTTGAAATGCTTGCCTTTCTTTCGACATTGATGGTTGGTCGGAAGAAATCGACGATGGCCCAGGTACACATTCTTCCTGCACTTGTCCAGGTATATACTTTCAGTGTCATCTAAACAGTGCGTGCATGCGTGGTATCCTTTGTTTGTCTGTCCTGAAAGGTTACTGAGAGCGGGCCAATCGTTGATGGTCACGAACAGCAACGCCTTTAGGTCAAATTCCTCCTGTTTGTGCTCATCCCACGCACGTACACCGTTTCCATTCCACAGCTGTAAAAGTTCTTCAACTAATGGCCTTAGGTACACATCAATGTCGTTGCCGGGTTGCTTAGGGCCTTGGATGAGAACTGGCATCATAATGAACTTCCGCTTCATGCACATCCAAGGAGGAAGGTTATACATACATAGAGTCACGGGCCAGGTGCTGTGATTGCTGCTCTGCTCCCCAAAAGGATTAATGCCATCCGCGCTTAAAGCAAACCATACGTTCCTTGCGTCCTTTGCAAACTCCTCCCAGTACTTTCTCTCGATTTTTCTCCATTGCGACCCGTCAGCGGGTGCTCTCAACTTCCCGTCTTTATTACGGTCCTCACTGTGCCATCGCATCAACTTGGCATGCTCTCTGTTTCTAAACAAACGTTTCAACCGTGGTATTATAGGAGCATACCACATCACCTTCGCAGGAACCCTCTTCCTGGCGGGCTCGCCATCAACATCACCAGGGTCATCTCGTCTGATCTTATACCGCAATGCACCGCATACCGGGCATGCGTTCAGATCGTTGTATGCACCGCGGTAGAGGATGCAGTCATTAGGGCATGCATGTTTCTTCTGCACCTCCAATCCTAGAGGGCATACGACCTTCTTTGCTGCGTATGTACTGTCGGGCAATTCGTTATCCTTCGGAAGCTTCTTCTTCAATATTTTCAGTAGCTTCTCAAATCCTTTGTCAGCCACAGCATTCTCTGCCTTCCACTGCAGCAATTCCAGTACGGTACCGAGCTTTGTGTTGCCATCTTCGCAATTGGGGTACAACCCTTTTTTGTGATCCTCTAACATGCGATCGAACTTCAGCTTCTCCTTTTGACTTTCGCATTGTGTCCTTGCATCGACAATGACCCGGCGAAGATCATCATTTGGTTCCTCTTGATCTTCAGCAGCTTCACCCGTTGCAGCATCATTGGGAACATCGTCTGGTTCCTCTTGATCTTCACCAGCTCCCCCCATTGCAGCATCACCGTATTCAGGGGGCACATAGTTGTCATCGTACTCTTCTTCTTCGCCGTCTTCCATCATAACCCCTATTTCACCGTGCCTCGTCCAAACATTATAGTGTGGCATGAAACCCTTGTAAAGCAGGTGGGAGTGAAGGATTTTTCGGTTAGAGTAAGACATCGTATTCACACATTGAGTGCATGGACAACACATAAAACCATTCTGCTTGTTTGCCTCTGCCACATTTAGAAACTCACGCACGCCCTTAATGTACTCGGAGGTGTGTCTGTCACCGTACATCCATTGGCGGTTCATCTGCGTGCATTTATATATAATTAAGTGTGTCAAAAACCATTACAGAACATCATAAATAGATAATTAAGTGACCAAATGTATAAAAGTTCATCATCACATTAAAACCAAAGTACATACATATATAGTTCTCATCTAACAACATATATAGCTCTCCATACACATCGAAACTATGTAAAACATTTCAACGCGAAAACAAATGCTATCATAATCGCAACCAAGGTAACAATTGATCCAACGGCATAATGATACCAAGCCTCGGTATTAATGGCATATTTTCTAATCTTTTTAATCTTCAACCGCATTGCATCCATCTTGATCTTGTGATCATCGACGACATCCGCAACATGCAACTCCAATATCATCTTCTCGTCCACAATTTTTTTTATTTTTTCCTTCAAGAATTTGTTTTCTTCTTCAACTAAATTTAACCTCTCCACAATAGGTTCCATCTTGATCTTGTGATCATCGATAACTTCCGCAACATGCAACTCCAATTCCATCTTCTCCTCCTCCATTTTTTCCAATTTTTTCTTTAACGAAATGTTTTCCTCTTCAACTAAATTTAACCTCTCCACAAGAGGGTCGGTTGGAATTTCCGGTTCAACTACCTCCTAGACATAATAAAACATCTATGCATGTCAGGTTGGTCGGCATAACTATCATAAGCACTAAAACAAATAGTTATAAATTAAAGATAATATACCACATCCGAATCGTAGACCGGACGAGGGCCAACGTGGGCGGATATCAAAACCATCGCACTATATAATAACAAGCAATAATAAACGTAAGAAAATTAGACAAATATCTATCTAAAGCAATAATAAAAGTAAGAAAAGCATGGACATAACAAGAGGCTCACCACAGTGGTGCCGGTGACGAGATCGGCGGGGGCGATCGACGGCGGCGAAGACGGGGACGGGACGTGACGGACCGCTAAACCTAGACAAATCTCGGAGAAAATAGAGCTTCGAGAGGAGAAAAGCTTAACTAGTGTGGCTCGGGCATTCCACCGAACATGTTGTGTGCATAGGAGGTGAGCTAGAGCACCACTAACCCCTCTCCCCCTCGGCCAGAAAAAAAACAGAGCAGTGAGCTCTGCTCTTGAGTGAGGGGGTTTATATAGGCAACTCACTGGTCCCGGTTAGTGCTACAAACCGGGGCTAAAGGTGTGCCTTTGGTCCCGGTTCATAAAACAAACCGGGACTAATAGTGGTGGGCCAGGAGCAAGAGCCATTGGTCCCGGTTTTTAGAGCCAACCGGGACCAATAGGTCCAGACGAACCGGGACCAATGGCCCACGTGGCCCGGCCGGCCCCCTGGGCTAACGAACCGGGTCCAGTACCCCCATTGGTCCCGGTTCTAGATTGAACCGGGGCTAATGGGCTGGACCAATGCCCTGTTTTCTACTAGTGGTTATACATTGTGGGAGAGAAGTGTGGTCGGTTGATTGTGAAGGACGGGCGCGGACGCATGTACACCGGCGACCTCTCGACCGGGGTAATGGAGGAGGTGGCGGACTGGCCTCGCATGTGCCACATTAGCGCTCCGAATGTTGTTCCCTTGGAGATGGATTGGCCGGCGTTCTTTGTTTCCCGTCTTCTTGGTACCATAAGGTATAGCCAGCCAGCGCCATCCTGATATGTGCCTTTCTTGGTTTGGGGTCACCAATTAGCTAGGTTGATTAAGCATTGCTTCTACTGTTAGATGACTCAAGTCAATGTTGTTTATTTTACCATGTCCATATATTTGATGTCTTCCTCGCAAGAATGGTATATCTTACGTCTGGGTTTTGTTTGTGTTTTTTTTTATTAGCAAC
>LR738714.1:785811131-785826108 GCA_902687465.1 Secale cereale
CCCCCCCCCCCCTCATCTCCAAGTAGGAAGGGAGGTCCATGAAGAAGAGCGTCATGTGGCAGAAGAGGCGGCGGGAAGACCATGCGGCCGTGGCAAGGGGACATATGGATGAAGGGATATACTAGCTCCACAACGAGATACTATTAGATTACGTGTGTTTTTTATGTAGAAGTTCATTATGGATATCACCAAGTTGTAACTGCATTTCTCTCAAACATGCCGGTTTTGTGGCGTTTGGTATACCCTTTGTCCAAGACAGTATTTGCCACTGATGGAGTGCTTTTGCTTATCTATAAGCAATGGGAAGCTCCTGGGGTAGTGATATTGGAAAATGGAAAGGAGACATATAAGTGGCTCCACAATAAGATATTCGAGCTTATAGAATAAGGCAAGAACCACACTACACAAGAATATCAAATGTATACTCCCTATGTTTCTTTGTACTCCGCGTATAAGATTTGCCTTAAATCAAACTTTGTAAAATTTGACCCAATTTATAGGGAAAAAGAATATCAACATACACAATATCATTAGATGCATCATGATTTTTTTTTCATATTATGTATCTTTAGTATTGTACAGATGTTGATATTTTTTAATATAAATTTGGTTAAAGTTTGCCTTAAGACAAATTTTATATGCAGAGTAAAAATACACGGAAGGAGTACATGTTAGTATGGCACGACGATTGTCCGCGAGAACAACACATACATGTATGCCACTGACCCGAAACCGATACGATTGACTGGACTCTACGACATGCTAGCCATGTGAAGGTCGTGCCATTGCAGTTGGATTGGTTGGCACTATTCCTTTCTTGGCTTGGTAATCGTTAGCGCGAGATGTTTGTTCAGAGACAATACATACAACTAGTTGTGTTGGATAAAATTAGTGTGTTATGCTGTGAATGAATTCTGAACGTGCTATTGTTGGCGTGGGATCCTATGCGGGATCTATTATGTCCCCACTCGTTTCGTCCCGTAAAATTCGTTTATGGGAGCCCTTATATACGCTTTTTGTGGGATGCGCGGTTGCGGGATCTGCTAGAGATGCCCTTATTCCTTGGGTTATCGTGGTGGTTGTTGGCGTGGATGGACCCTTTCCGAGATTTCTGCAGGGAGTTATGGGCGGTTTCTGGGCGAAAGCTTTAATTATCTATATGGGTCGATGTTGGCGATGATGGCGCATGTGGGCATCGTGTTTCCTTCTTGAAGGCATCTCCGAAAAGCTCGTACACTCTCCCGATGGAGGCCGAGTGGACAGTGGAGTTTGAGTTGCCCGGCTGTAACTCACGGTGGGGGGTTTCTTTTGCTTGTCCCTAAATCAATCAAGCAATTGTGTGGTTTCCGGTCTACTTTTTCTTATAAACTAGGCACCTATGTCTAAACTTAGGCTTAAGACCTATGCACTAAAGAGATATGTAGAAATACTTTAGTTGCCTCCTTCCCTAAGAAAAGCCTAGGCTTTCTTTGCCTCTCGCCGGGCCCGTCACCGGTCTACCTCGTCTTTGGTGGCCTTAGGGCCATGGCGGCGTAGTGGATCCCGACCCTTATAGGTGGGAGGGCTCTATTTTTAGATGTTACTTCACGTTTTATTAGGGTATGTGTCCTGCTTAGGAAGACGAGACGACGACAACTCCCTGAAGATGGAATAAGGTTCTCCCCGCCGAGCCCCGTCCTGGTGGTGTGTCTAGTATCGTGGGCGGACGTGTGGAGGTGTGTCTCCGGCGGATTTGTACCTCATGAATTTGCTTGGATTTGGTCATAGTTCATCTACATTCGTCTACATTTAAAGAGGATGTGAGGGGTTTGGTTGTAGACGCTCTTACGCTATAGAGTATTATTGCTTTAAACTCGTACGCCTTAGAGTCATCCTTCTTGTTTTTATCTCTCCATTCACAAATAAATTATTGAAAACAGGATGCTCCTCAAACAAGTGGAGGCTGAAAGCTGATGTTTTGAGGATGGGAAATGATTAGCATCCATCGGCGGACTTTTCTCAAATGTCAACCGTCTTCATTGTCTACCACATGTTCATGTGGACCCACACATTCTTCACCTTTTCTCTCCTACAAACATTACGGTATGGAGTCTTCACCAATCCCCATCATGACGATCTTCGTCTCTATCCTTTATCTCGGTTGTCCACCACCGCCCATTGTGCACTCAAGGAGACCATCCAATTTTTCAAGCCACCACCACGCCGCGCCTACTACTTCAAGCACTGTCCGCACAACAGCAAGTTGGCGATGGACTATGCAAGGGCAACTGTAGGGCCTGCTCGCACATCGCCGATGCCTCAAGCGCCAAGGAAGAGACGGCAACCGCGCCTCACAACACACGCATACGACGAGCGCAAATGATGCATACGTTGCCCGATGCACTGCACCTGCGACGGCTAACGAGAGCGGTGCTGTCGACAACGACAAGGGCATTTCTGAAACTTCATCTCTATTGTAATTTTTCTGTAACATCGCATGTGTTGCAAAAGTTCCTTACGCAACAAAACCTATGTTGCAAAAAAGTGAAGACGAACAATTTTTTTTTGTAATATCACCTTTGTTGCAAAAGAAAAGCTACAACAAGAACTCTGATGCAAAATTTTCTGCAATAAGACATCTGCTGCAAAAAAATATATATGACAAGAGCTCTGTTGCAATGATGAAGACCGTTTGATCTTTTAAAAATATCTACCGGCGACGCGTAGGACGCCCTAGCACTTTGGGGATCGCAAGATTTATGAAAAGTTTGTTCCAGCAAAAAACCGAATTGCAAAACACGGAGTCTATTTTTCCAGTATTTATTTTTTTCTGAGACATTCTCGCCAAGCTTTATTTAAATTTTCGCAATATTTACTGGAATATAATTCATTTCTTGAGGGGGAAAGAAAAGGAAAATACCGATTTTGATTATAGGAGCAGAAAACGAGGGCCCATTCCTCTTCGCCCCGAGCTCACCCTCACCGCGTCCCTCCCAGCCACACACCCTAACCCTAGCCGCGATCCGCCACCACCTCGCCGCCGCCGTCGCCGCCGCCTCCTCGCGCTCGTCCTCGCGCCGCTCCCACGAGATCAGCGCCGGCCCGTGCCCGACCTCGCCGCCGTCCACTGGCACGAGCTCACCGTCGCCCTCCCCCGAGTCCGCGCTCGCCGTCGCCCGCCCTTCTCTCAAGGTGAGCTCAGCCAGATCCCCTCCCCCCCCTCTCTTCAAATCCGTCGGCGCCGAGATGTTCTGCTGTGTCTGATTTTGAGATGCGCTGCGTTATCACTGAGCTGTGATGTGCTGTGTTAATTTTGTTGTGCTCAATTTTTTATTTTTTGCTTACTTCTGTGGTTGAACAGTGGGTGGAAATAGCGAAATTATATCTAACAAAAGGATGCAATTGAAGTTCAGGGACAGTGTGGACTTCACACTATTTAACACATAAAAGAAGCCCCAAATCCAGTAAGCCGTAAAGAATATGAAAAACTGTTCCTGGGAGCTTCCCCCATTCCAGTAGCTTATCTACACTGCAATCCATAGGCCTGTTTCTCGAGATGCTTAAGCTGAAAAGGAAGTAATCATTTATGTCTTCCGAAGTTGTTTTGCAGTGGAGGTTTTGTTTCCTTAAATTCTTGTGCAGAAATGGTAAAATAGTATGTATCAATTAAGTTGATGACAATCTTACTGCGGCGTTATCACCATTGACAATTAGAAGTTGAGACAGGCGCTGACTGTGTGTGTCACTTGTTTCATTTATGGCAATGCACTTGTGTGTCGGATGTTATTTTTTGAAAAATAATAGCATCAGAAAACCAAATAATTAAGGACAAATATGTAGTGGAATATGTCATGTTTCACCAAGCAAACCAATCAGGAAGCCAAAAACTACTTATGTGGTTTTAAAATCATTTCCGGCGCTTGAGCTTTTATTCTCTTGCCTAACATTTTGGTTATTCTTTACAGGGCTATAAATGGCAGGGCGACAGCGCATAGGTCGCCAGTACTATGAGGAACCACGGGGATTTCGTGATGGCCCCCCTCCTCGACTTGCACGAGAAAGGTCCATCTCACCACGACGCATGGAGGGAGAGCTGTCTAGCCGCCGTGGTGAGATACGCAGAATCCATGATGACAACCAACATCTGGCGGATGAAATTGTTGGGCTCAGGCAAGCAATGTCTCGTTTGAAAGAAGATCTCCATTCCTCAGGTCAGGTTATATCTAAGCTCCGTGCAGAGAAAGAAATTGAATCGAGGGAGCTGACTCAGAGGAACCTGAAGCTGGAAGCTGAGCTACGCTCCTTAGAACCCCTTAGGCAAGATGCCTTGCATCTACGATCTGAAGTAGGCTCGCTAGAGTCTTTGAGGCAAGAGCTGAACGCAAAGGTGCAGGGTCTGACAAAGGAGGTTGAGCAACAGAGCTCTGAAAACCAGCGCATACCTGGCATGATGGCTGAACGTGACGGTCTGCGGCAGGAACTAATTCGTGCTAGGTATTGAACGTTCCTGGTTTGTGCTTCTGCTACAGTGGACACATGCTGAGTCTAAGTTGGTTGGGTCAGATCAGGAATTTATGTTTAGCATTCCGTTGCATACCCTTTTTATTTTAGTGGAGGAGTAGCTAACTAATCATTAATGTCACTGCAGGTCGGCTCTTGATTATGAGAAGAATGCAAAGCCAGAGCTGATGGCACAGGTGCAGGCAGTGGAGAAGGATCTTGTGAGCATGGCTCAGGGGTCCGAGAAGCTTAGGGCTGAAATTGAGAAGAGAAGGGCAGCACCTAGTAGGTTTCGTTTCCTCACTTGCATCCAGGTCACTGAAAATCAACTGTGGTTAACCTGTATGTATAATAATATACTTGTAGGGGTCAGCGGCCATGGAGCTTACGGGCCACCTATGACGACTCCCGGGATGGACTTGCAAGGCATGTATGACGGGGGCTATAGCTCCTACGCAGATAAGCGCTACGGTGCTGGACCACGGGACCCCCCTGGCTATCCGCGCTTTTGATCCTTGTCAGTCAGCGTTCATCGTTGCCGCCGTGACGATGTTCCTAGTATCTTTGGCCTTGTTCAGAAAAATTGTAACCCTGGATGCCCATGGGCCAGCCTAGGAAGCGATTCGTCGCAGCGTAGAAGGGGAAAACAGAATTCGAACTCTTATCTTAGATTGTACGTACTTAACAGGGTGGGTGTGAAACCTTTCGTTTCGGGACTGGTCTGATGCGGTTGCTTATCTTTTGATGATTGCACTTTGTTTGTAAGCTTCAATTGCACGGAGTGATGCTGCAAGCCTAGTCCGTGATTCCTGCATTGCTCCTTTGTTCATGATGAGGACTGATTTGATTTTCAAGTTTGAGAGTTTGTTGTGTATGTCTATTATATTGCTGGAGATGGAGAAGAGCTAACTGAGAAAAATTGATGTTCAAGATGTCATCAGCAACTGAATTTCTTTCCACATGTACATCCCTTATGTGTACATGGAAATAAGACAAAACTGAGCCAAAACTCTGCCCCCTTGGTAGCTCATTCCGTTTCGTGTTTCATTACTTATACCTTAACTTGTTGCAAGTAAACATAGCAGCGCATCTGGTGTAGTGGTATCATAGTACCCTCCCACGGTACTGACCAGGGTTCGATTCCCTGGATGCGCACTAATCTTTTTTTTTCTTTTTTCTTTTTTCAACTGTTTTAACCATGATTTTAATGGTGGAGCACAGCACATAATAGTAAGTTTCTCCTGCATTTTTTTTGCCATGGAGGCTGTAGAAGGCCACAGCGTCATCTCTACTCCTTGAAAGGGCCATATTGCATTTTTGTTAAGTTCTATTCCAGTTCAGGCTCAGACACGACACAAGAGTTTCTCATGCACCTTGTCATGGAAAGTGGAGAAACAGCGAGCATACTATTGGATAGATTATCATTTTTTATCAATTTAATCCATATGAAAAACACGAGGAAAATACTCGCAAGATTTTTTTTTTTGCAAGAAAACTTTTAATCTATTCATCTTTAATCATGGCAGTACAACGGACATTAAAAATAATAAAAATTACATCCAGATATGTAGACCACCTAACAACGACTACAAGCACCGAAACGAGCCGAAGGCGCGCCGCCGTCATTGCCCCACCCTCGCTGGAGTCAGACAAAACTTGTTGCAGTAGACAGTCGGGAAGTCGTCGCGCTAAGGCCCCATAGGACCAGCGCAGCAGAACAGCAACCGCAACTGATGAAGAGTAGTGTAGATCAGAAGGATCGAACCTGAAAACACATGAACGTAGACGAACTATGACTAGATCCGAGCAAATCCACCGAGGATAGATCCGCCGGAGACACACCTCCACACGCCCACCAATGATGCTAGACACACCATCGAGACTGGGGATAGGCGGGGAAATACTCCCAAGATTAATGACATATATATATATTCTAAACTATACATAGTAATGCGTACTAGACATAGAGTGTGTGAAACTAGGATACTTAGAGCATCTCCAACAGCCGCCCAACGCGCGGCGCGCTAAAAATGACTTTGCAGCGCGCCGATCGCCTATTCTGGCGCGGCGGGCAGTGTTGGCTCCAGCGGCCGCTGTAAACTTAGCGCGCGCGCGTAGCTCCAGCAGGCGCACTAAAATGCAGCTCCTCCTCCGATGTCTCAATGTAGGCTTCAAGTAACCGGTCGTCGTCGGAGCTCCAGTACGACGCATCTCCTAGTGCGATGTTGAATTTAGCGGCTGCCTTCCGCGTTCGCTTGTCCTCGCGATAGGCGGCTCGCTCCGCCCTCCTCTCCTCCCTCTCCGTCCTTCTCTCGGCGAAGAACTGTTGCTCGTTGATGATGTCTTGCGAGAAGTGTTGGCGCCACAATGCCAACGCTTCCTCGTCCATCCCGGCCAGGCTGAGACGGCGCTCCCGCCTCCGGTTCTTGCGATGATCCTCGTCGGTGATAAGTCGCGAGGGAGGCGCCAACTCCTGCGCCCACTCCCGCGTCGTCATGTTTGGGAAGTTCATCTCCCAACGGGAGTGCCGGAGCCGCCACGCCGCAACATAGTACACGCGGGCGCCCTCATGGGCGATGTCGAAGGTGCCGAGGCGGAGGCGTACATCGCCGGACCGAATCTCGATGGAGTAGGTGCCGGACGTGCGCACGCGGATGCCGCGGTAGCCCGAAGCTCCCCGGCGGCGCATATGTAGACACTGCATACGAAATTGTTGGCTTGGGGATGAAGAATAGATGAATGGCCACCTCATCAATAACTAATATTTTGATTGATCCAAGACTGAAAGCATGCTTCTCAACCATTTGACACAAGCTTGCGACATTAGCTACAATTATCGCAGGTGGCTCTGCCTGCAAACAGGACAACATTGTTAGCAGGTTGACAGCACATGAGATAAGAAAACTACATCAACAATGGCACTCTTTATATATGTTTAATACAAAGAAATTATAGATGAATATGCATATCTGCCAAGCAAATTTTCCTTCCTAACTGCCAATGCAACATAAGAGGGACCCTAAACTTACTATCGACATGAGTATGATTAGGTGACATAATAAAGGTTTGCAAAACACACACCGAAACCACAATATATGCTTGACAAGTTCAGATCTCTTGTGCTCTAACAAGATGATTAGATAGCTATATACATGAAACTAAAATTTTGGAGCATGATTGTCTGCAAGCCGATACCGGATACAACTGTCACGCTATCTGGTCATTTGATACAAGAATGATGCCTGCTGCAACAACATGGTTCATTACCTGCTATGGTAGCATTCAACTTCTTTTCGTTTTTTTTTAAACAGAAACCTAGCTTTATTAACATACAGGTGCAGCTAGATCACTAGCCACCAGAGAAGATACAATGTCAGGAACAACATCATGCCAATGAAAGGTAACTCCCTGGGCCATATGGGCACCATCGATTTACAAGCACTTTAAAATCGACAAAGCTAGAAATAAGAAGAAATTTTGCCTCCCGAAAGAGGACTCCGTTGCAAGCAGTGTCCAATTCATTGGAAAGAAGAGAGCACTGTCGAGTCCGTTTCAATGATGATACGCCCAAGCCCAACTTCAGCCGCTAGGTAGCTAGTTTAGCTTCATCTGCTCCAAGAAGTTCTTCCCCTCGAGCTTGGTCGCGAAGAAGATCTTCATGAAGCTCTCAAGGTCCAACGTCTTGTACGCATCGCCTTCATGTCCGGTCATCTCCGTCAGAGGACCTATCATGGTGTCGATGTTTGGGAATTGGAACGCCGCGATCGACAGCCGTTCTTCCTTTGGGTTGACGACAGCCCGGTGCTCGATGCTCCTGTACCTCCCGTTCGTCAAGACCTGTCCTTGTCAAAGCAAAACAAACAACGAGAAATGGATTTATTTGGTTGATGATATGCCAATTCTGCAAAATCTAGTTAACATATGGTCGCGCCATACAGTCTCTAACATCTGATCACCGGCAGACAGCAGCACCAAATCGGTGTTCGATTATTGCGACTGCGCGTGCTCACCTCAAACATATCTCCGATATTGACGACGAAAGCGCCCGAGACGGGGTTGACAGGAAGCCAGCTGCCGTTCCTCTTGATCTGCAGGCCCTGGACATGATTCACTTGGAGGACAAGTGTCAGGAGGTTAGCGTCGGAGTGAGGGGACAGGCCAACGACTTTCTCTGGTTGTGCGCACGGGGGGTAGTAGTTTATTCTGACTTTCTGCATTCCACGGGTGCATTTCTCGGCGAGCGCCTCTCGTTTCAGCCCCAAGTTCTTGGCCATCGTAGCCAAAAGGGAGTCTGATACATCCTTCACCGCACCAGAATATCTATCCAGCGCCGATCTGAATGAGACGACGAAAAAGCATCATTCCATTGTAACTAAGAATCTGAAGAAATGAAGGAGAATATATGGCAATCTAGCTACATACCTGAAGGTAGCAGGCTGGTCAGGCCAGAACTTGGTGTTCCTCATCTCAGGTGGCTGTGTGTAGAGGAAGAGCATGTCGGCCCAGTCGAGCTTCTGATCCTCGGAGACGACGAATAGTTGACCGTAGCCTTCTAGCTGCCCTTGCTCCTGAGCGAATCGCTTCTTCGTCTCTTCGGGTAGCTGGAAGAATTGCTGGATGTTGACCTTCATGCTCTCGACCACATCATCTGGGACACTGTGGTTAACTAACTGCAAAAAAACGTGAGAGCAAACTAGCTAGTATCAGGATGATCAGGCATACATATATAGTATACCAGAGGAAATCAACTGCGAGCCAAGCCAACAAACGAACTAACCTGGAAGAAGCCCCAGTCCTGGCAGGCTCTGTGGAGGCGTGCAGACTCCTCGCCGCCATGGTCCAGCTCCAGCAGAAGCCTTTGGTGGTCGATGATGGGGATCTGAGCCTCGCCATCGCCGTCGCCAGTGACCGCTTCTGCTGCCGCCTCTGGCCGGAGATACCTCAGCGGCACATCGTCTCCGCCGGTGGCAGCCACCAAGGCCTGCACACTCGGGACCGGGAGAGATCCCATCTCTTGCCGCTTGCTCTTGATAATTGAGATGCCCCTGGTTCCCCGGATACTGGACTCTTCTGTTCTGGCTACCTCATGTCTTTTGGAATATATATACAGATGGTAGCCAACGACACGCATCATCCAGAGATATAATATTCAGAAAATCAGTCCAGCTACAATCATAGAAACAGAAAACTGCCAACTTGCAAGTTTTCTCATTCTTTTATTTTTCTGAGGATCAACTTCCATTCTTATCTTATTTTCTGGGAATCAACTTTTTTCACACCGGATAGAAACTAATAATTATATACATACAGCAGGATCTGGTCCACTACAGTTGGAGAAAGAAGTAGGTATCTCATTATATACATACACAACAGGATCTGGTCCACTACAACTTCAATATGTATCATCTAAAACCAGAGCATGGAAATGACCAAAAAGGAGAGCAATCAGAGATGACAAAATTAGTATTACTTTTATCAATTTAAAAGTAAGCAATATGCATATACAGACACAAAATCAGTAAATGTGCAATATGAACACCATTAAGTCAAAGTAGTACTCAAATGCTTTATCGTCCAGTCCCCGGTCTTCACCTGTGAATCACCCTATTATTTGTAAGTTCATATTTATCGAACGACCAATTGAAAAACCCATATATATCAAGAACTGATCCATTCTTTGCCACCTCAGCTGCTCAAGGAAAGCAGCATGCATACATATAAGCCCGAAAACCGCGGGTCATGACTTTTTGGTGGGGATGGCGTGTGGCGGGCAAGTCGGTGTGCTTGGTTGCTTCCATCGATCACCACAATATAAATTGGTGGTTGTGCGTAATTAAATACTTCTACGGATAAGTAGAGCTTGATCTGCACTTCTTCTGACCAATTGCAAAGTCCAAAGTCAACTGTCAAATATTGCTACAGCTCCAATATTCTTCAAAGACTATTTAGCCATGCCTAATTAGAAATACTTGCTCCAGCTAGCAGTAGCTCTGCACCACATAATGTTTTTTTTTTGTTTGACGTATAATAATGGGGACAGCTTACAAACCAAATCTTGTTGACTTTGCACGTTAACACAGATGGCTCATCTTTATTTCTTACCACAATATATATAAACTGATGGTTGTACTACTTAATAAAATACTTCTAAAGGTCTTGATCTGCACTTCTTCAACCAATAGCAATTTTTCAGAAGTCAACTACCCAATCGTGCATCAGCTCAGCACTGGTAACCTTTCTAGGAGTAGAAAATTAGCTGAGCCTAACTAGAAACAAGTAACTCTCCAGCTGGTTGTACATCAACTGATCATTGTTGTTTTCGGGGCTGATGCTCCTGTACCTCCCATTTGAAAGGATCCGCACTCCTCAGCGAAGCAAAACATATAAACAAAATCAGGTTTATTCAGTTGATTAATTCTACAAATTCTTAGCGTATGGCACCAGGCACTCTATCATAATATATGTTCATCAGCAGACAGCAGCATTGAGTTCACGGTTACCTCAAAGATATCCCCAATGTTGACGATGAGAGCGCCCTCGACAGGCCTGACAGGGAACCAGCTGCTGTTCCTCTTGATCTGCAGGCTGCCAGGCCTTGGACATGGTTCACCTGGAGGACAAGGGTCAGGAGATCAAGCTGGCGACTTTGTTTGCCTGGGGGCATGGGGGGTAGTAGTTCATCCTGACAGACTTCACTCCGCCGAGGCACCTGTCTGCAATCACTTCTTGCTCCAGACCCAAATTCTCCGCCATCGTGGCTAAAAAGGAATCTGCTACAATCCTTCACAGCGCCATAGTATCTATCCAGCGTCGATCTGAAGGAGATTCAAAGTGCAACAGCACGTGTGACAGGTTTGCAGTTGACACTTGAGCCTAGAAATGATGTCTTTTTCTAATAAATTCCGTTTTCTACCCAATTTGCCCTCCCAAGTCCCAACTCCCAAGTAGAAGTAGGGCAAAACAATAAAGGAGACAAGAACAAAGTTCCAATTCATCATCGGAATGAAGGTTGAACGGTAACGAGACAGCTACAGGTGACTGAAGAATCACAATGACAATAATACCTGAAGCTAGCAGGCTTATCAGGCCAGAACTTGGTGTTCCTGCTCTCAGGTGGCAGAGTGTAGAGGCAAAGCATGTAAGCCCAGCCGAGCTTCTGATCCTCTGAGACGACGAACAGCTGACCGTAGCCTTCCAGTTCAGCTGCCCTCGCTGCTGCGCGAACCGTTTCTTCGTCTCTGCGGGTGACCCAAATATGTTTTCACAAGTTCAGTTCTCTTGTGCTCTAACAAGTCAGCTAGCTATCATCCCCTCCCCCCCTCTTGCTGTGTAGCCTGCACATTATCATAAAGATATTTGAAGACATATATAGATGGATAGAATGATAGATAGAAGCAAATAAACAAACATGTAGGCGGCATGGACCTGGAAGAAGACGGCCTCGCTGTGGCCGCAGGCGGCGCAGCGGGGGAGGGCGGGGTCGGAAGCCACGTCCTGCAGGGTCTGCGTGCGCTCCCCGGACGGCCTCATGGTGCACCGTGTTGCGGTAGACGCAGTTGTCGCCGGCGACCTCTGGACCAAGCAAGCAAGAATAATTGGTGGAGAGATAAAATCGCGGCAGGCGAAGAGGAGCGCGTGCCGCTCCTTCTCCTCCTTGGGGTACAGGATCAGGATGTTGCTGCGGCCACCAATCACCGGTTTGAATTTCGTTTGTTTTAATCAAATCGATCGTTTGAAGGAAGGCGGGGATGGTGGCAGGGAGGGAGGGAGGGGCGTGCGTGCGCGCGGCAGAACTTCATGGCGCTCATGTCGGCCGCGGCGGAGTTGGGTTCGAGGAGCCAAGGGCGTGTTTGGTACTTTGGTTGCCTGAGGCCCAAACCCAACCAGGCATGCACACCAAGAAAACGTGCTGTTTGGTTGGCTGCGTACACCGTTGGTCCTGCATTGAAAGTTAAAGCACCTTTGGGCCTGGCTCGACAGTTTTGCGAGCCAGACCGAGGTGAGCGCAAGCAAGTGGGCCCTGGCACGAGTGGAGACGGGAGGGATGCCAGGTGATTATGTGATCTCTTCTTCATTGTCTCAAAAAAATGTGATCTTTTCTTCAACCTCCATTAAGCTTCTCTCTAATCTCATCTCTTCCTTGTTCCTCTGATCTACACAACGGTGCTTCGATTCGAGGTAAGCTCTAACGAAAAAGATGCACCTCAATGCTACGGTTCCATTCGGACGATCGGTTCGTAGTTTCGTCGGCCGGAAGTTCTTTATTTCGTATTCCCATTTGGAGCTATTTTGCACAAATTTTGTCAGATTCGTCGTGGACGATTGATCGTTTGAAATTTCCTTTGACCAGCAGCCTAATCTCGCAGTTCCGCACAACATTCGTGTTGTAAGTTTTTGGTTTCGATGATCGTAGCTTCATCTCTCCTTGAACAGCAGTCTAGTGCACTCACACCGCCACGTCGAGCTCCTTTGTCCTCTGCTCAGAGCCCTCCTATTCGTCCCTCTCGACGTCGACGCCCTTCCCCTTGATCTCCTTGCCCGCTTCCTGCTACACTAGAGTCGTTTCCGACGTCACTCATCTCGGCGTACTCTTTGTCCTCCTCCTACTGCACTGACACTGCAATGGCGTGCACACTGCTTTCTTCTGTCCTCTGCCTCCGTGCACACTGCAGTTCGCCGCGCCGCCGATGGGGTCGATCATCTTGGCCTCCTCTCAGCCTCCTCTCTCTCGTCCCACTACACTGGAGTCGTTTCTGGCGTCAATCATCTCAGCCTCCTCTCTCGTCCTACTGCATGGACGATACCGTGGTGCGAGCACTGCATTCTCCTCTATCCACTGTCTTGGTGCGAGCACCGCAACTAGTTCGCCGACAGTGTCGCTCGCCCACGACTCCATGCTCGTCATGTCAGACACGGCGCCACGGCCACTATCCACCGCAGTCGCCATGGTCAGGCGCACACTGCATTTCTTCTCCCCCTTCCTCTGCTAGCTCTTAACCATGTGTGCTATGTGCAAGTGCTAGCTCTTAATCATACCCCATGCGGGCAACCAAACAGCGTATAGTTGTATGCACTGAGACAATGCAGGCAACCAAACAACATACCAAAGTTGATCCCCTAATCCAGGAAGTCCATCTGGAGGCAACCAAACAACTTGTAGATGTCGCATATGAGGCTGTTTTTCCAGAGCCAAGCTGAGTGGAGAGGGGTATACAACGCAGGTACTGTAGCCGACGGCAACCAAACATGCCCCAAGCGTTTCCGGTGACTTCCTCCTCCTTAGTCCCAGATCAGTCTCTTCTCTTTTTCTTTTATTTTGCCCTTTTTTGAGGATATCAGTCTCATCTTTTCTTTTCGCCCACACGCCATATATTTTAGTACATAGGGGTAGTACATAACCCAGCAGGGGAGAAATAAGAAGAAGAAGAAAAACTAGAATTACAAGCCATGGCCTATCTCTAAGAGCTGAGCAAACATGCCTAAAAGTAGGTTCAACTAGAAAGTTTAGAGCCTGATGTGCACAACAAGACTTGAATGCATACTGCAAGGTCACGACTACTTGAAAAATGTATTGTAGTTTGGAAAGACAGGTGACCTGAAAGGATTTGAGCTACTAGCCGGAGGCCGGAATCATGAGCTGACATACATAGATCAGAAACAGTGAGCAGCATGAATGCAAAAGCTCGGGTAATCCAAAGTTATGAGCTTCTGGATGAAATGACAATTGAATTGCCTATGAGCTTGATTGTGTCATGCAAAGACAGGTTCTGTAGATGAGTTCAACACCTGGTGAGCACAATGTGCAATCCCATTCGAACTCATGGATATATGGAACATGCTTGGGGTTTCTCTGTCAGAATTGTAATGAAAGGCCGCTAAATGTTGCGTGATATCCCACCGAGAAGAAGGGGTGTTGATGTATTCTTGGAGTACTCTTTCGATCTGGAAGCAAGGAAATTCGGTTCGTGGAAGAGCCAAATGCAATGCTTCTCAAGCAGTGGCAGAGACAGGGGCAGCAATAGCCTGGCCCCCCTAACACGTTCCATCTAAGCCTAATATGCATATATATGTAGATGTGATTATTTGCTACTAAATTAGTGTATTTTGATCCACCGACCCTCCCCAACGAGGATTAGTAACACTTGGCCTACCTCATCTGATTTTCCTTGCTCCGTCGCTGTTCTCGAGTACTCCGTCCCATATATGGCAACCATTTGGTACTTGTGTATATTACACTTTCGATCATCCTCTACAACGCAATGAAAAGTTGGATGTCAAAATTTATTTTGCATTGTCTGGGAATCTTTGTTCGAATGCAGGGTGACGGGTCTTCTCAACACGTGTTGGCACGGGCCGCCAGTGACGACGACTTGACACGCAGCCGACTAGGATTCCACAAACTGTCGGGGAGGCGAGGATGACATCGTGGCGGGTGCGGTTGCCATGGATGATTCTTCCTGGCTACTGGTGACTTTCGTCTGGTGACGGTGTCCTAAAT
>LR738714.1:785826195-785941055 GCA_902687465.1 Secale cereale
GGGGGGGGGGGTACTAACCTACCAGGCATGTTGTCCTAGGATGGGTCGATGGGCCCTCAAGCTGGAATTACATGACCGACCTCTAAGAGCTGAGCAAACATGCCTAAAAGTAGGTTCAACCAGAAAGTTTAGAGCCTAATGTGCACAACAAGACTTGAATGCATACTGCAAGGTCACTACCACTTGAAAATGTATTGTAGTTTGGAAGGACAGGTGACCTGAAAGGATTTGAGCTGCTAGCCGGAGGCCTGAATCAAGAGCTGACATACATAGATCAGAAACAGTGAGCAGCGTGAATGCAAAAGCTCGGGCAATCCAAAGTAATGAGCTTCTGGATGAAATGACAATTGAATTGCCTATGAGCTTGATTGTGTCATGCAAAGACAGGTTCTGTAGATGAGTTCAACACCTGGTGAGCACAATGTGCAATCCCATTCAAACTCCTGGATATATGGAGCATGCTTGGGGTTGCTCGGTTAGAATTGTAATGAAAGGCCGCTAAATGTTGCATGATATCCCACCGAGAAGAAGGGGTGTTGATGTGTTCTTGGAGTACTCTTTCGATCTGGAAGCAAGGAAATTCGGTTCGTGGAAGAGCCAAACGCAATGCTTCTCAATCAGTGGCAAAGACAGGGGCAACAGTGGCCTGGCCCCCCTAACACCTTCCATCTAAGCCTAATATGTATATATATGAAGATGTGATTATTTGCTACTAAATTAGTGTATTTTGATCCACCGACCCTCCCCAACGAGGATTAGTAACACTTGGCCCACCTCATCTGATTTTCCTGGCTCCGTCACTGTTCTCAAGTACTCCTTCCCATATATAGCAACCATTTGGTACTTGTGTATATTACACTTTTGATCATCTTCTACAACGTAATGAAAAGTTGGATGTCAAAATTTCTTTTGCATTGTCTGGGAATCTTTGTTTGAATGCAGGGTGACGAGTCTGCTCAACACATGTTGGCATGGGCTGCCAGTGACGACGACTTGTCACGCAGCCGACTAGGATTCCACAAACTGTCGGGTAGGCGAGGATGACATTGATATGTCTCCAACGTATCTATAATTTTTATTGTTCCATGCTATTATATTATCCTTCTAGGATGTTTTATTGGATTTATTATACACTTTTATATTATTCTTTGGACTAACCTATTAACCCAGAGCCCAGTGCCAGTTTATGTTTTTCTCCTGTTTTAGGGTTTCGCAGAAAAGGAATATCAAACGGAGCCCAGTTGACCTGAAACTCAACGGAGGAAGTTTTTGGACCTAAAGAATCCCAGGAAGTGCCGGAGGGGGACGAGAGGACCCACGGGCTGCCCACGAGCCCCCCCTGCCTCGTGGACTGCCCGGAGACCCCCTTTGCTTGGCCCCGACTCCAACACCTCCTATATATACTGAAACCTCCGGAAAATAACCTAGATCGGGAGTTCCACCACCGAAAGCCTCTGTTGCCACCAAAAAAAATCTAGACCCGTTCTAGCACCCTGCTGGAGGGGGAATCCCTCTTCGGTGGCCATCTTCATCATCCCGGCGCTCTCCGTGACGAGGAGGGAGTAGTCCACCCTCGGGGGTTGAGGGTATGTACCATTAGCTATGTGTTTGATCTCTCTCTCTCTCTCTCTCTCTCTCTTTCTCTCTCTCTCTCTCTCTCTCTCTCTCTCTCTCTCGTGTTCTTGAGATAGCACGATCTTGATGTATCGCGAGCTTTGCTATTATAGTTGGATCTTATGATGCTTCTCCCCCTCTACTCTCTTGTGACGAATTGAGTTTTCCCTTCGAAGTTATCTTATCGGATTGAGTCTTTAAGGATTTGAGAACACTTGATGTATGTCTTGCATGTGCTTATCTGTACTGACAATGGGATATCACATGATCCAGTTGATATATGTTTTGGTGATCAACTTGCTGGTTCCGTGACCTTGGGAATCAATGCATAGGGGTTGGCACACGTTTTCGTCTTGACTCTCCGGTAGAAACTTTGGGGCACTCTTTGAAGTACTTTGTGTTGGTTGAATAGATGAATCTGAGATTGTGTGATGCATATCGTATAATCATGCCCACGGATACTTGAGGTGACAATGGAGTATCTAGGTGACATTAGGGTTTTGGTTGATTTGTGTCTTAAGGTGTTATTCTAGTATGAACTCTATGTTAGATCGAACGGAAAGAATAGCTTCGTGTTATTTTACTACAGACTCTTGAATAGATCAATCAGAAAGAATAACTTTGAGATGATTTCGTACCCTACCATAATCTCTTCGTTTGTTCTCCGTTATTAGTTACTTTGGAGTGACTCTTTGTTGCATGTTGAGGGCTAGTAATATGATCCAATTATGTTATCCTTGTTGAGAGAACTTGCACTAGTGAAAGTATGAACCCTAGGCCTTGTTTCCTATCATTGCAACACCGTTTATGCTCACGTTTACCACTTGCTACCTTGATTTTTTTATATTTTCTTATTACAAAAACCTATATCTACCATCCATATTGCACTTGTATCACCATCTCTTCGCCGAACTAGTGCACCTATACAATTTACCATTGTATTGGGTGTGTTGGGGACACAAGAGACTCTTTGTTATTTGGTTGCAGGGTTGCTTGAGAGAGACCATCTTCATCCTACGCCTCCCATGGATTGATAAACCTTAGGTCATCCACTTGAGGGAAATTTGCTACTGTCCTACAAACCTCTGCACTTGGAGGCCCAACAACGTCTACAAGAAGAAGGTTGCGTAGTAGACATCAAGCTCTTTTCTGGCGCCGTTGCCGGGGAGGTGAGTGCTTGAAGGTATATCTTTAGATCTTGCAATCGAATCTTTTAGTTTCTTGTTTTATCACTAGTTTAGTTTATAAAAGAAAAGTACAAAAAAATGGAATTAAGGTTACCTCTGGGCCTGGCTCGGCAGTTTTGCAAGCCAGACCGAGGCGAGCGCAAGCGAGCGGGCGCTGGCACGAGTGGAGACGGGAGGGATGCTAGGTGATTATGTGAGGTCTTCTTCAACCTCCAGTAAGCTTCTCTCTAATCTCATCTCTTCCTTGTTCCTCTGATCTACACAACGGTGCTTCGATTCGAGGTAAGCTGGAAGAACTGTTGGATGTTGACCTTCATGCTCTCGACCACATCGTCTCGGACACTATGGTTAACTAACTGCAAACAAACAGGAGAGCAATTCTAGCTAGTATCAGGATGACGAGGCATATATAGTACCAGAGGAAATCAATTGTCTTTGCTTAGGTGCTCTTGTTGCGTCAAGCGGCGTACTTACTTAGCACAAACCCCCTATGGTGTGAAAACCTAACAAAAAAGGGCCTACTTATTGACATCAAACCCCCTTGAGTTTTGAAAGATGACAAAAAAGGGCCTAATTTTTGACAAGTCATGAGAATTCTAGTTAGAAATTTTGGCAGCATAACGCGTGGGATGGAAATTTGAGAAGCATCGAAATAATTGTACTATATATCACATAATATTGTTGCGAGTAGAGATACAACAAGTTGCCACAATGATCCATCAACAATACCACCAGGATGGATGGTATCTAAGAGCTACCTACCTACCTACTCCAGTGCATCCATCCTACCAACACAACACAAGGGTCACCTCCCTCTGCTTCTCCCAGGTTCCCTGCTTCAGTCCAGTACCGCGCCCTCCATCGCCTCGCAACGCCTGCGGGCCTCCTCCACCAGCCGCCGTCGTCAGCGCCCCTGTCTCCCGCCATGGAGCCGAGCTCCGAGCTGCTGCTGCCATGGCCATCTCTTCCGGCCAGCTGCTGCTGCTGTCGCTGCCATGGCCTCGTCGCCCCCTTGCTGCTGCCGTGCGCTGTGTTTTTGTGTTGCCTGTGCTGTTATTTTGCCAAGTACCACGACGGGCCTCGAAGAGTCCGGTTTTGGCAAGACCGACGACGCTCCTATACAACTACATGGCCGAGACCAAGACCGGCAAGTGATGGCTTCTCGCCCCTCGTTGGTTACCCCAAGTGGAAGGTTTGAGATGCAGTGTAGCGGAAGTTTTCCCTTGGCAATACCAAGGATCGATTTCCCTGAGACTCCCAGTTTCAACAAGAAGGTGTCAACTGCTAACGGCGCCAGATATTAGCAATCAACGTGGACCTGCACACAGATACAAATAACTTTGCTCCCAACGAGTACAGAGAGGTTGTCAATCCCTCCGGCCTTGTAGTTTACAAAGGATCAAACACAAGTGATAATAGTGATAGGTATAATTGCAATACTGAGTAAAAACAGAAAGTAAATAGCGGATGTGATCAATGATGGTAATATGGACCGGAGTCCCATGATGTTCACTAGTGATGTCTCTCTCCCAAAAGACGATAAAACTGCTATGTGAGGTAAACGAATTACAGTTGGGCAATTGACAGGACCATGTGCGCAAACCAATGCTGACTAAGTTGCAAGAAAGGTAGAGGTTCAAAGCATGGGCGGTACGCCAAGGTAAGTAGACCGAAATCCATCTGCATCTACTACTAATCATCCACCTTGAGATATCTATCCAGAACATCTCGCTGGTATTAAGTTGCGAGTCCCACCCATAGTGTAATCTCAAAGCAACAGACAACTGCATTAAAAGAACTTTGCGTAAAGTAAACAATCCTTGCACCCGCGGGCACAAGCACCGTTGTTTTCCCCCTTGTGGCAACAACACATCCCCTAGACTCATGTTTCTGTCACTCAAGCTAGTCATCGAGGGGCATGAACCCACAATCAAGCATAACGTTCCCTCTTGGAATCACTACCTACTACTTGGCCAAAGCAATAAATAACAACGGAGAACATGCAAGAATTACTTACGAACATAAATATAAAAGAGGTGAATCAAATATATTACTCAAACACAATCTGAACATAATCTCACAATCCATCGGATCCCAGCAAACTCATCATAGCAACAACATAAGGATTACATATGTGCCTCGATCATGTAGGGCAGCTCACGAGGACTAATTAGTGAAGCACAAGAACAGGAGGAGAACATCACATAGCTACTGGTCATGGACCCATGGTCCAAGGGAGACTACTCATAACTCATCCGGGAGGCGTCCATGTGAAGGAAATATGCCCTAGAGGCAATAATAAAGTTGTTATTTATATTTCCTTATATCATGATAAATGTTTATTATTCATGCTAGAATTGTATTAACCGGAAACTTAGTACATGTGTGAATACATAGACAAAACAGAGTGTCCCTAGTATGCCTCTACTAGACTAGCTCATTGATCAAAGATGGTTATGTTTCCTAACCATAGACATGAGTTGTCATTTGATCAACGGGATCACATCATTAGGAGAATGATGTGATGGACTAGACCCATCCATTAGCATATCACTTTGATCGTTTAGTTTTACTGCTATTGCTTTCTTCATGACTTATACATGTTCCTATGACTATGAGATTAGGCAACTCCCGAATACCGTAGGAACACCTTGTGTGCTATCAAACGTCACAACGTAACTGGGTGATCATAAAGATGCTCTACAGGTGTCTCCGAAAGTATTCGTGGTGTTGGCATAGATCAAGATTAGGATTTGTCACTCCGAGTGTCGGAGAGGTATCTCTGGGCCCTCTCGGTAACACACATCATAATAAGCCTTGCAAGCAAAAGACTAATGAGTTAGTCACGAGATGATGTGTTACGGAACGAGTAAAGAGACTTGCCGATAACGAGATTGAACTAGGTATAGAGATACCGACGATCGAATCTCGGGCAAGTAACATACCGATGACAAAAGGAACAACGTATGTTGTTATGCGGTTTGACTGATAAATATCTTCGTAGAATATGTAGGAGCCAATATGAGCATCCAGGTTCCGCTATTGGTTATTGATGGGAGATGAGTCTCGGTCATGTCTACATAGTTCTCGAACCCGTAGGGTCCGCACGCTTAACGTTTGATGACGATCGGTATTATGAGTTTATGAGTTTTGATGTACCGAAGGTAGTTCGGAGTCCCGGATGAGATCACGGACATGACGAGGAGTCTCGGAATGTCCGAGACATAAAGATTGATATATTGGACGACTATATTCGGACACCGGAAGTGTTCCGGAAAAGTTTCGGATTTAACTGGATTGCCGGAGGGGGTTACCGGAACCCCCCATGAAGGGGGATGGTCCATAGTGGGCCTTGAGGAAAGAAGAGAGGCAACCCATAGAGGCTGGCCGGCGCCCCACCAGGGAATCCTAGTTGGACTAGGATTGGGGGGCGCCACCTCTCCCTCTTTTTCCTTTCCCTCTCTTCCTTCTTGGTGGACTCCTACTAGGAATAGGATTGCAATCCTATTCCTAGTAGGATTGCATCCCTAGCCGCGCCATAGGAGGCCGGCCAACCCTCCCCCCTTGCTCTTTTATATACGGGGCAGGGGGGCAACCAAAGACACACAAGTTGAATTGTTCCAGCCGTGTGCGGTGCCCCCCTCCACAGAAACACACCTCGGTCATACCGTTGCAGTGCTTAGGCGAAGCCCTGCGCCGGTAGATACATCATATCCGTCACCACGCCGTCGTGCTGACGAAACTCTCCCGTGAAGCTCAACTGGATCAAGAGCTCGTGGGACGTCATCAAGCTGAACGTGTGCTGAAGGCGGAGGTGCCGTATGTTCGGTGCTTGATCAGTTGAATCGCGAAGAAGTTCGACTACATCAACCGCGTCACTTGACGCTTCCGCTTCCGGTCTACGAGGGTACGTAGACACACTCTTCCCTCTCGTTGCTATGCATCTGGTAGATAGATCTTGCGTGATCGTAGGAAATTTTTTAAATACTACGTTCCCCAACAGTGGTATCAGAGCCAGGTTTATGCGTAGATGATATGCACGAGTAGAACACAATGAGTTGTGGGCGATACTAGTCATACTGCTTACCAGCATGTCATACTTTGCTTTGGCGGTATTGTGAGATGAAGCGGCCCGGACCGACATTACGCGTACGCTTACGCGAGACTGGTTTCACCGTTATGAGCACTCGTTGCTTAAAGGTGACTGGCGGGAGGCTGTCTCTCTCACTTTAGCTGAATCAAGTGTGGCTACGCCCGGTCCTTGTGAAGGTTAAAACAGCACATACTTGATGAAACATCGTTGTGGTTTTGTATGCGTAGGTAAGAACGGTTCTTGCTAAGCCCGTAGCAGCCACGTAAAACTTGCAACAACAAAGTAGAGGACGTCTAACTTGTTTTTGCAGGGCATGTTGTGATGTGATATGGTCAAGACATGATGAGTTATACGGTTTTGTATGAGATGATCATGTTTTGTAATGTTATCGGCAACTGGAAGGAGCCATATGGTTGTCGCTTTATTGTATGAAATGCAATCGCCATGTAATTGCTTTACTTTATCACTAAGCGGTAGCGATAGTCGTAGAAGCAATAGTTGGCGAGACGACAACGATGCTACGATGGAGATCAAGGTGTCGCGCCGATGACGAAGGTGATCATGACGGTGCTTTGGAGATGGAGATCAAAAGCACAAGATGATGATGGCCATATCATGTCACATATTTTGATTGCATGTGATGTTTATCTTATTATGCTTCTTATTTTGCTTAGAACGACGGTAGCATTATAAGATGATCCCTTACTAAATTTCAAGGTATAAGTGTTCTCCCTGAGTATGCACCGTTGCTAAAGTTCGTCGTGCCGAGACACCACGTGATGATCGGGTGTGATAAGCTCTACGTTCAAATACAACGGGTGTAAGCCAGTTTTGCACACGCAGAATACTCGGGTTAAACTTGACGAGCCTAGCATATGCAGATATGGCCTCGGAACACTGGAGACCGAAAGGTCGAGCGTGAATCATATAGTTGATATGATCAACATAAGATGTTCACCATTGAAACTACTCCATCTCACATGATGATCGGACATGGTTTAGTTGATTTGGATCACGTGATCATTTAGATGACCGGAGGGATGTCTATCTAAGTGGGAGTTCTTAAGTAATATGATTAATTGAACTTTAATTTATCATGAACTTAGTCCTGGTAGTATTAGCATATCTATGTTGTAGATCAATAGCTCGCGATGTTGCTCCACGTTTATTTTTTATATGTTCCTAGAGAAAACTAAGTTGAAAGATGTTAGTAGCAATGATGCGGAATTGTTCCGTGATCTAGGGATTATCCTCATTGCTGCACAGAAGAATTATGTCCTTGATGCACCGCTAGGTGACAGACCTATTGCAGGAGCAGATGTAGACGTTATGAACGTTTTGACAAAAGCTCGATATGATGACTACTTGATAGTTTAGTGCACCATGCTTTACGGCTTATAACCGGGACTTCAAAAACGTTTTGAAACGCCACGGAGCATATGAGATGTTCCAAGAGTTGAAATTAGTATTTCATACTCATGCCCGTGTCGAGAGGTATAAGACCTCTGACAGTACTTTGCCTACAAGATGGAGGAGAATAGCTCAACTAGTGAGCATGTGCTCAGATTGTCTGGGTAGTACAATTGCTTGAATCAAGTAGGAGTTAATCTTCCAGATAAGATAGTAATTAACAAAGTTCTCTAGACACTATCACCAAGTTAGTAGAACTTCGTGATGAACTATAATATGCAAGGGATGACGAAAGTAATTCCCGAGCTCTTCACGATGCTGAAATCGGCGAAGGTAGAAATCAAGAAAGAGCATCAAGTGTTGATGGTTAACCAGACCACTTGTTTCAAGTAAAGGGCAAAGGGATAGAAGGGGAACTTCAAGAAGAATGACAAGCAAGTTGTCACTCCCGTGAAGAAACCCAAAGCTAAACTCAAGCCTGAAACTAAGTGCTTCTACTGCAAAGGAAATGGTCACTAGAAGTGGAACTGCCCTAGATATTTGGCGGATAAGAAGGATGGCAAAGTGAACAAAGGTATATTTGATATACAGATTATTGATGTGTATTTTACTAGTGTTCATAGCAACCCCTCGGTATTTGATACTGGTTCAGTTGCTAAAGAGTAGTAACTCGAAATGGGAGTTGCATAATGAACAGAAACTAGTTAAAGGATGAAGTGACGATGTGTATTGGAAGCAATTCCAAGATTGATATGATCATCATCGCACACTCCCTATACTTTCGGGATTAGTGTTGAACCTAAATAAGTGTTATTTGGTGTTTGTGTTGAGCATGAATATGATTTGATCATGTTTATTGCAATACGGTTATTCATGTAAGTTAGAGAATAATTGTTGTTCTGTTTACATGAATAAAACCTTCTATGGTCATACACCCAATGAAAATAGTTTGTTGGATCTCGATCATGTGATACACATATTCATAATATTGAAGCCAAAAGATGCAAGGTTAATAATGATAGTGCAACTTATTTGTGGCACTGCCGTTTAGGTCATATTGGTGTAAAGCGCATGAAGAAACTCCATAGTGATGGACTTTTTGGAATCACTTGATTATGAATCACTTGGTGCTTTCGAACCATGCCTCATGGGCAAGATGACTAAAACTCCGTTCTTCGGAACTGTGGAGCGAGCAACAGAGTTGTTGGAAATCATACATACTGATGTATGCAGACCAATGAGTGTTGAAGCTCACAGCGGGAATCGTTATTTTCTGACCTTCACTGATGATTTGAGCAGATATGGGTATATCTACTTAATGAAGCACAAGTCTGAAACATTTGAAAAGTTCAAAGAATTTCATAGTGAAGTGGAGAATCATCGTAACAAGAAAATAAGAGTTTCTACGATATGATCATAGAGGTAAAATATTTGAGTTAGCGAGTTTGGCCTTCAGTAAAAACAATGTGAAATAGTTTCACTACTCACGCCACCTGGAACACCACAGTGTAATGGTGTGTCCGAACGTCATAACCGTACTTTATTAGATATGGTGCGATCGATGATGTCTCTTACCGATCTACCACTATTGCTTTTGGGGTTATGCATTAGAGACAGCTACATTCACGTTAAATAGGGCACCATCTAAATCCGTGGAGATGACACCGTATGAACTGTGGTTTGACGAGAAACCTAAGCTGTCATTTCTTTAAGTTTGGCACTGCGATGCTTATGTGAAAGAGTTTCAACATGATAAGCTCGAACCCAAATCAGAGAAGTAAATCTTCATAGGATACCCAAAAAGAAATTGTTGGGTACACCTTCTATCACAGATCCTAATGCAAGGTCTTTGTTGCTAAGAGTGGATCCTTTCTAGAGAAGGAGTTTCTCTCGAAAGAAGTGAGTGGGAGGAAAGTAGAACTTGATGAGGTACTTGTACCTTCTCCCGAATTGGAAAGGTAGTACATCACAGAAACTCGTTCCAGTGATTCCTACACCAATTAGTGAGGAAGCTAATGATGATGATCATGAAACTTCAGATCAAGTTTCTGCTGAACTTCGTAGATCGACCAGAGTTCGTTCCGCACCAGAGTGGTACGGCAACCCAGTTCTGGAAGTCATGTTACTAGACCATGATGAACCTACGAACTATGAGGAAGCGATGATGAGCCCAGATTCCGCAAAATGGCTTGAGACCATGAAATCTGAGATGGGATCCATGTATTAGAACAAAGTATGGACTTTGGTTGACTTGCCCGATGATCGGCAAGCCATCGAAAATAAATGGATCTTCAAGAGGAAGACCGACGCAAACGGTAATGTTACTGTTTACAAAGCTCGACTTGTTGCGAAAGGGTTTCGACAAGTTCAAGGAGTTGACTACGATGAGACTTTCTCACCCGTAGCGATGCTTAAGTCTGTCCGAATCATGTTAGTAATTGCCGCATTTTATGAAATCTGGCAAATGGATAACAAAACTACATTCTTTAATGGATTTATTAAAGAAGACTTGTATATGATGCAACCAGAAGGTTTTGTCAATCCTAAAGGTGCTAACAAAATGTGCAAGCTCCAGCGATCCATCTATGGACTGGTGCAAGCATCTCGGAGTTGGAATATACACTTTGATAAGTTGATCAAAGCATATAGATTTATACAGACTTGCGGTGAAGCCTGTATTTACAAGAAGTGAGTGGGAGCACTACAACCTTTCTGATAAGTATATGTGAATGACATATTGTCGATCGGAAATGATGTAGAATTTTCTGGAAAGCATAAATGAGTGTTTGAAAGGAGTTTTTCAAAGAAAGACCTTGGTGAAGCTGCTTACATATTGGGCATCAAGATCTATAGAGATAGATCTAGACGCTTGATAAGACTTTCGATGAGTACATACCTTGATAATATTTTGAAGTAGTTCAAAATGGATCAGTCAAAGAAGGAGTTCTTGCCTGACTTGTAAGGTGTGAAGTTGAGTAAGACTCAAAGCCAGATCACGGCAGAAAAATATAGAGAGAATGAAAGTCATTCCCTATGCCTCAGCCATAGGTTCTATAAAGTATGCCATGCTGTGTACAAAACACATTGTGTACCTTGCCATGAGTTTGACAGGGATGTACAATAGTGATCCAGGAGTAGATCACTGTACAACGGTCAAAATTATCCTTAGTAATTGGATGAATAAGGAAATGTTTCTCGATTATGGAGGTGATAAAGAGTTCGTCGTAAAGGGTTACGCCGATGCAAGCTTTGACACTAAATCCAGATGACTCTAAGTATCAATCTGGATGCGTATCGAAAGTGGGAGCAATTAGCTAGAGTAGCTCCATGCAGAGCATTGTAGACATAGAAATTTGCGAAATACATACGGATCTGAATGTGACAGACCCATTGACTAAACTTCTCTCACAAGCAAAACATGATCACACCTTATTACTCTTGGGTATTAATCACATAGCGATGTGAACTAGATTATTGACTCTAGTAAACCCTTTGGGTGTTGGTCACATGGCGATGTGAACTATGGGTGTTATTCACATAACGATGTGAACTATCGGTATTAAATCACATGGCGATGTGAGCTAGATTATTGACTCTAGTGCAAGTGGGAGACTGAAGGAAATATGCCCTAGAGGCAATAATAAAGTTGTTATTTATATTTCCTTATATCATGATAAATGTTTATTATTCATGCTAGAATTGTATTAACCGGAAACTTAGTACATGTGTGAATACATAGACAAAACAGAGTGTCCCTAGTATGCCTCTACTAGACTAGCTCATTGATCAAAGATGGTTATGTTTCCTAACCATAGACATGAGTTGTCATTTGATCAACGGGATCACATCATTAGAAGAATGATGTGATGGACTAGACCCATCCGTTAGCATAGCACTTTGATCGTTTAGTTTTACTGCTATTGCTTTCTTCATGACTTATACATGTTCCTATGACTATGAGATTATGCAACTCCCGAATACCGTAGTAACACCTTGTGTGCTATCAAACGTCACAACGTAACTGGGTGATCATAAAGATGCTCTATAGGTGTCTCCGAAAGTATTCGTGGTGTTGGCATAGATCAAGATTAGGATTTGTCACTCCGAGTGTCGGAGAGGTATCTCTGGGCCCTCTCGGTAACACACATCAAAATAAGCCTTGCAAGCAAAAGACTAATGAGTTAGTCACGAGATGATGTGTTACGGAACGAGTAAAGAGACTTGCCGATAACGAGATTGAACTAGGTATATAGATACCGACGATCGAATCTCGGGCAAGTAACATACCGATGACAAAAGGAATAACGTATGTTGTTATGCGGTTTGACCGATAAAGATCTTCGTAGAATATGTAGGAGCCAATATGAGCATCCAGGTTCCGCTATTGGTTATTGACGGGAGATGAGTCTCGGTCATGTCTACATAGTTCTCGAACCCGTAGGGTCCGCACGCTTAACGTTTGATGACGATCGGTATTATGAGTTTATGAGTTTTGATGTACCGAAGGTAGTTCGGAGTCCCGGATGAGATCACGGACATGACGAGGAGTCTCGGAATGTCCGAGACATAAAGATTGATATATTGGACGACTATATTCGGACACCGGAAGTGTTCCGGAAAAGTTTCGGATTTAACTGGATTGCCGGAGGGGGTTACCGGAACCCCCCACGAAGGGGGATGGTCCATAGTGGGCCTTGAGGAAAGAAGAGAGGCAGCCCATAGAGGCTGGCCGGTGCCCCACCAGGGAATCCTAGTTGGACTAGGATTGGGGGGCGCCACCTCTCCCTCTTTTTCCTTTCCCTCTCTTCCTTCTTGGTGGACTCCTACTAGGAATAGGATTGCAATCCTATTCCTAGTAGGATTGCATCCCTAGCCGCGCCATAGGAGGCCGGCCAGCCCTCCCCCTTGCTCCTTTATATACGGGGCAGGGGGGCACCCAAAGACACACAAGTTGAATTGTTCCAGCCGTGTGCGGTGCCCCCCTCCACAGAAACAGACCTCGGTCATACCGTTGCAGTGCTTAGGCGAAGCCCTGCGCCGGTAGATACATCATATCCGTCACCGCGCCGTCGTGCTGACGAAACTCTCCCGTGAAGCTCAACTGGATCAAGAGCTCGTGGGACGTCATCAAGCTTAACGTGTGCTGAACGCGGAGGTGCCGTACGTTCGGTGCTTGATCGGTTGAATCGCGAAGAAGTTCGACTACATCAACCGCGTCACTTGACGCTTCCGCTTCCGGTCTACGAGGGTACGTAGACACACTCTTCCCTCTCGTTGCTATGCATCTGGTAGATAGATCTTGCGTGATCGTAGAATTTTTTTTAAATACTACGTTCCCCAACACCATGGTGGTGGAGAAGCTCCCGGTGGTGATCCTCCCCTCCGGCAGGGTGCCGGAAAGAGTTCTCCTAGTGCTCCCGATCTTGGAAGCGCGGCGGCGGCGGAACAGAGATGAGATCGCGAAAAAGGGTTCCCCTCTCGAGGGTTTCGGGACACGATATAAATATATGCCAAAGGGGGGCATCAGACGAGGCTCGGGGGGCCCAGGCGCCCCCCCGGCGCGGCCAGGGGGGCCGCGCCACCAGGGCGCCTGGAGCCCTGGTGGCCCCCCTCCGGCTGTACTTCGGGTGCCTGGTAGCTTCTGGAACGCTGATTTTTTATATAATTTTTCCGGGATTTTTCTGGCAGTTCTCGTAATGGGAAAACCTGAAATACAAAAACAGCCGAAAACAGAAACTGGCACTGGGGTGCACTGAGTTAATAGGTTAGTCCAAATATGATCAAAAGTGTATGGAAGTGTATAAATATCATAGCAATATCACCCAAAAGAGGCATGGAGCAAGCAGAAATTATAGATACGTTTTGGACGTATCAACATCCCCAAGCTTAATTCCTGCTCGTCCTCGAGTAGGTAAATGATAACAAGAATAATTTCTATGGTGACATGCTATTAACCATATAGGACTTTTTCATAGTCACATGACAAAAGCTTACTGAGACAATGAATCTATAGTAATTAAGTTGCCTCATGAGAAAATCACAAAGAACTGAAAGTTTTACAATATGATACTGAAACATCAAATAGATTTGTAATGAGCATGGTGTGCAAATATGATAAAGTGATATCTCGCTTGCCCCCTTTAGTGAAGCAAAACATAAATGCAGGGGCACCTCCAAGGTTTAAGTGATGACTAGATACAATGATTTCAGAATAAACGATATCACAATCATGCAAAAGACAAGGCTACTTTGGGACAATGCACATTACACTCAGAATGACAATCATGCTCTCAGTAGTTGGTGCTTTTAAAAGAAGGTGGAGACTCTCGAACCGTGGCTTTTGTTGGCAAGGTTGAAAACCCGTAGTCGGAAACAAAGACAAAACATGTACCAGAGCTCTTGGTTTTAAAAACAGATGTAATAATATTTTTTTAGATTATGCATGTTCCGTCAACGAATGCTAGCAGACAACTCAATCACTTCTTGAGATGGACAAGTTTCGAGGAACGGCTCCCGAATGAGGACAATCACATCCTCTTAATCTCCTTTGTTTATCACTGCCAAAGTTTTCTGATTTCTCATGAACAAAGCGTGAAGGAGGGTTTGTTTGTTATATTATTTTTGAGCCGGGCGCACTCAATGCCAGTTCCTTCTCGTATTATGGGTTTGCACATTATACATGCAATCCCGGGGTGAAGCTTGTCCAACTTAAAAAGATCATGAATTAACTACTACTTCCTCATGAACTTAAAACAGAGGCACAAAATAGGAATGCTTTTTCTTTGGATAATTTCGAGATGGTACATGCAAGTCTCCGTTAGGAATGGCAGGTAAATACCATGTAGGAAGGTATGGTGGACTCATATGGCATAACTGGTTTAAAAGAATTTGGATGCACAAGCACTCAGTCCGCTTAGTACAGGCGAAGGTTAGCAAAAGACTGGGAGCGACCAACTAAGAGAGCAATGACGGTCATAATCATGCAGAGCGACAAAGCAACATTGAATCAGACATGGAAGTTATATCGCTACTCAGAAACAAAAGATCATCAAGGCTTGACAGACTTTCTTTACAGTCTTAAATGTGCGTGAGCATACGCCAAGTCAATCGAAATAAATTCTCGAAGGAAGATATTACTAAACCATACCACATCATAGGCAAACAAATCATGTTGGTACTCCAATAACACATTGGGAACCCCCAGCTATTTGAGACTAACCATAAGAAAACATGAACTACTAAGCGCCATTATGCACGTAGCATCTTTATCATAGACATATCAACCAATGCAACGGAAGCAAACTCTCTTAATAAGATAAGCATGATAACTAAAGAGAGTTCAAGCAACCAACTAAACAAAAGCTCTTTAAAAAGATAATCATGAAAACTAAGAGCTAAGCATGATAGTAGCTATTGAAAAACAAAGAACACACACAGCAAAGATAAACATGAAAATTCTATGTTATGTTCTAGGTAGAAGTGGAGCTTGTTTCTCTCCCACATAAAGAAAGCTGAGTTTCGACTCGTTATGAAAAGCTAAGGAAAACTAAAAGCAAGACGCTCCAAGCATAGCACATAACACATGAAGTGATAAAAATATAGTGGAACGAAAGACGAACTGATAATGTTGATGGAGAAGGGGATGCACGGGGGCATCCCCAAGCTTAGACGCTCGAGTCTTCTTGAATATTTCTTGGGGGTGCATGGGGGCATCCCCAAGCTTGAGCGTTTGACACTCCTGGATCTTTTTATCATCTTCCCTCGCACACTTGAAAACTCCCTTCATACATAACTCATCATAATCTGATTAGCGAGGTTAGTACCCATAATAAAATAATTGTTCCTTGCTGGAAATAAGGATATTCTTGAAGGTCTACTGTTTCTCAAGATTGCCAAAAGGTTTTTGCAAAGAAAAAGCAAGCTCAAGGTTTGCAAAATGAAGGAAAGGCAAAACAGGACAGAATCTGTGAAAAACAGAACAGCAGGTAGTAAATGATTTTTTCGGGGCACTTCTGCAACTCTAATCAAAAAACTCAGAACAGACGCACGAAAGACAATTATATAGAGCACGCTGTCGAAATAATTCAGACCAAACAGATGATCTGGTGATTTTATACTAATTTTTCTATCCAAGGACAGAATCTGTTTCCTGGACAGCACGTCACAACTTTTGAGCTTTCTAGCAATCAGAGGCTACACTTGGCACAAAATTGAAAAGCAAAGATACAATGATGATGCTACTGTAGTTAACAACATCAAGACACAACTAAAGCAAAATAAAATTTATTCATGTGGGATGCCTCCCAAAAGCGCTTTCTTTTATGCCTTTAAGCTAGGCATAATGCATAGAGATCAAGTCTTATCAAGAGTAAAAGAATAGCTAGCCCGTATAACGGACTTAAAAGGTAACTTGATCTTCTTTCGAGGGAAGTGTTCCATCCCTTTCTTGAGAGGAAACTGGAATTTTATATTCCCCTCTTTCATGTCAATGATGGCACCAACGGTGCGTAAAAAAGGACGTCCCAAAATAATTGGACAAGAAGGTTCACATTCAATATCCATAATAGTAAAATCAACGGGAACATAGTTGTCATTGACAATGATAAGAACATCGTCGATCCTCCCCAAAGGTTTCTTTATGGAAGAATCAACGAGACGAACACCAAAAGAACAAGAATCAAAAGGTTTCAATTTAAGCATATCATATAGTCTTTTGGGCATAATGGAGGTACTGGCTACAATATCACATAAAGCATAGCAAGAGAAGTTGTTTATCTTAATTTTAATCATAGGATCCCAGCCATCTTCTAGCTTTCTAGGTATGGAGGCTTCTACTCTAAGTTTCTCCTCCCTAGCTTTGATAAGAGCATTAGTGATATGCTCTGTGAAGGCAAGGTTAAGCGTGCTAGTGTGGGGATCTTTAGCCATTCTTTGTAGAAAGGTGACAACTTCTGAGATACTATAATTATCAAAATTAATTTTATCATTATTGGGCAGAATTGTAGTGTCATCTTCTTTGTTTGAGTTGCTCTCTATTATAAGAGTTTGAACGTCTTCCCAAGTTTGGGGAAGCATAGGAGCAACTTTAAACTGAGGCTCATACTCTTTTCCTAGAAGACCATGCCATGGGCATAACTCTCCATCAAGACTAACATAATCACAAAGTTTATTACTTTTGTAGATTCCGACAGTGGTGATTGGCGTAATGGAAGAAGGGGTGTACTCCTCCCATCTAGTGTTTTTGGTGGAACCCATAGCAGCAAGCAAGCAAGATAACTATTTTTGTGATTTTCGATAAAAGATACTAAAGCAAAACTGAAAGGTAAACTAACAAGACTAAAAAGCAAAGGTAAAAGATAGCGTGCAACTCCCCTATCCTGAAGAGTGGAGTCCTCGGCAATGGCGCCAGAAAACTTTGCTTGATGGCTTCTCGCCCCTCGTTGGTTACTCCAAGTGGAAGGTTTGAGATGTAGTGTAGCGGAAGGTTTGACAAGTGTCAGGAGGTTAGCGTCGGAGTGAGGGGACAGGCCAACGACTTTCTCTGGTTGTGCGCACGGGGGGTAATAGTTTATTCTGACTTTCTGCATTCCGCGGATGCATTTCTCGGCGAGCGCCTCTCGTTTCAGCCCCAAGTTCTTGGCCATCGTAGCCAAAAGGGAGTCTGATACATCCTTCACCGCACCAGAATATCTATCCAGCGCCGATCTGAATGAGACGACCAAAACGTGTCCTTTCATTGTAACTAAGAATCTGAAGAAACGAAGGAGAATATCATGGCAATCTAGCTACATACCTGAAGGTAGCAGGCTGGTCAGGCCAGAAGTCGGTGTTCCTCATCTCAGGTGGTTGTGTGTAGAGGAAGAGCATGTCGGCCCAGTCGAGCTTCTGATCCTCAGAGAGGACGAATAGTTGACCGTAGCCTTCTAGCTGCCCTTGCTCCTGAGCGAATCGCTTCTTCGTCTCTGCTGGTAGCTGGAAGAACTGCTGGATGTTGACCTTCATGCTCTCCACCACATCGTCTGGGACACTGTGGTTAACCAACTGCAAACAAACAGGAGAGCCATTCTAGCTAGCATCAGGAAACATATATAGGCATAGCAGCAGAGGCCGGTGTGCAATGGAAATTGTGAGCCAAGGAAGCGAACTAACCTGGAAGAAGCCCCAGTCCTGGCAGGCTCTGTGGAGGCGTGCCGACTCCTCGCCGCCATGGTCCAGCTCCAGCAGCAGCCTTTGGTGGTCGATGATGGGGATCTGAGCCTCGCCATCGCCGTCGCCGGTGACCGCTTCTGCTGCCGCCTCTGGCCGGAGATACCTCAGCGGCACATCGTCTCCGCCGGTGGCAGCCACCAATGCCTGCACACTCGGGACGGGGAGAGATCCCATCTCTTGCCGGTCTTGATAATTGAGATGCTACTGGTTCCCGAATACTGGAGTCTTCTGTTCTGGGCCTTCTGGCTACCTCATGTCTTTTGGCATATATATATGGAGTTATATACAGATGGTAGCCAACCACACGCATCATCCAGAGATATAATATTCAGAAAATCAGTCCAGCTACAATCATAGAAATAGAAAGCTGCCAACTTGCAAGTTTTCTCATTCTTTTATTTTATGAGGATCAACTTCCATTCTTATCTTATTTTCTGGGAATCAACTTTTTCCACAATGGACAGAAAGTAATAATTATATATACATACAACAGGATCTGGTCCACTACAGTTGGAGAAAGTAGTAGGTATCTCATTATATATACATATAAAACAAGATCTGATCCACTACAATTGAATTCTACAATATGTCCCACCTAAAACCAGAACATGGAAATAACCACCTAAAAAGTAAGCATATCCACATACAGACACAAAATCAGTAAATGTGCTGTATGAACACCATTAAGTCAAAGTAATACTCGAAGTCTCAAATGCTTTATCGTCCAGTCATCAGTCTTCATCTGTGAATCACCCTATGTTTTGTAAGTTCATAGTAATTGAATGATCCACTAAAAACCCCATACCAAGAACCATGGTTTTCAATTTCAGTTTCGAAAAAAATTCAGCTCCTACCAAAATCACCGAAATTCAGTGCATTTCAGTTATTTTGTTTTGCATTTCAGTCAAAGTGCCGAAATATTCACTTGAAATCAATTATAATTTTGAAAAATATTTGAATTCATGTGTACTACTGAAATTGCTGAAATAATTTGGCTGAAATGTAATACATCAGTGCGCGATGAAACTAATGAAATTTAGTGAATGTCATGCAAATCTCACTGAAAGTGAAAATCATGCCAAGAACTGATCCATTCCTGGCCAGCTCAGCTGCTCAAGGAAAGCAGCATGCATACATATAAGACATAAGCGGACATGGAGTATTTGATTCCGAGCTCATATGCTCCCGCATGAACAGTAAAATCAAAAAAAATAATTAAAAAAATCTGATTTTTTTTGTGATGAATATTGATAAAATTTCTAACTACATGCAAATTGTCAGGCTGAAATGACATTCGTGGAGGTCTGGGCAAAAAGAATAAATTGATGCTCCAAAAAGACTATTGTTGGAAGCATTTTGGAGCATGGATTTTGTTATTTTTGGAGTGAATTGCAAAAAACCACCACATTTGATGTTCACGCTTCAATTTGCCACCACATTTCTAGCGCGTTCCAAAAATCCACCACTTTTCTTGTAAATTTTCTCAATAAAGACAAATGACCGATTGCCCGCTGCTAAACCGATTTCTGACACGGCAGGCCCACATGTCAGCTGCCACGTCGGACTAACCTCACGGCGCACGGCGTGACGGCCGTTAGGGCAGCACGCGCGGTCAAAGCGGTGCCCCCTTTGTCTGCTTCCCCATTCTCCCCTCTTTCCCCCATCTCTCTGTCTGTCCTACAATGGCGGCGACGGCTAAACCTAGCGGCGGCGGCGGTGAGTCATATGCACATACAGACACAAAATCAGTAAATGTGCTGTATGAACACCATTAAGTCAAAGTAATACTCGAAGTCTCGAATGCTTTATCGTCCAGTCATTAGTCTTCATCTGTGAATCACCCTATGTTTTGTAAGTTCATAATAATTGAATGATCCAATGAAAAACTCATACCAAGAACCATGGTTTTCAATTTCAGTTTCGAAAAAAATTCAGCTCCTACCAAAATCACTGAAATTAAGTGCATTTCAGTTATTTCGTTTTGCATTTCAGTCAAAGTGCCGAAATATTCACTTGAAATCAATTATAATTTTGAAAATTTTAAAAAAAAATTGAATTCCCGTGTACTACTGAAATTGCTGAAATAATTTGGCTGAAATGTAATACTTCAGTGCCCGATGAAATTAATGAAATTAATGAAATTCAGTCAATGTCATCCAAATCTCACCGAAAGTGAAAATCATACCAAAAACTGATCCATTCCTGGCCAGCTCAACTGCTCAAGGAAAGCAGCATGCATACATATAAGACATAAGCGGACATGGAGTATTTGATCCCGAGCTCATATACTCCCGCATGAACAGTAAAATAAATAAATAAATGTGATGAACATTGACAAAATTTCTAACTACATGCAAATTGTCAGGCTGAAATGACATTCGTGGAGGTCTGGGCAAAAAGAATAAAACCGATGCTCCAAAAAGACTATTGTTGGAAGCATTTTGGAGCATCGAGTTTGTTATTTTTTTCCCTGACCTCTACAAATGTCGATTCTATCTGAAATTTTGCATGCAGTTAGAACATTCATCAATGTTCGTCATAAAAAAATTTCATTTTTTTAATTTTTTTACTATTATTTACAATTTTACTGTTCATACGAGAGCATATGAGCTCGGCATCAAAAAAGCGCTTCGGATATAAGCTTGCCTCTGAGGAAAGTGGAAACCGCGGGTATTGCCTTTTTGGTGGGGGTGGCGTACGTGCGGGGTACCACAATATAAATTGGTGGTTGTGCTTAATAAAATACTTCTAAGGATAAGTAGAGCTTGATCTGCACTCCTTGAACCAATCGCAAAGTCCAAGTCAGCTGTCCAATATTGCAACAGCTCGAATCTTTTTCAAAGAGAATTTAGCCATGCCTAATTAGAAATACTTGCGCTAACCTGCAGTAGCTCAGCACCAGATAATGTTTTTCTGGTTTGACGTATAATAATAGGGACAACTTACAAACCCTTATGACTTTGAACGTTAACCGATGCCGTATCTTTTATTTCTTACCACAATATATATAAACTGATGGTTATACTACTTAATAAAATACTCCTACAGGTCTTGATCTGCACTTCTCCAACCAATAGCAATTTTTCAGAAGTCAACTACACAATCGTGCATCAGCTCAGCACTGGTTAATTTTCTATTTGGTGGGGGTGGCGTGCAGGAGTAGAAAATTAGCTGAGAAACAAATAACTCTCCAGCTGGTTGTACATCAACTGATCATTGTTGTTTTCGGGGCTGATGCTCCTGTACCTCCCATTTGAAAAGATCTGCACTCCTCAGCAAAGCAAAATAGACAAAGAAAATCTGGTTTATTTGGTTGATTAATTCTACAAATTCATAACGTATGGCACCAGGCACTCTATTATAATACCTGCTCGTCAACAGACAGCAGCATTGAGTTCACGGTTACCTCAAAGATATCCCTAATGTTGACGATGGGAGCGCCCTCGACAAGCCTGACAGGAACCAGCTGCCGTTCCTCTTGATCTGCAGGCCGCCTACATCGTTCACAGCACCAGAGCGTCTATCCAGCGTCGATTTGAATGAGTGCAACAACACGTATGACAGGTTTGCAGTTGACACTTCAGCCTAGAAATGATGCCTTTTTCTAATAATGTTTTCTACTCCCTCCGTCCCATAATATAAGAAAAACGTTCTTATATCATGGGACGAAGGGAGTACCAATTTGGCCTCTCAAGTAGGGCAAAACAATGAAGGAGACAAGAACAAATTTCCAATTCATCATTTGAATGAAGGTTGAACAGTGACGAGACAGCTACAGGTGACTGAAGAATCACAACCACAACAATACCTGAAGTTATAGCAGGTTGGTCATTTCCGGTTTACTTACGTGAATAACAAAACTGACTAGTACTAGGACTCTAGACTAATACGTGACTATACCTAATACGATCTACGCTAATCAATTCACCCAGGAACACCACGTACTTGCAAGCTAGCCGAACAAGCAGCCAAGCACACAGCTTAATCGATTATTGGCTGGCTATAGCAGTACGAGACCGATCTACTTTGGCGTTTGGCGGACGTAGCGACTCCTCTCGTCGGAATCCTGTGTAAACTTGCGATCGTAAAGTAGGACAGAGGAAAAACTGATTTTCTTATGGTGATAGCCGCAGGTGCCTGTCGCACCTGTTACTTTTCTATTTCTTTGATCTCTTCGTTGTGGTACAAGCAGCACAGGGTACATGTATATATATTACTAACCTGGACCTAACCCAAACCGACTAGGACTATCAATCCTAGATGGACTTGGATACATACACGTTCCGTGTAAGTCATGCTTAACTCTAATATTCACCCCCTTAAGCATGACATCCTCAATTTCTTTACCTGGATCCCAAATGCGACTGCTGCTGCTTATAGACGTCATCACCATTGCTTTCGCCGATTCTTGCAGCATTTTAGGGACCGCCTTTGTTGTCGTCGGCTCGTCCGTAGCTTGACGCCAGCGCTCCTCCTTGATCGCGTCTTCAATCTTTACCTGTTCGTCGGTGCTTGGTAGACCATCTTTCGAATCATCGAAGGGACATCTTTTGAACCCGCATGAGACCAAACTTTGGTCTAACATTGAATTCCAAGCTCTTGGTGCTTGCTTCAGCCCATAAAGTGCCTTCTTGAGCTTGTAAACTTTCCCTTCTTCGCCTTTCTTCTCGTAGCCGTGGGGTTGTTCCACGTACACTTCTTCTTTGAGGTCACCGTTGAGGAAAGCGGATTTCACATCCATATGATGAACCTTCCAATCCTCTTGTGCTGCCAAAGCTAGGAGCACTCTCACCGTCTCGATTCGAGCAACCGGTGCAAACACCTCCTCATAGTCAACTCCTTGACGTTGTACGTAGCCCTTTGCAACGAGTCTTGCCTTGTACTTCACAATGGCACCCTTCGTGTCCTTCTTCAACTTGTAAACCCACTTCAAACCTATGGCCTTTTGGTTCGGAGGTCGGGTTACCCAAGTCCACGTGCCATTGCTCTCGATCGCCTTCATCTCCTCATCCATGGCGTGCATCCAGCTTGAACTTTTGCTCGCCTCTACGAAGTTCGCCGGCTCCTCAACTCCGAGCAAACATAGTCCGGAGTACTCGAGTGTAACTGGCTTTGCGTACTTGTAGACTTTCTTGAGGGTCTTGTAGCGATGAGGCCCGGAAGAATCCATTGTGGCTTGCGAAGGAGGCGACACAAATTGTGTCGGCGTCGATGCACTTGAGGAAGACGGTTGAGTCCCGGGCGTAGTAGATGCCGGGTCGTTGGCATCCGCGTCATCGACATCCGTGTCGTCGGCGTAGTCGTCGTGATCGTGACCATCATCTTGATTTTCATCATCACTATGCGCCTCATTGTCGTTGTCGTTGCCGAGATCTCCACCCGTGTCTTGTGCGTCGTTGTCGCTATGACCTTGCGACCCATGCACGTCGTCGTCGGTGTCGGCACCAAGATGATCACTGCCATTGTGGTCACCTTGGTTGGGTGTCTTGCCAATCACCTGGACGTCCTCCCCTGCATCATCATCAGTTGGAAAATCAACTGTGAATATGTTACCGTTTGGAGCATCGTCGGCTGCTGTGCTCCAATTCCACGCTTTGTTTTCTTCAAACATGACGTCGCGTGAAATCCATAGACGCTTGGTTCGTGGATCGTAGAAGCGGTATGCCTTTGTGCCGGAACTCCTCTCGTATCCGATGAACACCATCTTGGTGCTATGATCGGCAAGCTTTGAGAGATGCGGCTCTGCCTTCTTCACATGCGCCACACACCCGAACGTCCGTAGATGAGACACATTCGGCTTACGTCCGTATATTGCTTCATACGGAGTCTTGCCGATCACTACCTTCGTTGGAGCCCGGTTGAGAAGATAGACCGCCGTCGAGACAGCTTCTCCCCAAAAGGTCCCCGGCAAGTTCTTGCTCTTGAGTAAACTTCTCACCATGTCAACGACGGTTCGATTGCGCCTTTCAACAACCCCGTTCTGCTGTGGCGTATAAGGTGCCGTGAGAAACCTCTTTATGCCAATCTTCTCGCAGTAGTCGTTGAACTCGTTTGACGTAAACTCTCCGCCGCGATCTGTGCGTAGAGCGCGAACCTTCAGCTTGTGTTCCATCTCCGTTGCAGCCTTCAGCTTCTTGAACGCTTCAAACGCCTCATCTTTAGATCGTAGGAGAACGACCCACATGTATCTCGAGTAGTCATCTACCACAAGGAAGAAATACTTCTTTCCTCCGTGAGTTGCTGGGGTGATAGGGCCACATAGATCACCATGGAGCAGCTCGAGTGCATCACTTGCACGATAGGTAGACTGAGCAGGGAACGGCCCGCGGTGCTGTTTTCCAACCAAGCACCCATCACATACTCGATCAACATGGTCGATAAACGGCATCCCAGATACCATCTCCATCTTCGACATCTTCTTCAAGGCGTAGAAGTTAACGTGTCCAAATCTAGCATGCCATAACCACGAATCATCATCACTCTTGGCGAGCCAACACTCTGGTTGAGATTGATCAAGGTTGAGGATATAGAGCCTGTTCCGCGTGCGATTCACGCGCGCTAGCACGTTTCGGAGGTTGTCGAAGATCGTCATCACTCCGTTCTCAATATCCACCTTGCATCCATTCTCGTCAAGTTTCCCGACAGAGATGATGTTGTTGCGAAGCCGTGGGATGTAGTATACTCCGGTGAGTATGCGATGTTCTCCTGTGAGACCCTCGAAGAGGATAGAACCTTGCCCGCAAATCTCCACATTTGAACCATCACCGAACTTGACCGAGCCTTGAACATCATATTCCAGCTCGAGGAACTTCTCTTTGCACCCCGTCATGTGGTTACTGGCACCCGTGTCTAGATACCACGACACGTTCTGATTCCCGGATAACTTCGGTATTACTTTCTTCTCATGAAGTAGTACCTTCCGGCTTGGTTTCACAACCACCGTTTGGGCGAGATCACAAACTTCGGCCATTAGAAGACCTGGATGTCCGTCTTCTTTCTTTGCCAAATTTGCCTTGATCTCCCGCTTGTTAGGCTCCACGAGATCACAAACTTCAGCCATCAGAAGACCTGGACGTTCGTCTTCCTGCTTCGCCAAATTTGCCTTGATCTCCCTCTTGTTAGGCTCCGGACAATCCTTTGCAAAGTGACCCATCTCGTTGCAGTTATAGCACTTGACCTCAGACATATCCAAGTTCCGTGGCTTCTGCTCTTTAGATCGGCCGGCCTTACCACGACCTTGTGGCTTGCCTTTACCTTTGCATTCTTCGGTTTGTCCGCCGCGCTTCGCGCTACTTGAGCCTTCGCCAACATTGCGCCTTCCTTTGCTACTTGGGGACTCCCAATCTGCGCGCGAGTACATGAGTTGGTCACTACCTCCTCCGTTGCCTTTCCGACAGCCACGAGCATTCTCTTCCCATGTCCGCAAGCGTCCGATCGCCTCCGTTATGGTCATGTCGTCGATATCGTAAAGCTGCTCGAGCGTGCCGATGATGTACGTGAATTTATCAGTCACAGAGCTGAAAAACTTCTCCACAATCTCGGTCTCCTCGAGCTTTGCACCAAGCGCGCGGATCTCTCCCACCAAAGTGGTCAGACGCATGGCATAGTCGTTCACCGATTCAGTTTCCTCCATCAGCAACTTGTGAAATTGGCGCTTCAGCACTTGTGCCCGAGCCTTCGTGACGCGATCTTCTCCGATCCTCATCTCTTTGAGTGCGTTCCACGCCTCTCTTGCCGTCTCGTATTCCGCCAATGTCATCAGCACGGAATCCGGTACAGACTGGGCTATGGCGGCCATGGCACCTTCGTCGCACTCCTCGTCGACATCGTCGTCCGTGATGGCCTCCCACACTCGTAGGGTTCGGAGAATAATCTTCATCTTGACCGCCCACACGCCATAGTTGGCGTCGGTGAGCATCGGGTACTGGATGGGGATGTTGCGATGCGCCAGTACATTGGCGCCGCCCGTTCCGCCACCACTAGTCGCTGACTTGCCGCCCTTCTTCACTTTGTCGCCGTTCTTGTTCGCCTTGGAACCGCCGCTGCTGGACTTGGCCGACTCAGCGTCGCTGTCCCCCATCGTAGATCGTAGATCGTCGAGGCTCTAGCGTCCTAGTACTCTTTTCGTTGCTCTGATACCAAATGTTGGTTTTTAAACCGTAGATCAAATCACCAAGGAACTACACGTACACCGTGCAAAGCTAGCAACCAAGCAGACAAGCTGCTGGATGGATTCTCTAGCCGTACGTACGTGCGTAGCCGGCGACTCTCTCTGGACGTAGACTTGCGATCGAAAAACTGGATAGAGGAACTATTTTTGCGGTGCCACAACTTGCACCTTTTCGTTTATTTGCTCAGTATATAAAGGGATACAGCTGCCCCGTCCAACACATCGCCGAGTCGGCGATCAAGTTGGACGCGGCACGTCTGTATCCTTTCTTTATATACGTAAGAAGAAAACCTGAAAAGGTGCAAGTCACGCACCGCAAAAAAGAGTTTCTTCTGTCCAGTATACGTCGGGAGTCACCCGCCACACACACGTACGAGCCAGCTCGGTTTCGTTGTACGCACGGCCGAAGCGAGGTGTGCACGTACTGGAAGAATCGATCAAGCTGCTTGCTTGGTAGCTTGTCTAGCTAGCTTGTACGTACGTGAAGGAGAGGATTTAATCCAACATTTGGTATCTAGAGCCTCGACGATCTACGATCTACGATGGGGGACAGCGACGCTGAGTCGGCCAAGTCCAGCAGCGGCGGTTCCAAGGCGAACAAGAACGGCGACAAAGTGAAGAAGGGCGGCAAGTCAGCGACTAGTGGTGGCGGAACGGGCGGCGCCAATGTACTGGCGCATCGCAACATCCCCATCCAGTACCCGATGCTCACCGACGCCAACTATGGCGTGTGGGCGGTCAAGATGAAGATTATTCTCCGAACCCTACGAGTGTGGGAGGCCATCACGGACGACGATGTCGACGAGGAGTGCGACGAAGGTGCCATGGCCGCCATAGCCCAGTCTGTACCGGATTCCGTGCTGATGACATTGGCGGAATACGAGACGGCAAGAGAGGCGTGGAACGCACTCAAAGAGATGAGGATCGGAGAAGATCGCGTCACGAAGGCTCGGGCACAAGTGCTGAAGCGCCAATTTCACAAGTTGCTGATGGAGGAAACTGAATCGGTGAACGACTATGCCATGCGTCTGACCACTTTGGTGGGAGAGATCCGCGCGCTTGGTGCAAAGCTCGAGGAGACCGAGATTGTGGAGAAGTTTTTCAGCTCTGTGACTGATAAATTCACGTACATCATCGGCACACTCGAGCAGCTTTACGACATCGACGACATGACCATAACGGAGGCGATCGGACGCTTGCGGACATGGGAAGAGAATGCTCGTGGCTGTCGGAAGGGCAAAGGAGGAGGTGGTGACCAACTCATGTACTCACGCGCAGATTGGGAGTCCCCAAGTAGCAAAGGAAGGCGCAACGTTGGCGAAGGCTCAAGCAACGCGAAGAGCGGCGGACAAACCGGAAAAGGCAAAGGAAAAGGCAAGCCACAAGGTCGTGGTAAGGCGGACCGATCTAAAGAGCGGAAGCCACGGAACTTGGATATGTCCGAGGTCAAGTGCTATAACTGCAACGAGATGGGTCACTTTGCGAAGAATTGTCCGGAGCCTAATAAGCGGGAGATCAAGGCAAATTTGGCGAAGCAGGAAGACGAACGTCCAGGTCTTCTGATGGCCGAAGTTTGTGATCTCGTCCAAACAGCGGTTGTGAAATCAAACCGGAAGGTGCTGCTTCATGAGAAGAAAGTAACACCGAAGTTATCCGGGAATCAGAACGTGTCATGGTATCTAGACACGGGTGCCAGTAACCACATGACGGGGTGCAAGGAGAAGTTCCTCGAGCTGGAATATGATGTTCAAGGCTCGGTCAAGTTCGGTGATGGTTCAAATGTGGAGATTTGCGGGCAAGGTTCTATCCTCTTCGAGGGTCTCACAGGAGAACATCGCATACTCACCGGAGTATACTACATCCCACGGCTTCGCAACAACATCATCTCTGTCGGGAAACTTGACGAGAATGGATGCAAGGTGGATATTGAGAACGGAGTGATGACGATCTTCGACAACCTCCGAAACGTGCTAGCGCGCGTGAATCGCACGCGGAATAGGCTCTATATCCTCAACCTTGATCAATCTCAACCGGAGTGTTGGCTCGCCAAGAGTGAAGATGATTCGTGGTTATGGCATGCTAGATTTGGACACGTTAACTTCTACGCCTTGAAGAAGATGTCGAAGATGGAGATGGTATCTAGGATGCCGTTTATCGACCATGTTGATCGAGTATGTGATGGGTGCTTGGTTGGAAAACAGCACCGCAGGCCACTCCCTGCTCAGTCTACCTATCGTGCAAGTGATGCACTCGAGCTGCTCCATGGTGATCTATGTGGCCCTATCACCCCAGCAACTCACGGAGGAAAGAAGTATTTCTTCCTTGTGGTAGATGACTACTCGAGATACATGTGGGTCGTTCTCCTACGGTCTAAAGATGAGGCGTTTGAAGCGTTCAAGAAGCTGAAGGCCGCAACAGAGATGGAACACAAGCTGAAGGTTCGCGCTCTACGCACAGATCGCGGCGGAGAGTTTACGTCAAATGAGTTCAACGACTACTGCGAGAAGATTGGCATAAAGAGGTTCCTCACGGCGCCTTATACGCCACAACAGAACGGGGTTGTTGAAAGGCGCAATCGAACCGTCGTTGACATGGCGAGAAGTTTACTCAAGAGCAAGAACTTGCCAGGGACCTTTTGGGGAGAAGCTGTCTCGACGGCGGTCTATCTTCTCAACCGGGCTCCAACGAAGGCAGTGATCGGCAAGACTCCGTATGAAGCAATATACGGACGTAAGCCGAATGTGTCTCATCTACGGACATTCGGGTGCGTGGCCCATGTGAAGACGGCGGAGCCGCATCTCTCAAAGCTTGCCGATCGTAGCACCAAGATGGTGTTCATCGGATACGAGAGGAGTCCCGACACAAAGGCATACCGCTTCTACGATCCACGAACCAAGCGTCTACGGATTTCACGCGACGTCGTGTTTGAAGAAAACCAAGCGTGGAATTGGAGCGCAGCAGCCGACGATGCTCCAAACGGTAACATATTCACAGTTGATTTTCCAACTGATGATGATGCAGGGGAGGACATCCAGGTGGTTGGCAAGATGCCCAACCAAGGTGACCACAATGGCAGTGATCATCTTGGTGCCGACACCGACGACGACGTGCATGGGTCGCAAGGTCATAGCGACAACGACGCGCAAGACACGGGTGGAGATCTCGGCAACGACAACGACAATGAGGCGCATAGTGATGATGAAAATCAAGATGATGGTCAAGATCACGACGACTACGCCGACGACACGGATGCCAACGACCCGTCATCTACCACGTCTGAGACTCAACCGTCTTCCTCAAGTGCATCGACGCCGACACAATTTGTGTCGCCTCCTTCGCAAGCCACAACGGATTCTTCCGGGCCTCATCGCTACAAGACCCTCAAGAAAGTCTACAAGTACGCAAAGCCAGTTACACTCGAGTACTCCGGACTATGTTTGCTCGGAGTTGAGGAGCCAGCGAACTTCGTAGAGGCGAGCAAAAGTTCAAGTTGGATGCACGCCATGGATGAGGAGATGAAGGCGATCGAGAGCAATGGCACGTGGACTTTGGTAACCCGACCATCGAACCAAAAGGCCATAGGTTTGAAGTGGGTTTACAAGTTAAAGAAGGACACAAAGGGTGCCATTGTGAAGTACAAGGCAAGACTCGTTGCAAAGGGCTACGTACAACGTCAAGGAGTTGACTATGAGGAGGTGTTTGCACCGGTTGCTCGAATCGAGACGGTGAGAGTGCTCCTAGCTTTGGCAGCACAAGAGGATTGGAAGGTTCATCATATGGATGTGAAATCCGCTTTCCTCAACGGTGACCTCAAAGAAGAAGTGTACGTGGAACAACCATACGGCTACGAGAAGAAAGGCGAAGAAGGGAAAGTTTACAAGCTCAAGAAGGCACTTTATGGGCTGAAGCAAGCACCAAGAGCTTGGAACGCAAAGTTAGACCGAAGTTTGGTCTCGCTCGGGTTCAAGAGATGTCCCCTCGAGCACGCGGTCTATACAAAGAACTCCAAAGGATCGAACCTGCTAGTTGGAGTTTATGTCGACGATCTGATTATCACCGGAGACAGCGCGCCAGAAATTGAACGTTTCAAGGCGCAGATGAAGAAGAAGTTTAGCATGAGCGATCTGGGATTACTCAGCTATTACTTGGGCATCGAAGTGAAGCAAAACTCCGGGGAGATTTCCCTATGTCAATCGGCTTATGCGGTCAAGTTACTGGACAAGTGTGGCATGACAGATTGCTACGAGACACAAGCTCCAATGGACCAACGCCACAAGTTGAGCAAGCGTAGCTCAAATCCGCCGGTGGACACCACAATGTATCGAAGCGTTGTGGGCAGCCTAAGATATTTGGTGCATACCCGACCTGACTTGGCTTATTCAGTCGGGATCGTGAGTCGTTTCATGGAGAATCCGACAACCGAGCACATGAGCGCGGTCAAGCAAATCTTGCGCTATGTGAAAGGCACTATAAATCTTGGTTGCACGTACAGAAAGGGAAAGGAAGGATTGGTCCTTCAAGGATACTCAGATAGTGACATGGCAGGTGATGTGGATGACCGGAAAAGCACAACGGGCATGATATTCTATCTTGGCCCAAATCCTATCAGCTGGAATTCTCAGAAGCAAAAGGTGGTTGCGCTGTCTTCATGCGAGGCAGAATACATAGCGGCAAGCACGGCGGCTTGTCAAGCAGTATGGCTGAGAAGACTCCTAGCTGATCTTACAAAGCGGGAGGTGCAGAAGGTGTCATTGAAGATCGACAACCAAGCTGCAATCTCATTGTGCAAAAATCCGGTTCATCACGAAAGGAGCAAGCACATAGATACCCGGTTCCATCACATCCGGGAGTGCATTGAGAAAGGGATGATCGAAGTTCAACACGTGAACACAAGGGACCAGCTTGCCGACATTCTGACAAAGTCCCTCGGTCGACAGAAGTTCATCGAGATGAGGAAGAAAGTCGGAGTGCAAGCAATGGAGACAAAGCAACCAGGTTAAGGAGGTGAATGTAGTAATTAACCTAGTTGTAGTCTAAGTAGGTAGAGAGTCCTAAAGGTAGTCCACGTAGTGCATACTCTGTTTGAGTCTAAACCGGACGAGGTGCCTGTACCGAGTCGGGGTTGCGTCGTGTTGGTTGTTGGCCGAGTCGGCGACGAGTTGGACGCGGCACGTCTGTATCCTTTCTTTATATACGTAAGAAGAAAACCTGAAAAGGTGCAAGTCACGCACCGCAAAAAAGAGTTTCTTCTGTCCAGTATACGTCGGGAGTCACCCGCCACACACACGTACGAGCCAGCTCGGTTTCGTTGTACGCACGGCCGAAGCGAGGTGTGCACGTACTGGAAGAATCGATCAAGCTGCTTGCTTGGTAGCTTGTCTAGCTAGCTTGTACGTACGTGAAGGAGAGGATTTAATCCAACAGGTCAGGCCAGAACTTGGTGTTCCTGCTCTCAGGTGGCTGAGTGTAGAGGCAAAGCATGTCAGCCCAGTCGAGCTTCTGATCCTCCGAGACGATGAACAGCTGACCGTAGCCTTCCAGATGCCCTCGCTCCTGCACGGATCGTTTCTTCGTCTCCGTGGGTAACCGAAGGAATTATTGGATGCTGGCCTTCATTCCCTCCACCACGTCGTCCGGGACACCGTGGTTAATCAGCTGCAAACACAGGCATGGCAACAGAGGTATGTAGCAAAGGCAGTTGTGAGCAGAGACAGCAGGTACGCAGTGGAAATTGATTCAGTTTATCTTTCCTTTCCTGCGAAGTAACATCACATTGACTGGATACAAGACTGAATCAATAGTACGATGATGCGAATAACCCACTTTGTAGTGGACGTAAAAAAAACAGGGGAAGTAACAGTGCGTAGGCAAGAACCAATCTATCAAATTCAAGTGTGATTAGAGACGAAAGAGTTTGTAAATCTAGTGCAATGTCACGAACAAGTACTGAAACTATTTTTTTTGAAACGAGGCAAAAGACTTGCCATTTTCATTGATTAAGCAGAATAGAGTTGCCCGATTAATTGACGGAAAACCGGGCTAAAACCGATACATCACAACCCACATGACATGGGCACCACTGGCTAACCTGACCACCGACATGGAATAAGACACGACGGCACATGCCAACGGATAGCCACACGCGCAAGCAACCGACAGCTCCGACTTTGACGACGAGCAACACAAGGGAAATATGCAGGACTTGCGCCGACCATGCCCACCGCAAACGGCCACCGAATGTCTGTCATCGTCACCACTTGACACGCTCCAATGCAGCTCCGACTTCAAAGCAACCCAGCAACCACGGAAGAGCACCTCGACACGCCCGGAAGAACCGACTACCGAAGACCATGCCGCGACCGAAGCTCCTCTAAACGCCATCACCGTTGCCAAACAGAAACCAGCGCCCCACCTCAGCCTCAGCAAAGCACACGGCGAAGATGCCGCCATCGACGACGAAGATGCCATCATCCTCCAGACTCTCAGTCGTAGCCGTCTCCGAGACGATGCCCCCAAGGAGGAGAAAGACGCGAAGACGCCTCCATCGCCCGATCCAACGGATCCGAGGTTTCCCTCCGGAGCCCATGCCGTGGGGAGAATGTGGAGCACCTCCACGACGACGCTTCCAAGAAAGACCGCGGCACCCACGGGCGCCGCCGTCGCCGACTCCGGTGAAACCGGAGCAAGGATTTCTCTCGGAAATGTGCTGACCACCTGCCACCACCGACCGCCGCCCACGAACCACCACCCCTGCCGAGGCCGACTCCAATCTAACCACGAGACCCCTCGATCCGCCGCGTCCAGAAGCGCTCCGCCCCCTGGCCGAAGCCGTCACCACCGAACACGGGGCCGCCGCCCCGGCAACCATAGCCCACCACCGCCGACGACATCACCACCAAAGGAGCCTGAGCAGGCCCATCGGTCCGGAGCCGACATCACCAGATCCAGAGGCAAGGGAGGGCCTGACCAGATCGGGGACCTTGCTTCGGGCCTCGCTGCGAGATGGCCGGCAGACAAGAAGCCACCGGGAAGCCGCAGCCTCGCGCGACGCACAGCCCTCCGCCGTCAGATGTGGCCGGAGACACATCGAATGAGGGGACGGGGGCGCCGCGGTCGCTGGACCCCAACCACACCGCAAGGCACGGCCACGCCGACACCGTGTAGCATCCACGCGCCGCACCGCCAGCTCGAGCCACCACAGGAGGAAGCCGCCGTCGCAGGAGCACCAGATCCGCCACCGCCTTCAGCCGTCGTCGAACGAGAGGAAGATGAAGGGGAAGACCCCGCCGCCGCCGTCCGCCGCCCGGGCTTAGCCTGGCGGCCTCCTCCGGCTACGGCGAGGGGAGGGAGGGGGAGAGGGGGGCGGCCCGGCGGCGCGGACGAGGGCTCCGCCCGATATTTTTTTTTGAACCAAAAGGGGTTCCCCCCACCCCAACTTTATAAAAAGACAAGGCAAACGTCAACCAACATAGACTGTTTAACAGCGCTCGGTGGCGAACCAGAGTAGCTGCCACAGATAAAAGCAAGTTTAAGCTACCTTATTACAAATTTAGCCAGAGAAACATAGCTAGGAGAGCAGCACGCCAGCCTATTACACAAGATCAAAGCTAAAACATGCAAGCTAGCAGGCCACACATCCCCAGCAACACCCTGAAGATGGTCTCAGCGCCAGGCAATCCTAAGCAACTCCCCTCTTCGGTGATCCAACAGTCTTAAGCACCGGAGAAGAAGCGCACCGTGAGCCTCTGAACACAATATCTTCCATTACCTGATCATTGCCCCCAGCAGGTCCAAGACACATCGTATACTTCGCAATCTTCGCCCCTGAAAAACCATTTCATTTCGGAAACGCCATAAGCTCCACAAGGTAGCAGTTGTGACAATATTCAATACTTCAAAATATTTTCTCCTCTTCCAGAAGGAAGCCAACAGAACAAATGAATCAGGTGCAGTAACCTTAAAGCTATCAGCTACAAAATCCCAGATATGTCTAGCAACAATGCAATCAAAGAACAAATGTTGGATAGTTTCAGGTTCACTGCAGAAGACACACGATACATCATCTACATGCGTGCGCTTGGCAAGATTATCTCTGGTCATGCTCTTGTTATAGTAAATCAACCAAAGAAAAACGTGGATATTAGGGGGAACTTTAATTTTCCATATATCATCTTTAACTACAGATGATATACCACCAAAGTTTATCAACTTATAGAAGGATTTGACAGAATATTTGTTAGAAGAATCTAACATCCAAACAGGCTGATCTGGGGAATCAGAAAGGCACATTGCCTCAAGAACCTGTGTGAGCTCTCTCCATCTGACTAAAGTACTTTCCCCAACACATCTTCTAAAGGTTAAACACACTTCACCATCCACCCAGACTTGTGCAAGGGTAGAATCTTGCTGTTGACAAATGGTATACAGATCCCAAAATGCAGTCTTAAGAGAGCAACTCCCAACCCAGATGTCATGCCAGAAGGCAATGCTCTTACCATCCCCAGGGATCCACCTATAAATTTTTTTTGAAGCTGCAAGAGCCCAAGATAGACTTTTCATAAATGGAGATCCTAGGGTTACCCTAGTATTAAAGAAGTTAGGGCTAGAGGTGTTATACTTGCAGGACATAATCTTCCAGTCACTATCCCTGCCATCATAGAACCTTCTCCCCCACGAGGCCAAAAGGGCCATGTTGAATTCTCTAAGGTTGGGGACTCCCATCCCTCCAAATTCCTTCCTTCTAGAGATCAAGCCCCAGTTAGCAAGGTGATATTTGTGGTTGTCACCCACATTCCCCCAGAAGAAATGAGACATTTGGGAGGTGATCATATCAATAGCCCACTTGGGAAATTTCACAATGGACATTAAATAAGCAGGAATGCTGGCAATGCAGGTGGTAAGCAAGATCAATTTCCCCCTATATGAAAAAAATCTCCCCAACCACCCAGAAATGTTCTTGATAATCCTATCAATGATGGGTTGGAGGTCCTCCCTCCTAATTTTTTTTAAAATGAAGGGGGACACCTAAATATTTAAAGGGAAAACCCCCAAGCTGGCAACAGAAAACCTGAGCAAAATCATTAGCTAATTGTTCAGAAATGTTAATAGCATGAAGATCACTCTTATGAAAATTGATTTTCAAACCAGATAGGTTTTCAAAACAGGAGAGAATCCATTTCAAATTCTTGGCATACTCTAGTGAATTGTCCAAGAATAGAATGGTATCATCAGCATATTGCAAGCTGACTACTCCACCTGGGATGGTATGTGGGAGCAATCCACGGATCAAACCACTATTGGCAGCCTTATGAAGCATTTTGGAAAATACGTCAGCCACCAGGTTAAATAAAAGGGGTGAATGAGGGTCACCCTGTTTCAATCCTTTCCCTCCAGAGAACCGGGGGCCATTAGAATCAGTAATCCTAACCTGAAAAGTTCCTTGGTGGATGGTAGACATAACCCACTCCACCCATTTACTACCAAAGCCTCTAGAAAGAAGCATTTCTTTCAAAAAGTCCCAGCTAACTCTATCATATGCTTTTTCATAGTCTAGTTTAAGGACAAACCCAGTTGTTCCAGACCTATGAATTTCATGAATGACCTCATGAGCCATAACAACACTCTCCAAAATGAATCTGCCCTTAATAAATGCAGTTTGGTTAGAGGAAATTAACTTGTCACATAAGGGGGAAACCCTAGTAGTCATAGCTTTGGAGAAAATTTTAACAGCACAGTTGCTAAGGCTGATAGGTCTAAAGTTTTTCATATCTTTAGCCATAGGCACTTTAGGAATAAGAGTAATAATGGCATGATTTAACTTATATATATCAAGCTCATCATTTTCAAAATCTCTAACCATCCACATAAAATCCTTTTTAATTAGATCCCAAAAGGTTTGGTAGAATAAAAAGGATAACCCATCAAGGCCGGGGGCACCACTAGCATAGGAGCTCATCACAGCTTGTTTGATTTCCTCTTCAGAGAAGGACCTCTCAAGCTGCTCTCTGTCAGTGTTACTCACCAATTCACCCTCAGACCAAAAGTTAGCATCCAGATGGATATCAGGTTTAGGTTCAAAAGCAAACAACTCTTTGTAAAACGAGGTAGCAACCTCAAGCATCTCCTTGGTCGAAGTGACCACACCATTAGGGCTATTTAGTTCAGACAGATAGTTTTTCCTATGCCCGTGGTTAGCCAAGGCTTGGAAATAAGCACTATTCCTATCACCCTCTAAAAATTTTCTATCCCCGGATCTCTGCCACAAAGCAGTCTCCTCTTTTTCCCATAATTCATCTAATTCCTTCTTAATCTCTTTCATTCTATCAAAGTCAGACACAAACATTTGGTGGTTTTCAGACATGACATCAAGGATGTCAAACTCCAGAAGGAGTGCCTTTTTCTTTTTCTTCAGAGCTGCCTCCCTATTAATATTCCAACCCTTAATCTTATTTCTAAGAATTCTAGTCTTAGGCATCCAGTTATCAGCAGAGGATTTGGAAGAGGACACATAATTCCAGGTTTCTGTGACCAATTGTTGGAAATCTGGTTGGGAGAGCCACCATTTCTCAAACCTAAAAGGTCTGGGGTTGGATGGGGCCCTAGCACCAGTATCCAGGACCAGAGGAGTATGATCACTCCCCACCCTGGGCAGGGCTGACAAGGTGGAAAACGGGAAATGGGCATCCCAGTCCATAGAAGTGAACACTCTATCTAATACAACAAACACAGGGGACATCTGGTTGTTAGACCATGTAAACACCCTATTAGAGACATATATCTCCATCAATGCCCATCTATTGATCCAATCATTGAACAGAAATGCAGTTTGTTGATCAACTAAACCACTACTTTTCTCTTTATCATTCCTAATCAGGTTAAAATCCCCACAAATCATAATAGGATAAGAAGCATTTGATAAAATATCATGTAACTCGGCCACAAAATCTATCTTAAGTTCAGGGTAAGCAGATCCATAGACTAACACCATCTGCCACACAAAGCCATCAGGTTTATTTTTAACAGTAGCAACAACATAAAATCTATGGTTAATAAAACCAACTACCTCAAACATCATCTTCTTCAGACCCACAAGGATCCCACCAGCAGTATTCTCTGCTGGCAGGAAGTGCCACACAAAATTGTCAAATCTATCAATAGCTTTGAGGAAACCCTCAGAAATATTTTCCTTCTTTGTTTCTTGGAACCCAATAAAGTCAGGTTCAGACTTAGCAATAGTATCACAAAGGCACTGTATTTTCCCATGTTGACCTAGACCTCTAATATTCCAGATAAGACCTATCATCAATTAATTCTAAAAGGATGGGATAAGCCACAAGGCTTCACTTTAGTTAGAACAGCAAGTGTCCCCCTAGTAGCATCAGCAGTGCCCACTGGCTCTAGGGAGAAAGCACCCTCAGGAGTGCTAACTAATTTATTATATTCAATGTCAAGATTGGTAGGAAGAACAATTTCAGGGTTATTATTGGCAAAAACCAAGCATCTCTCTTTCTCCACAGTTATCATATCATCAATGATGAGATTCTTTTGAGTATCATCCCCCAACCATCAGGTTCATTTGATTCATTTGATTAATAAGAACATTTTTATCCATAGTAGAGAAGGATTTATGTTTGAAAGTTTGTGGTATTTCCAAGTTCTTCTTCCTCTTGTATGCAGCAGCTTTCTCCATGATGTTAACATTGTCATGGCCCCTAGTAGCAGGCCTTTGAGCTAGTACAGGACCCCATCTAGATTTCTTCTCATGGATGGTCTTCTCACTTTGGCTTTGGTTAAGTGATTCCAGCAGAGACCTCCTCCATGTCTCACTTTGAAGGATTTGGATAGCCTCAGGGGGGAGAACCCCCAGTTCTTTGTTTCCTCATTTTCAGATTCATAGACATCTACTGATCTTAATAGATCCACACAGTATTCCATACTATCTCCATGCTTCTCAGGAGTTGCACTAATATTAGACTTTCCAGATGGAGAAGGAGTTTTGTGGAAAACCATATCTTCGTTCTTCTTCTCTCCCTCATCAATATTTTTGTTCTGTTCTGCAAGGATACCAGCACAGTCAACTTTAGTCCCATGTCCATCAGAAGATGCACCATTGAGGTTAGTAGCAGCCAGAGCACATTCCCGGATGAATTCCTCTTGATCCACATCATTCCCATACTCCACAGGTGTAACCACCCTCTTATGAACACCATATTTATTTGTAGATCCATGCTTAGTTGATAAGTTGGCCTTATCTAGTTCATCAATGGCAAGATCACCCCCACCTGAACCATCAGAACCATGTTCTGCCTGATTTCCATTATCTTTTCCATTATCTTTTCCATTCTCTTCCTTAGTTCTCCCATCTTCCTCCTCACCATCATCACCACCCTCAATGTCAATGACAGAGTCAGCCCCACCCACCTGCTCAAAACCCTCTACAGTGAAACCAAGTAAGAATAGTTTCTTCTTCATTTCAATCAATCTTTCAAAGAGAATTTTGGTTGGTTCTCCGCAGGCTATTTTGATTCTGACATTCTCAAAGAAAGTTTTGAACATTCCATTCCGGTCCACATCTGTAAGCACTCCAAATATGAAGCAATTTGGGAAAATACTTTCCAAGTGCACCACTTTGGGGGGATCCCCTCAATCAGTACCGAGGCTTCAATCAGCTCTCCAAAAGGGTCACATCCACCCTTCCACTCAGTTAGTGTTACATTGACATCCTGTGGTAGGGAAAAACGAGGCAGTTCAATGAGATCTTCCACATTCTTCCATGGGGGGAATCTGACCAAAAAGGTCTTGCTGGAGAGCCCTCTGATTTGCCAGGGCCAATGTTTAGTCTTACAAAAAGTAGCAGATAAGAGTTCCATCAGTTTAGCACAATCCACTTCTCCTTTTAAGATATTAACCACTCCATAATTCGGGAAGTTTAACCACTTAAATTCATTTGCAACTGGTGCATCCACATGGTAGAAACCAAGACCTTGAGCTCCACTACCAAAAAAGGCAGCAGTAGGTTGAATCCTAGACCAAGATGCACAGTTGTTGACGTTGTGGTTTTGTTGACAAATAAAACAGGCTTTAGGCTTCACACAGTTTCCCACATAGTGCCCAGGTCCATCATAGTTAAAGAAGATCATATCCTTTGTAATGCCCCAGATGTAACACTTTCCCAATATGGCAATATATAAACTTTGGCTTCATCATTTCCGTTCTGGATTCTTCTTTCTTTTCGGGTTCTTCGTTTTGTCATGTGCGTGTGTGCATTTCATCCATGTCATGTTGTCATGTGCATTGTATTGCATTGTGTTGTCACTTGCATCCGGTCCCACTCGTCTCTTCCCGTTGTCCGTTTCGAGATCCGACGCTCTCACACGTTCCCGTGGCATCCCCGAGTCCTTCTTTCGTGTGTGGCCGTGTAACGTTTCCGGAATGATGTGAGACTTGTCGTGCGATGTTGTTTTGGTACGTGTAGGCCGCCTGTCAAGTTTCGTCGCGTTTGGAGTTCGTTTAGTACTCCAACGGTTAACCTAGTGGGCTAAAAGAACCTCTTGTTTGAGGCCCAAGAACCCCTCCACAACAGCCCACCAACCCAACACAACCCTTCCCATCATCTCGGTCGTCGAATTGTGATCGCGTGGCCGAAAACCGCTCCCCATTTGGACTCTCCTAGCTCCTTGTGCCCATTTTTTTCGTCCAAAAACCCTAGTTCTACTCCTCCCCGCCGCGCCGGACACGTCCGACCGCCGCCGAACGCGTCCAGCCGACGGCCGCACCAATTGCAGCCTGACACCTGTCCACCGCCGCCGTCCCTCCGTGCCGGCCCGTGAGGCCCGACGCGGGCCCGCCGCCGCCGCCGATCCGGGCCGCGCCCCTCCGCGCCCCCGCGCCGTCCTCCTCCGCGTCCCCGCCGCCTCCGGTCGCCGCCCCGCCGCCAGCAGCTCGCCGGCCGCCGCCCCGTCGCCGCCGGTGCGGATCCGCCGCCGCCAACCTCCGAGCTCGCCGCCCCCTCGCTCCCCGCCGCCGGGCCGTGCGTAGCTCGCCGTCCCGTCGCTATATACATGAAACTAAAATTTCGGAGCATGATTGTCTATGCTTAGCAAGAACGATAGGGTGCGAACGCCTATGCTTCTTGGACGCATATTCAGGATACCACCAGATACGAATGAAAAAATCCGACCAAGAAACAACCTCCTTCATCAAGCCATATGGGCCCTTCTGCTACGTCACGATGCCATTTGGCCTAAAAATGCGGGGGCTACGTACCAGCGGACGATGCAAAACTGATTCAATAAATAGATCAGAGTAAATGCGAAGGTTTACACTGATATCATCGCGATAAAATCCAAATAACGCTCAAGCCTAGTCACCGACCTACAGCAGACCTTTGACAACCTCCGCAATATCAGTATGAAGGTGAACCTCGACAAATGCGTCTTTGGGGTCCCCCAGGATAGCTGCTGGGGATATAGGCAAACCCAGAGAAGATAAAAGGCATAGTGAACCTCGAGCCTCCTGAGACAATATGTGACATACAGAAGCTCGCGGGGTGTGTGGCGGCCTTGAGCAGGTTCATCTCAAGGCTAGGAGAGAAGGCCCTACCGCTATACCACCTCCCGTCCTACTAACACTTGGTAGATTGTGATCGCCTTAAGTTTGGGACATCGTAAGTTCGGTAACTCATAGACATGAATGAAACAGTTTGTTCAATGACCGACAACGGAACCTTGGATGTCCATATCATGTGAACCTTTGGTTATCATGTGATGTTCCCTTTCCTTCGCGATACTTTACAAAACTCGGGATGTATCAGCAACCTCCTAAGTCAACACATCCTCTTTATATTGAAACCCTTGTTACCGATTTTGTTCATTTTTCTCGTTCTTGTGTTCCGGCAACCCTGTGACATAGTAACCTGTGTCTGGCCAGACGATGATTGATGTCATCACATTGAGACAGCCCTAAGAATTTCATCTGAGCCAAAAATAAAATCCTACATGCGAGCCTACTCGAAGCGATTTTGAACCGGGCCTTCCTAACCCAACTCAAACTCATGGCTGACTTCCAAATTTAAAAGCTGCAATAAGATACGCGTGCAGCAGACACACGTACACGCATCAAGCGGCGTACTTACTTACCACAAACCCCCTATGGTATGAAAACCTAACAAAAAGGGCCTATTTATTGACAACAAACCCCCTTGAGTTTTGAAAGATGACAAAAGAGGGCCTAATTTTTGACAAGTCGTGAGAATTCTTGCTAGAAATTTTGGCAGCATAACACATGTGATAGAAATTTGAGAAGCATCAAAATAATGGTATTATATATCACATAATATTGTTGCGAGTAGAGATACAACAAGCTGAAACGATGATCCACCAACAATACCACCAGGATGGATGATATCCAAGAGCTACCTACCTACCTATTCCAATGCATCCATCCTACCAACACAGCACAAAATTTCTCAAAACAAGTTATTAATCTCGACGAATGAAACCAACGGCTCCATCCATCATATAGCCTCGGGCTTCGCCACCACGACCTCCTTCAGTCACACCACAAACTAACCAGTAGCACATTCTTGAATACTACAAACATCAGTTTCTCCTCCAATGCCAAAACACTCGGGCAACCACTTGCATAGCTTCTTCCTTCAACTCGGCACTTGCATAGCGATGCCAACAAATATTTTGACGCATCACTGCACAAGCACCTGCATATCGTCAACATAGCAGCAACAACAGTAGGCACCATATTGACCAGCAAGTAATGTTTTATTACACGGCAATCCACTTGCCATATCTGTCCTCGAGTGAAAACTGTAGGGCATTTACATAGAAACATGGTTAGACATGAATTCTATGTTCATTAAATGTTTGTACGAAAAGGACTTTTATGACAAGCTGAAACAGTGACACGCCCAGATAGTTGAAAGAGGTCAGAAATGAGACAGTGCAGTATAACCAAGAATGCACCCAGGAATATCCATCCCTGAGCCTCAGTAAACATAAAAGCAAAAACGATAACTTTTGACTGATTTGGTCATCAAACCTTTTCCATGGAGCAAGAAAAACATATTTAGTCTTACCCAAACAGATTTAATGATATATGCCCCGATACTTGCACTAGTAATCATCCTTGTACGGTGATTGATACCAACATAGAAATGCCCCTTAACTCACACCCATGCATGATTGATATAACAGGAATATTAGTGAGCATCAATTTTCAAAATTGGCAGAAAGATCCTCTCATCCTCATGATGAACGATCCGAAGTCCACAAGTAGAGATCCCTTACTCTCATGGTTTTACCCATGGAGCATCAAGCTATGTATTGGTTGTTAATTGCATGAAAAACAAAACCTATAATAGTGAAACATAGCACATGTTTATTTTCAATCTTAATCTAAAGAGAAGAACAGATGTTCCAAACAAGACTTTTTTAGTATTAATATAAACCTCTCATCGATTGCCAGCAAGGTTAATCTTAATCTAAAGAGAATCAAAGCAGGAAGGATGTGAGGCAGGCTGTACCATGGGAGTCGGTGTTGGCGACAGTTGTAGGGAGTTGGGCATCAAAGTTGGTGCGGTAGTCACGGAAGAAACCAAGGTTAGGGGCCTGCGTCCTTGGAGGTAAGAGCACAGCAAGGAGTACACGCGGCGTTCCTTGGTTCCACTTTCTGGAAACAATAATAATATTAAGGCAAGGAATTTAGTAAACACGACAGGCAATAAACACATATGCAAGAATGATCTTGTTGTCTCACATTTAATCCACATGCAAAAGTAGTTATTCCACCTAGCACACAAACATCTAGCCAGCCGACTAGCTAGCTAGTTCACAAAAGAGATGTCAGAACATACCATATAATAGGTCATTGAACCAGCCTAAAACTGAACATAATCTACCTACGCAAAAGTAAATATGTTGTTTCCAAAAGACTGTTGAGTGTTCCAGGTCCAACTGTGGACAATGTTCCATAATCTACTTGCAAATTGAGCGCTTGGAATTCAAGAAACACGTTCCATAAATACTAGTTGTATGGGTAAAACAATCTAGTACAACAACACAGCCAGGCTCCGAATGTAATATCTCTAGCAACACAACCAACCTCTATGTAAGAAAATGAGAAATTCTAGTTGTAGATAAACGAAAAGGTAGCATTCTTCTTGAGCGCAAATAAAGGGCATGATCTTGTGCTCCCCTTCTCCAGGAACATTTGCATAAGAGAAATGACATATTGGGAACACATCACGCAACAGCCAAGGTGTGTGCTTAACACCGAGAATTTACCCTTGCACTAAAGCACAACACAACATACAAAGATTCCAAGAAAATGATAGCACATTTTCTGTCACACATTGCACACTACCTACACATGCTTAGATGTTCATACTAGATGATGTCATCATTATACAAAGTATACGTGACAAGGTTAGGAAAACGGTGCAGTGGAAACACCACGATTAAGTATAGTACATGGTCTATTCATGTACAATCCAACAGAGACTTGGGCAAAGAGAAGAAATGTGCTGCTTTTTTACCAGGGGGGGGGGGTATTTTAGTTTGATTTGAAAGTAGTTCAAAATAACAGGTAGATCACAAAATAGCAGTCTACTTAATCTAATGATAACAAGCCATGTCAATCAACAAGAACAAAAGATCAAGGCTGGGTAAACCAGCACACACGCTTGAAGCACCGACCACAAGCAGCACCACATTAACATGGACAAGGAGAACACCTTGAGCGCAATGAGCACAACACCCAAGTAGAGCAACAAAAGAGTAAAATCCATAGCTCGATGACCACATGTCCAGAGCAAAGGAAGATATACCTTCCAACGTTTGTAGCTGACGCAAACCACACTGTTGCCGGTAACGATGGAGACGAGAGCTGGCCATCAACCTTGGGCACCAACCGATCCAGTAGCCATGGTTGCGCTTTATGTTTCCTCGTGTGACAAGTTTCGATGGCTTAACAACCCAATGAAGGAACATAATATTATTAAAAGATCCAACCTACAAGTGAGTGAGTTTGAGAACCTTTTCTTATGGATGAGAAAGAAACAAACAAAAGGGAAATGATTAAATTGTTGTACTGTCAGCTTCATTTTAGGGTTTACTCCTTCTTCATTACACTAAATTGTTGTACTGTTTGTTAATTGTTCTCCTGTTATGTGCAAGCTTTGATAGTGCTAATTCTCCTCAAATTTGTCCTGTTATGTGCAAGCTTTGATAGTGCTAACTCCTTCTGAATAACATGTTACATTACTAAAACTGAATCAATCAAGCACTAATTCTCCTCAATTTTGTGTAGTTTGGATGATGAGATATGGGAAATAAGGTACCATTTTCAAGGGAAAGACAACTTGGAAAGGACCATTTCTCTGTTAGAAATTACTTATATTAACATGTTAGCACTGCTAGAGACTGAAGAGGGGTATACTGAAGCTGACTACATGTTCTATATGAAAGAAGAGGGAAAGGGGGCAACAGGGATGCAGGTCATTGATAGTGAAGAGAGTGTGGAGGAGATGCTTGACCATTATGCTGAGCAGAAGGTGCTCAACATAACTGTAATTAAGGCTAATGAGCCTAATCCAGGAGAGTTTAACAGGGCAAATATTGTGGAGGAACAAGTACCTATAAATAATGTGGGGGATTCCAACATTATTTCTATAGATGAGGCAGGAGTGTTGTTCCCTATTTCTGTTGAAGACCCAGTTGAGGAGCTGTATGATGTGCCTATTGCTGTTGTCAAGCCAGGTGAAGAGGCTGCTTACATTAACACACAAGAGAGCATGAATTTAAAAAAAATCAAAGGGCAAAGAGAAATTACAGGAAGATGTTTGCCCCTCTGAAGATGAATTGTTTGTTGATTTGAACTGGTGTGAGGAGAAAGAGGAAGAGCATGAAATGGGTAATGAGGAGGAAGATGAAATCATTGAGAAGTTGGAGCAGAAAAGGAAACAGAGAGAGGATCCTATGCATCACTTTGAAGGAGACACATAAGTGGAAGAAACGTGTCCAAAGCCAGAGGACTCAGACACAGAACACGAGACACCACTTCCTCAAACCTTCAAGAAAGTAGGCAAAGCAGGCCCCACTACAAGATCACACCATGAAGCTGACATTGAGGTAATTCCTGATTTCATTCCATCAGATGATTCAGCTTGTTTCCCTGGGGACTATGGCATTAGTGAATCAGATGATGAGTCAGGTATGCCTCTGCCTTGTGGAAGGAAGAGTCAAGCCAAGAGGGCCAGGACTAGGATATGGTATGATGAGAGCAAGCCAGATGCTCATGACCAACTTTGCATTAGCATGTGCTTCACTGATGTGTATCAGTTTAGAAGAGCACTTAGAAATTTCCATATCAGAATCCTTAGAAATTTCCAGTACCATAGGAACTGCAAGGATAGGATCATTGTGCATTGCACAGAAAGGGACAATGGGTGTCCTTTTTTCATGACTGCATCAACAATTGCTCATGAGAAGACATTCTGCATCAAGAAGATGAAGTTGTTGCACACTTGTGGTGCACATGGAGAAAAAACAAAAGTGACAGTTGACTGGATGGCCAGAACCTGTGAGCGGCAACTGAGAGATAATCCAAGGGCTGGTGTTCATGCAATTTTAAAAAGAACAAAGACTAAGTATGGGCTGGAAGTGCCAAAGACCAAGGCCTATAGGGCAAGGTCATTGGCAATTGAAGTGGTGGAAGGTGACATGAAGGGACAATACACAAGGTTTAGGGATTATCTTCAAGCTGTGCTTGATACCAACCCTGGTAGCAGATGCATTGTGACTACCACAGAGCTTGAGCTCCATCCTAGTCCAAATCCTAGGTTCCACTACATGTTCTACTGTTTGAATGCTTCAAAAGAAGGTTTCTGAATGGGTGTAGGCCCTTTATAGGTATTATATGCATTCTACATTACTCCAGTTCACTGCCAATATCTTGTAGAAAATAATGTACTCATTTCATTACCCAATGCTGTAATACAGGTTTAGATGGTTGCTTTATCAAGCTTTCTACTGGGCAACAGATACTTGCTGCCACTGGTAGGGATGGGAATAACAACATATTCCCTATTGCAATTAGTATTGTTGATAAGGAGGACAAGGATAGTTGGACTTGGTTTCTTAGCCAACTAAGAGCTTGCATTGGAGAGGGGAACAAGTGGGGCACATACACAATCATCTCTGATAGACAGAACATATATTTTTCATTTCACAATTGAATGAGCTACTTGTAGAAATAATAATTGGTATTTATTTGTATTGTGCATTTGAAGTTATATGAATAATATTCTCTATTATGCATTGAACAGGGGTTGTTGAATGCAATTCAAGCTGTGTTCCCACACTCACCTCAAAGATATTGTCTTAGACATATCTATGCAACTTTCCAGTCAGCAGGCTACAGGAGTGGGGAGTTGAAGAAGCATATGGACAATGCTGCATATTCATACACCAAGAATGGATTTGAGGTTGCAATGAATGAATTGAAAAAGGAGGATGAAGATGCTTGGAAGTGGCTTTCTAATATCCCTAAAGAGACTTGGGCAAGGCATGCTATGGATCACACATGCAAGACAGACCTAGTAGTCAACAATCTTAGTGAAGTATTTAACAAGATGATACTAGATGTGAGGAACAAGCCAATAAGGAGTTGTGTTGATGGATTCAAAACTAAGTTGATGGTTAAGTACCAAGCAGTAAGAGAGAAGACAGAGAAGAGTAAGTGGGAGATAACACCCACTAATATGGAGAAGTTGGAGGAGTCAAAGAAGTACTCTAGGCATTGCACTGCATACATGGCAGGTCCTGGTATTTGGCAAGTATGTGCTGTTTTAACCTTCACAAGGACCGGGCGTAGCCACACTTGATTCAGCTAAAGTGAGAGAGACAGACACCCGCCAGTCACCTTTAAGCAACGAGTGCTCGTAACGGTGAAACCAGTCTCGCGTAAGCGTACGCGTAATGTCGGTCCAGGCCGCTTCATCTCACAATACCGCCGAAGCAAAGTATGACATGCTGGTAAGCAGTATGACTAGTATCGTCCACAATCTCATTGTGTTCTACTCGTGCATATCATCTACGCATAGACCTGGCACTGATGCCACTGTTGGGGAACGTAGTATTTTAAAATTTTCCTACGATCACGCAAGATCTATCTACCTGATGCATAGCAACGAGAGGGGAGAGTGTGTCTACGTACCCTCGTAGACCGGGAGCGGAAGCGTCAAGTGACGCGGTTGATGTTGTCGAACTTCTTCACGATCCAACCAATCAAGCACCGAACGTACGGCACCTCCGTGTTCAGCACACGTTCAGCTTGATGACGTCCCACGAGCTCTTGATCCAGTAGAGCTTCACGGGAGAGTTTCGTCAGCACAACGGCGTGGTGACGGATATGATGTGTTCACCGGCGCAGGGCTTCGCCTAAGCTCCGCGACGGTACGACCGAGGTGTGATTCTGTGGAGGGGGGCACCGCACACGGCTAAAACAATTCAACTTGTGTGTCTTTGGGTGCCCCCCTGCCCCCGTATATAAAGGAGCAAGGGAGGAGGGGCCGGCCACCTCCTATGGTGCGGCTAGGGAGGGGACTCCTACTAGGAATAGGATTGCAATCCTATTCCTAGTAGGATTCACCGGAAGGAAGAAGGGGGAAAGGATTAGGAGAGGTGGCGCCCCCCCCCCAATCCTAGTCCAACTAGGATTCCTAGGTGGGGGCGCCGGCCAGCCCTATGGGCTGCCTCTCTCTCACCCTTTAGGCCCACTATGGACCATCCCCTCTCGTAGGGGGTTCCGGTAACCCCCTCCGGCATTCCCGATAAATCCGAAACTTTTCCGGTATACTTCCGGTGTCATGTATAATTTGAGTCTTTGCATGTTAGTTTGTCACAATTATCCTTTCTGGACACACCTTTTTGCGAGAGTTAAATATGGCCTAGGAATTGATAGAACACTCTATGTGCTTCACTTATATCTTTTGAGTTGAATAGTTTTTGCTCTAATGCTTCACTTATATCTTTTACAGGACGGTGGTGATTATATTTTGTAGAAATTGTTGATCTCTCATGCTTCACTTATATCCTTTTGAGAGTCTATTAAAACAGCATGGTAATGTGCTTTGGCTATAAAACTAGCCTTCACATGATAGGCATCCAAGATGAATGTAGTAAAAACTTTCATACTAAGTGCATTGAATATGATGAGAAGTTGGATGCTTGATAATTGTTTTGAGATATGAGGATAGTGATATTAGAGTCATGCTAGTGGAGTTATTATGAAATTGAGAAATACTTGTGTTAAAGTTTGTGATTTCCGTAGCATGCACGTATGGTGAACCGCTATGTGACGAAGTTAGAGCATGAGGTATTTGTAGAGTGTCATCCTTTGTGTGGAGGTCGGGGGCGCGCGATGGTTCCTAAATATGCCAATTTTCCCGTGGGTTCCTCTAGCTATTTTTCTGATGCAATGTTATTCTTTGTTGCTACTTTGTTTTCCTAAATATGCCAATTTTCCCGTGGGTTCCTCGTGGGTTTAGGAAACCCGATGGGTTTAGGGGACGGGCAAAAAACTAGCCCCGCGCACGGTGACGGGGACAGGGACGGGTTTGTGATTTTCTCGTGGGGATGGGTTTGGGAAGGCAAAACCCGATGGGTTTCGTCCCCGTTGCCATCTTTAGTTTTGTTTCCTGAGGCCCAACCAAGCCTGCACGCGAAGAAAACGGGTTGTTTGGTTGGCTGCGTACACCGTTGGTCTTGCATAGCATGAAACTTAAAGCACCTCTGGGTCTTGGCTCGGCAGTTTTGCAAGCCAGACCGAGGCGAGCGCAAGCGAGCGGGCGCTGGCACGAGTGGAGACGGGAGGGATGCTAGGTGATTATGTGAGGTCTTCTTCAACATCCAGTAAGCTTCTCTCTAATCTCATCTCTTCCTTGTTCCTCTGATCTACACAACGGTGCTTCGATTCGAGGTAAGCTGGAAGAACTGTTGGATGTTGACCTTCATGCTCTCGACCACATCGTCTCGGACACTGTGGTTAACTAACTGCAAACAAACAGGAGAGCAATTCTAGCTAGTATCAGGATGACGAGGCATATATAGTACCAGAGGAAATCAATTGTCTTTGCTTAGGTGCTCTTGTTGCGTCAAGCGGCGTACTTACTTAGCACAAACCCCCTATGGTGTGAAAACCTAACAAAAAAGGGCCTACTTATTGACATCAAACCCCCTTGAGTTCTGAAAGATGACAAAAAAGGGCCTAATTTTTGACAAGTCATGAGAATTCTTGCTAGAAATTTTGGCAGCATAACGCGTGGGATGGAAATTTGAGAAGCATCGAAATAATGGTACTATATATCACATAATATTGTTGCGAGTAGAGATACAACAAGTTGCCACAATGATCCATCAACAATACCACCAGGATGGATGGTATCTAAGAGCTACCTACCTACCTACTCCAGTGCATCCATCCTACCAACACAACACAATATTTCTCAAAACAAGCAATTAATCTTGACGAATGAAACCAACAACTCCATCCATCACCATGGCCTCGGGCTTCACCACCATGACCTCCTTCAGTCACACCACGAACTAACCAGTAGCACATTCTTGAATACTACAAACATCAGTTTCTCCTCCAATGCCAAAACACCTGGGCAACCACTTGCATAGCTTCTTCCTTCAACTCGACACTTGCATGGCAATGCCAACAACTCTTTTGACACATCACTGCACAAGAACCTACACACCAGTCTAGTCCGGTGAACATCATGACCAGTCCATCTTCCATATATGATATACCGTCAACATGGCAGCAACAACAGTCTACACCATATTGACCAGCAAGTAATGTTTTATTACACGGCAATTCACTTGCCCAATCTGTCCTCGAGTGAAAACTGTAGGGGGTTTACAAAGAAACATGGTTAGACATGAATTCTATGTTCATTAAAATACTCACTGAACCCTCTAGTGGTCAGAATAACACCTAAATATTTCTACGAAAAGGACTTTTATGACAAGCTGAAACAGTGACACACCCAGATAGTTGAAAGAGGTCAGAAATGAGACGGTACAGTATAACCAATAATGCACCCAGGAATATCCATCCCTGAGCCTCAGTAAACATAAAAGGAAAAACGACAACTTTTGACTGATTTAGTCATCAAACCTTTTCCATAGAGCAAGCAAAACAGATTTAGTCTTACCCAAATAGATTTAATAATATATGCCCCGATACTTGCACTAGTGATCATCCTTGTACGGTGAATGATACCAAAATAGAAATGCCCCTTAACTCACACCCATGCATTATTGATATAACTGGAATATTAGTGATGGATATTAACTCACACCAAGCTGAAACGATGATCCACCAACAATACCACCAGGATGGATGATATCCAAGAGCTACCTACCTACCTATTCCAATGCATCCATCCTACCAACACAGCACAAAATTTCTCAAAACAAGTTATTAATCTCGACGAATGAAACCAACGGCTCCATCCATCATATAGCCTCGGGCTTCGCCACCACGACCTCCTTCAGTCACACCACAAACTAACCAGTAGCACATTCTTGAATACTACAAACATCAGTTTCTCCTCCAATGCCAAAACACTCGGGCAACCACTTGCATAGCTTCTTCCTTCAACTCGGCACTTGCATAGCGATGCCAACAAATATTTTGACGCATCACTGCACAAGCACCTGCATATCGTCAACATAGCAGCAACAACAGTAGGCACCATATTGACCAGCAAGTAATGTTTTATTACACGGCAATCCACTTGCCATATCTGTCCTCGAGTGAAAACTGTAGGGCATTTACATAGAAACATGGTTAGACATGAATTCTATGTTCATTAAATGTTTGTACGAAAAGGACTTTTATGACAAGCTGAAACAGTGACACGCCCAGATAGTTGAAAGAGGTCAGAAATGAGACAGTGCAGTATAACCAAGAATGCACCCAGGAATATCCATCCCTGAGCCTCAGTAAACATAAAAGCAAAAACGATAACTTTTGACTGATTTGGTCATCAAACCTTTTCCATGGAGCAAGAAAAACATATTTAGTCTTACCCAAACAGATTTAATGATATATGCCCCGATACTTGCACTAGTAATCATCCTTGTACGGTGATTGATACCAACATAGAAATGCCCCTTAACTCACACCCATGCATGATTGATATAACAGGAATATTAGTGAGCATCAATTTTCAAAATTGGCAGAAAGATCCTCTCATCCTCATGATGAACGATCCGAAGTCCACAAGTAGAGATCCCTTACTCTCATGGTTTTACCCATGGAGCATCAAGCTATGTATTGGTTGTTAATTGCATGAAAAACAAAACCTATAATAGTGAAACATAGCACATGTTTATTTTCAATCTTAATCTAAAGAGAAGAACAGATGTTCCAAACAAGACTTTTTTAGTATTAATATAAACCTCTCATCGATTGCCAGCAAGGTTAATCTTAATCTAAAGAGAATCAAAGCAGGAAGGATGTGAGGCAGGCTGTACCATGGGAGTCGGTGTTGGCGACAGTTGTAGGGAGTTGGGCATCAAAGTTGGTGCGGTAGTCACGGAAGAAACCAAGGTTAGGGGCCTGCGTCCTTGGAGGTAAGAGCACAGCAAGGAGTACACGCGGCGTTCCTTGGTTCCACTTTCTGGAAACAATAATAATATTAAGGCAAGGAATTTAGTAAACACGACAGGCAATAAACACATATGCAAGAATGATCTTGTTGTCTCACATTTAATCCACATGCAAAAGTAGTTATTCCACCTAGCACACAAACATCTAGCCAGCCGACTAGCTAGCTAGTTCACAAAAGAGATGTCAGAACATACCATATAATAGGTCATTGAACCAGCCTAAAACTGAACATAATCTACCTACGCAAAAGTAAATATGTTGTTTCCAAAAGACTGTTGAGTGTTCCAGGTCCAACTGTGGACAATGTTCCATAATCTACTTGCAAATTGAGCGCTTGGAATTCAAGAAACACGTTCCATAAATACTAGTTGTATGGGTAAAACAATCTAGTACAACAACACAGCCAGGCTCCGAATGTAATATCTCTAGCAACACAACCAACCTCTATGTAAGAAAATGAGAAATTCTAGTTGTAGATAAACGAAAAGGTAGCATTCTTCTTGAGCGCAAATAAAGGGCATGATCTTGTGCTCCCCTTCTCCAGGAACATTTGCATAAGAGAAATGACATATTGGGAACACATCACGCAACAGCCAAGGTGTGTGCTTAACACCGAGAATTTACCCTTGCACTAAAGCACAACACAACATACAAAGATTCCAAGAAAATGATAGCACATTTTCTGTCACACATTGCACACTACCTACACATGCTTAGATGTTCATACTAGATGATGTCATCATTATACAAAGTATACGTGACAAGGTTAGGAAAACGGTGCAGTGGAAACACCACGATTAAGTATAGTACATGGTCTATTCATGTACAATCCAACAGAGACTTGGGCAAAGAGAAGAAATGTGCTGCTTTTTTACCAGGGGGGGGGGGGTATTTTAGTTTGATTTGAAAGTAGTTCAAAATAACAGGTAGATCACAAAATAGCAGTCTACTTAATCTAATGATAACAAGCCATGTCAATCAACAAGAACAAAAGATCAAGGCTGGGTAAACCAGCACACACGCTTGAAGCACCGACCACAAGCAGCACCACATTAACATGGACAAGGAGAACACCTTGAGCGCAATGAGCACAACACCCAAGTAGAGCAACAAAAGAGTAAAATCCATAGCTCGATGACCACATGTCCAGAGCAAAGGAAGATATACCTTCCAACGTTTGTAGCTGACGCAAACCACACTGTTGCCGGTAACGATGGAGACGAGAGCTGGCCATCAACCTTGGGCACCAACCGATCCAGTAGCCATGGTTGCGCTTTATGTTTCCTCGTGTGACAAGTTTCGATGGCTTAACAACCCAATGAAGGAACATAATATTATTAAAAGATCCAACCTACAAGTGAGTGAGTTTGAGAACCTTTTCTTATGGATGAGAAAGAAACAAACAAAAGGGAAATGATTAAATAAACCATGTCACGCTATGTTGGCAATTACAACAGCCAGGCCAATGATACTAACAAATCTAGTGGGTATGCAGGTAAGCAACAAAGAAACATGGTTGTATATGCTGAAGCACACACTAATCAATCATAATTATCAAAAATTGTGTTAGAAAATCAACTACAAAATTAACTACTAACAAAGGATAACATATTGTCCTAACTCAAGCATATTCATCTTCATAGTGGCCACAAAATCTTGCAAAGCACAAATGCTACCACACAAAGAACAAAGTTATATATACCAAGGGAAACCACTCTACCATGCTCCCTACATTATGTCCATTAGTTACACAGATACACCACAAGAACCCCAACATGCTCCCTACAACCTGCATCGGTCACACACACACACACACACACGCACGCACGCACGCGCACGCACACGCACACGCACACGCACAGGCACACGCACACGCACACGCGCGCACACACACACACACACACACACACACACACACACACACACACACAACTTTGAGTTCTAGCTATGCAGTTACACAAAAGCAAAATGCATGCATGGGTGATGAATAGACATATATATATAACAAATTCATATATTATACTTCTAAGTAGATCACATCTCCATGCAGCTAGCAGACACAAATTTCATGGCAAGCACCAATACTCTAGCCTCATCACACCACGGTTGCATGGCAATGGACGACATCAACACTGGTCACTTCAAGCACGAGCGTAAAAGCTAATAAAATGCAGATGTTACATCGCCTTATTCTAACCGAAAAATAATTAAGTACAACATCAAAGATAGTACACACATCTATGATCTTTGATTGCCAAAACAAATGCCAGAGCCATTTGCATCAAGTCAAATGGTCAAAAGCAACCCATCCTCTTTCTAGTGACCACCACCTAACATATATACATACAACATGAATGGTCGAGCTAAATGCGATACCACCACCTCTAGGGGAAAAGGATTAAATAAACCATGTCACTATTACAACAACCATGCCAATAATACTAACAAATCTAGTGGGTATGCAAGTAAGCAACAAAGAAACATGGTTGTATATGCTGAAGCACACACTAATCAATCATAATTATCAAAAGTTGTGTTAGAAAAATAACTCTTAACTACTAACCAAGTATAACATATTGTCCTAACTCAAGCGTATTCATCTTCATAGTGGCCACAAAATCTTGCAAAGCACAAATACTACAACACAAAAAACAAAGTTATATATACGAAGGGAAACCACTCTACATGCTCCCCACATCATGTGCATTAGTTACACATATACACCACAAAGAACCCCAACATGCTCCCTACAACCTGCATCAGTTACTTCAGGATATGGAGAAACATATTTAGGAACACGAGGAATGAACTACATGTTCATTTCTATAGAGATGAAATAGGTACTTAGATCAATGTTGTGCAGAAGAAATGCTAGCATACACTCTACAAGTTAAATCATATGACATGTCAACATGTAGCAGGTTTAGGCTAGCAACACCTATGACATATCCTGGGAATGAAGAGTGATACTTCCAACATATATACTTGTACGCCTAGCATAAAATGTAAAATTGCAAGTTATAACCTATACACAATGACTCACCCACTCAACAAGGCTCTCATCACCCAATGGTCTTTAAGCATCAACATGCTTTCGAGCAGTCATGAGCTCTAAGACGACAGCACCAAAAGAGAATACAATTGATTTCTTAATCAATTTGCCACTTGATGCGCACTTCGGAGTCATGTACCTACGCGAAAGAAAGAAAAATGTAACATTGTTAGTCATTTAATCATCAAATGACCTATACATGTGTTACAACATCCAAAGCCAATCTTGCAAGACCAAATCCTATTACAACATTGAGATGTAACTAGCACGGTTAAACGATAGCAAATAGTATCTACACCGTAATCTGTACATTGTGCATATTCAATAAAGACTACCAGCTCACTTCTTAACACCATTAGGAGACCGCTGGAAGATTGCAACATGGAGAGAGGCTCTCACCAGGGGTTTCGGAACAACATCACGACAATCTGGAGGGTCTCCCCATAGCTAACGCGGTGCAAGTTGACGATGAGTAGGGTCAGCTTCCTGTAGCGGCCCTCTAGGACGCACTTGGCGATGCCACTGGTTGTCACTGGCGCCAATGCAACTTGCAAGCTAATTCCTCAGGTGTTACACCTACCTCCCACAAAAATCTGCCGAATACAAGGATGGAGAGGTCACCGGGTCTGTAGTTGAGGCGCAAAGAATCATGGTTATATTTAGGAGATCAAAAAAGCAGGGTAATACTCTAAGTTCTCATAAAAACGCTAATTCGAACAGGTGCAAAGAAGAGAAAACAAACCAGAACCAAATTCGAAACATATGAAACCACTACATTTATTGGAAAATCCAAATTGTCGTGAACTGGGTAGTCTTAAAAGGCATATGGCATTTATCGTGTCACACGACAAATTGAAAATTTAATGAACAAACTAAATAGAAGGCCATCCAAATTCGATCTCATGGGATGTGCATACTATGGACACACACACACACACAGAGATCAACAAAAGTGCAGTACTTATCAACATGGAATCAAAGAGATATCACTTCAGAGATAAAGTCCAACATGCATCAGAAGGATTAATTCCTAGAATAGGAAGACTACGTACCTTGGGTCTAGCGTCTCTTGCACAGGGAAGACCTCAAATCTTGGGTCTATCTACTCATGGTCACATATATCAAAAAGTTGGATCAATGAAAATATTGAATGTAGACAACTTCGAGTTCTAGCTATGCAGTCACACAAGAGAAAAAAATGCATGCATGGGTGATGAATAGACAAATATATACCCAGTTCATATAAAATACTTCTAAGTAGATCACATCTTCATGCAGCAGACTCGAATTTCATAGCAAGCACCAATACTGTAGTCTCATCACACCATAGTTGCACGGTAATGGACAACATCAACACTGGTCACTTCAAGCACGGGCGTAACCAAACCTAATCAAATGTAGATGATACATCGCCTTATTCTAACTATAAATTAAATACAACATCAACGATAGTACACATCTATGATATTTGATTGCCAAAACTAATGCCAGAGCCATTTGCATCAAGTCAAACAGTCAAAAGCAGCACACAATCTTTCCAGTGACCACCACCTAACGTATATACACACAATAGGGATGGTCGAGCTAAATGCGATACCACCACATCTTTTGTTATAACAAATAGGGAATGGTCGAGCCAAATGAGATAGCAATAGGGAATAGGTAGGAAATTGCAGCTAGGATTGTCCATACTCTGTTTATATTCATGGATTGATATGAAATATTTACTGGTCTTACACCCCTCTTTAGCTATAAACAAACCCAACTTGTTGATTTAATTATAAGTGTTACTGGTGTGCATACAAAATTAACATTGTTTCACATTTTTAACTTTTTGGCAAGCAACACTCATCATACCAAGGGGATTGTGATCGTGGTGGACACCACACACCCTTCCTGCACCGACTACTATTTTGATAAATGCATTAATCACTTTGGTCTTTTATCGGCATAAACAAACAAAGGAAAATATCATATTGTTCCAAAGCGAGCCATACAATCAAGTCAGAAGAAGAAAGAAAACCCCATGAAGATTATAAGCAACATAACAAGAACTCGAAGCCTAATTCTGGCGATGACACGGTTTTGTGCATAATTTACCATGCCAAAATGCAATATGAAAAGATGCCATGTGACAAGAACACATGTATGGTATCTAGCTAGAACATGGCCATTCTGTGGTTTAACAAGTAGCTAGCATGCAGCTACTGGAGCATCATCTACCACGCCAAGTGAGACCAGTAGAGCCAGCTAAGTAGCCATGGCAAGAAGGGCGTGAACAAGAGCTCTATGGCGTTTAAGTACTTTATGGATGTATGTGTTGCATGTCAACTCCACACAGACCATCAAACAATGGAATTTCATTCGAGCCAAAAATAATATCCTACATGCAAGCCTACTTGAAGTGATTTTGGACCAAGCCTTCCCAACCCAACTCAAACTCATGGCTGACTTCCAAATTTAAAAGATGCAAAAGGACGCACGTACAAGAGAGAGGAAAAGTGGATAGATTAAACACGCATGTAGTAGCACAAACGAGCTTAGGAAGATGCAAATTTGTGAAAAGGACGCAAAATTTGTGCTCCGCACCTAGCACCACTACCATGTTTTTCCAAACAAACAAAAAACCTCCAGCAAGGCCATGAGCAACACGTACATAGCTAGCAACCTCTACCTAATGGGTTATTGGCAGAAAACCGAGTCTTCTAACTAGCTAACAAACATCAATCATTGGATGTTATCACATCATTTACTGATAGGCAATTAAATTGAGGCCATCAAGGCCATGACCACCACCTGCATAGCTAGCTATATGGCACACACAACAAGTGGAACTATATATAACGGGCAAATATATACATCATCGCAAGAGAGAGAGAGAGAGAGAGAGAGAGAGAGAGAGAGAGAGAGAGAGAGAGAGAGATAAGTTTTCATCATACACAAACGAACATGGAGAAACTATTTGCAGTTTGCTTATTGTACCGGAAAATGATGCTGCATATTCATTCATAGAAGAAGCTGAAGCCTGTACATTGACATACATATACATACAAATTGAACTGAAACCCATGTGTAGTCATTCATATAGATGTACGATTCCAACTGAAACAATTGCAGACGAAGAAATACCAAAACAAGCTGATTTACTTTGGATATATAAAATATATATATTAAACACATTTCTAAAAAAACAAGAGGAAATGGTTATTTTCACTGCTTGTGACGGGCAAACTAATGCAAAATACCAGCAAGTACATGCTCTGAAAGGAACGGTGAAGCAATGCATACAGTGAAATTTACTTTTATTTGTTTAATTTTCCCGGCGAAATTTGTTACAACTAATCTTCCTCTTTATCCCAGCGTTGAACCAAACGTTGTGATTGCAAACAAACTTGGCGCAAGAAGACAAGTGTAAAATTAATCTGTTAGTTCATTAGCACATTGCAGGAAACCCACAACACTTGAGGAAAACTATCAAGAAACCAACACAAGTTAATCAGTAGGGAGAGAGTGGAGTGACCAAATGGAAACCTTGACGAGATCCATGCTTTCCTTCCATGAAGAAGAAAACACCAGGGCTTCCATGGTTGCTGGTGTGTTGTTCCGGAGAAAGAGCATGCCCAAGGTATGTGTGAGTGAGGAAGGAAACCAAGTGGGTTAGGGAAGGGAAGGAACGGGAAAGGAAGAGGAGAAGAACAAATCGAAGAGCAGACTGAGTACCTTGACCACGGCACGATGGAGCAATCAGGCTGCATATCCGTCGATGTCAATTCATACTGCAGAAACAAACACACACCACTTGTGAACTGACGCGATGCCATTAGCATAGATAGTACAATGCAATAGAAACACATAAGCTTTTTCGGGCAAGAACTTTGTTGTTACGGGTCAAGTAATCGCAGGTTTTTAAGTGCTCACGTCTCACTGTAAACTAACTGATGAAACACAGTTTTAGCTCACATCTCACAAAAGAAGAGTGTTTCGCACCAAATTAACATCTTCTTCAGACTAGACAGGCACAATTCTCCCCTTGTTCAGAAAGCAAGAACATTTTTAATTGTCAGGCCTTCTCTTTTCTTTATTTTTTTATCCTTTTCTCTGCTTGATAAAACTTTGATCCCTATATGCTTGTGTGTATATACACGACCATTAGGGACAACCCAAACCAAAACGACCTGAACTTACTAGGACTTTACAAACAGTAGCCGGACCAAGTACTACTCTCTAGCCAAAACTACGTATGACACGAACACATCAAGCTAGCACAACAGGCTACATACTACTCTAGTACTACCTCCGTAAAGAAATATAAGAGCATTTAGATCACTACTTTAGCGATCTAAACGCTCTTATATTTCTTTACAGATGGGGTACTAATCATCCAGCATCCTTGATCAACTCGGTAATCCACTGAAAATAAATTGGACTCAAACAAACTCAAGATTACCTAACAGTTATGTACTAGCAGAAATGTGTTCTAAAAACTGGACTTGTGCTAATGGGAGCGATAGAGAGCAGATGGGAGGGAGGGGCTTACCATATGGTGGTCTAGTAGATGCATCATGCGAGGTGAGGAGCTGGTGGCTGCTGAACTACGTGAGAAGGGGAGATGAGCAAAGGTAGGGAATGGGAGTGGAGGGGAGGGGAGGGGTGAGGAGGGGGAAAGGCCAAAACCTCTTTTTATCACAAATAGGGAATGGTCGAGCCAAATGAGATAGCAATAGGGAATAGGTAGGAAATTGCAACTAGGATTGTCCATACTCTATTTATATTCATGGTGATACAAAATATTTACCTGTCTTAGACCCCCTCTTTAGCTATCAACAAACCAAACTTGTTGATTTAATTATAAATGCTACTAGTATGCATAGAAAATTAACATTGTTTCACATTTTTTAGCTTTTTGGCAAGCAACACTCATCACACCATGGGGATTGTGATCGTGCACACCACACCATAGGCACACCCTTCCTGTACCAACTACTATTATGATAAATGCACTAATTACTCTGGTCTTTTATCGTCATAAATAAGCAAAGGAAAATATCATATTGTTCCAAAGCGAGCCATACAATCAAGTCGGAAGAAGAAAGGAAACCCCATGAAGACTATAAGCAACAAAACAAGAACTCAGAGCCTAATTCTGGCGATGACACGGTTTTGTGCATAATTTACCATGCCAAAATGCAATATGAAAAGATGCCATGTGACAAGAGCACAGGTATGGTATCCAGCTAGAACATGGCATTTCTGTTGTTTAACTAGCAGTCAGCTACTGGAGCATCATTTACCACGCCAAGTGAGATCAGCAGAGCCAGCTAAAGTAGCCATGGCAAGAAGGGCATGAACAAGACCTCTATGGCGTTTAAGTACTTTATGGATGTATGTGTTGTATGCCAATTCCACACAGACCATCAAACAATGGAATTTCATTCGAGCCAAAAAATAAAATCCTACATGCGAGCCTACTCTAAGCGATTTTGGGCCAAGCCTTCCCAACTCAACTCAAACTCATGGCTGACTTCCAAATTTAAAAGATGCAAAAAGACACACATACAGCAGAGAGGAAAAGTGGATAGATTAAACGGGCATGTAGTAGCACAAACGAGCTTAGGAAGATGCAAATTTGTGAAAAGGACGCAAAAATTGTGCTCCGCACCTATCACCACTACCATATTTTTTGAAACAAAAAAAACCTCCAGCAAGGCCATGACCAGCACGTACATAGCTAGCAACCTCTACCTAATGGGTTATTGGCACAAAACTGAGTCCTCTAACTAGCTAACAAACATCAATCGTTGGATGCTAGCACATCATTTACTGAGAGGCAATTAAATTGGGGCCATCAAGGCCATGACCACCACCTGCATAGCTAGCTATATGGCGTACGGAGCAAGTGAAACTATATATAAGTGGCAAATATATACATCATCGCGAGAGAGAGAGAGAGAGAGAGAGAGAGAGAGAGAGAGAGAGAGAGAATTAAGTTTTTTTCATATACAAACAAACAGGGATAAATTATTTTTAGTTTGCTTATTGTATTGGAAAATGATGCTGCATATTCATTCATAGAAGAAGCCGACCATCAAAAAGGATGCTCCGGTTTTAGTCAAAGTTGAAGCATGCACATTGACATACATACATACATACAAATAACCCATGTGTATTCGTTCATATAGCTGTATGATTGCAATTGAAACAATTGCAAACGAAGAAATACCAAAACAAGTAGATTTACTTTTGATATATATAACACATTTCTAAAAAACAAGAGGAAAGTGGTTATTTTCACTGCTTGTGATGGGCGAACTAATGCAAAATACCAGCAAGTACATGCTCTGAAAGGGACGGTGAAGCAATGCATATAGTGAAAAATACTTTTATTTATTTGATTTTCTCGGCAACATTTGTTACAACTAAGCTTCCTCTTTATCCCAGCGCTGAACCCAACAAACTTGGCGCAAGAAGACAAGTGCAAAATTAATCTGTTAGTTCATTAGCACATTGAAGGAGCAACTTGTGGAATTTTAAAACCCACAACACTTGAGGGAAAATATCATGAAACCAACACAAGTTAATCAGTAGGGAGGGAGTGGAGCGGCCAAATGGAAACCTTGACGAGATCCATGCTTTCCTTCCATGGTGATGATTGTTGTCCTCCATCTCCATGAAGAAGAAGCGTCAGGGCTTCCATGGCTGCTGGTGTGTGGTTTAGAAGAAAGAGCCTGCTCAAGGTACGCGTGAGTGAGGAAGGAAACCAAGTGTGTTAGGGAAGGGAAGGAACAGGAAGGGAAGAGGAGAGGAACAAATAGAAGAGCAGAGTCAGTACCTTGACAATGGCACGATGGAGCAATCAGGCTGCATATCCGTCGATGTCAATTCCCCTGCAGAAACAAACACACACCACTTGTCAACTGACGTGATGCCATTAGCATAGATAGTACAATGGCATAGAAACACATAAGCTTCTTTAGGCATGAACTTTTTTGTTAATGGAACAATGGGTCAAGTAATGCAAGTTTTAAGTGCTCACGTCTCATTGTAAACTGACTGATGAAACACAGTTTTAGCTCACATCTCACAAAAGAAGTGTTTCAGACAAAATTAACATCTTCTTCAGACTAGACATGCACAATTCTCCCCTTGTTCAGAAAGCAAGAACATTTTATTATATGGCTACACGCATACAGTGCACAGATATTTATTTTCAGGGGATGAACGCGCGCACACAAAAACTGATTGCCAAGGGCCCTTTATCTTTTCTTTATTTTTTTAATCCTTTTCTCTGCTTGATACAACTCTGATCCCTACATGTGTGTGTGTGTATACACGACCATCAGGGACAACCCAAACCAAAAGGACCTAAACCTACTAGGACTTTACAAACAATAACCAGACCTGTACTACTATCTAGCCAAAACTATGTATGACACGGACACAGCAAGCTAGCACAACACGCTACGTAGATCCGTCATGCGAGGCGAGGAGGAGCCGCTGGCTGCTGAACTGCGTGAGAAGGAGAGATGAGGAAAGGTATGGAATGGGAGGGGATGGAAAAAAGGCAAACCTTGAGGAGCAACAGGGCCATGGCGGATAGGAACCCCATCTGCAGCAAAGATCACTCCATGGCTTTAGGCCCCTTCACCAGATCAGAGCATCAGGGACGTCACTCCATGGCTTGACCAGAAAACCAAGGAATTGGAATCGGATCAGGCAAGGGGAAACAAGAAGAAGAGGAAGAAGGCAAGGGGAAGGGAGGGATCTGACCTGCGGCTAGGGTTCTGGGAGAGCTGCGGCGGCGCTCCATGGCGGCTTCAAGAAAGAGGCGAGCTCCCTCCTCTGTCGCTTCTTGGTCATGGAGGACGTCGCTGGTACAGTGGCTGCGATGGATCTGGCCGCCATATCTGCTCGAGGGAGAAGGCGAGGGCGGCGGCGCCGGGTTCGGGGGCGGGATCCTCCATTTGAGGCGAGGTCTCTCCCTCTCTCTGCACTTCACTGGGCCGATGTGTCCATGTGGGGTTCGGTGGTACCCCTGGAAAGAAACACAAAGTAGTTTTGTGAAGGGGGGAGGGAGGGGGGATTGATCCGTGGACATTGGTGTTGGGTGCTCCTCATTGGTCAATGGGTGTCTCGCACGGATCGTCCCCTTCATCCTACGGCGCACAGCTAAAACGGGTGGGATGGATGCCCTTCCTACCCTCCTCTCCTCATTGATGACACGTGGGGTGGGTGTTTACTTTTGGCGGCTCCTCATTGGCCAATGACCATAGCACACGGATCGATCTCCTCATCCAACGGCACAGCTGGATACGTGCAACCCACCCAACATCCGACGACGCACAATGACGCAGAGGATAGATTTGTTTTGGTGGAAGGGTTTGGGAAGTGTGGCCCATGGAATGGATTGCTGCTCCATATTTTTGCACAAAATTAATGAAGCGAGTTGCATGAAAATATTTTTGCACTCACAAATATTTTTGCCCATCCATCCAGGATTCGGGATAGAGATGGGGGGTGTGTTTGGCTGCCCGCATCGAGCCCAACCAGGCCCGCGCGGTGCAGCATCCTTTCGGACCTCGGTTGTTTGGTTTCTCGCATACACTGTTGAGCCCGCATAGCACGGTTCTTAAAGCATCCCTGGGCCTGGCTCGTTGGGAACTGCCGAATTCGGCAGTTTCCCGAGAGCCAGGCCCGAGCGATGCTTCGAGGCGCACGTTGATTTAATCCGTCTCTCTCTCTCCCTAATACTCAATCCCCTGAGGGAGCTGCTGGTCGGCGTGTGCGCGCACTGCCTCCGGGAGCGCCTGCTGCTGCCCCTCGCCGCCAAGTCCAGCAACGGCGGCGGCCGCGCGTGCCCGCCTGCCAACGGGGCCAGCTACTTGTCGGCGCGGCCCTACTGCCGGGCGCTCTGCCGCCGAACCGGCAGCATCTCCAGCTCGCTTCCCAAGGTGCGAGGACAAGGACGCCGACGCCGAGGGCTTGGTCGCCTTGGCCTTGCTGTTAGCGCCGGCGCCGACGCTGGAGGTGGAGTGGCTAGCTAGCGGAGCAGCTCCGAGAGAAGGGCCATATGTTGATGTTGATGAGCTCGGCGTTGCCGCTGACGCTGCTGACGCGGCGCTCCGCCTTCTTGGCGCGCTCTTTGGACTCGCCGGTGGCCTTGAAGATGTCCTTCCACTTGAAGGTGACCGCGGGGCTGGAGTGTGTGGAGCGGGAGCACAATGCCGTCGAAGAAGAGCTCGTCGACGGTGAGCAAGGCGGAGTAGGGGAAGGAGCCCGGGTTCTTGCCCACCATCCAAAACTCGAACTCGGGTGATGCGGTCGGGGACGGCGAGGAGTGACCGGACTCGTTCGGTGACGTCCATCGCTCGTCGAGCAATGCAGCTCCCGACGACACAGCACCAGCGCACGACCTGGGCTTGGACGGGGAGCACGAGTTGGCTCGGCTAGCTACAGGACGACATGGGAGGGACTCGAAGCAGCTTGCGAAGACGAGGCGGCCGGAGCAGAGGCTCTCCGAGAGGTGACGGGCGCGGCAAGATCCTCAACAATAGCCAGGTCTAGCTCGTCCACGACCGTGGCGAGCCGGACTCGCCACGGCCACGGTCGTCGGGAGCTGGTGGTGGGCACGATGGGCAGTGGAAGATCCGGCACGCTCAAAGTGTTTGACGAAATGTCAAGCCCAACCCGATGGTAGTTAAGTTTTGTTGTTAACGCTGGTAATCATATGCATGTATGCAACCAAACGCCGGATGAAAATTGCATCTCGATGACAAGACCCCAATGCAGGCAACCAATCAAATGGTCATCTACGTTTTTGACCTTGTTTTTGCTTACGCATTCCCTGCTCAGCCTGGCTCGTTTTTCTCCTTTGAGCCAGGTCCGCAGCGAAAGCAACCAAACATGCCCTGGATGCATCAGAATTTGTATGAAAACCATTCGACTGGTTTTTAACAAAAATGAGAATGATCTGCTTTTGTGCTCCGTGTTTCAGTTCACGAGGAAATAAAATCGGTTTTTCAGAAAGATTTGCATTCAATTTATATATATACTTGACAAAGAAAAAACTGCTTCGTACGTACGTACCTACGCCTGCGGTCGGCAGTTGGCCGGCACCGGCGTTGCCATCAGCACGGGCTGGCCTTGACCTCGATGGCACACCCTGGGCACTGTGACGTTGAGCTGCACGCCGCCGTCGTCGCTGCCGAAAGGTTCCATGCATGAGTCCAGGACGAACGAACGTGTGGAAGAAGCAAAGACAGTACGTGCACGAGCATATATTCCATGAATTTATGAACACATACGTACGTACACATGGATATATTGACTGTCTGTCTGATGAGGTTTATGCTTATGCATGTAACCAACGGCATGATGAATGTGTGTTATGTGTCAAAAAAAAAAACGACATGATGTGTCGATCTGCATTCCATTGCGGAGCCACACACCTGGGCCGCCGGTGAAACGATGGATCCCGGCCGCTAGCTGATGTGCGCCGCCACGCACCCATGGGGTCGGCCGGCACGGCGGCCGACACTGTCGAGCCAAGGTACCTGCCGACTGCCGTTCACCGTGCCATTTGAACCGCGCCGTTTCCTGCCGTGAACCTGTCTGTGGCGGCCAGCCCCGCCCAACTCCGGCCACATCCAAATTCCAAAGCATACTCAACCCTCGGGTACGGGTTCGACCTCGAGTCTAGCACCACCATCGACACGGTATGTGGGTCTCTCATACCGAACGTCAGCACCTTATCGGGGTCCAAGGTTTAATCTTGATTCATGTATCCGCATATTTAGTTTTACTATGTGCATGTAGTCTAGACCCTAGTAGGGTGATTTAGGCTGGTGAAGCTTCGGTTGTGCGCGAAGGAGGCGAGATGTCGGGCTGCCGTGTGCTGCGGCGAGCACGGCAAGATGCTGATGATGCCGTGAGATGCGGCAAGGTCGCGGGAAGCGGCAAGGCGCTAAAAAGACTGGAGCGTGACGGATTGCATCAAGTTGAGTCGGGTGAAGGAATAGATCCTTCGGTTTGTTGGGTCCTAGCCGATAGAATGGTTGGGTAAGTAGTTTGTGCATGCATGTAGTTGGAGTGGTCACGGGCGGTGGCCCAGCTGTATGGAGTAACCGAGTGGCGGCTGGCCAGTCTCTCGATGTAGGTGTCGCCACGCGTCGGCGCCGCTGGACGAGGTCGTGCCGTAAGATGCTGGTGAAGGGTTTTGAGGAATCCAAACACGTCGGCGGGCACGGGAGCAGTAAACCATAGGTTCTGCATGCATGCATGCAGGTCGGCACCGGTGTTGCAATGTGCAACACGGGCCGGCCTCGACCTCGATGGCCATGCATGGCGGCCACGATGACGGTGATCTGCTGCCTGCATGGCGGCGGCGTCCAGGCCAGAGTTGATCGATTCAAAGCTGCATCACACCATGCATTGCATTGCATTGCATGCACGTGAGTGTTGTACTCCTCTAGATTGACATGGCTCACGTGTCACGTCCGAAGAAGCGAGCCCGGCCCACCTTCGGCAAATTTGACCTATTAACGAAATCAATTCACGGAATGAACTGCCCGTGTAACTATTTCACATCCCTGACCTTTTTGTGTAGCGCCTGCCACGACGGCGCCACATCCAACTATGCAGCGTATAGCTCAGGGGCGTTGCACATCAGTCCACCATGGCAGCCCCTGGGCCCGCACCCAGCCGTGCAGCGTCTCCGAGCTAGGCGTCACACATGTAATGTGCAGCGCCTCCGAGCTAGGCGCTACACAGGTCTGTAACTTGTCAAACTTTCTGTTGCTCTCTGTTCAGTTACAGACCTGTGTGACGCCTAGCCTGAAGGCGCCATACTCCATAGTGCAACGCCTGGCGTAGGGGCGCCACACTGTACAGTGCAACGCCCGCAAGCTAGGCGCTGCACAGGCCTGTAGATGTCCAGAGAGCAACAGAAAGTTTGACAAGCTACAGACCTGTGCAGCGCCTAGCTCGCATCGCCTCTCTCGCTCTCTCTAATTCCTCCCTCTTCTTCTCAAGCTCCTCTTCCTTCTTCTTTAGCTTGGCTGCATCCTCCTCTCTAAGCTTCTTCCCAGCCTTCTCCCACCATCCCGCCATCTCATCTTCGCCATCCTCCTTCATTGTTGGTTTGTTGGGTTGGGAAGCCACCATACCTACAATGAATGAACGGGTTTGCTATTTCACATCTAGATGTGAGATATTATCTCACATCTAACACACTCATACTTGATTTTATTTTTTAAAGTCTTCCATGGATTTTAAGGGTGAAAGAGTTAGATGTGAGATAATGAATGAAACATAATGGTTAGTAAGGACAAACGGAAGCATATGTAAAACAAGAACATATGAAAAAGAAAACATATGAAAAGCAAGAGCGAGCGGAGGAACGGCGCGTCAACCGAACGGCATGAAAGAAACAGGGTCTCAAGGCAACGCAGGTAGTACACCCAGACGCACATAAGCGCGCGGATTCTTCACATTATTGTCATTGTCAGCTGGGCCCGTATGGTACTTTTTTTTTTGGTTTGGATTTGGACGCGCGTGCGCTCAAGCGGAGGAAACCTAGCGACGGCAGACGTGCTGCTCCAGACGTAAGGCCAACTCCAATGGATACACCGTTGTGCACCTCGTGGTGTGCCTCGATCCGCTCTCTCTGGCGCCTACGGTCTGCTCCCGCCCGTGGAGTGGTGCTCGGCCTCCACCGCCTACAACGGATACGCCATCCTAACCGGCGCAGACCGCCGCCCCCGAAGGGCCACCGATGTCCTGCTTCAAGGTGCTAATGGTCGACATTAACTACAACATTTACACCTTCTCGTCGGAAGAAGCGAGCTGGAGCTACGTGCCTCATGTGTGCCTCCATGATGCCTGTGTCAGAGATCACATTGTGTTTCCTCATAATGAGGCAGTCGTGTACCAAGGCGCGGCGCACTGGCGTCGTGGCCTGTCCACCATGGACCTGAATGCCGAGACCGGACACCTCTCCCGGTCGGAGCTCCCGATCCCATGACACGACACAACCGGGCGCTCTTATTGTGAGCTATGCCTTAGCACCGCTGTCATCAGTCTGATGACAACGACGACGAAGCACCAACTTTGCTCTGCATGTCAGAAGAAAGTCTCCAGGTAGACATCTGGGAACAGCAAGGCGATGGAGTGCATGCGGGTGATGACACTCTATAGCCTGGCATTGTGCATGGGTGATCCAGCTAAAGCAACCTCAAAATATGACGGAGACTCAAATAAACACGCTACACGTGCTAGGGGAGAAATGTGACACGTTGCTCGTAAACGACGGTTGTGGACGTTTCTACGTTGTTGACCTCGAAACCGGGACAATGGAGCAGGTCAGGGGCTGGCCCCCATACTGGAGGAAGGTCGTGCCTTTTGAGGCGTCAATCTTCATTCATCGACTTGGCAGTCCCTAGTATTGAAAGAAGGCTTCACAATAATGTGTTTTGTTTTAGACTACCCATAGTGGGAGTAACATAGGTAGTAACATCACACATATCTAGATAAAAAAGATGATGTGGCAAGCAATAAATGAAGAAAGAGAGGCATGTGGTAACATAGCTAGTTACTACTAGTATGAGTAACATCACACATATCAAGGTAAGATGAGTCTATGACCTAATAAATGAAGTCTTCCATGTTACCACACATATGTTACTCCCCACTATAGAGGTAGTAACATAGAGTAGTAACATGGGCATGTTACTACTCTATGTTACTACCCATTATGGCTAGTCTTATAACCATTGTAAACTTAGCAAAGAATTATGGGAAATTATAGCGCCGATACAATGCAAAGGTGGATCGTGAATGCTTGTTCCTCCTCCAAATCAAACCAATAAGATGATAGATTATTAATTGATTCATGAGTATTAATTATCATTGTGATTTTGACTTTGTACAGCTAGATCACTAGCCACCAGAGAAGATACAATGTCAGGAACAGCGTCATGCCAATACAAGGTACCTCCCTGGGCCATATGGGCACCATAGGTAGCCAGGACATGCGCCACCGAGTTACGGGCACGCTTGCATAGAGCACTTTAAAATCAACAAATCAACAAATCAACGGCTATTACTCTAAACATCGACCGCTATCCAGCATGCATCTAGTATATTGAGTTCATAAGAACAGAGTAATACCTTAAGCAAGATGACATGATGTAGAGGGATAAACTCAAGCAATATGATATAAACCCCATCTTTTTATCCTCGGTGGCAATAATACAATGCGTGCCTTGCTGCCCCTACTTTCACTGGGAAAGGACACCGCAAGATTGAACCCAAAGCCAAGCACTTCTCCCATTGCAAGAACTATAGATCTAGTAGGCCAAACAAAACCAATAATTCGAAGAGACTTGCAAGGATATTATGAGGACACATAAAAAGTTCAGAAGAACCAAATATCTTTCATAGATAACCTTGATCATAAACTCACAATTCATCGGATCTCAACAAACACACCGCAAAAAGAGATTACATCGAATAGATGTCCTCGAAGACCGAGGAGAACTTTGTATTGAGATCCAGAGAGAGAGAAGAAGCCATCTAGATACTAGCTATGGACCCGAATGTTTGTGGTAAACTACTCACAACTCATGGTGAGGGCGATGATGATGATGATGAAGAACTCTGTGATGGACCCCCCTCCGGTAGAGCTCCGGAACAGGCTCCAAGATGGGATCTCACGGGAACAGAAGGATACGGTAGTGGAATTAGGGTTTTCTCTCTGTTGTCGAAGGTTTTGGGGTACGTAGACTTATATAGGAAGAAGGAGGACACCGGGGGGGGGGGGGTGCTCGGGGGCCCCACGAGGCAGGAGGCGCGCCCTGGGAAGGGGTGCGCGCCCCCACCCTCGTGGGCAGCCCCTTGATCCCCTGACGTGGTTCTCAAGTCCCCCGTGCGTGATTTTCTCCAAAAATATCTCTCAAAGGTTTCATTCCGTTTGGACTCCGTTTGATATTCTTTTTCTGCAAAACCCTGAAACAGGCAAAAAAACAGCAATCTGGACTGGGCCTTTGGGTTAGTAGGTTAGTCCCAAAAATGATATAAAAGTGTATGATAAATCCCATTAAACATCCAAGACTTCATAAATAATAGCATGGAACAATAAAAAATTATAGATACGTTGGAGACGTATCAGTGATGCATAGCAACAAGAGGGAGAGTGTCGTCCACGTACCCTCGTAGACTGTAAGAGGAAGCGTTATGAGAACGCGGTTGATGTAGTTGTATGTCTTCACGATCGACTGATCCTAGTACCGAACGTACGGCACCTCCGCGATCTGCACACGTTCAGCTCGGTGACATCCCACGAACTCACGATCCAGTAGAGCTTCGCGGGAGAGTTCCGTCAGCATGACGGCGTGATGACAGTGATGATGAAGTTACCGATGCAGGGCTTTGCCTATGCACCGCTACGATATGACCGAGGTGGATTATGGTGGAGGGGGGGCACCGCACACGGCTAAGAGATCAATGATCAACTTATGTGTCTATGGAGTGCTCCCCTCCCCCATATATAAAGGAGTGGAGGAGGGGGAGGAGGCCGACCTCCTAGGCGCGCCCCAAGGGGAGTCCTACTCCCACCGAGAGTAGGACTCCGGCCCTTCCAAGAGTAGGAGTAGGAGGGAAGGAAGGAGGAGAGAGGGGGAAGGAAAAATGGGGCGCTGCCCCCTTCCTTGTCCAATTCGGACTAGAGGGGGAGGGGGCGCGCGGCCTGCCTTGGCCGCTCCTCCTCTTCTCCACTAAGGCCCATGAGGCCCATTACACTCCCCGGGGGGTTCCGGTAACCCCCCCGGTACTCCGGTATTTGTCCAAACTCACTCGGAACACTTCCAAAGTCCAAACGTAGTCATCCAATATATCAATATTTATGTCTTGACCATTTCGAGACTCCTCGTCATGTCCGTGATCATATCCGAGACTCTGAACTACCTTCGGTACATCAAAACACATAAACTCATAATACCGATCATCACTGAACGTTAAGCGTGTGGACCCTACGGGTTCGAGAACTATGTAGACATGACCCAGACTCATCTCCGGACAATAACCAATAGCGGAACCTGGATGCTCATATTGGTTCCTACATATTCTACGAAGATCTTTATCGATCAAACCGCACAACAGCATACGTCATCGGCATGTTACTTGCCCAAGATTCGATTGTCGGTATCATCATACCTAGTTCAATCTCGTTACCGGCAAGTCTCTTTACTCGTTCCGTAATGCATCATCTCGTGACTAACTCTTTAGTCATTTGCTTGCAAGGCTTATAGTGATGTGCATTACCGAGAGGGCCCAGAGATACCTCTCGGACTCTCGGAGTGACAAATCCTAATCTCGATCTATGCCAACTCAACAAGTACCATCGGAGACACCTGTAGAGCACCTTTATGATCACCCAGTTACATTGTGACGTTTGGTAGCACATGATGGGCTTCTCGCCCCTCGTTGGTTACCCCAAGTGGAAGGTGTGAGATGTAGTGTTGCGGAAGTTTTTCCCTTGGCAAGATACCAAGGATCGAATCCCCAGAGACTCCTAGGTTCAACAAGAAGGTGTCAACTGCTAACGGCGCCAGATATTAGCAATCAACGTGGACCTGCACATAGATACAAATAACTTTGCTCCCAACGAGTACAGAGAGGTTGTCAATCCCTCCAGCTTTGTAGTTCACAAAGGATTAAACGCAAATGATAGTAGTGATAGATAATGTTTGCAATAGTAAATAATAGCGAAAAGTAAATAGCGGATGTGATCAATGATGGTAATATGGACCGGAGTCTCATGATGTTCACTAGTGATGTCTCTCTCCCAAAAGACGATAAAACAGCTATGTGAGGTAAACGAATTACAGCTGGGCAATTGACAGGACCATGTGCGCAAACCAATGCTGACTACATTGCAAGAAAGGTTGAGGTTCAAAGCATGGGCGGTACGCCAAATTAAGTAGACCGAAATCCATCAATATCTACTACTAATCATCCACCTTGAGATATCTATCCAGAACATCTCGCTGGTATTAAGTTGCGAGCCCCACCCATAGTGTAAACTCAAAGCAACAGACAACTGCATTAAAAGAACTTTGCGTAAAGTAAACAATCCTTGCACCCGCGGGCACAAGCACCGTTGTTTCCCCCCTTGTGGCAACAGCACATCCCCTAGACTCATGTTTCTGTCACTCAAACTAGTCATCGAGGGGCATGAACCCACAATCGAGCATAACGTTCCCTCTTGGAGTCACTACCTATTACTTGGCCAAAGCAATAAATAACAACGGAGAACATGCAAGAATTACTTATGAACATAAATATAAAAGAGGTAGATCAAATATATTACTCAATCACAATCTGAACATAATCTCATAATCCATCGGATCCCAGCAAACTCATCATAGCAACAGCATAAGGATTACATATGTGCCTCGATCATGTAGGGCAGCTCACGAGGACTAATTAGTGAAGCACAAGAACGGGAGGAGAACATCACATAGCTACTGGTCATGGACTCATGGTCCAAGGGAGACTACTCACAACTCATCCGGGAGGCGTCCATGGTGGTGGAGAGGCTCCCGGTGGTGATCCTCCCCTCCGGCAGGGTGCCGGGAAGAGTTCTCCTGGTGCTCCCGATCTTGGAAGCGGCGACGGCGGCGGAACAGATATGAGATCGCGAAAAAGAGTTCCCCTCTCGAGGGTTTCGGGAAACGCTCTAAATATATGCCAAAGGGGGGCACCAGACGGGGCTCGGGGGGCCCAGGCGCCCCCCCGGCGCGGCCCGGGGGGGGGGGGTGCTGCCAGGGCGCCTGGAGCCCTGGTGGCCCCCCGGCTGTCCTTCGGCCGCACGATAGGTTCTGGAACGCTGATTTTTTATATAATTTTTCTGGAATTTTCCTGGCAGTTCTCGTAATGTGAAAACCTGAAATACAAAAACAGCCGAAAACAGAAACTGGCACTGGGGTGCACTGAGTTAATAGGTTAGTCCAAATATGATCAAAAGTGTATGGAAGTGTATGAATATCATAGCAATATCACCCAAAAGAGGCATGGAGCAAGCAGAAATTATAGATACGCTTTGGACGTATCAACATCCCCAAGCTTAATTCCTGCTCGTCCTCGAGTAGGTAAATGATAACAAGAATAATTTCTGTGGTGACATGCAATTAAACATATAGGACTTTTTCATAGTCATATGACAAAAGCTTACTGAGACAATGATTCTATAGTAATTAAGTTGCCTCATGAGAAAATCACAAAGGACTGAAAGTTTTACAATATGATATTGAATCATCAAGAAGATTTGCAATGAACATGGTGTGCAAATATGATAAAGTGATATCTAGCTTGCCCCCTTTAGTGAAGCAAAACATAAATGCAGGGGCACCTCCAAGGTTTAAGTGATGACTAGATACAATGATTTCAGAATAAACGATATCACAATCATGCAAAAGACAATGCTACTTTGGGACAATGCACATTACACTCAGAATGACAATCATGCTCTCAGTAGTTGGTGCTTTAAAAGAAGGTGGAGACTCAACATAAAAGTAAAAGAATGGTTATGTGCTAGAGCTTTTTATTTTGAAAACATAGAAGCAATTTTGTCAACGGTAGTAGTACTTCATATGTGTTATGCATAAGACATCCTATAAGTTGCAAGCCTCATGCATCGAATACCAATAGTGCTCGCACCTTGTCCTAATTAGCTCGGATTTCCATGAGTTATCATTGCATTACATATGTTTCAACCAAGTGTCACAAAGGGGTACCTCTATGCCACCTGTACAAAGGTCCAAGGAGATAGATCGCATTTGATTTCTCGTTTTTGATAGATCTCAACTTGAGGACATCCATACCGGGACAACATAGAAAATAGATAATGGACTCCTCTTTAATGCTTAAGCATATTCTCATAAGAGATTGAGGATTAATGTCCAAGCTAAAACTTCCACCATGATACATGGCTTTGGTTGGCGGCCCAATGTTCTTCTCTAACAATATGCATACTCATTCAACTCATGGCAAATCACCCTTACTTCAGACAAGACGAACATGCATAGCAACTCACATGATATTGAACAAAAGTGTAACAGTTGATGGCGTCCCCAGAAACATGGTTACCGCTCAGCAGGCAACTTATAAGAAATAAGATACATAGGCAACATATTCTTTACCACAATAGTTTTTAAGCTACTTTCCCATGAGCTATGTATTGCAAAGTTAGTCCGCTTAGTACAGGTGGAGGTTAGCAAAAGACTGGGAGCGACCAACTAAGAGAGCAATGACGGTCATAATCATGCAGAGCGACAAAGCAATATTGAATCAGGCATGGAAGTTATATCGCTACTCAGGAATAAAAGATCATCAAGGCTTGACAGACTTTCTTTACAGTCTTAAATATGTGTGAGCATACGCCAAGTCAATCAAAATAAATTCTTGAAGGAAGATATTACTAAACCATACCACATCATAGGCAAACAAATCATGTTGGTACTCCAATAACACATTGGGAACCCCCCAGCTATTTGAGACTAACCATAAGAAAACCGGAACTACTAAGCGCCATCATGCATGTAGCATCTTTACCATAGACATATCAACCAACGCAACGGAAGCAAACTCTTTTAATAAGATAAGCATGATAGTTAAAGAGAGTTCAAGCAACCAACTAAAAAGCTCTTTGAAAAGATAAGCATGAAAGCTAAGAGCAGAACATGATAGTAGCTATTAAAAGACAAAGAACACACACAACAAGGATAGACATGAAAATTCTATGTTATGTTCTAGGTAGAAGTGGAGTGTGTTTCTCTCCCACATAAAGAAAGTTGAGTTCCGACTCGTTATGGAAAACTAAAAAGAAAACTAAAAGCAAGACGCTCCAAGCATAACACATAACACATGAAGTGATTAAAATATAGTGGAACGAAAGACGAACTGATAATGTTGATGGAGAAGGGGATGCACGGGGGCATCCCCAAGCTTAGACGCTTGAGTCTCCTTGAATATTTCTTGGGGGTGCACGGGGGCATCCCCAAGCTTGAGCGCTTGACACTCCTGAATCTTTTTATCATCTTCCCTCGCACACTTGAAAACTCCCTTCATACATAACTCATCATAATCTGATTAGCGAGGTTAGTACCCTTAATAAAATAATTGTTCCTTGCTGGAAATAAAGATATTCTTGAAGTTCTACTGTTTCTCAAGATTGCCAAAAGGTTTTTGCAAAGAAAAAGCAAGCTCTTGATTTGCAAAATGAAGGAAAGGCAAAACATGACAGAATCTGTGAAATACAGAACAGCAAGTAGTAATTGATTTTTTTGGGGTACTTCTGCAACTCAAATCAAAAAACTCAGAACAGACGCACGAAAGACAATTATATAGAGAACGCTGTCGAAACAATTCAGACCAAAAAGATGATCTGGTGATTTTATACGAATTTTTCTATCCAAGGACATAATCTGTTTCCTGGACAGCACCTCACAACTTTTGAACTTTCTAGCAATCAGAGGCTATACTTGGCACAAAATTGAAAAGCAAAGATACAATGATGATGCTACTGTAGTAAACAACATCAAGACACAACAAAAGCAAAATAAAAATTTTATTCATGTGGGCTGCCTCCCAAAAGCGCTTTCTTTTATGCCTTTAAGCTAGGCATAATGCATAGAGATCAAGTTTTATCAAGAGTAAAAGAATAACTAGCCCGTACAACGGACTCAAAAGGTAACTTGATCTTCTTTCGAGGGAAGTGTTCCATCCCTTTCTTGAGAGGGAACTGAAATTTTATATTACCCTCTTTCATGTCAATGATAGCACCAACGGTGCGTAAAAAGGGACGTCCCAAAATAATTGGACAAGAAGGATCACATTCAATATCCATAATAGTAAAATCAACGGGAACATAGTTGTCATTGACAATGATAAGAATATCGTCAATCCTCCCCAAAGGTTTCTTTATGGAAGAATCAACGAGACGAACACCAAAAGAACAAGAATCATAAGGTTTCAATTTAAGCATATCATATATTCTTTTGGGCATAACAGAAGTACTAGCTCCAACATCACATGATGCATAGCAAGAGAAGTCATTCAATTTAATTTTTATCATAGGATCCCAACCATCTTCTAGCTTTCTAGGTATGGAGGCTTCTACTCTAAGTTTCTCCTCCCTAGCTTTGATGAGAGCATTAGTGATATGCTCTGTAAAGGCAAGATTAAGCGTGCTAGTGCGGGGGTCTCTAGACATCTTGTGAAGGAAATCAATAACTTCGGTAAGAGTGCAATTATCAAAATCAAGATCACTAGCATCAAGTAAAGTGGTAGTGGTGTCCTTAAGGTTCACTTGTTTGGTAGTTTCTATAGTCATAGCATCACCATTAATAGGTCCAATGGGACCAGGAGTACATTGGGTGCTAAGAGTTTGGATATCCTCAACAACTTGGATAGTAGCAACGGTGTGGTGGGTAGGTGATGACCCACAACCGTAAGGGATCTATTGCAGCTTTTTCGATAAGTAAGAGTGTCGAACCCAACGAGGAGCAGAAGGTATTGATAAGCAATTCTGAGCAAGAAATTACTGCAAGCACTGAAAGATAACTTTTAGGGGTTTTCTCGGTATAAGCAACAGGAAAGTAAAAGCAAGTAATGTAAAAGGTACTGAGAGTAACAAGTGGCCCAATGCTTTCTTAGCAAAGGAGAGGCCTAGCAACTGAACTTATAAAGACTAAAGCGTTCTTGAGGACACACGGGAGAGGTAGTCATGTGCTTTCATCGTATTCCGTATCGATACTATGTTATGTGTTGATAAGTGTTGAGTGGGTGGATCTATGCTAGTGCACTCTCTAGACTAAGATGAATGCACTCTTATGATTAAACACCTTGTAAGCATCCGCAAATACAAGATAGAATTTAAGGCAAAAGCCTAACCATAGCAATACGATCGAGGATCCATTATTCCCTTATGCAAAAGCGTGCGAACTGGGGTTCAGGCTTCTGTCACTCCGGCGACCCACCATAAGCATTCTTTATACACAATGTATTCTCCTAGGTCCTTAATAAGGCGAAGTGTTGGGTGTTCGACTCACACAACACCACTAGTAGAATGACAACACAACTTAAGTATCAAACAACACATATTACTTCAACAGCATATGACTACTAACAACAAGACTTTCCCCATGTCCTCAAGAACTAAGGTAACTACTCACGAGACATAAAAGAGATCATGATCAGTGGGGATAAATATGTGATAAACAATCTGGACATAATAGTATTTCTCCAACAAGACTCAATAGCATTCACCACAAAGTAGTAATCAACACCGATGGAGTAGAGAGGATAGGTAGTACGAGTTACAACACAAGTTGCGATTGTAAGATGAGATTTGGATGAAGATGGAGATGGTGCTGGTGTTGGGGATGATGTTGATGATGATCTTAATGATGCCCGTGACGATGGTGATGACGATGGCGACGATCTCCCCTTCCGGGAGGTGATCTCCCCGGCGGAATCTGCCCGCCGGAGATGGCTTTTTCTTCTCTGTAGGTTTCCGCCACGGAGCGGCGGTGGAACTCCGTAAAAATTCCCATCTCTAGTGTTTTTGGATAACGGAGAGCATATATGCAAAAGGGGGCGGCCAGAGGTGGGCCAGGGGCTCCAGGCGACCCCCCGGCGCGGCCAGGGGGGCGCCCCCAGGCCGCCTGGGCACCCTGTGGCCCCCCTCTGGTTGCCCTTTCGCGTGCCTTCATGATCCGTCTGAAAAATATCTCCCGTCAATTTTCAAGTAATTTGGAGGTATTCTTCTTCAGCAACTCAGCGTCCACTTTTTACTGCTGAATCCTGCGTCTGCTGCTTCGGCATCGGAAAGTTTGCAAACTGTGTAAAATAGACCAAAACAACATAAGAACATCACCGTAACGTGAAATATATCAATGAATAAGGATGAATTATGATACAAAATAGTGATGCATTTTGGACGTATCAACACCCCCAAGCTGAGACCTCGCTTGTCCCCAAGCGAATATGAACTCGGTAAACCTGTCCACAAGTTTAGAGAGTGAAGTGTCGATAAATAGAATACGGACAAGAAGCATCATAGTTTCTTTACCAACTCAAATATCCTCAACAGCAATCTTCAACTCATAAGGCCCTTATGAAAGAGTGATAACACTTATATTCGAAAGTAGGGCTAAGGAAACTCATTATATCATGGCAAACATGTCCTTCGGTCAAAGAACAACAAATAGATTTAACTTTTGCTCTTATATTTTGATGAGATCAATTGAAGCTTTTTGAAATAACATGTTAATAGGCAAGAAGTGAAAGTGTTAACACAAAGGAAGATGTTTGACTTAGCTGGGCATGACAAACAACTTACTTATCGAATGATAATGTCAACAAGGATATGATATGACAAATCTTAATGCAGCTTTATATGAATGAATCCTTATCAACATCAAACGTCTGCTCTCTTTGAGAAATAGAAGGAAGTAGAAGTAACTGACTCAACTTAAAATTAAAAGATAGGCCCTGTTCTAGGGTAGTAGGGAAAACTCATGTGCTATCCTCAAATCAAACAGAATGAAAACAAGTTTTTAGGGGTGCATGATTTGTCAACGAATGCTAATAGATAACTCAATTGCTTTTTGAGATGGACAAGTTTCGAGGAACGGCTCCCACACGAGGACGATAACATCCTCTTATTCTCCTTTGTTTATCACTGCCAAAGTTTTCTGATTTCTCATGAACAAAGCGTGAAGGAGGGTTTGTTTGTTATATTATTTTTAAGCCGGGCGCACTCTTTGCCAGTTCCTTCTCGTATTATGGGTTTGCACATTAGACATGCAATCCCGGGGTGAAGCTTGTCCAACTCAAGAAGACCATGAATTAGCTATTACTTCCTCATGAGCTAAAACAGAGGCACAAAACAAAAGATTTTGAACATTTAAGGATAACACATAAATTATATACTTTAGGAGGTGTTAGTGGAATACCACGAATAGGAAGGTATGGTTGACTCATATGGAAGGTATTGGTTTTAAGGGTATGGATGCACAAGCAGAATACCGCTTAGTATAGAGTTAGGCTAGCAAAGGTTTTGAGAGAGCAGACAACTGATGATGACTAAGATGCAAAGCAATATAAAGCATGAACATTGAAATAAGCATAACACATCAAGTTGTCTTCCTTGTCAGCATAACACTTCAAGCATAATAACATAAAGGTTTTGGCTATGTTGATACTTTAAGAAAATCATGCTTGTTGTTATGACCAAAGCTATGTTTGCCAAGATTAAATAAAGTTTCATAGCCATACCTGACATAAGGTCAATACTCCCCATAAGAATCATCATATAAGGTCGATTGCGTGAAGAGAATACCGAGTGCAGCAAAAGGAACCGATAAACTTCTCATTAATATTCCATCATAAATGACTCCATACTCACAGATACAATTCCTCACCGAAGGAGCAATAGACCTCAATGCACACACCTATCTCATATAACAACCTCCCTAGACATGATACGACTCTACTTGACTCTAAAAGACAAAAGGTAAAGATAATGATACCGGGCACTCCCCCAAGCTTGGAACAAGCCAAGGGAATGCCATTACCCCAGGAGATTTCACTCATCATCCTTGTTGGCATTGATCACGTAGTTCTTGGCGAAACTCTTCCATGGAAGGGGTTCTCCAGTCTCATATGAGAAGCTCGTCTCCTGAATCCTGCATTCAGCACCCAAACTCATGCGCATAAACCTTAGTTCATACTCACAGTTCTGGTTATGTAGATCATTAATTTGCCCTTGGAGCTCTATAATTCTTTCTTCAGACGCGGTGATGCTTTTCCACATCTCATTCATCTCCTTCAGGAAGTAGGTCTTCAGCTCGTCGATGATGTTAAAGTTAGCTTCAACACCACGCTCGATCATCTTCTTGTACTTGAAGACTTCTTGCTCCACTTCTTCCAGCCTGGCCTGGATGCTCCCCTCCTTGATACGTCCCTTCAGATCTTCTTGATGAAGGACACCGTCCTTCATCTGAACAACCTGAGGGTGCTTCTTCACCTCAGCGAGGTAAGGGTTGATGACGTTGACGACGAACTTGTCCTTGGGGGAACTTGGAGAAACCATGGCACCTAAATTCAGCTGAAAGATTCCCTGGCAGAAACAGACCGAAGAGAAAACATGCGAAGTCGCAAGATACGTTGCCGGAACAATCCGGGCAAATATATAGGAAAAATTTATGCACAGAAAGGAAGGTAACAGACCAAAGCGGGGTCGGAGGCGGACTCCCGGGTGTCCAGGCGGCCTCCCGGCGCGGCCCAGGGGGGGCGCCAGGGGGGGCGCCTGGACTCCCTGGAGGTCGTCTCCGGCTCCACTTAGGTTCGGAATTTTACTAATTTTGCAGAAACTCGTAATACGGAACTTTTATGGCGGTTCGCGATGTTTCCTTACCGTACTACATACCTTTTCTTTATTCTGCTTCTGCTGGCGTCTGAAACAGGGCTGCAACATGTTCTTCATGGTTTGTTGTGTACATTATATTCACATCAACATTGACAGGATCTCCTGCTATGTAATGTTTAAGTCTTTGCCCATTCACAACTTGAGGTTTGGTACCTTCAAAATTATTAATCTTAATTGCACCGGACCGATAAACTTCTTCAATATGAAATGGTCCTTCCCACCTGGAAATTAGTTTACCTGGAGAAAACCTGAAACGGGATCTGAACAACAAAACTTTATCACCAATATTAAATTCACGTTTCAGAATCTTCATATCATGCCACCTTTTTACCTTTTCCTTGAACATTTTAGCGCTCTCGTAAGCTTCACTTCTCCATTCATCTAGAGAAGTCAAGTTCATGAGACGCTTCTCACCAGCTAATTTTGGGTCAGCGTTCAGCTCTCTAACAGCCCAGAAAGCTTTGTGCTCTAACTCTAATGGCAAATGGCAAGCCTTGCCATACACCATCTTATAGGGGGACATGCCCATGGGGTTTTTGTAAGCAGTTCTATATGCCCACAAAGCATCTCCTAACTTATTTGACCAGTCCTTTCTATTTCTGTTTACTGTTTTCTGCAAGATCAACTTAATCTCTCTATTGGTGAGCTCAACTTGCCCACTAGTTTGAGGATGATATGGTGAAGCAATTCTATGATTGACATCGTATTTGGCCAAAGCTTTTCTAAAAGCTCCGTGCGTGAAGTGTGATCCTCCATCGGTCATGAGATACCTTGGTACACCAAACCTAGGAAAAATTACATCTTTAAGCATTTTCAAGGATGTCTTGTGATCAGCACTTCCAGTGGGGATTGCTTCAACCCACTTGGTCACATAATCAACAGCTACTAAAATGTGAGTGTACTTGTGCGAAGAAGGAAAAGGCCCCATAAAATTAAAACCCCAACAATCGAAAGGTTCAATCACTAGTGAGTAATTCATAGGCATCTCATTCCTTCTACTAATGTTACCAACTCTCTGATATTTATCACAGGCTAAAACATAATTTCTAGCATCTTTAAAGAGAGTAGGCCAATAAAAACCTGATTGAAGAACCTTATGTGCAGTCCTCTCACCGGCATGATGTCCTCCATAGGGACTATCATGACACCGTCTGAGAATGTCCTTCTGCTCATGTTTCGGAATGCATCTTCTCACGATCCCGTCGGGACCTTCTTTGAAAAGATGTGGGTCATCCCAAAAGTAGTGCCTCAAATCATGAAAGAACTTCTTCCTTTGCTGAAATGTTAGACCTGGAGGCAAATACTTTGCAACAATAAAATTATCATAATCTGCATACCAAGGATCGGAAAGAGATTGTACTTTTACAACGGCAAGTTGCTCGTCTGGAAAACTATCGTTAACTGGGATGGGGTCATGCGGTATATCTTCCATCCTTGAGAGATTGTCCGCCACCGGATTGTCTTCCCCTTTCCTATCAACAATCTGCAAATCAAATTCTTGAAGAAGGAGTACCCATCTGATAAGCCTTGGCTTGGCATCCTTCTTTGTCATAAGATACTTAATGGCAGCATGATCAGTATGAATAATAATTTTGGAATCAACAATATACTGCCTAAACTTATCACAAGCAAAAACTACAGCTAAGAATTCCTTCTCAGTAGTAGCATAATTTCTTTGAGCACTATCAAGGGTTTTACTAGCATAATGTATAACATTCAATTTCTTATCAACTCTTTGTCCTAAAACAGCTCCAACAGCAAAATCACTTGCATCACACATAATCTCAAAAGGTAAATTCCAGTCAGGTGGTTGTACTATAGGAGCAGTTATTAAAGCTTTCTTAAGGACTTCAAAAGTTTCCTTACAATTTTCATCAAATACAAAAGGAACATCCTTCTGGAGAAGATTAGTGAGGGGTCTCGAGGTTTTAGAAAAGTCTTTAATAACTCTTCTATAAAAACCTGCATGACCGAGAAAACTGCGAATACCTTTGATGTCCCTTGGATAGGGCATCCTCTCAATAGCTTCGATCTTGGCCTTGTCCACTTCAATTCCCCTTTAGGAAATCTTGTGACCAAGAACAATTCCTTCATTAACCATAAAGTGGCACTTTTCCCAGTTGAGTACCAAATTTGTCTCCTCGCATCTCTGCAAAACTTTATTAAGGTTGTGAAGACAATGGTCAAAAGAAGTTCCATAGACGGAGAAATCGTCCATGAAGACTTCCATAATATCCCCACAGAACCCATGAAAGATAGCAGACATACACCTTTGAAAAGTAGCAGGGGCATTACATAAACCAAAAGGCATACGCCTGTAAGCATAAGTACCAAAGGGACAAGTAAAAGTGGTCTTCTCTTGATCAGCAGTGTTAACATGAATTTGAGAGAAGCCAGAATAACCATCGAGATAACAAAAGTGGGTATTTTTGGATAACCTTTCAAGCATTTGGTCGATGAACGGCAACGGATAGTGATCCTTCCTGGTTGCCTTGTTCAACTTCCTGTAATCAATACACATTCTATATCCAATAATAATTCTCTGAGGTATTAATTCATTTTTATCATTAGGAACCACAGTTGTACCTCCTTTCTTAGGAACACAATGTACCGGACTTACCCACTTACTATCAGCTATAGGGTAGATAATACCTGCGGCTAGAAGCTTGAGAATCTCAGTTCTCACGACATCCATCATCTTCGGGTTCAACCGTCGTTGATGATCAACAACTGGTTTAGCATCAGGCTCAAGGTTGATAGTATGTTGACAGATAGATGGACTAATCCCCTTAAGGTCATCAAGGGTGTAGCCAATTGCGCCTCGGTGTTTACGAAGTACTTCCAATAATCGCTCCTCTTCATATCCTGAAAGGTTAGAATTGATAATAACAGGATATACTTTCTTTTCATCTAAATAAGCATACTTGAGCGTATCGGGAAGAGGTTTAAGATCGAACACCGGGTCTTCTTTCGGTTTTGATAAAATTACCAAAGGTTCAACCGGAAGGTTGTGCTTCAGGATAGCAGGCTGCCTCAAGAATATTTCATCTAGTTCATTTCTTTCCTGCATATGCAAATCATTCTCGTGGTCCTCCATGTATTGCTGCAAAGGATCATTAGGGGGAATAGCAATAGAGGCAATACTTTCAATAATTTTATCATCACTAGGTAAATCAGTACCACGAGGCTGCTTAGAGAACTTAGAAAAATTAAATTCATATGGCTCACCATCGAATTCAACAGAAACTTTACCTTTCTTGCAATCTATTATAGCTCCACAAGTTCTAAGAAAAGGTATACCAAAAATAATTGGACAAAAATTGTCCCTCTCTGAACCAAGTACTAGAAAGACGGTAGGGTATTTTACCTTTCCACATAGGACTTCAACGTCCCTCACAATTCCGATAGGAGAGATAGTTGTTCTGTTTGCAAGATGAATAGTAACATCAACTTCTTCAAGTTCACAAGGGGAAATCTCACCGATGATCTCTTCATAAAGTGAATAGGGGATAGCACGTGCACTCGATCCCAAATCGCATAGCCCATAATAATTGTGATCTCCTATTTTAACAAATACCACTGGAGTACCTGAAATTGGGCCTTTATTCTTGGCTGTGACAAGGTTAGTGGAAACAGCAAAAAAAATTATATTGGAATCAAAAACATCATTAGGAGCAAGGTCTTTAATCAATGCAACTTGAGGATCGACCCTGATCTGGTCCTCAGGCTCATCAACTCTTCTCTCACTTTTATTTATTATGCCTGTCACAAGAGAGTGCTCCCTCATCCTCGTGGGAAAAGGAGGCTTTTCATATATAACTGCAGGCAAAATAGGGTCAGCAACATAAATATCAATAGGTGGTTCTTTAAAAGGTTCATGGTGCTGGTCTCTCTTCTTTTTAAAAGAATCAACGTGAGAGGCAAAATTCTTACACAAATCAATCACTAGATGGGAATCAAGACCAATCTTAGAGCAAAAAGTATTGAAGTAATCAGTTTTTACATAGCTCTCAATATAATCATGTTCATAATTTATAGCGGGTTCAATACCTTTATCAATTTCCCAATCTTCAGTATTCCTCTAGATTCTTTCAATGAGATCCCACCTTTCTTCAACACTCTCCTTCTGAAATACCCCACTAGAGGAGGCATCCAGCATCTCCTTATCCTGACGAGAAAGCCTGGCATAAAAATTTGTAAGTATAATTTCCTTGGGAAGCTTATGAATAGGGCATTTGAGCATTAGGGACTTCAATCTCCCCCAAGCTTGAGCAATGCTTTCTCCGTCACGAGACCTAAAGTTATAGATATAATTCCTGTCTCGATGAATTTCATGAAGAGGATAAAACTTAGTATAAAAGAGAGACATAAGCTCCTGCCAGTCCAGCAAGTGTGAGTTATCGAGAAGCCCATACCAATCTGAAGCTTTATCTATAAGTGATACGACAAACAATTTCCTCATGACAAACTCCCTCGATACACCTGCAAGCTTAAATAATGAACATAGTTGTGATAGATATAGCAAGTGTTCACCGGGATGTCCGTCTCCTGCGTAACGATTAGCCAAAACATAATCGATAATACCAGCTGGTATTTTATAAGGCACAATTTCAGTAGGGGGAGGATCAACCACCACAGGTGTGGGGCGTCTTCCCGCAAGCAACGATCCAATAATAGGGTTGTCCATAAGGACAAGGAGCAGCAAATAGCAAAAATAAAAACAAAATTATATAAAAAAAACTTTCTTACCAGTTTCACTTTACCAATAGCGCTACGCTCCCCGGCAACGGTGCCAGAAAACGGTACTTGATGACCCACAACCGTAAGGGATCTATTGCAGCGTTTTCGATAAGTAAGAGTGTCGAACCCAACGAGGAGCAGAAGGTATTGATAAGCGATTCTGAGCAAGAAATTACTGCAAGCACTGAAAGATAACTTTTAGGGGTTTTCTCGGTATAAGCAACAGGAAAGTAAAAGCAAGTAATGTAAAAGGTACTGAGCGTAACAAGTGGCCCAATCCTTTCTTAGCAAAGGAGAGGCCTAGTGTCGGGGGAGACTGTCCGCCACGAACACCTATGGGACCGGAGCCCCTTGTCTGTGCGGTACGAGGGCGGAGGGAGCACAAAGAGCAGATCGTAGCGAGCACGCGGGCAGTTTTACCCAGGTTCGGGCCGCGGTAGACGCGTAAAACCCTACTCCTGCTTGGTTGTGTATTAAGTTTGAGTGCTCGGGAGCTTGAAGAAGCAGCTACACCGAGCGTGAGAGTGATCTAGTTTCCGAACCCCCTCCACGTTGTGCATGGGCCTCCTTTTATAGTGTAAGGGGTCACCGACAGGTGTCAACGTAGGAGAAAGGGGTAAAAATGTAAAAGAGGTGGTAGTTGTAACAGTGCGGGAACAGTGGAGCTACAGTACAGAACAGTGGTCTATACCTACTTTGACAGTGGGGGACAAGGGCATTCAATGCCCGTCGCCGTCGACCCCAAAAGCTCCCGCCCTAGCGTCTCCGTCCGCCACGGCGATGGATCCACCACCGTGAAGTGCCACCGTGTCCCCCAGGCTGCACAGCCATCCGCCACGCGTCCCTGGATAGGCCCCAGGGCGACGCGTGGACCGATGAGCTGGAGCGCGGGCACACAGCGCAGCCTTCCCGGCAAGCGCCTTGCCGGGGCCTTGATCTTGCCGGGCCCGGGAGTTTGTCGCTCCCCGGGCCCTTGCCGGGGCGCATATAGCGCCGAGGCGTGTCTTCTAATCTTCCTGGCAAGCCCCTCTTGCCAGGGTCTTGTACTAGTGGAGCAGTCTTGAGCCTGGTACGGCCTTCCCGGCAAGCTCCTCTTGCCGGGGTCTCGATCTTATGTCTTGTATACTTTGTTTTTGAATGGTTTAATAGGGAGCAGGAAGGTCTCCGGCGAGCACGCGGTAAACCCTGCCGCGGGAAGCTGCAACTGCCCGTGCACAAGTTGGGGTAATGAGGTACCCCTACCTTAGTACACCGACAGTAGCCCCCGGGCCTGGGCCACACACGGTGCCGAGCGCTGTTGGGCCAGGCCCAAAACAGTGCACGGACACCTGCGGCCCGCGGCGCGCCGAATCCACTTCCGTATCCGCCGCACCCCACTGTAACGGCACGCGTCGATCGCGGCGCCGTGGGATGGGACGTGCCCACGATCTCTTAATGGAAAGGGCGAAACGCCCCCCACTCCCCCATAAAAGCAGAGGAAGCAGGAGCCGTTCCCCCCCTGCGCTTTCATTGCCTCGTCTTCCTCCTCCAAAGATTCTCTTGCGCTTTGCTTCCACGCCTCCGCCGCCGCCGTCTGCATCTCCAGCGTCGTCGGACCTTTCACCCCTCCTTCCTTCCGCCGCGCCCGCCATGGCCCCGAAGACCGACAAGGCGAAGGCGGAGAAGGCCAAGAGGGAGAAATCGGAGCAAGCAGCGAAGCTCGCCGCGTACCGGAAGAAGCACCTCGTCTTCCCGCCGAAGCTCGGCGTGCGGGAGCTCTGGAACAAGTATTACTTGTTCCGGGCCAAGGAAACCACCGCGCATCCCCGCACGCGAGCATATCCGGCCGCCGCCAAGGACAGCTATCCCGGCGGGTACTACTTCTTCGCTGCCTTTTTTCACTGTGGTCTCTGCCCTCCTTTCTCAAACTTCTTCTGCGACATTATGAACACATATGGCTTCCATCTGCTTGACTTCACCCCCAACGCCATCCTCACCATGGCGGTTTTCGCACACATGTGCGAAAACTTCATAGGAGTCCACCCCAATGTAGCGCTCTTTAGGCACTTCTTCACTCCTAGAGCCGAGGCCGATGCCCCCCTCTCCGGAGGAATTTCTTGGGTCTTCCGTCTGAATAAAAAGGGAGCGTACTTGCCGGGGGAGCTCCGCGGCAAGTGGGAGGAATGGCGAGCGGAGTGGTGCTGGATCGTCGAAGACCAGCCGCAAGCCTTCACCGCGCCGCGCACAACGCCCATCGTGCGCGGCAGGGACTGGAGCGAGCTAGATTCGGACGACATCAAGCTCGACATCGCCCTCGTTCGGATCCATCGTCTTCGGATGGCCAATCTGTCAGTTGCAGAGGTGGGCGCAGACTTCCTCCGCCGGCGCATCGCCCCTCTCCAAGACCGGAAGAGGTCAGCCTGGGAGTACGGCGGCCCGGCAGACATAATGAGGCTGCGCCCCGGGCTCAACTTCAACTTCACCACGCTGGAGCTGAAGGGGATGGTCTGGGAACTCTTCAAGTACGACCCGGCACACCCTGAGTGGTTCAGGCCTCCCCGGGAAGTGGTGCCGCTCTGCAACAACATCGTCAGGGACCGCATCCTCGCCATGATGCCCATGTGTGACTCGCACGGCGTGGACCGCACGTGGATCGCTCTGAAGCCCATCGACGTCCTCAACTTCTACGACAACCTCGCAGAGGTGGCGAAGAACAAGAACGACCTCAAGGAGCACACACGGGACACCACCGACCAGGAGATTGCCTATATGGCTTCTCGGGCTGAAGAGGCCGCTGCAGCCGCAGCGGCAGGAATTTTTGGATACTCGCCGGAAGAGGCGGAAATTGCGGATGCGACCGCCCAGGCGGAGGAGGCGGAGATCCGCAGGTTGCTGCAGCTCCCTCCCGACGCGCTCGCCGGGGTCCCCTCCCTGAGGCACTCCGGGATCCATGGAATCGCGGCCGAGGCCGCGGCAATGGAGGGTGCCGCTGGAGGGAGCAGGGGCGCCGCGAGGGGCGGAGGCGGCAAGGGAAAAGGGGTCGCAGCGCAGGGCGCTGGGACCAGTGAGCCGGCCGGGGAAGAGGAGGAGGAGGAGGCCGAGGACTCCGGCGGATCCACGGAGCTCTACGCCGACGACCTCTCCTCGTCGGAGAGCTCCCCGCCCCCGGCAAGCCCGAGGCAGTCCCCACTGAAGCGTCTCCGCAAGACGGCGACGGGGGAGAGGGCGCAGGCGCCCCGGCAACAGCCAGCTCGCCGGGCAGCTCCCCGGGGGAGCCAAGCCGCGCCAAGGCCGTCCGGCGCACCAGCCACAGCGGAGGCGGCCCGCGCGCGGACCACGACGGAGGCGCCTCGCAGGCCGGCGTCGAGCCGGCAGGGGTCTTCTCGGAGCGGAGCAGCGGCTCCGCCCGCTCCTCGGGCGCCGGCTGCCACGGGGGCTGGGTCTTCGCAGCCCCCAGCCCCGGTGAACACCAAGCGCGCGAGGGAGTCTTCGTCTTCCGCTCCTCGCGCCGACGCGCCCACGGTGGAGTACGACTTCTCCGCCCTGAGCGAGGACGACGAGGAGGACCAGGAGTAAGAGTCTAGGATCTTACACCTTCTCGGTTTTTGTCTTGGTTTATGTTAATGCTGACTCCGTTTATTGCTCTGATTTCAGGACCCTGGCCCATCGCGCGGCGAAGAAGGCCTAGGCGCCCGAGGTCGAGGTCGCGGAAGACTCAGCAGCTGCGGCAACAGGGGATGTGCCGGAGCCGAGCCTGCCGGACCCGAGCGCTGCTCCGAGGAGCAGCCCCCAGCGCAGCCCGCAGCGCAGCCCCCCAGCGTAAGTCTGGGGTTTACCTTTTCCGCTTGTCGGGGTACGCCTGAGGATTTGGTCTTGTCTTCATATCTTGATGTTTCTTCTCTTGTTTTGCGCAGAGGTGGAGCCACAGCGGGAAGAGCGCCCGGAGATCGTCACCGAGGAGCCGCAGGCCCCGCCGTCCCCGCCAAGGCAGAACTCTCCGGCAAGGGAGAGTGCTCCGCCAAGGGCGGGTACTCCGCCGAGGCAGAGTACCCCGCCAAGGGCGAGCAGCCCGGCGAGGGTGGCCACTCCGCCAAGGCCGAGCTCCCCGGCGAGGGAGCCCGCCGCCGAGGACGTCCGCCAAGGTATGTTCTGTGACTTGTCTTCTTGGCTTGCCTCTTTTTGGATATTTGCTTAAATCTTGAACTTCTTTTTCTTCTTCTTCTTTTTAGATCTTCCTCCTCCTGAGCCCATGGAGACGGAGGTTATCAACCTCGAGGAGGAGGGCGCGCAGGGCGGCGGCGGCGACGCTCCTGTCGTCGAGGAGATGGCCGAGGCCGCCGAGCCGGCCGCGCAGGAGACTGCTCCGGCTGCGGACGCAGCGGCTGGGGAGGGGGATGGCGACCGCACCGCCGGCCCGGAGGCGGCGGGAGCATCGGATGCTGCACCGGCCACCGGCCCCTCCGCCAGCAGGGAGCAGGGGTACTATCTTGAGTCCCCCAACGGCGTCTTCATCCAGATGCCTTGGGGGTCTTCATCACGAGCTCCCGCGGAGGGCGAGGCGTTCGACGGAGAAGTCCTCGCCTCCGCAGGCCTGAAGATCGTCGAGGCGCCCGGCGGGAGTGAGGGGCCCGAGGAGGAGAGGTTGCTCCACCAGCTCCTGGCCCTTTACCGGGCCAGGCAGGCAAAGCTCGCCTCCCGGGAGGCCCTTGCCGCCAAGGCCGCCACAGAAATGGAGAAGCGCGCGGCGGAGCTCAGCGCCGCCAACCAGGCGGCCCTCCGCGAGGTGGCGGAGGAGCGCGAGCGTCTCGCCGGCGAGTACCAGGAGTGGGTGCTCGAGAAGGCTGAAACTGAAGAACAGCAGCGGCTCGCCGGGGTGGAGATGTCCCGGCGAGAGGGAGAGCTCGCGCAGCGGAAGGTCGAGCTCGACTCCCACGAGGAGGACCTTGCCGCTCGCGAGGCAGCCCTTGGCGGGGAGCTGAAGGAGGCGAAGGCCGCCGCGGTTGCCGCGGAAGACGCCAAGAAGGAGCTCGCCGCCAAGGTTGAGCAGCTGGAGAAGGCGCTGAAGGTGAGCGCGGAGAAGGTTGCCGCGCTCATCTTGGAGCGCGAGAAGGACGCTCACACAAACTCCGAGCTTCAGGTGAGTCTCTCCAAGAGGGGCGACGAGTTGAAGGCCGCCAAGGACTCCATCGAGGACTTGGAACTGAAGGTCACCACTCTGAAGGATTCGCTCGACGCTGCCCGGGCTCAGGAGAACAAACTGAAGGAGGAGCTCCGCAAGGAGCGGACCTTGGTGGACAGCGTCAACAAGGCATCCGAGCTCTTCCGCCAAACCATTGAGGTATGGACCGAAGACTTGGTTTCTTCTGCGTCCAACATTGACCAGGAGCTGCTGGCGCTGAAGGTCGAACACCTCATCTACTCGCCGGATCCGGACCTCCCGCACAGCGCCAAGCTCAGCCTCTTCTTCAGAGGGATCGCGCCGGCCCTGGCAGGTCTCCGGAACCAAATCCCCGGGCGGCTGGCCGAGGAGTCGCGCCTGCTCTGCGCGGGAACTCTGGAGCGGGTGCTGACGAAGATCGTGTACCGCAACCCGGGAATCAATCTCACCAACGTTCTTCGCAGCTTGCCTGCTGATGCGAACACGGAGGCCCTGAAGGAGCAGGTCGCCCACATCATCGCCAAGGTGGCTAAGCTTGGCAGGAAGGAGGGCGACCGCGTAGACTAGGGCTCCATTATCTTTATCTTTTTACTGCTGCATATTATGTTATGAACTCGTTAGTCCATTGCGACAAGTTATCCTTTGTAATATATTTATCTTATTTTGGTCAATCAGCGCAATGTTATCTTCCTGGTGCCAACCCTTGACTTTGTATGTTTTTCACCCTACGCTCCCGGGAAGCTTGCCGGCAAGGGGCCTTTGCCGCGAGCGCTGAGTGCTGGACTCTGAGCAGCCTGCTGGCCAAGGTCTTCGCCGGCAAGCAACCTTGCCGCAGCTAGTCGCGACGCACTTAGCTTGCTGAGCGTACTCGGAAACGAAGCAAGGGCGCGACACTTGTCGCAGCTCACTTAAATCGTTGAGTGAACTCGAAAACAAGATAAGGGTGCGGCAAGCTACGGGTAGGTTCCTCCGCGCACAGGTTTTCCATACAAAGTGTGATTGTTCAAGGAAGACAACTAAAATTTAAAATTTGAACTGGTCAAATTCTAACAACTTATCTTTCATATGCTGCTTGCTTATATTGCTTGCTTTCCTGTAAGGCTTCTCTTTCTTGAACAACACTTGGTTCCTCCTCCACCTCCTTCCCCCCCGGCAAACTTGTGCGCGAGGAACGTCCCTTCTGTTTAAGAGGAGAGAAAAAGGGAGAGGGAAACAAGTATATGGCCTTTCGGCGTGCCAATGCTTACCGGATACTCGAGTGTTTCACCAAATGCCAAACAACACATGCAAATAGCAAAGAAAAGCATGCAAAAGGCAATCGGTGCGAAAAACACAGAAACTTTACTGATGCACGGGGTCTGCGCCCGGCTTTGTACAAAGGGTTACATGCAACAGCGGCAAAGCTTGTACAAAAGGTGGTTGCCGGAGCGGATCACGGCAACCGCGCCTTACGGGTGAAACTTGCGAAGATGCTCTATGTTCCAGGAGTTGCTCACCGGTAAGCCTTCTTCGGTCTCGAGGCGGACAGCGCCGGGCCTCGTAACTTGTCTCACCCGATAAGGGCCTTCCCACTTTGGCGTCAACTTGTTGGAATTCTTGGCGGACTGAACACGCCGAAGAACAAGGTCGCCTTCCTCGAGACTCCTGGCCTTGACTTTGCGGCTATGGTAGCGGCGCAAAGCTTGCTGGTATCGAGCAGCTCGTACAGCAGCCTGGAGACGTCCCTCCTCGAGGAGCAATGCGTCATCTTGCCGTAGTTGCTCTTGCTCGAGCTCGTCATAAGCGAGCACTCGTGGAGATCCGTATACGAGTTCCGTGGGGAGAACTGCCTCTGCTCCATAGACTAGAGCAAAGGGTGTCTGTCCGGTGGCTCGACTTGGTGTCGTTCTGATTGACCAAAGAGCCGCCGGTAGCTCCTCTATCCAATTTCTTCCGCACTTGCGCAGCCTGTCAAAGGTCCTTGTCTTGAGTCCGCGCAGCACTTCAGCATTTGCCCTCTCCGCTTGACCGTTGCTCCTCGGGTGAGCAACAGAAGCGAAACAGACCTTGGCGCCAAGGTCTTGGACATACTGCATGAAGGTGCGACTAGTAAATTGTGTACCGTTGTCGGTGATGATCCTGTCAGGGATTCCGAAACGGCAAACAATCGACCTGAAGAACCTGACTGCTGACTGTGCTGTCACCTTCCTCACCGGCTCCACTTCTGGCCACTTTGTGAACTTGTCGATTGCAACGTACAAGTACTCAAAGCCCCCGACAGCACGAGGGAAAGGGCCGAGGATATCGAGCCCCCAGACCGAGAAGGGCCAGGACAAAGGGATTGTTTGGAGAGCTTGAGCTGGCTGATGAATCTGCTTTGCATGGAACTGGCACGCTTCACACTTGGTTACTAGTGCAGTTGCATCTTGGAGCGCTTCTTGCTAAAAGAACCCTTGCCGGAAAGCTTTCCCGGCAAGCGCCCTTGCGCCAATGTGGTGGCCGCATATGCCTCCGTGTATTTCCGCCAACAGCTTCTGTCCATCTTCCCTGGAGATACACTTCAACCTGACACCATTGAGTCTTCTTCTGTACAGCTCGTTATCCACGAACTGGTACATACTTGACTGCCTGGTTATCTTCTCTATCTCTTGAGGGTCGTCGGGAAGTTCTCCAGTTTGCAGAAAACGGACTATCTGCTGTGCCCATGCTGGAGCTCGAGGCTCAACGGCAAGGACTAAAGGCTCGAGGGCCGCTGCGGGAACCTCAGCTTCTACGGCAAGGACCTCTGGTTCTGCCGGAGCTGACGGTCCCCCGGCAAGCTCGCCGGGGCGAGGCTTGTCGGGAACACTTGCTTCAACTGTACATGCCCGAGGGCTTGCAGGAGCAAACTGTTCCTCAGCGTTCTGGTTGTTGATCTTGGGGACCTTGGCGGCGGGCTCTGGAAGATCCGCCGGCAAGTAGTCGCCGGAGACCAACTTCCTCTTCTTGGACTGTCCAATTGATGGTGTAATGGATGGTTGAGTCAGCTTGAGCAAGAAGGTCCCTGGTTCCACAGGTAACTTCATCGCGGCACACTTTGAAAGGCCATCTGCAACTTCATTCTGAGCTCTCGGGACGTGCTCCATCTGCAGACCTTCAAAGTGCTCTTCAAGCTTTCTCACTTCATCGACATAAGCTTCCATCAAAGGGCTCTGATAGCTCTTGTTGACTTGCCGGACCACCAACTGAGAATCTCCCCGCACAATCAGCTTTCTGATCCCAAGTTCGGCCGCAATCCTGAGGCCGGCGAGCAAGCCTTCATATTCAGCAGTGTTGTTTGTAGCTTGCTCCCTGGGAAAGTGCATCTGGATAACGTATTTGAGGTGCTCTCCGGTGGGTGCGATGAGTACCACGCCAGCACCGGCGCCTTGCAGCGAGAAGGCACCGTCAAAATACATTACCCATTCACTTGTCGCTTCTTGTACGGGTGTACTTGTTTCTTGAACTTCTTCGTCGGGCGTTGGGGTCCACTCAGCTATGAATTCTGCCAAAGCTCGGCTCTGTATGGTTGAAGTACTTTCAAACTTGAGCCCAAAGCTTGACAGTTCCAGTGCCCACTCAACGATCCTGCCTGTCGCTTCGGGGTTATGCAATATCCTCTTCAGCGGAAAGCGAGTGACCACTGTTATCTCATGGGCTTGGAAGTAATGGCGCAGCTTTCTCGAGGCCATGAGGAGGCCGAAAAGCAACTTTTGCACACCAGAGTACCTTGATCTAGCCCCCTGGAGAAGGGAACTTACAAAATACACTGGGCGCTGCACCATCTTCTTCCGCACCTCATCTTGTCCCTGCGCAGAGCTGTCCTTGTCGGGGCCAGAGCTTGTCGGGTCAGCCCCCTGCTTGTCGCTGGATTCGCTTGTCGGTGGTGCTGACTCCTCGTCGGACTCCCTCTCCGCTACTAACGCAGCACTAACCACCTGGTTGGTTGCCGCTAAGTATAGCAACAACTTTTCCTGTGGTCTAGGTGCGACAAGTATTGGAGTGGAGGACAGGTACCGTTTCAAATCCTGCAGCGCTGCTTCCGCTTCCGGAGTCCACTTCATGGGACCTGCCTTCTTCAAGATTTTGAGGAAGGGTAGGGCGCGTTCTGCAGATTTTGAAATGAACCTACTGAGGGCAGCCACACATCCTGCAAGCCTTCTGACATCCTTGACGCGCTTCGGGGCCTCTATCTGCTCAATGGCTTTAATCTTGTCGGGGTTGGCTTCAATTCCCCTCTGTGACACAAAGAACCCGAGAAGCTTGCCGGAGGGGACTCCAAAGACGCACTTCTCGGGGTTCAACTTGAGCTGTATCTTGCGCAGGTTCTGAAATGTTTCTTCCAAATCTTGAATCAGGGTTTCCTTGCTCTTGCTCTTCACCACGATGTCATCCATGTAAGCTTCTACATTTCTGTGGATCTGTGGCTCAAAAGCAGTGTATACTACCCTTGCAAAGGTTGAGCCTGCATTCTTCAATCCAAATGGCATGCGTATGAAGCAATAGGTGCCACATGGGGTGATAAATGCAGTCTTCTCTTCATCTTCCTTGGCCATGAAAATCTGATGATAGCCTGAGTATGCATCAAGAAAACAGAGTAGCTCACATCCGGCAGTGGAGTCAACGATCTGGTCAATGCGCGGCAAAGGGAATGGATCCTTGGGACATGCTTTATTCACATCAGTGAAGTCTATACACAGTCTCCACTTCCCGTTGGCCTTGCGCACGACGACTGGATTTGCCAACCACGTCGGATGGATCACACCTCTAACTAGGCCTGCTGCTTCTAGCTTCTTGATCTCTTCGTTGATGAACTCTTGGCGCTCCACGGCTTGCTTCCTCACTTTCTGCTTGATGGGCCGCGCATGAGGACAGACAGCAAGCTTGTGCTCAATTACCTTCCTGGGAACACCGGGGATGTCAGATGGTTGCCAGGCAAACACATCGACATTCGCCCGCAGGAAGGCAACGAGCGCGCTTTCCTATTTGCTGTCAAGGGTGGCACTGATGGTGAAGGTACCACCAGTGCCATCCTCCTTGGCGGACACCTTCTTGGTTGCCGGAGGAGCGGCCATTCCTTTCTTACTCTTGCCGGTGGAGCTCGATGGAACGTCCTCGACGGCAGCGCAGCACTCCGAAGAGGTGCGGTTGCCGGAGTGGGTCCCAGAGCACTTGCCGGACTTTGTCTTCGTCTTCTTCCCCCCGGGAGCTTCAGCGGCAAGAGTATCCTTCTCGGCCGCAGCTGCCGCATCCCGGTAGATCTTGTCGGCGCAGACAAGCGCATCCTTCTTGTCGCCATGGACAGTGATGACGCTTATCGGCCCCGGCATCTTCAGTACGTTGTAAGCATAATGGGAAGCTGCCATGAACTTGGCGAGGGCAGGACGGCCAAGTATTCCATTGTAGGGCAATGGAATATCGGCAACGTCGAAAGTGATGCGCTCGGTTCTGAAGTTGAGCTCCCCGCCAAAGGTCACCGGCAGAGTAATCTTTCCCTTGGGCTTGCTCCTTCCCGGGTTGATTCCTTGGAATGAACCGGTCTCTTCGAGCTCGCCATCTTGAATCTGGAGTTTCTTGATCACAGCAGAGGAGATCAAGTTCAGCCCGGCCCCGCCGTCAACCAACATTTTGGTGACCTTGAGGTTGCGGATGGTGGGTGAGACCAGCATCGGCAAGCACCCGACCGTAGTGGTGCGGTCAGGGTGATCCTCAAGATCAAAAATGATGGGCGTGCTGGACCATTTGAGGAGCCTGCGCGACTCCACGGGCGGCTCCGCCGCATTCACCTCACGCACCCAATGCTTGAGCTGGCGGTGGGAGGTGTGCAGGGAGGCGCCACCGTCGACGCACAGGACCTCCGTGGCCTTCTGGAACTCCTGCTCGCTGTTATCCTCGTCCTCCATGTCTTCATCGTCGTCGTCTTCGTCCTTGTCGCGGCCCCGGGGAGGTCGATCTCCTTACCGCTGCTTAGCCTTGCCGCGGCGTCCTCCCCGGCCATTGAACGGCCGCTTCTTGCTCGTCTCCTCCCCGCCACCTTGGGCCTTCTCCTTGTCGCGCCTCTCGTACTCAGCCTTCTGTTGTTCGACGAGATACTCGACGCGTTTGCAGTTGGAGAGATCGTGACCCTTGGTGCGGTGGATCTTACAGTATTGCTTGTCGGAGCTCCCCGGCTTGTCGGCCGCCGCTGCAGGGGCAGGCTCCTTGCCGGAGCCGCCAGCCTGCGCTTGCTTGGCGGGGGCCTCCTTGCCGGTCTTCTCGACGGCAAGCACCTCTTTCTTGCCCTTCTTTCTGTTGTTCCGCCGCCGGCTCTTCTTTGCCGGGGCGGCGTCGTCGCTGTCGCTTCCTCCTGCGCCAGCATCCTCCCCGGGGAGTCTCCTCCCCTCTTCTGCGCGTGCGCACTTGTCAGCCAGAGCGTAGAGCTCGCTGACGTCCCGAATCTTCGTCATCGCCATCTCTTCACGCATGCGGCGGTTACGCACGTTCTGATGAAACGCGCTGATAACCGCGGCAGGGTGAACGTCAGGGATGTTGTGCTGCACCCGGCTGAAGCGTTGGATGTATTTGTGCAGGGTCTCGCCTTCCTTCTGGGCCAAGATGTGGAGATCGCTCTCCTGGCCGTGGGGTTTGTGGCCGCCGGTGAAGGCGCCAACAAACTGGTGGCAAAGGTCGGCCCAAGAAGAGATGGAACTTTCCGGCAAGTGCATGAGCCACGAACGAACGTTCGGCTTTAGCACGAGCGGGAAGTAATTGGCCAAGATCTTCTCATCGCGCCCCCCGGCAGCTTGCACTGCGATGGTATAGACGCTGAGAAACTCTGAGGGGTGCGTCTTGCCGTCGTACTTCTCGGGTACGTCGGGCTTAAAATTCTTCATGCTGGGCCACTGGACGCGCCGCAGCTCGCGGGTGAACGCAGGGCAGCCTGCCGCGTACGGCAAGTCGCCTGGCTCACCGGGCGCGTGCGCGTCGGCAGTGTTCCCAGCCCTCTTGTCTGATTGTCGCCGAGCTTCTCGGCGGCGCTCGATTGTGGTCCGAGCGTCTTCTTCTCGCCGGTCGTCGAGGACCTGGCGCTGGTCCCGACGGGCCCGCGGGTCCGACGAGGCTGTGGAGCCGTCGTCGGGGTTGTTCCGGCGGGGCGGCGTCTTCTGCTTCCGCTGCGGGGAGTGCGCGCTTGTCGCACCCCCGGCAGTCTTGTCGCCGACAGCCTTCGTCTTCTCAGCTTGCCGCGGCCGTGAGGTCGACGGCTGCTGTGGAGAATCGTTGTTGGCGAAGTCTATCAAGCTCCGGATGGTGGCCCTCCATTCTTCGGCCTTGTCGGCCGCTGGAGGGAAGTCGAGGAGCAGTTGCGCCCTTGCGAGCGCTTCTGCTGGAGTGGAGGGGAACGCGGGCGAGCGGTGCGAGGAGCGGGATACGCTCGGACTTCTAACAACGTTAGAAGGAGCGGGGTCCCGCGCCGGCGCCTTCGCTTTGCTTGTGCCCGGACGGGGGTCCGGGGCGTCCCGCGAGCCTCCGGTTTGGCCTTGCGCCAGCAAGCGGATACCACCTCCCGCGGTATGGCGCTGCTGGGTCGTCGTGTGCTGAGATGGACGCGGCGCGTCCACGGAGACCGAGGTTCGGTCGTCCGTCCTATTCTTGGATCTGGTGGCGCCTTGAGTGTCCTCGCCGGCAACCACCCTTCCGACGGCATCTCCCCCGCCCACCGTTGGCTCTGGTGGCGGCGGGTGAGACGCAGACGGGCCTCCGACCTCCGAAGCCTTCTTCTTCGGGGCCATGGAGTTGTCGCTGGTGAAGTTGATGAATTCGGAGAGGTTGATGAAGAATGCGCCCGCGCGAACGCCGGATCAGGTTCGCACAACCTCGACGCCCCCTACCTGGCGCGCCAAAGATGTCGGGGGAGACTGTCCGCCACGAACACCTATGGGACCGGAGCCCCTTGTCTGTGCGGTACGAGGGCGGAGGGAGCACAAAGAGCAGATCGTAGCGAGCACGCGGGCAGTTTTACCCAGGTTCGGGCCGCGGTAGACGCGTAAAACCCTACTCCTGCTTGGTTGTGTATTAAGTTTGAGTGCTCGGGAGCTTGAAGAAGCAGCTACACCGAGCGTGAGAGTGATCTAGTTTCCGAACCCCCTCCACGTTGTGCATGGGCCTCCTTTTATAGTGTAAGGGGTCACCGACAGGTGTCAACGTAGGAGAAAGGGGTAAAAACGTAAAAGAGGTGGTAGTTGTAACAGTGCGGGAACAGTGGAGCTACAGTACAGAACAGTGGTCTATACCTACTTTGACAGTGGGGGACAAGGGCATTCAATGCCCGTCGCCGTCGACCCCAAAAGCTCCCGCCCTAGCGTCTCCGTCCGCCACGGCGATGGATCCACCACCGTGAAGTGCCACCGTGTCCCCCAGGCTGCACAGCCATCCGCCACGCGTCCCTGGATAGGCCCCAGGGCGACGCGTGGACCGATGAGCTGGAGCGCGGGCACACAGCGCAGCCTTCCCGGCAAGCGCCTTGCCGGGGCCTTGATCTTGCCGGGCCCGGGAGTTTGTCGCTCCCCGGGCCCTTGCCGGGGCGCATATAGCGCCGAGGCGTGTCTTCTAATCTTCCTGGCAAGCCCCTCTTGCCAGGGTCTTGTACTAGTGGAGCAGTCTTGAGCCTGGTACGGCCTTCCCGGCAAGCTCCTCTTGCCGGGGTCTCGATCTTATGTCTTGTATACTTTGTTTTTGAATGGTTTAATAGGGAGCAGGAAGGTCTCCGGCGAGCACGCGGTAAACCCTGCCGCGGGAAGCTGCAACTGCCCGTGCACAAGTTGGGGTAATGAGGTACCCCTACCTTAGTACACCGACACCTAGCAACTAAACTTATAAAGACTAAAGCGTTCTTGAGGACACACGGGAGAGGTAGTCATGTGCTTTCACCGTATTCCGTATCGATACTATGTTATGTGTTGATAAGTGTTGAGTGGGTGGATCTATGCTAGTGCACTCTCTAGACTAAGATGAATGCACTCTTATGATTAAACACCTTGTAAGCATCCGCAAATACAAGATAGAATTTAAGGCAAAAGCCTAACCATAGCAATACGATCGAGGATCCATTATTCCCTTATGCAAAAGCGTGCGAATTGGGGTTCAGGTTTCTGTCACTCCGGCGACCCACCATAAGCATTCTTTATACACAATGTATTCTCCTAGGTCCTTAATAAGGCGAAGTGTTGGGTGTTCGACTCACACAACACCACTAGTAGAATGACAACACAACTTAAGTATCAAACAACACATATTACTTCAACAACATATGACTACTAACAACAAGACTTTCCCCATGTCCTCAAAAACTAAGGTAACTACTCACGAGACATAAAAGAGATCATGATCAGTGGGGAGAAATATGTGATAAACAATCTGGACATAATAGTATTTCTCCAACAAGACTCAATAGCATTCACCACAAAGTAGTAATCAACACCGATGGAGTAGAGAGGATAGGTAGTACGAGTTACAACACAAGTTGCGATTGTAAGATGAGATTTGGATGAAGATGGAGATGGTGCTGGTGTTGGGGATGATGTTGATGATGATCTCGATGATGCCCGTGACGATGGTGATGACGATGGCGACGATCTCCCCTTCCGGGAGGTGATCCCCGGCGGAATCTGCCCGCCGGAGATGGCTTTTTCTTCTCTGTAGGTTTCCGCCACGGAGCGGCGGCGGAACTCCGTAAAAATTCCCGTCTCTAGGGTTTTTGGATAACAGAGAGCATATATGCAAAAGGGGGCAGCCAAAGGTGGGCCAGGGGCTCCAGGCGACCCCCCGGCGCGGCCAGGGGGGCGCCCCCAGGCCGCCTGGGCACCGTGTGGCCCCCCTCTGGTTGCCCTTTCGCGTGCCTTCGTGATCCGTCTAAAAAATATCTCCCGTCAATTTTCAGGTAATTTGGAGGTATTCTTCTTCAGCAACTCAGCGTCCACTTTTTACTGCTGAATCCTGCGTCTGCTGCTTCGGCATCGGAAAGTTTGCAAACTGTGTAAAATAGACCAAAACAACATAAGAACATCACCGTAACGTGAAATATATCAATGAATAAGGATGGATTATGATACAAAATAGTGATGAATTTTGGACGTATCAGTAGGAAGGCTCTTAATTCTATCCTCTTCCTCCCTTAGGGATGCAACCACTTCGGGTTTAGCTGCCATTTGGTTTATCAAAGTGGCTTGTGTGTGGGACATATTGGAAACTTGGGTCTCAGTGATAGTGAGTCTAGTCTGGAGGTTAGAAATTTCAATATTTATGTTCTCTAATCGTCTACTAATGTCTTGCAAGATAGCAGTATGCTCATTTAATTGCCTCGAGAAGGTTTTGTTTTGTTCATATTGGGTGTGCATGTAATTCTTAGTGGTCTTCTCTATTTCTAGCAGTTTCTCATAGCCAGGCAAATCTCTATCTTTTTGGATGGAGTTCTTGGTGCTAGGATATGCATTGTTGTTCCCATAGGAATTAGAGGGGAACGGTCTAGGATTACTACCAAAGTTACTCCTATAAGCATCAGCAATCACAAAATCTAAAGGATCATAACGAGGATCAAGAGAAGATTGCTTCGAAAGTAGAGACATGATTAAGTCAACTTTTTCATTAAGGGAGGAAATCTCCTCGACAGAGTTTACCTTCCTACCTGTTGGAGCGCGTTCGGTGTGCCATTGGGAATAATTGGTCATCATCTCATCGAGAAGCTTTATGGCAGCACCAAGTGTAGTTGACATAAAGGTTCCTCCCGCGGCCGAATCTAATAAGTTCCGCGAGGTAAAGTTCAAGCCTGCATAAAAAGTTTGGATAACCATCCAAGTAGTCAAACCATGAGTAGGGCAGTTCTTGATAAGAGATTTCATACGTTCCCAAGCTTGGGCAACGTGTTCATTATCCAATTGTTTAAAATTCATTATGTTACTTCTAAGTTGGATAATTTTAGCAGGTGGATAGTATTTTCCAATAAAAGCATATTTGCACTTGTCCCATGAATCTATGCTATTTCTAGGCAAAGACTGAAACCAAATTTTAGCTCCTCCTCTCAAGGAGAAAGGAAAAAGCTTAAGCTTAACAATATTACCATCTATTTCTTGGTACTTTTGCATATCACAAAGTTCAACAAAGTTGTTTAAGTGTAAAGCAGCATCATCTCCAGCACCGGAGAATTGATCTTTCATGACTAAGTTCAGTAAAGCGGGTTTAATTTCATATGAAGGTGCTGAAGTGGCAGGTGTAGTGATAGGTGTGCTGATAAAGTCATCGTTGTTGTGACTAGTGAAGTCACACAACTTGGTGTTCTCGGTGGAACCCATAGTAGAAACCGAGCAAGATAACTATTTTTGTGATTTTCGATAAAAGATACTAAAGCAAAAACTGAAAGGTAAACTAACAAGACTAAAAAGCAAAGGTAAAAGATAGCATGCAACTCCCCTATCCTGAAGAGTGGAGTCCCCGGCAACGGCGCCAGAAAAACTCCTTGATGGGCTTCTCGCCCCTCGTTGGTTACCCCAAGTGGAAGGTGTGAGATGTAGTGTTGCGGAAGTTTTTCCCTTGGCAAGATACCAAGGATCGAATCCCTAGAGACTCCTAGGTTCAACAAGAAGGTGTCAACTGCTAACGGCGCCAGATATTAGCAATCAACGTGGACCTGCACACAGATACAAATAACTTTGCTCCCAACGAGTACAGAGAGGTTGTCAATCCCTCCGGCTTTGTAGTTCACAAAGGATTAAACGCAAATGATAGTAGTGATAGATAATGTTTGCAATAGTAAATAATAGCGAAAAGTAAATAGCGGATGTGATCAATGATGGTAATATGGACCGGAGTCTCATGATGTTCACTAGTGATGTCTCTCTCCCAAAAGACGATAAAACAGCTATGTGAGGTAAACGAATTACAGCTGGGCAATTGACAGGACCATGTGCGCAAACCAATGCTGACTACATTGCAAAAAAGGTTGAGGTTCAAAGCATGGGCGGTACGCCAAAGTAAGTAGACCGAAATCCATCAATATCTACTACTAATCATCCACCTTGAGATATCTATCCAGAACATCTCGCTGGTATTAAGTTGTGAGTCCCACCCATTAATACCAGCGAGATGTTCTGGATAGATATCTCAAGGTGGATGATTAGTAGTAGATATTGATGGATTTCGGTCTACTTACTTTGGCGTACCGCCCATGCTTTGAACCTCAACCTTTCTTGCAATGTAGTCAGCATTGGTTTGCGTTCGTGGTCCTGTCAATTGCCCAGCTGTAATTTGTTTACCTCACATAGCTGTTTTATCGTCTTTTGGGAGAGAGACATCACTAGTGAACATCATGAGACTCCGGTCCATATTACCATCATTGATCACATCCGCTATTTACTTTTTGTTATTATTTACTATTGCAAACATTATCTATCACTACTATCATTTGCTTTTAATCCTTTGTGAACTACAAGGCCGGAGGGATTGACAACCTCTCTGTACTTGTTGGGAGCAAAGTTATTTGTATCTGTGTGCAGGTCCACGTTGACTGCTAATATCTGGCGCCGTAGCAGTTGACACCTACTTGTTGAACCTAGGAGTCTCTGGGGATTCGATCCTTGGCATCTTTGCTAAGGGAAAAACTTCCACAACGCTGCATCTTACACCTTCCACTTGGGGTAACCAACGAGGGGTTAGAGGCCCATCAAGGAGTTTTTCTGGCACCGTTGCCGGGGACTCCACTCTTCAGGATAGGGGAGTTGCACGCTATCTTTTACCTTTGCTTTTTAGTCTTGTTAGTTTACCTTTCAGTTTTTGCTTTAGTACCTTTTATCGAAAATCACAAAAATAGTTATCTTGCTTGCTTGCTATTATGAGTTCTACCAAAAACACTAAATGGGAGGAGTACACCCCTTCTTCCATTACCCCAATTACCACTGTCGGGATCTACAAAAGTAATATACATTGTGATTATATTAGTCTTGACGGAGGGTTATGCCCATGGCATGGTCTTCCAGGAAAAGAGTATGAGCCTCAGTTTAAAATTGCTCCTAAGCTTCCCCAAACTTGGGATGATGTTAAAACTCTTATAATAGAGAGCGAATTAAACAAAGAGGATGACACTACAATTCTGCCCACTAATGATAAAATTGATTTTGATAATTGTAGTATTTCAGAAGTTGTCACCTTTCTACAAGGAATGGCCAAAGATCCCCACACTAGCACGCTTAATCTTGCCTTCACAGAGCATGTTGATACGTCCAAAACGTATCTATAATTTCTGCTTGCTCCATTCCACTTTTGGGTGATATTGCTATGATATTCATACACTTCCATACACTTTTGATCATATTTGGACTAACTTACTAATCCAGTGCACCCCAGTGCCAGTTTCTGTTTTCGGCTGTTTTTGTATTTCAGGTTTTCACGTTTCGAGAACTGCCCAGAAAAATACAGAAAAAATATATAAAAAATCAGCGTTCCGAGAACGACACTGCTTCCGAAGGGGAGCCTGGGGGGCACAGGGGCTCCAGGCGCCCTGTGGGCGCCCCTCCCCCTGGGCCGTGCCGGGGGGGCGCCTCGGCCCCCCGAGAGCCCCCCGGTGCCCTACTTTGGCAGATATTTAAAGGGTCCCCCGTAACCCTTGAAACAGGACTTCTTTTCGCGATCCCATCTCTGTTCCGCTGCCGCCGCCGCTTCCAAGATCGGGAGCACCAGGAGAACTCTTCCCGGCACCCTGCCGGAGGGGAGGATCACCACCGGGAGCTTCTCCACCACCATGGACGCCTCCCGGATGACTCGTGAGTAGTCTCCCTTGGACCATGAGTCCATGACCAGTAGCTATGTGATGTTCTCCTCCCGTTCTTGTGCTTCACTAATTAGTCCTCGTGAGCTGCCCTACATGATCGAGGCACCTATGTAATCCTTGTGTTGTTGCTATGTTGAGTTTGCTGGGATCCGATGGATTATGAGATTATGTTCAGATTGATCTTGAGTAATATATTTGATTCACCTCTTTTATATTTTAGTTCATAAGTAATTCTTGCATGTTCTCTGTTGTTATTTATTGCTTTGGCCGAGTAGTAAGTAGTGACTCCAAGAGGGAACATTATGCTCGATTGTGGGTTCATGCCCCTCGATGACTAGCTTGAGTGACAGAAACATGAGTCTAGGGGATGTGCTGTTGCCACAAGGGGGAAAACAACGGTGCTTGTGCCCGCGGGTGCAAGGATTGTTTACTTTACGCAAAGTTCTTTTAATGCAGTTGTCTGTTGCATTGAGTTTACACTAAGGGTGGGACTCGCAACTTAATACCAGCGAGATGTTCTGGATAGATATCTCAAGGTGGATGATTAGTAGTAGATATTGATGGATTTCGGTCTACTTACTTTGGCGTACCGCCCATGCTTTGAACCTCAACCTTTCTTGCAATGTAGTCAGCATTGGTTTGCGTTCGTGGTCCTGTCGATTGCCCAGCTGTAATTTGTTACCTCGCATAATAGCTGTTTTATCGTCTTTTGGGAGAGAGACATCGCTTGTGAACATCATGTGACTCCGGTCCATATTACTATCATTGATCACATACACTATTTTACTTTCCGCTATTTTATTTACTATTGCAAAACACTATCTATCACTACTATCATATTGCTTTTAACCCTTTGTGAACTACAAGGCCGGAGGGATTGACAACCTCTCTGTACTCGTTGGGAGCAAAGTTATTTGTATCTGTGTGCAGGTCCATGTTGATTGCTAATTGCGCCGTTAGCAGTTGACACCTACCTGTTGAACCTAGGAGTCTCTGGGGATTCGATCCTTGGCATCTTTGCTAGGGGAAAACACTTCTACTTACTGCATCTTACACCTTCCACTTGGGGTAATCCAACGAGGGGTTCGAGGCCCATCAAGGAGTATTTTCTGGCGCCGTTGCCGGGGACTCCACTCTTCATGATAGGGGAGTTGCATGCTATCTTTTACCTTTGTTTTTTAGTCTTGTTAGTTTACTTTCAGTTTTTGCTTTAGTTCCTTTTATCGAAAATCACAAAAATAGTTATCTTGCTTGCTTGCTACTATGGGTTCCACTGAGAACACCAAGTTGTGTGACTTCACTAGTCACAACAACGATGACTTTATCAGCACACCTATAACTACACCTGCCACTTCAGCACCTTCGTATGAAATTAAACCTGCTTTACTGAACTTAGTTATGAAAGAACAATTCTCCGGTGCTGGAGATGATGCTGCTTTACACTTGAACAACTTTGTAGAACTTTGTGATATGCAAAAGTACCAAGAAATAGATGGTAATATTGTTAAGCTTAAGCTTTTTCCTTTCTCTTTGAGAGGAGGAGCTAAAATTTGGTTTCAGTCTTTGCCTAGAAATAGCATAGATTCATGGGACAAGTGCAAAGATGCTTTTATTGGAAAATACTATCCACCTGCTAAAATTATCCAACTTAGAAGTAACATAATGAATTTTAAACAATTGGATAATGAACATGTTGCCCAAGCTTGGGAACGTATGAAGTCTCTTATCAAAAACTGCCCTACTCACGGTTTGACTACTTGGATGGTTATCCAAACTTTTTATGCAGGCTTGAACTTTACCTCGCGGAACTTGTTAGATTCGGCCGCGGGAGGAACTTTTATGTCAACTACACTTGGTGCTGCCACAAAGCTTCTCGATGAGATGATGACCAACTATTCCCAATGGCACACCGAACGCGCTCCAACAGGTAGGAAGGTAAACTCTGTCGAGGAGATTTCCTCCCTCAATGAAAAAGTTGACTTGATTATGTCTCTACTTTCGAAGCAATCTACTGTTGATCCTCGTGATGTTCCTTTAAATTCTTTGATTGCTCAAGAACAAGTAGATGTTAACTTTATCTCTAGAAATAATTTCAACAACAATGCTTATAGGAGTAACTTTGGTAACAATTCTAGACCGTTCTCCTCTAACTCTTATGGGAACAACAATGCTTATCCTAATACCAAGAACTCCAACACTGAACTAGAGAGCATGCTTAGAGATTTCATCACTACCCAAAAAGCCTTTAATAAGAATGTAGAAGAGAGACTACATAAACTAGATGATCTTTCTTTTAAGGTAGACCACTTAGCCAATGAGTTAAAATTGCTAAAAATTGAAACTTCTTCTCTTAAGGAGAAGGAAGTCATCCCTATTAATGCTACCCAAGTGCAAATCAATGAAAACATTAGGATGATGGCTAAGCTTAAAGAGAGACGGGCTAGAGAAAGGGAGGAAGAGGAAAGAATTAAGAGCCTTCCTACCCACCACACTGTTGCTACTATCCAAGTTATTGAGAATGTTCACACTCTTAGCACCCAATGTACTCCTGGTCCCAATAGACCTATTAATGGTGATGCTATGTCAACTACCAAACAGGTGAGCCTTAAGGACACCACTACTACTTTACTTGATGCTCGTGACCTTGATTTTGATAATTGCACTCTTACAGAAGTTATTGATTTCCTTCACAAGATGTCTAGAGATCCCCGCACTAGCACGCTTAACCTTGCCTTCACAGAGCATATCATTAATGCTCTCATCAAAGCTAGGGAGGAGAAACTTAGAGTAGAAGCCTCCATACCTAGAAAGCTAGAGGATGGTTGGGATCCTATGATAAAAATTCATTTGAATGACTTCTCTTGTTATGCATTATGTGATGTTGGTGCTAGTACTTCTGTTATGCCCAAAAGGATATATGATATGCTTAAATTGAAACCTTATGATTCTTGTTCTTTTGGTGTTCCTCTCGTTGATTCTTCCATAAAGAAACCTTTGGGGAGGATTGACGATGTTCTTATTGTTGTCAATGATAATTATGTGCCCGTTGATTTTACTATTATGGATATTGAATGTGATCCTTCTTGTCCAATTATTTTGGGACGCCCCTTTTTGCGCACCGTTGGTGCTGTCATTGACATGAAAGAGGGTAATATAAAATTTCAGTTTCCTCTCAAGAAAGGGATGGAACACTTCCCTCGTAAGAAGGTCAAGTTACCTTTTGAGTCCGTTGTACGGGCTAGCTATTCTTTTACTCTTGATAAAACTTGATCTATGCATTATGCCTAGCTTAAAGGCATAAAAGAAAGCGCTTTTGGGAGGCAGCCCACATGAATAAAAATTTTGCTTTTGTTGTGTCTTGATGTTGTTTACTGCTGTAGCATCATCATTGTATCTTTGCTTTTCATATTTGTGCCAAGTATAGCCTCTGATTGCTAGAAAGTGCAAAAGTTGTGAGGTGCTGTCCAGGAAACAGATTCTGTCCTTGGATAGAAAAATTCGTATAAAATCACCAGATCATCTTTTTGGTCTGAATATTTTCGACAGCGTTCTCTATATAATTGTCTTTCGTGCGTCAGTTCTGAGTTTTTTGATTTGAGTTGCAGAAGTATCCCGAACAGGTCAATTACTGCCTGCTGTTCTGTTTTTCACAGATTCTGTCCTGTTTTGCCTTACCTTCACTTTGCAAATTAAGAACTTGCTTTTTCTTTGCAAAAACCTTTTGGCAATCTTGAGAAACAGTAGAACTTCAAGAATATCCTTATTTCCAGCAAGGTATAATTATTTTATTAAGGGTACTAACCTCGCTAATCAGATTATGAATGAGTTATGTATGAAGGGAGTTTTCAAGTGTGCGGGGGAAGATGATAAAAAGATTCAGGAGTGTCAAGCACTCAAGCTTGGGGATGCCCCCGTGCACCCCCAAGAAATATTCAAGGAGACTCAAGCGTCTAAGCTTGGGGATGCCCCCTGAAAGCACATTTGCTCCCTGGGTGGTTTTGGTAATTAATGACAACATACTTTGTGGTTGGACTAATGCTTTTATCAAGTATGTTTCAGGAAACCCAATCACATTGGTATGGCAAGATGATTGAAGAAGTGGACCCCTCAAATGCTAAGGCAAGCATTGGCAAAAGCTCAAGACTCCATTTTTGGTTTAGTGATCAAATATCACATTGAGTCCATAGGAAAAGCCAATACTATTAAAAGGGGATGAGGTTGTGTTAATGTTCTTGTTGCTCAAGTGCTTGGTGATCTAACTCCCTCAACTATCAGCACTATTCACTACTTAGCACACACCCATAAGTAATCCCGGTCACACCGATTTCTCCAACTCAGTCCCACCGAGATGAACCACTTCTGCCATATTCCAAACCCTAGAAAAATCGGTCTTACCGAGTTTGAGATCGGTCTCACCGAAACTGAACTGCCAACCTTCTGTAACCATTTCACATCATTTCGGAATGACCGAGTTTGTATTATCGGTCTCACCGATATTGACAAGCTTCTGTCTTGGCTCAAATCGGTCTCACCGATAATTCATTTTCGGTCTAACCGATTTTGGCATGTTCCTGCTCTTTCTCAAATCGGTCCAACCGAGTTTTCCTTCTCGGTCCCACCGAAATCTCCAACGTTCATATCAGATACACTTTCGGTCCCACCGAGATGGTATTTTCGGTCCCACCGAAAATCCCAACGTTCACTATATTTGAACTTTCGGTCTGACCGAGTTTTAACTTCGGTCTCACCGAGATTGGTCAAATGTGTGTGTAACGGTTGGATTTTGTGTGGAGGCTATATATACCCCTCCACCCCCTCCTCATTCGTGAGGAGAGCCATCAGAAAGTACCACCACTTCTACCATACACTTTCTGAGAAGTGAACCACCTACCCTTGTGTTGAGATCAAGCCATTCCATTCCTACCATATGAAACTTGATCTCTAGCCTTCCCAAGTTGCTTTCCACTCAAATCTTTCTTCCACCACAGCCATATCAGTGAGGAGAGTTGAGTGTTGGGGAGTTTATCACTTGAAGCACAAGAGCAAGGAGTTCATCACCATCAACACCGTCTATTACCTTTTGGGGGGTGGTGCCTCCTAGATTGGTTAGGTGTCGCTTGGGAGCCTCCGTCTTGATGATGTGGAGTTGAACCAAGATGTTTGTAAGGGCAAGGAGATCGCCTACTTCGTGAAGATCTACCCCGAGTAAGGCTAGTCCTCCGTGGGCGTAGGCCGTGATGGAATAGACAAGGTTGCTTCTTCGTGGACCCTTCGTGGGTGGAGCCCTCCGTGGACTCACGCAGCCGTTACCCTCCGTGGGTTGAAGTCTCCATCAACGTGGATGTACGATAGCACCACCTATCGGAACCACGACAAAAATCTCCGTGTCACCAAACTGCGTTTGATCTTCTCCACCTCTCTTTACTATATATGCAATTTGCTTTCCGCTGCCCATACTCTAGAATTGCATGTGTAGTATGTTATTTGACTTGATCTTAATTACAAAACTGCCAAAATCTGTCCTTGATAAAAGACAGAAATTTTATCTTGTCAAGTAGTCTAATCACCCCCCCCTCTAGACCTACTTCTTCGATCCTACAATTGGTATCAGAGCTTTGGTCTCCATTGCTTTGGTTTACACACCATTGGAGGAAGATGGACGTGTCTACGGATGGGAGTGTTAGCCATAGAGTGCCTGTTCTTGATGGAAGGTTTTATAACTCTTGGAGGTCTGAAATGCTTAGTATCTTTAAGGTGTACAATTTGTGCAAATATGTTAAGACCCCATATGTGCCTCCATTTGATCCCTTGCACCCTACCATGGATGAAGAGCTTGATTTGCTTCGTAACCTTAGAACTGTGAATCTTATCATTAGAGGGTTACCTGATGACTTGCTTAATCTTGTTACAAATTTTGAGTGTGCCTATGCTATGTGGAAATTCTTGGAAGAACTTTATCCGGACTACTCTATGAGAGGTCTAGATGAAATTCTACACAAGACTATTGAATTTGATAGGTTGCACCCTAGTGATCCTAACTTTGATAAATGCTTCTTTGAGCTTCGTGATCTTATGAAAAAGAAGGGTGATCCCGGTCTTATCAATATTAGAGTTAGAAATGCTCTTGCATTGCATTCCGAAGATTATTATTCCATTGACCAAACTAATGCAAATACTTATCAAATTGACCTAGGTGTTGATGATGAACAATCTATGGGTCAATATGATGATGAGCATGAGCATGATGATGATTACTCTGATTCGGACACCGAGCTAGACAAAGTCATGAAGAGTCTCAATCTCATGGCAAATATGAGAGACTACTTGTCTGGTGGAAAAGAGTGGATTCTTGATAGTGGATGCACCGATCACATGACCGGAAACAAAGACATGTTTCGAGAGCTTGCAAAAAATGATGGCCCACGCAAGTATGTGACTTTTGGAGACAACTCCAAGGGTAAGGTACTTGGCCTTGGTAAGGTGGCCATATCTCATGATAGCTCTATTCAAAATGTCATGCTTGTAGAATCTCTTGGATACAATTTACTGTCCGTGTCTAGATTAGCTGACTTTGGATTCAATGTGCTATTCACCAAAGTAGATTGCCAAGTCTTTCGTCGTGATAATCAAAACATGGCTTTTACTGGTATTCGTAGAGGTGATCTATATATTGTTGATTTCACTAAGAAAGCCCAACCTAGAGCTTGTTTCATTGCTAAATCCTCTAAAGGTTGGTTATGGCATAGAAGGCTAGGACATGTTGGTATGCGTAATCTAGACAAGCTGATCAAAGGTGATCATATTCTTGGTGTTAAAGATGTTTTCTTTGACAAAGACAGACTCTGTAGTGCTTGTCAAGCAGGAAAACAAGTTGGTGGAAGTCATCCCGTGAAAAACATCATGACCACAAGGAGACCGCTTGAGCTTCTTCATATGGATCTCTTCGGTCCCAATGCTTACAAAAGCCTTGGTGGTAACTCCTTTGGTCTAGTTATAGTTGATGATTATTCCAGATTTACATGGGTATTTTTCCTTGATGATAAATCGCAGGTTCAGAGGATCTTCAAGACCTTTGCCAAAAAGGCCCAAAATCAATTTGAGGTGAAGATCAAGAAAGTTCGGAGTGACAACGGAACGGAGTTCAAGAACGCCAATGTAGAGTCTTTTCTCGATGAGGAAGGAATTCTACATGAGTTCTCGGCTACGTACACGCCTCAACAAAATGGAGTTGTTGAGAGGAAGAACCGAACGCTCATAGAGATGGCAAGAACGATGCTTGATGAATACAAGACACCGAAGCACTTTTGGGGAGAAGCCGTCGAGACAGCTTGTCATGCCATCAACAGGCTTTATCTTCATAAGCTCCTTGGCAAGACATCATACGAGCTTCTCACCGGTAACAAACCCCAAGTGGGATACTTTCGTGTCTTTGGTTCAAAATGCTATATCCTTGATAAGCATCGTCGGTCTAAATTTGCTCCTAAATCTCATGAAGGCTTTCTTCTTGGTTATGGATCAAACTCCCACACCTACCGTGTCTACAATAATTTCACCCGAAAGGTTGAAGAGGCGGTAGATGTGAAGTTTGATGAATCTAATGGCTCGCAAGTAGAGCAAATGCCTATTGATGTAGGAGACAAGGACCCATCGGAAGCAATCCAAGATTTATCTATCGGGAAGATCCGTCCCATGGAAGTGAAGGAGAGTACCTCATCTACATATGTGGAGCCACCTACCTCACAGAGAGATGAACCTCAGGGCAACATGGAGGCCTCCACAAGTGGAACTCACCAAGATGAGGAAATGCAACAAGAAGATCCACCACAACCTCCTTCTCCACCACCTCAAGACAACACCAACAACAACGAAGAAGAAGAAGAAGAAGAGGAAGATGAAGATGATGAGGAAGCTGAGCCACAACATCAACAAAGGCTATCCCGAGTCCGAGCAAGAGTCAAGAAAAATCATCCCGTGGAACAAATGATGAACGACATCAACTCCGGGAGAATTACTCGCTCTAAAACTCGCTTAGCTAACTTTTGTGAGCATTACTCATTTATTTCTAGTATTGAACCTATGAAGGTAGAAGAAGCACTTAAAGACCCGGATTGGGTGAACGCTATGCACGAAGAACTACACAACTTCGAGAGGAACAAGGTGTGGACTTTGGTAGAGAAGCCCAACGATGATCAAAACATCATTGGAACCAAATGGGTGTTTCGGAACAAGCAAGATGAAGATGGACAAGTCATCCGCAACAAGGCTCGTCTCGTAGCTCAAGGTTACACACAAGTCGAAGGTATGGACTATGGTGAGACCTATGCCCCCGTTGCTAGACTTGAGTCCATTCGCATTCTTCTTGCCTATGCCAATCACCATGATATTACTCTCTATCAAATGGACATCAAAAGTGCTTTCCTAAATGGTGAAATTGAGGAGGAAGTATTTGTTAAACAACCTCCCGGTTTTGTGAATCCCAAAAAACCTAATCATGTTTACAAGTTGCATAAAGCTCTTTATGGTCTTAAACAAGCCCCTAGAGCTTGGTACAAATGCTTAACTAGCTTTCTTCTTGAAAAAGGCTTTGAGATTGGAAAGATAGACTCAACGCTATTCACAAAAAGGGTTAATGGTGAACTATTTGTGTGCCAAATATATGTTGATGATATTATCTTTGGTTCAACTAACCCCCATTTTAGCAAGAAGTTTGGACAGCTCATGTCGGAGAAGTATGAAATGTCCATGATGTGTGAACTCAAATTCTTCCTTGGGTTGCAAATCAAGCAATCTAAGGAGGGTACTTTTGTCTCACAAACAAAGTACACCAAGGATCTCTTCAAGAAGTTCAACATGCAAGAAAGCAAAGGTATGAGTACCCCCATGCCTACTAGTGGACATAATGACTTGACAAAAGATGGAGAACCCGTTGATCAAAAGGTTTACCGTTCTATGATTGGTTCTCTACTATATCTTTGTGCTTCTCGTCCTGACATAATGTTGAGTGTATGCATGTGTGCGCGATATCAAGCAGCCCCTAAAGAATGTCATCTTAAAGTTGTTAAAAGGATAGTGAGATACTTGATACACACACCAAACTTTGGCATTTGGTATCCTAAGAGAGCTTCTTTTGATCTTGTTGGCTATTCCGACTCGGACTATGCCGGTGACAAGGTTGATAGAAAGTCAACTTCGGGTACGTGTCAATTCCTTGGTCGATCCCTTGTATCTTGGTCCTCCAAGAAACAAAATTCGGTATCTTTATCCACTGCCGAAGCAGAATATATTGCTGCTGGTTCGTGTTGTGCTCAATTGCTATGGATGACACAAACGCTTAAAGATTATGGGATAAATGTGAGACGTGTTCCTTTGCTTTGTGACAATGAGAGTGCAATCAAGATTGGACACAATCCCGTGCAACACTCTCGAACAAAGCATATTGAAGTTCGTCACCATTTTATTCGTGATCATATTGCCAAGGGTGATATTAATCTCAAGCATGTTCGTACTGACAAACAACTTGCAGATATCTTTACAAAACCTCTTGATGAGAGAGTGTTTTGTCGCTTGAGGAGTGAGTTGAACATCATTGATGCTTCAAACTTGGAGTGATAACTCCTTTGATGCATGCAAGGCATGAGCTTACCTGACTAATCCTTGATATTTCTCTTATGATGATGATCATATGTCCTGGACACATTTTCCTCCTTGTATTGCATCTAACTCCTTGCAGGTACTTGGATGATCTACATTCCACAAGATTACCACACATTCAAATCATGAGTAATCTTGTCATTGACCAAGTATCTAGCCCTTTGGGATGTTGAGTTCAAGGAACAAATTTCCACATATCCTTTTTGACATCTTATACATCTAGTATTTCACTCTTGTCATCTTGGATATTCTTGAGTATTTCCTTGCTTGCCTAACCCATGTAGGAAGATGAACTACACAAATAGAAAAGGCGCTCCAACTTCACATTCTATGAGCACCTACATCAAGTTCACCTACATGAGCAAAGCATCAACAAGCCCAAGGTATGTTCTTCACATCTTTAAGAAGCTTTACTCAAAGTCATGAGTACAAGCAGCTTCATAAGATGTGATCACATCAAATGCTTAATCGAAAAATGGCAACCCCATTTTGAGCTTAAACGATGAGTATGACCTATGATCAAATGTTTTCATTTGACTCCTAAGTCAATATACTCAAACATAGGTGACTTTGTCGCCGACCTTTTTCTAGATGAAGTACATATGCTTTTGGAGTTTTTCT
>LR738714.1:785941065-785952464 GCA_902687465.1 Secale cereale
AAAAAAAAAAAAAAAAAAAAAAAAAAAACTTCATCTAGGAATCTTTTTTTTTTATTTCTTTTCTTATGTTTCCTTCTGGAAATCCTTTTATGGCTCTGATCAATTCCTTGAAAATCTTTTACAAATTCATTGCAAAATCCTTTGATACATCCCTCGCAGAGTGAGCTGGATTATTTCTGTGTTTCCTTGGATTTATCTTCCAGGACATCACCTTCTGCAGCTCCACTCAGACTTAAATCCTAAAGAGGGAGAGGACTCAAATTTGGACTCAAATTGTTTCTCTATAAATGTTCTTGTTTGTCCCGTTGTGATTCTTAAGGATCCCACTTCTTTCTTTCTTTCTTTCCATCTTTCCTGTCCTACCTAGTTTACTGTCCTTTTCGGCACTTGATGTCAAAGGGGGAGAGAACTTAGGGGGAGTAGGGAGAGTAGGGGAGAAGATAAGACTTAAGGGAAGAAGAAAAGCAATCTTATCTTAAGGGGGAGAGAATCACATCAAAGCTTTGTCGTATTTTACATTGGACATTACAATTGGCATCTTTCTTTTGATTTTGCTTTTCCATCTCACCCCTTGTTCTCACAATTGGTATCTTACTCACAATTGGTATCTTATGGAATCTTTTTGCTTAAGGGGAGAAGACTTAGAGGAATCTTCACAATTGATATCCTATGAAAAGCAAAATCTCTCAGAATTCATTGAAAGTCTTTTAGCTGCGGAGACGTGTTTGCTGATTCAAGCTTGTGCTCAATATGAGACACTCTTTATACATGTCCTCCCTGGCTTGGTACTCTTGATGTTCTTGCAATTGGTTGAAGGAATACTCTTGTGTTATCTAACCTTGTTTTCTCAAGTTTATCCCTTCAGGTACAATGTCAAGGAACCTCAAGGTAAGTATATGCATCTTGCAGAATGTGCATGATGGTGACTTGCTTGTAAATACTTGTTTGCAAGAAATCACCATGCACATATGCATTATCACTCACTTCCCCTCTCTTCTGCTCTGATGCATATAGCCAAGCTGCATGTAGCACATCTTGCTTATCTCTCTTGTGTGCTTGTGGTAGTCCAAAACCATAATATATGAAAATCTTGCACACTTGTAGGGGGAGCCTGTGTACTACATGCTTGTCAAAGCTTTCATGATAATCCTGTCCTTCTTTCAATAAGCTTTGATGTCTCGTTCAATATAATTTCAGTGTGTTGCCATCAATTACCAAAAAGGGGGAGATTGAAAGCACATTTGCTCCCTGGGTGGTTTTGGTAATTAATGACAACATACTTTGTGGTTGGACTAATGCTTTTATCAAGTATGTTTCAGGAAACCCAATCACATTGGTATGGCAAGATGATTGAAGAAGTGGACCCCTCAAATGCTAAGGCAAGCATTGGCAAAAGCTCAAGACTCCATTTTTGGTTTAGTGATCAAATATCACATTGAGTCCATAGGAAAAGCCAATACTATTAAAAGGGGATGAGGTTGTGTTAATGTTCTTGTTGCTCAAGTGCTTGGTGATCTAACTCCCTCAACTATCAGCACTATTCACTACTTAGAACACACCCATAAGTAATCTCGGTCACACCGATTTCTCCAACTCAGTCCCACCGAGATGAACCACTTCTGCCATATTCCAAACCCTAGAAAAATCGGTCTTACCGAGTTTGAGATCGGTCTCACCGAAACTGAACTGCCAACCTTCTGTAACCATTTCACATCATTTCGGAATGACCGAGTTTGTATTATCGGTCTCACCGATATTGACAAGCTTCTGTCTTGGCTCAAATCGGTCTCACCGATAATTCATTTTCGGTCTAACCGATTTTGGCATGTTCCTGCTCTTTCTCAAATCGGTCCAACCGAGTTTTCCTTCTCGGTCCCACCGAAATCTCCAACGTTCATATCAGATACACTTTCGGTCCCACCGAGATGGTATTTTCGGTCCCACCGAAAATCCCAACGTTCACTATATTTGAACTTTCGGTCTGACCGAGTTTTAACTTCGGTCTCACCGAGATTGGTCAAATGTGTGTGTAACGGTTGGATTTTGTGTGGAGGCTATATATACCCCTCCACCCCCTCCTCATTCGTGAGGAGAGCCATCAGAAAGTACCACCACTTCTACCATACACTTTCTGAGAAGTGAACCACCTACCCTTGTGTTGAGATCAAGCCATTCCATTCCTACCATATGAAACTTGATCTCTAGCCTTCCCAAGTTGCTTTCCACTCAAATCTTTCTTCCACCACAGCCATATCAGTGAGGAGAGTTGAGTGTTGGGGAGTTTATCACTTGAAGCACAAGAGCAAGGAGTTCATCACCATCAACACCATCTATTACCTTTTGGGGGGTGGTGCCTCCTAGATTGGTTAGGTGTCGCTTGGGAGCCTCCGTCTTTGAGATGTGGAGTTGAACCAAGAAGTTTGTAAGGGCAAGGAGATCGCCTACTTCGTGAAGATCTACCCCGAGTAAGGCTAGTCCTCCGTGGGCGTAGGCCGTGATGGAATAGACAAGGTTGCTTCTTCGTGGACCCTTCGTGGGTGGAGCCCTCCGTGGACTCGCGCAGCCGTTACCCTCCGTGGGTTGAAGTCTCCATCAACGTGGATGTACGATAGCACCACCTATCGGAACCACGACAAAAATCTCCGTGTCACCAAACTGCGTTTGATCTTCTCCACTTCCATTTACTATATATGCAATTTACTTTCCGCTGCCCATACTCTAGAATTGCATGTGTAGTGTGTTACTTGACTTGATCTTCATTGCAAAACTGCCAAAATCTGTCCTTGATAAAAGACAGAAATTTTATCTTGTCAAGTAGTCTAATCACCCCCCCCTTCTAGACCTACTTCTTCGATCCTACAATTGGTATCAGAGCTTTGGTCTCCATTGCTTTGGTTTACACACCATTGGAGGAAGATGGACGTGTCTACGGATGGGAGTGTTAGCCATAGAGTGCCTGTTCTTGATGGAAGGTTTTATAACTCTTGGAGGTCTGAAATGATTAGTATCTTTAAAATGTACAATTTGTGCAAATATGTTAAGACCCCCTATGTGCCTCCTGTTGATCCCTTACACCCTACCATGGATGAAGAGCTTGATTTGCTTCGTAACCTTAGAACTGTGAATCTTATCATTAGAGGGTTACCTGATGACTTGCTTAATCTTGTTACAAATTTTGAGTGTGCCTATGCTATGTGGAAATTCTTGGAAGAACTTTATCCGGACTACTCTATGAGAGGTCTAGATGAAATTCTACACAAGACTATTGAATTTGATAGGTTGCACCCTAGTGATCCTAACTTTGATAAATGCTTCTTTGAGCTTCGTGATCTTATGAAAAAGAAGGGTGATCCCGGTCTTATCAATATTAGAGTTAGAAATGCTCTTGCATTGCATTCCGAAGATTATTATTCCATTGACCAAACTAATGCAAATACCTATCAAATTGACCTAGGTGTTGATGATGAACAATCTATGGGTCAATATGATGATGAGCATGAGCATGATGATGATTACTCTGATTCGGACACCGAGCTAGACAAAGTCATGAAGAGTCTCAATCTCATGGCAAATATGAGAGACTACTTGTCTGGTGGAAAAGAGTGGATTCTTGATAGTGGATGCACCGATCACATGACCGGAAACAAAGACATGTTTCGAGAGCTTGCAAAAAATGATGGCCCACGCAAGTATGTGACTTTTGGAGACAACTCCAAGGGTAAGGTTCTTGGCCTTGGTAAGGTGGCCATATCTCATGATAGCTCTATTCAAAATGTCATGCTTGTAGAATCTCTTGGATACAATTTACTTTCCGTATCTAGATTAGCTGACTTTGGATTCAATGTGCTATTCACCAAAGTAGATTGCCAAGTCTTTCGTCGTGATAATCAAAACATGGCTTTTACTGGTATTCGTAGAGGTGATCTATACATTGTTGATTTCACTAAGAAAGCCCAACCTAGAGCTTGTTTCATTGCTAAATCCTCTAAAGGTTGGTTATGGCATAGAAGGCTAGGACATGTTGGTATGCGTAATCTAGACAAGCTGATCAAAGGTGATCATATTCTTGGTGTTAAAGATGTTCTCTTTGACAAAGATAGACTTTGTAGTGCTTGTCAAGCAGGAAAACAAGTTGGTGGAAGTCATCCCGTGAAAAACATCATGACCACTAGGAGACCGCTTGAGCTTCTCCACATGGATCTCTTCGGTCCCAATGCTTACAAAAGCCTTGGTGGTAACTCCTTTGGTCTAGTTATAGTTGATGATTATTCCAGATTTACGTGGGTATTTTTCCTTGATGATAAATCGCAGGTTCAGAGGATCTTCAAGACCTTTGCCAAAAAGGCCCAAAATCAATTTGAGGTGAAGATCAAGAAAGTTCGGAGTGACAATGGAACGGAGTTCAAGAACGCCAATGTAGACTCTTTTCTCGATGAGGAAGGAATTCTACATGAGTTCTCGGCTACGTACACTCCTCAACAAAATGGAGTTGTTGAGAGGAAGAACCGAACGCTCATAGAGATGGCAAGAACGATGCTTGATGAATACAAGACACCGAAGCACTTTTGGGGAGAAGCCGTCGAGACAGCTTGTCATGCCATCAACAGGCTTTATCTTCATAAGCTCCTTGGCAAGACATCATACGAGCTTCTCACCGGTAACAAACCCCAAGTGGGATACTTTCGTGTCTTTGGTTCAAAATGCTATATCCTTGATAAGCATCTGAAAGTGCAACTAATCCCCGGGTGGTTTTGGTAATTAATAACAACATATATATCATTGAACTAATATTCTCTTGAGAATCATTTCAGAAAAGTTCGATGATGTGGGTATGGAAATGTCTGAAGAAGTGGACCCCTCAAAATGCTAAGACAAGCATTGGCAAAAGCTCAAGACTCCATTTTTGGTTTAGTGATCAAAGATCACATTGAGTCCATAGGAAAGCCAATACTATCAAAAGGGGATGAGGTTGTGTTAATGATCTTGTTGCTCAAGTGCTTGGTGATCTAACTCCCTCAACTATCAGCACTATTCACTACTTAACACACACCCATAAGTAATCTCGGTCACACCGATTTCTCCAACTCAGTCCCACCGAGATGAACCACTTCAGTTGTTTCTCCAAACCCTAAATTCTCGGTCACACCGATTCTGAGTTTCGGTCTCACCGAAAAAGGGCTGCCAACCTTCTGTGATCAGTTGACATCAATTCGGAATATCCGAGTTTATATTTTTGGTCTCACCGAGATGGCAAACCCTAACCTTTGACTCACTTCGGTCTCACCGAGATGGTATTTTCGGTCCCACCGAAAATCCCAACGTTCACTATATTTGAACTTTCGGTCTAACCGAGTTTTCACTTCGGTCTGACCGAGATTGGTCAAATGTGTGTGTAACGGTTGGATTTTGTGTGGAGGCTATATATACCCCTCCACCCCCTCCTCATTCGTGAGGAGAGCCATCAGAAAGTACCACCACTTCTACCACACACTTTCTGAGAAGTGAACCACCTACCCTTGTGTTGAGATCAAGCCATTCCATTCCTACCATATGAAACTTGATCTCTAGCCTTCCCAAGTTGCTTTCCACTCAGATCTTTCTTCCACCACAGCCATATCAGTGAGGAGAGTTGAGTGTTGGGGAGTTTATCACTTGAAGCACAAGAGCAAGGAGTTCATCACCATCAACACCGTCTATTACCTTTTGGGGGGTGGTGCCTCCTAGATTGGTTAGGTGTCGCTTGGGAGCCTCCGTCTTGATGATGTGGAGTTGAACCAAGATGTTTGTAAGGGCAAGGAGATCGCCTACTTCGTGAAGATCTACCCCGAGTAAGGCTAGTCCTCCGTGGGCGTAGGCCGTGATGGAATAGACAAGGTTGCTTCTTCGTGGACCCTTCGTGGGTGGAGCCCTCCGTGGACTCGCGCAGCCGTTACCCTCCGTGGGTTGAAGTCTCCATCAACGTGGATGTACGATAGCACCACCTATCGGAACCACGACAAAAATCTCCGTGTCACCAAACTGCGTTTGATCTTCTCCACCTCTCTTTACTATATATGCAATTTGCTTTCCGCTGCCCATACTCTAGAATTGCATGTGTAGTATGTTATTTGACTTGATCTTAATTACAAAACTGCCAAAATCTGTCCTTGATAAAAGACAGAAATTTTATCTTGTCAAGTAGTCTAATCACCCCCCCCCTCTAGACCTACTTCTTCGATCCTACACCCCCGTGCATCCCCTTCTCCATCAACATTATCAGTTCGTCTTTCGTTCCACTATATTTTTATCACTTCATGTGTTATGTGCTATGCTTGGAGCGTCTTGCTTTTAGTTTTCTTTTTAGTTTTTCATAACAAGTCGGAACTCAGCATTCCTTTATGTGGGAGAGAAACACGCTCCACTTCTACCTAGAACATTACATAGAATTTTCATGTCTATCTATGCTGTGTGTGTTCTTTGTCTTTTAAATAGCTACTATCGTGCTTTGCTCTTTGTATTCATGCTTATCTCTTTAAGAGCTTTTATTTAGTTGGTTGCTTGAACTCTCTTTAATTACCATGCTCACCTTATTAAGAGAGTTTGCTTCCGTTGCATGGGTTAATGTGTCTATGATAAATATGCTACTTTCATGATGGTGCTTAGTAGTTCAGGTTTTCTTATGGTTAATCTCAGATAGCTGGGGGGTTTCCAATGTGTCATTGGAGTACCAACTTGGTTTGTTTGCCTATGATGTGGTATGGTTTAGTAATATCTTCCTTCGAGAATTTATTTTGACTGACTTGGCGTATGCTCACGCATATTCAAGACTGTAAAGAAAGTCTGTCAAGCCTTGATGATCTTTTGTTTCTAAGTAGCGATATAACTACCATGCCTGATTCAATATTGCTTTGTCGCTCTGCATGATTATGACCGTCATTGCTCTCTTAGTTGGTCGCTCCCAGTCTTTTGCTAACCTCCACCTGCACTAAGCAAATTAACCATGCAATACATAGCTCATGGGAAAGTAGCCTAAAAACTATTGTGGTAAAGAATATGTTGCTTATGTATCTTATTTCTTATGAGTTGCTTGCTGAGCGGTAACCATGTTTCTGGGGACGCCATCAACTGTTACACTTTTGTTGAATATCATGTGAGTTGCTATGCATGTTCGTCTTGTCTGAAGTAAGGGTGATTTACCGTGGATTGAATTAATATGCATATTGTTAGAGAAGTACATTGGGCCGCCAACCAAAGCCATGCATCATGGTGGAAGTTTTAGCTTGGACCTTAATCCTCAATCTCTTATGAGAATATGCTTATGCATTTAAGAGGAGTCCATCATCTATTTTCTATGTTGTCCCGGTATGGATGTCCTGAAGTTGAGATTTATCAAAAACGAGAAATCAAATGCGATCTATCTCCTTGGACCTTTGTACAGGTGGCATAGAGGTACCCCTTTGTGACACTTGGTTAAAACATATGCAATGCAATGATAACCCATGGGGATCCGAGCTAATTAGGACAAGGAGCGAGCACTATTAGTATTCGATGCATGAGGCTTGCAACTTATAGGATGTTTTATGCATGACACATATGAAGTACTACTACCGTTGACACAATTGCTTCCATGTTTCATAATAAAAAGCTCTAGCACTTCAAGCACCAACTACTGAGAGCATGATTGTCATTCTGAGTGTAATGTGCATTGTCCCAAAGTAGCATTGTCTTTTGCATGATTGTGATATAGTTTGTTTTGAAATGATTGTATCTAGTCATCACTTGAACCTTGAAGGTGCCCCTGCACTTATGTTTTCCATCACTAAAGGGGGCAAGCTAGATATCACTTGATCATATTTGCACATCATGTTCATTGCAAATCTTTTTGATGTTTCAGTTTCATGTTGTAAAACTTTCAGTCATTTGTGATTTTCTCTTGAGACAACTTAGTTACTTTAGAATCATTGTCTCAGTAAGCATTTGTCATATGACTATGAGAAAGTCTTATATGGTTAATGGCATGTCACCACAGAAATTATTCTTGTTATCATTTACCTACTCGAGGACGAGCAGGAATTAAGCTTGGGGATGTTGATACGTCCAAAACGTATCTATAATTTCTGCCTGCTCCATGCCACTTTTGGGTGATATTGCTATGATATTCATACACTTCCATACACTTTTGATCATATTTGGACTAACTTACTAATCCAGTGCACCCCCGTGCCAGTTTCTGTTTTCGGCTGTTTTTGTATTTCAGGTTTTCACGTTTCGAGAACTGCCCAGAAAAATACAGAAAAAATATATAAAAAATCAGCGTTCCGGGAACGACACTGCTTCCGAAGGGAAGCCTGGGGGGGCCACAGGGGCTCCAGGCGCCTTGTGGGCGCCCCTCCCCCCCTGGGCCGCGCCGGGGGGGCGCCTCGGCCCCCCGAGAGCCCCCCGGTGCCCTACTTTGGCAGATATTTAAAGGGTCCCCCGTAACCCTTGAAACAGGACTTCTTTTCGCGATCCCATCTCTGTTCCGCCGCCACCGCCGCTTCCAAGATCGGGAGCACCAGGAGAACTCTTCCCGGCACCCTGCCGGAGGGGAGGATCACCACCGGGAGCTTCTCCACCACCATGGATGCCTCCCGGATGACTCGTGAGTAGTCTCCCTTGGACGATGAGTCCATGACCAGTAGCTATGTGATGTTCTCCTCCCGTTCTTGTGCTTCACTAATTAGTCCTCGTGAGCTGCCCTACATGATCGAGGCACCTATGTAATCCTTGTGTTGTTGCTATGTTGAGTTTGCTGGGATCCGATAGATTATGAGATTATGTTCAGATTGATCTTGAGTAATATATTTGATTCACCTCTTTTATATTTTAGTTCATAAGTAATTCTTGCATGTTCTCCGTTGTTATTTATTGCTTTGCCGAGTAGTAAGTAGTGACTCCAAGAGGGAACGTTATGCTCGATTGTGGGTTCATGCCCCTCGATGACTAGCTTGAGTGACAGAAACATGAGTCTAGGGGATGTGCTGTTGCCACAAGGGGGAAAACAACGGTGCTTGTGCCCGTGGGTGCAAGGATTGTTTACTTTACGCAAAGTTCTTTTAATGCAGTTGTCTGTTGCATTGAGTTTACACTATGGGTGGGACTCGCAACTTAATACCAACAAGATGTTCTGGATAGATATCTCAAGGTGGATGATTAGTAGTAGATATTGATGGATTTCTGTCTACTTACTTTGGCGTACTGCCCATGCTTTGAACCTCAACCTTTCTTGCAATGTAGTCAGCATTGGTTTGCGTTCGTGGTCCTGTCAATTGCCCAGCTGTAATTTGTTACCTCGCATAGCTGTTTTATCGTCTTTTGGGAGAGAGACATCGCTAGTGAACATCATGTGACTCCGGTCCATATTACTATCATTGATCACATACACTATTTTACTTTCCGCTATTTTATTTACTATTGCAAAACACTATCTATCACTACTATCATATTGCTTTTAACCCTTTGTGAACTACAAGGCCGGAGGGATTGACAACCTGTCTGTACTCGTTGGGAGCAAAGTTATTTGTATCTGTGTGCAGATCCACGTTGATTGCTAATTGCGCCGTTAGCAGTTGACACCTACCTGTTGAACCTAGGAGTCTCTGGGGATTCGATCCTTGGTATCTTTGCTAGGGGAAAACACTTCTACTTACTGCATCTTACACCTTCCACTTGGGGTAATCCAACGAGGGGTTCGAGGCCCATCACATGTCACTAATGCTCTTATCAAAGCTAGGGAGGAGAAACTTAGAGTACAAGCCTCCATACTAGAAAGCTAGAAGATGGTTGGGATCCTATGATTAAAATTAAGATAAACAACTTCTCTTGCTATGCTTTATGTGATATTGTAGCTAGTACCTCTATTATGCCCAAAAGACTATATGATATGCTTAAATTGAAACCTTTTGATTCTTGTTCTTTTGGTGTTCGTCTCGTTGATTCTTCCATAAAGAATCCTTTGGGGAGGATCGACGATGTTCTTATCGTTGTTAATGATAATTATGTGCCCGTTGATTTTACTATTATAGATATTGAATGTGATCCTTCATGTCCAATTATTTTGGGACGTCCCTTTTTGCGCACCGTTGGTGCTATCATTGACATGAAAGAGGGTAATATAAAATTTCAGTTTCCTCGCAAGAAAGGGATGGAACACTTCCCTCATAAGAAGATCAAGTTACCTTTTGAGTCAGTTGTACGGGCTAGCTATTCTTTTACTCTTGATAAAACTTGATCTCTATGCATTATGCCTAGCTTAAAGGCATAAAAGAAAGCGCTTTTGGGAGGCAGCCCACATGAATAAATATTTTGCTTTTGTTGTGTCTTGATGTTGTTTACTGCTGTAGCATCATCATTGTATCTTTGCTTTTCATATTTGTGCCAAGTATAGCCTCTGATTGCTAGAAAGTTCAAAAGTTGTGAGGTGCTGTCCAGGAAACAGATTCTGTCCTTGGATAGAAAAATTCGTATAAAATCACCAGATCATCTTTTTGGTCTGAATTGTTTCGACAGCGTTCTCTATATAATTGTCTTTCGTGCATCTGTTCTGAGTTTTTTGATTTGAGTTGCAGAAGTATCCCGAACAGATCAATTACTACCTGCTGTTCTGTTTTTCACAGATTCTGTCCTGTTTTGCCTTTCCTTCATTTTGCAAATCAAGAGCTTGCTTTTTCTTTGCAAAAACATTTTGGCAATCTTGAGAAACAGTAGAACTTCAAGAATATCTTTATTTCCAGCAAGGTATAATTATTTTATTAAGGGTACTAACCTCGCTAATCAGATTATGATGAGTTATGTATGAAGGGAGTTTTCAAGTGTGCGAGGGAAGATGATAAGAAAGATTCAGGAGTGTCAAGCGCTGAAGCTTGGGGATGCCCCCGTGCACCCCCAAGAAATATTCAAGGAGACTCAAGCGTCTAAGCTTGGGGATGCCCCCGTGCATCCCCTTCTCCATCAACATTATCAGTTCGTCTTTCGTTCCGCTATATTTTTATCACTTCATGTGTTATGTGCTATGCTTGGAGCGTCTTGCTTTTAGTTTTCTTTTTAGTTTTTCATAACGAGTCGGAACTCAGCATTCTTTATGTGGGAGAGAAACACGCTCCACTTCTACCTAGAACATAACATAGAATTTTCATGTCTATCTTTGTTGTGTGTGTTCTTTGTCTTTTAATAGCTACTATCATGCTCTGCTCTTAGTATTCATGCTTATCTTTTCAAAGAGCTTTTGTTTAGTTGGTTGCTTGAACTCTCTTTAATTATCATGCTCACCTTACTAAGAGAGTTTGCTTCCGTTGCATTTGTTAATATGTTTATGATAAAGATGCTACTTGCATGATGGCGCTTAGTAGTTCAGGTTTTCTATTGGTTAATCTCAAATAGCT
>LR738714.1:785952572-785962722 GCA_902687465.1 Secale cereale
GGGGGGGGGGGTTCCCAATGTGTTATTGGAGTACCAACTTGATTTGTTTGCCTATGATGTGGTATGGTTTAGTAATATCTTCCTTCGAGAATTTATTTTGATTGACTTGGCATATGCTCACGCATATTTAAGATTGTAAAGAAAGTCTGTCAAGCCTTGATGATCTTTTATTTCTGAGTAGCGATATAACTACCATGCCTGATTCAATACTGCTTTGTCGCTCTGCATAATTATGACCGTCATTGCTCTCTTAGTTGGTCGCTCCCAGTCTTTTGCTAACCTCCACCTTTATTAAGCGAACTAACTTTGCAATATATAGCTCATGGGAAAGTAGCTTAAAAACTATAGTGGTAAAGAATATGTTGCTTATGTATCTTATTTCTTATAAGTTGCTTGCTGAGCGGTAACCATGTTTCTGGGGACGCCATCAACTATCACACTTTTGTTGAATATCATGTGAGTTGCTATGCATGTTCGTCTTGTCTGAAGTAAGGGTGATTTGCCGTGGGTTGTATGAATATGCATATTGTTAGAGAAGAACATTGGGCCGCCAACCAAAGCCATGTATCATGGTGGAAGTTTTAGCTTGGACGTTAATCCTCAATCTCTTATGAGAATATGCTTATGCATTAAAGAGGAGTCCATCATCTATTTTCTATGTTGTCCCAGTATGGATGTCCTCAAGTTGAGATCTATCAAAAACGAGAAATCAAATGCGATTTATCTCCTTGGACCTTTGTACAGGTGGCATAGAGGTACCCCTTTGTGACACTTGGTTGAAACATATGTAATGCAATGATAACCCATGGAGATCCGAGCTAATTAGGACAAGGTGCGAGCACTATTGGTATTCGATGCATGAGGCTTGCAACTAATAGGATGTCTTATGCATGACACATATGAAGTACTACTACCGTTGACAAAATTGCTTCTATGTTTTCAAAATAAAAAGCTCTAGCACTTAACCATTCTTTTACTTTTATGTTGAGTCTCCACCTTCTTTTTAAAGCACCAACTACTGAGAGCATGATTGTCATTCTGAGTGTAATGTGCATTGTCCCAAAGTAGCATTGTCTTTTGCATGATTGTGATATCGTTTATTCTGAAATCATTGTATCTAGTCATCACTTAAACCTTGAAGGTGCCCCTGCATTTATGTTTTGCATCACTAAAGGGGGCAAGCTAGATATCACTTTATCATATTTGCACATCATGTTCATTGCAAATCTTTTTGATGTTTCAGTTTCATGTTGTAAAACTTTCAGTCATTTGTGATTTTCTCATTGTCGGGGGAAACTGTCCGCCACGAGCACCTATGGGACCGGAGCCCCTTGTCTGTGCGGTACGAGGGCGGAGGGAGCACAAAGAGCAGATCGAAGCGGACACGCGGGCAGTTTTACCCAGGTTCGGGCCGCACGGATGCGTAAAACCCTACTCCTGCTTGGTTGTATATTGAGTTGGGCGCTCGGGAGCTTGAAGAAGCAGCTACACCGGCGCGAGAGTGATCAAAGTTCCGAACCCCCTCCACGTTGTGCATGGGCCTCCTTTTATAGTGCAAGGGGTCACCGACAGGTGTCAACGTAGGAGAAAGGGGTAAAAATGTAAAAGAGGTGGTAGTTGTAACAGTGCGGGAACAGTGGAGCTACAGTACAGAACAGTGGCCTATACCTACTTTAACAGTGGGGGACAAGGGCATTTAATGCCCGTCGCCGTCGACCCCAAAAGCTCCCGCCTTAGCGTCTCCGTCCGCCACGGCGACGGATTCATCGCCGTGGAGTTTCACCGTGTACCCCAAGCTGCACAGCCATCCGCCACGCGTCCCTGGATAGGTCCCAGGGCGACGCGTGGGCCGATGAGCTGGAGCGCGGGCACACAGCGCAGCCTTCCCGGCAAGTACCTTGCCGGGGCCTTGATCTTGCCGGGCCCGGGAACTTGCCGCTCCCCGGGCCCCTTGCCGGGGCGCGCATAGCGCCGAAGCGATGTCTTCTAGTCTTCCTGACAAGCTCCTCTTGCCAGGGTCTTGTGTTAGTGGAACAGTCTTGAGCCTGGTACGGCCTTCCCGGCAAGCTCCTCTTGCCGGGGTCTCGGTCTTATGTCTTGTATACTTTGTTTTTGAATGGTTTAATAGGGGGCAGGAAGGTCTCCGGCGAGCACGCAGTAAACCTTGCCGCGGGAAGCTGCAACCGCCCGTGCACAAGTTGGGGTACTGGGGTACCCCTACCTTAGTACACCGACAGGAGCCCCCGGGCCTGGGCCACACACGGTGCCGAGCGCTGTTGGGCCAGGCCCAAAACAGTGCACGGGCACCCGCGGCCCGCGGCGCGCCGAATCCACTTCCATATCCGCCGCACCCCACGGTAACGGCACGCGTCGATTGCGGCGCCGTGGGATGGGACGTGCCCACGATCTCTTAATGGAAAGGGCGAAACGCCCCCCACTCCCCCATAAAAGCAGAGGTAGCGGGCGCGGTTCCCCTCCTTGTGCTCTCATTACGTCGTCTTCCACCTGCAAAAGATTCCTTCTTGCGCTCCGCCTCCACATCTCCGCCGCCGCCGAGCTCTTCGTCCCCTTCCTTCCGCCGCGTCCGCCATGGCCCCAAAGACCGACAAGGCGAAGGCGGAGAAATCCAAGAAGGAGAAATCGGAGCAAGCGGCCAAGCTCATCGCTTACCGGAAGCGGCACGTCGTCTTCCCGCCGAAGCTCGGCGTGCAGGAACTTTGGAACAAGTATTACTTGTTCTGGTCCAAGGGAACCGATGCGCATCCCCGCACGCGAGCATACCCGGCCGCCGCCAAGGACAGCTATCCCGGCGGGTATCACTTCTTTGCTGCCTTTTTCCATTGTGGTCTCTGTCCTCCTTTTTCGAACTTCTTCTGTGATATCATGAACACATATGGCTTCCATCTGCTTGACTTCACCCCCAACGCCATTCTCACCATGGCTGTTTTCGCACATATGTGCGAAAACTTCATAGGAGTCCACCCCAATGTAGCCCTCTTTAGACACTTCTTCACTCCTAGAGCCGAGGCCGATGCCCCCCTCTCCGGAGGAATTTCTTGGGTTTTCCGTCTCAATAAGAAAGGGGCGTACTTGCCGGGGGAGCTCCGCGGCAAGTGGGAGGAATGGCGAGCGGAGTGGTGCTGGATTGTAGAAGACCAGCCGCAAGCCTTCACTGCGCCGCGCACAACGCCCATCGTGCGCGGCAGGGATTGGAGTGATCTAGACTCCGACGACGTCAAGCTCGACATCGCCCTCGTCCGGATTCTTCGTCTTCGGGTGGCCCGGCTGTCAGTTGCCGAGGTGGGCGCAGATTTCCTCCGCCGGCGCATCGCCCCTCTCCAAGACCGGAAGAGGCCGGCCTGGGAGTACGGCGGCCCGGCAGACATCATGAGGCTGCGCCCCGGGCTTAATTTCAACTTCACCACTCTGGAGCTGCGCGGAATGGTACGGGAACTCTTCAAGTACGACCCGACGCACCCTGAGTGGTTCAGGACTCCCCGGGAAGTGGTGCTGCTCTGCAACAACGCCGCGTGGGACCGGATCCTTGCCATGATGCCCATGTGCGACTCTCATGGCTTGGACCGCTCGTGGATCGCCCCGAAGCCCATCGACGTCCTCAACTTCTACGACAACCTCGCCGAGGTGGCGAGTAACAAGGAGGACCTCAAGCTGCACACGCGGGACACCACCGACCAGGAAATCGCCTATATAGCTTCTCGGGCTGAGGAGGCCGCCGCAGCCGCGGCGGCAGGAGTCTTCAGGTTCTCGCCGGAGGAGGCGGAGGCCGAGGAGGCGTCCACCCAGGCGGAGGAGGCGGAGATCCGCCGGTTGCTGAACCTTCCACCCGACGCGCTTGCCGGGGTCCCCTCACTGAGGCACTCCGGGATCCATGGGATCGCGACGGAGGCCGCGGCAATGGAGGGCACCGCCGGAGGGAGCAGAGGCGCCGCGAGGGGCAGAGGCGCCAAAGGAAAGGGGGCCGCAGCGCAGGACACTGGGCCCAGCGAGCCGGCCGGGGCAGAGGAGGAGGAGGAGGAGGAGGCCGAAGACTCCGGCGGATCCACGGAGTTATACGCCGACGACCTCTCCTCGTCGGAGAGCTCCCCGCCCCCGGCAAGCCCGAGGCAGTCCCCGGCGAAGCGCCTCCGCAAGGCGGCGACGGGGGAAAGAGCGCAGGCGCCCCGGCAACAGCCACCTCGCCGGGCGGCTCCCCGGGGGAGTCAAGCCGCGCCAAGGCCGTCCGGCGCACCGGCCGCAGCGGAGGCGGCCCGTGCGCGGGCCACAACTGAGGCGCCACGCAGGCCGGCAGCGAGCCGGCAGGGGTCTTCTCGGAGCGGAGCAACGGCTCCGCCCGCTCCTCGGGCGCCGGCAGCCACAGGGGCTGGGTCCTCGCAGCCCCCAGCCCCGGTGAACACCAAGCGCGCGAGGGAGTCTTCATCTTCCGCTCCTCGCGCCGACGCGCCCACGGTGGAGTATGACTTCTCCGCCCTGAGCGAGGACGACGAGGAGGACCAAGAGTAAGGATTCGGGACCTCATATCTTCTTGATTTCTGTCTTGATTTTTCCGCTGATGCTGACTCTGTCTTCTGTTCTGATTTCAGGACCCTGGCCCATCGCGCAGCGAAGAAGGCCAAGGCGCCCGAGGCCGAGGTCGCGGAAGGCTCAGCAGCGGCGGCAACAGGGGGTGTGCCGGAGCCAAGCCTGCCGGACTCGAGCACTGCTCCGATGAGCAGCCCCCAGCGCAGCCCGCAGCGCAGCCCCCAGCGTAAGTCTGGGGTTTTCTCTTTTCTCTTTGGGGAACGCCTGAGGCTTTGATTTTGTCTTCGTGCCTTGACATCTCTTGTCTTGTTCCGTGCAGAGGAGGAGCCCCAGCGGGAAGAGCGCCCGGAGGCCACAGCTGAGGAGCCGCAGGCCCCGCCATCCCCGCCAAGGCAGAATTCTCCGGCAAGGGAGAGTGCTCAGTCAAGGGCGGGTACTCCGCCAAGGCAGAGTACCCCGCCAAGGACGAGCAGCCCGGCAAGGGCGGCCACCCCGCCAAGGCCAAGTTCCCCGGCGAGGGCGACTACTCCGACGAGGCCGAGCTCCCCGGCGAGGGAGCCCGCCGCTGAGGACGCCCGCTGAGGACGGCCGAGCTCCCCGGCGAGGGAGCCCGCCGCTGAGGACGCCCTTGGGGCTGGTCCCCTCCCACACTTAGCCCACGCAGCCTTCTGGGGCTGGTGGCCCCACCTGGTGGACCCCCGGGACCCTCCCGGTGGTCCCGGTACATTACCGATATCGCCCGAAACTTTTCCGGTGACCAAAACGGGACTTCCCATATATGAATCTTTACCTCCGGACCATTCCGGAACTCCTCGTGACGTCCGGGATCTCATCCGGGACTCCGAACAACATTCGGTAACCGCGTACATACTTTCCCTATAACCCTAGCGTCATCGAACCTTAAGTGTGTAGACCCTACGGGCTCGGGAACCATGTAGTCATGACCGAGACAACTCTCCGGCCAATAACCAACAGCGGGATCTGGATACCCATGTTGGCTCCCACATGTTCCACGATGATCTCATCGGATGAACCACGATGTCAAGGATTCAATCAATCCCGTATACGATTCCCTTCGTCTATCGGTATAGCACTTGCCCGAGATTCGATCGTCGGTATACCGATACCTTGCTCAATCTCGTTGCCGGCAAGTCTCTTTACTCGTTCCGTAACACATCATCCCGTGATCAACTCCTTGATCACATATTGTGCACATTATGATGATGTCCTACCGAGTGGGCCCAGAGATACCTCTCCGTCATACGGAGTGACAAATCCCAGTCTCGATTCGTGCCAACCCAACAGACACTTTCGGAGATACCTGTTGTGCACCTTTATAGCCACCCAGTTACGTTGTGACGTTTGGTACACCCAAAGCATTCCTACGGTATCTGGGAGTTGCACAATCTCATGGTCTAAGGAAAAGATACTTGACATATAGAAAAGCTTTAGCATACGAACTACACGATCTGTGCTAGGCTTAGGATTGGGTCTTGTCCATCACATCATTCTCCTAATGATGTGATCCCGTTATCAACGACATCCAATGTCCATGGTCAGGAAACCGTAACCATCTATTGATCAACGAGCTAGTCGTCTAGAGGCTCACTAGGGACATGGTGTTTGTCTATGTATCCACACATGTATCTGAGTTTCCTATCAATACAATTCTAGCATGGATAATAAACGATTATCGTGAACAAGGAAATATAATAATAACCAATTTATTATTGCCTCTAGGGCATATTTCCAACACTTTGATCACCGTTTCTTTGCGAGAGTTGGCCTAACACCCGATTGTATCCATACATGGGTGGGGCGCCAAGGACCTGAACACCAAAGTGATATGCCGGCTCATCAAAATTTGAGCTGTGATTGCGATAACTTTCATTTTTTCCAATCCTGCAGGCCATTTTTGAGGGCCAAGACGACCCTTTTTGGTCTCAAAATTTTCCGCGCACGTGATCCTGTGTGTGCACGTATGTAAAATCCTCCAGATCGTAAAAACTAGAAGTCCTATCACCTCAATTCCCCAATAGCTTTCCAACGCCTATGAAAATGATGAAATCGGAGTTTGTTCTCACTTGCTTTGAGAGTCTCGATCAATTCGGACTCTAGGTTGATTTTTGTATTTTCTTTGATCACCGTTTCTTCGCGAGAGTTGGCCTAACACCCTATTGTATCCATACATGGGTGGGGCACCCAGGACCTGAACACCAAAGTGATATGCCGGCTCATCAAAATTTGAGATGTAATTGCGATAACTTTCATTTTTTCCAATCCTGCAGGCCATTTTTGAGGGCCAAGACGACCCTTTTTGGGCTCAGAATTTTCCACGCACATGATCCTGTGTGTGCACGTATGTAAAATCCTCCAGATCGTAAAAACTAGAAGTCCTATCACCTCAATTCCCCAATAGCTTTCCAACGCCTATGAAAACGACGAAATCGGTGCTTGTTCTCACTTGCTTTGAGAGTCTCGATCAATTCGGACTCTATGTTGATTTTTGTATTTTCTTTGTGTTGGGGAACGTAGCATGGGAAACAAAAATTTTCCTACGTTCACCAAGATCAATCTAGGAGATGCATCTACGAGAGGAGAGTTGGATCCACATACCCTTGTAGATCGCTAAGCGGAAGCGTTCAAGAACGCGGTTGATGGAGTCGTACTCGCCGCGATTCAGATCGCCGAAGATCCTAGCACCGAACGGACGGTGCCTCCGCGTTCTTCACACGTGCAGCCCGGTGACGTCTCCCACGCCTTGATCCAGCAAGGAGAGAGGGAGAGGTTGGGGAAGACTCCATCCAACAGCAGCACAACGGCGTGGTGGTGATGGAGGAGCGCGGGACTCCAGCAGGGCTTCGCCAAGCGCTGCGGGAGACGAGGAGGGAGAGAGGTAGGGCTGCACCAAGAGGGAGATGTTCTCGTGTGTCCAACAGCCCTAAAACCTCACATATATATAGGGGGAAGGGAGAGCTGCGCCCCCCTTTAGGGTTTCCCTCCCCTAGGGTGCGGCCAGCCCTAGAAACCCTCTAGGGGGGCGGCCAAGGGGGAGAGAGGGGGAGGCGCACCACTATTGGGCCCTAGGGCCCAACTGCATTAGGGTTTGCCCCCCTACCCTCTTGGAGGCGCCCTGGGACTTGGTGGGGGGGCGCACCAGCCCCCTTGGGGCTGGTCCCCTCCCACACTTACCCCACGCAGCCACCTGGGGCTGGTGGCCCCACCTGGTGGACCCCCGGGACCCTCCCGGTGGTCCCGGTACATTACCGATATCGCCCGAAACTTTTCCGGTGACCAAAACAGGACTTCCCATATATGAATCTTTACCCCCGGACCATTCCGGAACTCCTCGTGACGTCCGGGATCTCATCCGGGACTCCGAACAACATTCGGTAACCGCGTACATACTTTCCCTATAACCCTAGCGTCATCGAACCTTAAGTGTGTAGACCCTACGGGCTCGGGAACCATGTAGACATGACCGAGACAACTCTCCGGCCAATAACCAACAGCGGGATCTGGATACCCATGTTGGCTCCCACATGTTCCACGATGATCTCATCGGATGAACCACGATGTCAAGGATTCAATCAATCCCGTATACGATTCCCGTTGTCTATCGGTATAGCACTTGCCCGAGATTCGATCGTCGGTATACCGATACCTTGCTCAATCTCGTTACCGGCAAGTCTCTTTACTCGTTCCGTAACACATCATCCCGTGATCAACTCCTTGATCACATATTGTGCACATTATGATGATGTCCTACCGAGTGGGCCCAGAGATACCTCTCCGTCATACGGAGTGACAAATCCCAGTCTCGATTCGTGCCAACCCAACAGACACTTTCAGAGATACATGTAGTGCACCTTTATAGCCACCCAGTTACGTTGTGACGTTTGGTACACCCAAAGCATTCCTACGGTATCCGGGAGTTGCACAATCTCATGGTCTAAGGAAAAGATACTTGACATATAGAAAAGCTTTAGCATACGAACTACACGATCTGTGCTAGGCTTAGGATTGGGTCTTGTCCATCACATCATTCTCCTAATGATGTGATCCCGTTATCAACGACATCCAATGTCCATGGTCAGGAAACCGTAACCATCTATTGATCAACGAGCTAGTCATCTAGAGGCTTACTATGGACATGGTGTTTGTCTATGTATCCACACATGTATCTGAGTTTCCTATCAATACAATTCTAGCATGGATAATAAACGATTATCGTGAACAAGGAAATATAATAATAACCAATTTATTATTGCCTCTAGGGCATATTTCCAACAGTAGCTTCCCCGATGCCCCCTTTGGCATATATTTAAAGCGTCCTCCGAAACCCTCAGAACAGGAACTCTTTTCGCGATCCCATCTTTGTTCCGCCGCCGCCGCTTCCAAGATCGGGAGCACCAGGAGAACCCTTCCCGGCACCCTGCCGGAGGGGAGGATCACCACCGGGAGCTTCTCCACCACCATGGACGCCTCCCGGATGACTCGTGAGTAGTCTCCCTTAGACCATGAGTCCATGACCAGTAGCTATGTGATGTTCTCCTCCCGTTCTTGTGCTTCACTAATTATTCCTCGTGAGCTACCCTACATGATCGAGGCACATATGTAATCCTTATGCTGTTGCTATGTTGAGTTTGCTGGGATCCGATGGATTATTAGATTATGTTCAGATTGATCTTGAGTAATATATTTGATTCACCTCTTTTATATTTATGTTCATAAGTAATTCTTGCATGTTCTCCGTTGTTATTTATTGCTTTGGCCAAGTAATGGGTAGTGACTCCAAGAGGGAACATTATGCTCGATTGTGGGTTCATGCCCCTCGATGACTAGCTTGAGTGACAGAAACATGAGTCTAGGGGATGTGCTGTTGCCACAAGGGGGAAAACAACGGTGCTTGTGCCCGCGGGTGCAAGGATTGTTTACTTTACGCAAAGTTCTTTTAATGCAGTTGTCTGTTGCTTTGAGTTTACACTATGGGTGGGACTCGCAACTTAATACCAGCGAGATGTTCTGGATAGATATCTCAAGGTGGATGATTAGTAGTAGATATTGATGGATTTCGGTCTACTTACTTTGGCGTACCGCCCATGCTTTGAACCTCAACCTTTCTTGCAATGTAGTCAGCATTGGTTTGCGTTCGTGGTCCTGTCAATTGCCCAGCTGTAATTTGTTTACCTCACATAGCTGTTTTATCGTCTTTTGGGAGAGAGACATCACTAGTGAACATCATGAGACTCCAGTCCATATTACCATCATTGATCACATCCGCTATTTACTTTTCGTTATTATTTACTATTGCAAACATTATCTATCACTACTATCATTTGCTTTTAATCCTTTGTGAACTACAAGGCCGGAGGGATTGACAACCTCTCTGTACTCGTTGGGAGCAAAGTTATTTGTATCTGTGTGCAGGTCCACGTTGACTGCTAATATCTGGCGCCGTAGCAGTTGACACCTACTTGTTGAACCTAGGAGTCTCTGGGGATTCGATCCTTGGCATCTTTGATAAGGGAAAAACTTCCACAACACTGCATCTTACACCTTCCACTTGGGGTAACCAACGAGGGGTTAGAGGCCCATCAAGCGCCCCCCC
>LR738714.1:785962855-785984276 GCA_902687465.1 Secale cereale
GGCTGTCCTTCGGACGCACGGTAGGTTCTGGAACGCTGATTTTTTATATAATTTTTCTGGATTTTTCCTGGCAGTTCTCGTAATGTGAAAACCTGAAATACAAAAACAGCCGAAAACAGAAACTGGCACTGGGGTGCACTGAGTTAATAGGTTAGTCCAAATATGATCAAAAGTGTATGGAAGTGTATGAATATCATAGCAATATCACCCAAAAGAGGCATGGAGCAAGCAGAAATTATAGATACGTTTTGGACGTATCAGCACACAAAGTGTTCCTCCGATATTCGGGAGTTGCATAATCTCATAGTCATAGGAACATATATAAGTCATGAAGAAAGCAATAGCAATATACTAAACGATCAAATGCTAAGCTAACGGAATGGGTCAAGTCAATCACATCATTCACTAATGATGTGATTCCGTTAATCAAATGACAACTCATGTCTATGGCTAGGAAACTTAACCATATTTGATTCAACGAGCTAGTCAAGTAGAGGCATACTAGTGACACTTTGTTTGTCTATGTATTCACACATGTACTAAGTTTCCGGTTAATACAATTCTAGCTTGAATAATAAACATTTATCATGATATAAGGAAATATAAATAACAACTTTATTATTGCCTCTAGGGCATATTTCCTTCACCTGCTACCATTGATCCGAGATCCATAGCTCGGGACCCCCTACCCCGAGGTCTGCCAAATTTCACACAGACACTGGTGCTTTCCTTGAGAGTTCCGCTGTAAGTATCGACGGGTTCATCGGTTAACGACCCCAACCTCCAAGGCACGATATCCGTGCTTGAAAAACTCACCGTGGAAACGTGCCTCCCCCTTCACGAACAAGAGGTGATCCATGACCGCCCTTCTGCCCCGGCCGAGCTCCCCTTAAAGGGCAAAGGACCGATGTATTTTCTGGAAAGTGATTCTGATAGTGGCCAGCCAGAAATAGCCAACAAGTCTGATCTTCAAATCAGCTCGGCTGATCCAGTGGTTACACACCCTTTACAGGCTAAAACCTTTAGGGCGTCAAGCCCACAGTCCGTAGAGGCAGAAATCACTCTCCGTCCCACCTCCCACATCAAATATCGTCTGAACAATTCAGGCCCTCCCGCTGTCTGGGATCTTTCCTACGTGCAGTAACTACCTGACGAATCGATCAGACAATTCCGGAACATATTTTTGTTTGTCATAGATGACATACTAGACTACCAGGACCTCGATATAATAGCAGCTTTTCAGCACAGATGCAAGGATACATGCATTCCAAATGCCCTCACCTGACGTTGTGTCCAAACACTTACGGGGTTATCCGAACTAGTGTCAAAACGGTGCAATATCGAAAATGCTTGGCTGGCATGGAAAAAGACAGATTCGTTCTGCGACAACAAATTGAAACGCGACAGGCTAACACATCGGCACGACTCTCGCAGGTCAGTTGACCGACCTAGGAAAAATAAGAAAATTGTTAGCCGATCTATGACAACCCTCGATAGCTTCTTGGATAAGCCATGTCCAGTACACTCCATTTTGGTGAATTCCTGCCCCACTCATAGCCTTTGCAACTGCTGGGTGGTGAGGCAAGTGGCTAAAGGAGGCCCAACCCTCCTCAATGGCACGCCGTGGCATGCCGAGGAGTCCTCATGCGACGACGAAGTATCGATGATTTATGATACCTTCACATCTAATAAGCAGCGCAAGCGGGCTGTGCGGGAAGTTAATTTAATTAGGCAAGTTCCAGTTCGGGGCGCGTGGATAGACACGCCAATCAACTTTGACCATAAATATCAGCCGAGGTCAACCCCAAATAGGTGTCCCGCTGCACCGATACTCAACCAAATTGTGGGTAGTTGCCGCCTTCAGAAGGTACTAATGAATGGAGGCAACATCCTTAATCTGATTTACATAGATACTATGGAAATGATGCAAATCGATAAATCGTGCACCGAACAGAGCCAAGCCACCTTTAAAGAATACTAGGATGAGAGGCGCGTTGCAGTGGAAAAATCACCTTGGATGTGGTCTTCGTAACACCGGATAACTACCGATCCGAAGAGATTACATTCTATATTGCCCCTTTCAAGAGAGGATACCACACCTTGCTCGGGCGGGACGCCTTCTCAAAGTTCCAAGGAGTCCCACACTATGATGTGAGGCTGGTAAAGCAGGCCATGCGGCGGTTAGCTACATAAAAATGAATGGCGGTAAGAGAAGAGATAGCATGCCTACTCGCGACCAAGTTCATAAGGGAGGTCGCACACCCGGAGTGCCTGGAAAATCCCGTAATGGTGTTGAAGAAGAACAACACATGGCGCATGTGTGTGGACCTAGACAAGGAATGCCCCAAGGACCCATTCCCACTACCAAGGATCAATCAGATAATTGACTGCACGATAGGGTGCGAACGCCTATGCTTCCTGGATGCATATTCAGGATACCACTAGATACGAACGAAAAAATCCGACCAAGAAACGACCTCCTTCATCACGCCATATGGGCCCTTCTGCTACGTCACGATGCCATTTGGTCTAAAACGCGGGGGCTACGTACCGGCGGACGATGCAAAACTGTTTCAATAAACAGACCAGAGTAAATGCGGAGGTCTACACTGATAACATCGCGATAAAATCCAAATAACGGTCAAGCCTAGTCACAGACCTACATCAGACCTTTGACTGTTGGGGAACGTAGTATTTAAAATTTTCCTACGATCACGCAAGATCTATCTACCAGATGCATAGCAACGAGAGGGAAGAGTGTGTCTACGTACCCTCGTAGACCGGAAGCGGAAGCGTCAAGTGACGCGGTTTATGTAGTCGAACTTCTTCGCGATCCAACCGATCAAGCACCGAACGTACGGCACCTCCGCGTTCTGCACACGTTCAGCTTGATGACGTCCCACAAGCTCTTGATCCAGTTGAGCTTCACGGGAGAGTTTCGTCAGCACGACGGCGTGGTGACGGATATGATGTATCTACCGGCGCAGGGCTTCGCCTAAGCACTTCGACGGTATGACCGAGGTGTGTTTCTATGGAGGGGGGCACCGCACACGGCTAGAACAATTCAACTTGTGTCTCTTTGGGTGCCCCCTGCCCCCGTATATAAAGGAGCAAGGGGGGAGGCCGGCCGGCCCTCCTATGGTGCGGCTAGGGCTGCAATCCTACTAGGAATAGGATTGCAATCCTATTCCTAGTAGGAATCTACTAAAGAAGGAAAAGGGGGGAAGGAAAGAGAGGGAGAGGGAGAGGGAAAGAGGGGTCGCGCCCCCTTCCCCTAGTCCTATTCGGACTCCTCCTAGGGAGGGGGCGCGCCACCTCCTAGCTGCTGCCCTCTCTCTCCCCTATGGCCCACCAGGGCCCATCATTCCCCCGGGGGGTTCCGGTAACCCCGCCGGCGGTAAATTCCGAAACTTTCCAGAACACTTCCGGTGTCCGAATATAGTCGTCCAATATATCAATATTTATGTCTCGGACATTCCGAGACTCCTCGTCATGTCCGTGATCTCATCCGGGACTCCGAACTACCTTCGGTACATCAAAACTCATAAACTCATAATACCGATCGTCATCAAACGTTAAGCGTGCGGACCCTACGGGTTCGAGAACTATGTAGACATGACCGAGACTCATCTCCGGTCAATAACCAATAGCGGAACCTGGATGCTCATATTGGATCCTACATATTCTATGAAGATCTTTATCGGTCAAACCGCATAACAACATACGTTGTTCCTTTTGTCATTGGTATGTTACTTGCCCAAGATTCGATCGTCGGTATCTCTATACCTAGTTCAATCTCGTTACCGGCAAGTCTCTTTACTCGTTCCGTAATACATCATCTCGTGACTAACTCATTAGTCATTTGCTTGCAAGGCTTATTATGATGTGCATTACCGAGAGGGCCCAGAGATACCTCTCTGACACTCGGAGTGACAAATCCTAGTCTTGATCTATGCCAACACCATGAATACTTTCGGAGACACCTGTAGAGCATCTTTATGATCACCCAGTTACGTTGTGACGTTTGATAGCACACAAGGTGTTCCTACGGTATTCGGGAGTTGCATAATCTCATAGTCATAGGAACATGTATAAGTCATGAAGAAAGCAATAGCAGTAAAACTAAACGATCAAAGTGCTATGCTAACGGATGGGTCTAGTCCATCACATCATTCTCCTAATGATGTGATCCCGTTGATCAAATGACAACTCATGTCTATGGCTAGGAAACATAGCCATCTTTGATCAATGAGCTAGTCTAGTAGAGGCATACTAGGGACATACTATTTTGTCTATGTATTCACACATGTATCAAGTTTCCGGTTAATACAATTCTAGCATGAATAAAAGACATTTATCATGATATAAGGAAATACAAATAACATCTTTATTATTGCCTCTAGGGCATATTTCCTTCAGTCTCCCACTTGAAATAGAGTCAATAATCTAGATTACAAAGTGATGATCCTCACACCCATGGAGTCCTGGTGTTGATCATGTTTTGCCCGTGGAAGAGGCTTAGTCAACGGTGTCTGCAACATTCAGATCTGTATGTATTTTACAAATCTCTATGTCTCCCTCCTTGACTAGATCGCGGATGGAATTGAAGCGTCTTTTGATGTGCTTTGTTCTCTTGTGAAACCTGGATTCCTTCGCCAAGGCTATTGCTCCAGTGTTGTCACAAAAGATTTTCATTGGACCCGATGCACTAGGTATTACACCTAGATCGGATATGAACTCCTTCATCCAGACTCCTTCATTTGTTGCTTCCGAAGCAGCTATGTATTCCGCTTCACATGTAGATCTCGCCACGACGCTCTGCTTGGAACTGCACCAACTGACAGCTCCACCGTTCAATAAAAATACATATCCGGTTTGTGACTTAGAGTCATCCGGATCAGTGTCAAAGCTAGAATCGACGTAACCGTTTATGACGAGCTCTTTGTCACCTCCATATACGAGAAACATATCCTTTGTCCTTTTCAGGTATTTCAGGACGTTCTTGACCGCTGTCCAGTGATCCACTCCTGGATTACTTTGGTACCTCCCTGCTAGACTTATAGCAAGGCACACATCAGGTCTGGTACACAGCATTGCATACATGATAGATCCTATGGCTGAGGCATAGGGAATGACTTTCATTTTCTCTCTATCTTCTGCAGTGGTCGGGCATTGAGTCTTACTCAACTTCATACCTTGTAACACAGGCAAGAACCCTTTCTTTGACTGATCCATTTTGAACTTCTTCAAAACTTTATCAAGGTATGTGCTTTGTGAAAGTCCAATTAAGCGTCTTGATCTCTCTCTATAGATCTTGATGCCTAATATATAAGCAGCTTCACCGAGGTCTTTCATTGAAAAACTCTTATTCAAGTATCCTTTTATGCTATCCAGAAATTCTATATCATTTCCAATCAATAATATGTCATCCACATATAATATTAGAAATGCTACAGAACTCCCACTCACTTTCTTGTAAATACAGGCTTCTCCAAAAGTCTGTATAAAACCATATGCTTTGATCACCTCATCAAAGCGTATATTCCAACTCCGAGATGCTTGCACCAGTCCATAGATGGATCGCTGGAGCTTGCATACTTTGTTAGCACCTTTTGGATCGACAAAACCTTCTGGTTGCATCATATACAACTCTTCTTTGAGATATCCATTCAGGAATGCAGTTTTGACATCCATTTGCCAGATTTCATAATCATAAAATGCGGTAATTGCTAACATGATTCGGACAGACTTAAGCATCGCTGCAGGTGAGAAAGTCTCATCGTAGTCAACTCCTTGAACTTGTCGAAACCCTTTCGCAACAAGTCGAGCTTTGTAAACAGTAGCATTACCGTCTGCGTCGGTCTTCCTCTTGAAGATCCATTTATTTTCGATGGCCTACCAATCATCGGGCAAGTCAACCAAAGTCCACACTTTGTTCTCATACATGGATCCCATCTCAGATTTCATGGCCTCAAGCCATTTTGCGGAATCTGGGCTCATCATCGCTTCCTCATAGTTCATAGGTTCATCATGGTCTAGTAACATGACTTCCAGAACTAGGTTGTCGTACCACTCTGGTGCGGAACGTACTCTGGTTGATCTATGACGTTCAGCAGAAACTTGATCCGAAGTTTCATGATCATCATCATTAACTTCCTCAATGATTGGTTTAGGAATCACTGGAACAATTTTCTGTGATGTACTACTTTCCAATTCGGGAGAAGGTACAATTACCTCATCAAGTTTTACTTTCCTCCCACTCACTTCTTTCGAGAGAAACTCCTTCTCTAGAAAGGATCCATTCTTAACAACGAATATCTTGCCTTCGGATCTGTGATAGAAGGTGTACCCAACAGTCTCTTTTGGGTATCCTATGAAGACACATTTCTCTGACTTGGGTTCGAGCTTATTAGGTTGAAGCTTTTTCACATAAGCATCGCAACCCCAAACTTTAAGAAACGACAACTTTGGTTTCTTGCCAAACCACAGTTCAAAAGGTGTCGTATCAACGGATTTAGATGGTGCCCTATTTAACGTGAATGCAGCTGTCTCTAAAGCATAACCCCAAAACGATAGTGGTAAATCGGTAAGAGACATCATAGATCACACCATATCCAATAAAGTACGGTTACGACGTTCGGACACACCATTACGTTGTGGTGTTCCGGGTGGCGTGAGTTGTGAAACTATTCCACATTGTTTCAAATGAAGACCAAACTCGTAACCCTAAATATTCTCCTCCACGATCAGATCGTAGAAACTTTATTTTCTTGTTACGATGATTCTCTACTTCACTCTGAAATTCTTTGAACTTTTCAAATGTTTCAGACTTGTGCTTCATTAAGTAGATATACCCATATCTGCTCAAATCATCATTGAAGGTCAGAAAATAACGATACCCGCCGCGAGCTTCAACACTCATTGGCCCACATACATCAGTATGTATGATTTCCAACAAAGTATGTATGATTTCCAACAAATCTGTTGCTCGCTCCATAGTTCCGGAGAACGGAGTTTTAGTCATCTTGCCCATGAGGCATGGTTCGCAAGCACCAAGTGATTCATAATCAAGTGATTCCAAAAGTCCATCACTATGGAGTTTCTTCATGCGCTTTACACCAATATGACCTAAACGGCAGTGCCACAAATAAGTTGCACTATCATTATTAACCTTGCATCTTTTGGTTTCAATATTATGAATATGTGTATTACTACAATCGAGATCCAATAAGAATAGACCACTCTTCAAGGGTGCATGACCATAAAAGATATTATTCATAAAAATAGAACAACCATTATTCTCTGATTTAAATGAATAACCGTCTCGCAACAAACAAGATCCAGATATAATGTTCATGCTCAACGCTGGCACTAAATAACAATTATTTAGGTCTAAAACTAATCCCGAAGGTAGATGTAGAGGTAGCGTGCCGACGGCGATCACATCGACTTTGGAACCATTTCCCACGCGCATCGTCACCTCGTCCTTAGACAATCTTCGTTTAATCCGTAGTCCCTGTTTCGAGTTACAAATATTAGCAACCGAACCGGTATCAAATACCCAGGTACTACTACGAGCATTAGTAAGGTACACATCAATAACATGTATATCACATATACCTTTGTTCACCTTGCCATCCTTCTTATCCGCCAAATACTTGGGGCAGTTCCGCTTCCAGTGTCCAGTCCCCTTGCAGTAGAAGCACTCAGTTTCAGGCTTGGCTCCAGACTTGGGTTTCTTCATGGGAGTAGCAACTGTCTTGCTATTCTTCTTGAAGTTCCCCTTCTTTCCCTTGCCCTTTTTCTTGAAACTAGTGGTTTTGTTAACCATCAACACTTGATGCTCCTTTTTGATTTCTACCTCCGCAGCCTTGAGCATAGCGAAGAGCTCGGGAATTGTCTTTTGCATCCCTTGCATATTATAGTTCATCACGAAGCCTTTATAGCTTGGTGGCAGTGATTGAAGAACTCTATCAATAACACTATCTTCATCAACTTTGCAACCAAGTTGAGTCATATGATTGTAGTACCCAGACATTCTGAGCAAGTGTTCACTGATAGAACTATTCTCCTCCATCTTGCAGCTACAGAACTTATTGGAAATCTCATATTTCTCAATCCGGGCATTTGCTTGAAATATTAACTTCAACTCCTGGAACATCTCATATGGTCCATGACGTTCAAAACGTCGTTGAAGTCCCGGTTCTAAGCCGTAAAGCATGGCACACTAAACTATCGTGTAATCATCAGACCGCGACTGCCAGACGTTCAAAGCGTCTACATTAGCAGGAGGGGGCTTGTCACCTAGCGGTGCTTCAAGGACATAATTCTTCTGTGCAGCAATGAGGATAATCCTCAAGTTACGGACCCAGTCCGTGTAATTGCTACCATCATCTTTCAACTTAGCTTTCTCTAGGAATGCATTAAAATTCAAAGGAACGGTAGCACGGGCCATTGATCTACAACAACATAGATATGCAAAAACTATCAGGACTAAGTTCATGATAAATTAAAGTTCAATTTAATCATATTAATTAAAGAACTCCCACTTAGATAGACATCCCCCCCATCATCTAAATGATCACGTGATCCAAATCAACTAAACCATGTCCGATCATCACGTGAGATGGAGTAGTTTCAATGGTGAACATCTTATGTTGATCATATCTACTATATGATTCACGCTCGACCTTTCGGTCTTCAGTGTTCCAAGGCCATATCTGCATATGCTAGGCTCGTCAAGTTTAACCCGAGTATTCTGCGTGTGCAAAACTGGCTTACACCCGTTGTATTTGAACGTAGAGCTTATCACACCCGATCATCACGTGGTGTCTCGGCACGACGAACTTTCGCAACGGTGCATACTCAGGGAGAACACTTATACCTTGAAATTTAATAAGGGATCATCTTATAATGCTACCGTCGTTCTAAGCAAAATAAGAAGCATAATAAGATAAACATCACATGCAATCAAAATATGTGACATGATATGGCCATCATCATCTTGTGCTTTTGATCTCCATCTCCAAAGCACCGTCATGATCACCTTCGTCACCGGCGCGACACCTTGATCTCCATCGTAGCATCGTTGTCGTCTCGCCAACTATTGCTTCTACGACTATCGCTACTGCTTAGTGATAAAGTAAAGCAATTACATGGCGATTGCATTTCATACAATAAAGCGACAACCATATGGCTCCTGCCAGTTGCCGATAACATTACAAAACATGATCATCTCATACAAAACCGTATAACTCATCATGTCTTGACCATATCACATCACAACATGCCGTGCAAAAACAAGTTAGACGTCCTCTACTTTGTTGTTGCAAGTTTTACGTGGCTGCTACGGGCTTAGCAAGAACCGTTCTTACCTACGCATACAAAAACCACAACGACGTTTCGTCAAGTATGTGTTGTTTTAACCTTCACAAGGACCGGGCGTAGCCACACTTGATTCAGCTAAAGTGAGAGAGACAGACACCCACTAGTCACCTTTAAGCAACGAGTGCTCGTAACGGTGAAACCAGTCTCGCGTAAGCGTACGCGTAATGTCGGTCCGGGCCGCTTCATCTCACAATACCGCCGAAGCAAAATATGACATGCTGGTAAGCAGTATGACTAGTATCGCCCACAACTCATTGTGTTCTACTCGTGCATATCATCTACGCATAGACCTAGCTCATGATGCCACTGTTGGGGAACGTAGTATTTAAAATTTTCCTACGATCACGCAAGATCTATCTACCAGATGCATAGCAACGAGAGGGAAGAGTGTGTCTACGTACCCTCGTAGACCGGAAGCGGAAGCGTCAAGTGACGTGGTTGATGTAGTCGAACTTCTTCGCGATCCAACCGATCAAGCACCGAACGTACGGCACCTCCGCGTTCTGCACACATTCAGCTTGATGACATCCCACGAGCTCTTGATCCAGTTGAGCTTCACGGGAGAGTTTCGTCAGCACGACGGCGTGGTGACGTATATGATGTATCTACCGGCGCAGGGCTTCGCCTAAGCACTGCGACGGTATGACCGAGGTGTATTTCTGTGGAGGGGGGCACCGCACACGGCTAGAACAATTCAACTTGTGTCTCTTTGGGTGCCCCCCTGCCCCCGTATATAAAGGAGCAAGGGGGGAGGCCGGCCGGCCCTCCTATGGTGCGGCTAGGGCTGCAATCCTACTAGGAATAGGATTGCAATCCTATTCCTAGTAGGAATCTACCAAAGAAGGAAAAGGGGGGAAGGAAAGAGAGGGAGAGGGAGAGGGAAAGAGGGGCCGCGCCCCCTTCCCCTAGTCCTATTCGGACTCCTCCTAGGGAGGCGGCGTGCCACCTCCTGGCTGCTGCCCTCTCTCTACCCTATGGCCCACCAGGGCCCATCATTCCCCCGGGGGGTTCCGGTAACCCCTGATGGGCCTCGAACCCCTCGTTGGTTACCCCAAGTGGAAGGTGTAAGATGCAGTAAGTAGAAGTGTTTTCCCCTAGCAAAGATGCCAAGGATCGATTCCTCAGAGACTCCTAGGTTCAACAAGTAGGTGTCAATTGCTACGGCGCCAGATTAGTAGCAACCAACATGGACCTGCACACAGATACAAATAACTTTGCTCCCAACGAGTACAGAGAGGTTGTCAATCTCTCCGGCCTTGTAGTTCACAAAGGGTTAAAAGCAATGATAGTAGTGATAGATAGTTTTTGCAATAGTAAATAAATAGCGAAAAGTAAATAGTGGATGTGATCAATGATGGTAATATGGACCGGAGTCTCATGATGTTCACTAGTGATGTCTCTCTCCCAAAAGACGATAAAACAGCTATGTGAGGTAAACAAATTACAGCTGGGCAATTGACAGGACCACGAACGCAAACCAATGCTGACTACATTGCAAGAAAGGTTGAGGTTCAAAGCACGGGCGGTACGCCAAAGTAAGTAGACCGAAATCCATCAATATCTACTACTAACCATCCACCTTGAGATATCTAACCAGAACATCTCGCTGGTATTAAGTTGCGAGTCCCACCCATAGTGTAAACTCAATGCAACAGACAACTGCATTAAAAGAACTTTGCGTAAAGTAAACAATCCTTGCACCCGCGGGCACAAGCACCGTTGTTTCCCCCCTTGTGGCAACAGCACATCCCCTAGACTCATGTTTCTGTCACTCAAGCTAGTCATCGAGGGGCATGAACCCATAATCGAGCATAACGTTCCCTCTTGGAGTCACTACCTATTACTCGGCCAAAGCAATAAATAACAACGGAGAACATGCAATAATTACTTATGAACTAAAATATAAAAGAGGTGAATCAAATATATTACTCAAGATCAATCTGAACATAATCTCATAATCCATCGGATCCCAGCAAACTCAACATAGCAACAGCATAAGGATTACATAGGTGCCTCGATCATGTAGGGCAGCTCACGAGGACTAATTAGTGAAGCACAAGAACGGGAGGAGAACATCACATAGCTACTGGTCATGGACTCATGGTCCAAGGGAGACTACTCACGAGTCATCCGGGAGGCGTCCATGGTGGTGGAGAAGCTCCCGGTGGTGATCCTCCCCTCCGGAAGGGTGCCGGGAAGAGTTCTCCTGGTGCTCCCGATCTTGGAAGCGGCGGCGGCGGCGGAACAGAGATGGGATCGCGAAAAGAAGTCCTGTTCTGAGGGTTTCGGAGGTCCCTCTAAATATATGCCAAAGGGGGGCACCGGACGGGCTTCGGGGGGCCCAGGCGCCCCCCGGCGCGGCCCGGGGGGGGGGGGCGCCCACAGGGCGCCTGGAGCCCCTGTGCCCCCCCCAGGCTAGCCTTCGGAGGCAGTGTCGTTCCCGGATCGCTGATTTTTTATATAATTTTTCTGGATTTTTCTGGGCAGTTCTCGAAACGTGAAAACCTGAAATACAAAAACAGCCGCAAACAGAAACTGGCACTGGGGTGCACTGGATTAGTAAGTTAGTCCAAATATGATCAAAAGTGTATGGAAGTGTATGAATATCATAGCAATATCACCCAAAAGTGGCATGGAGCAAGCAGAAAATATAGATATGTTTTGGACGTATCAACCCCCCCGGCACTCCGGTAAATTCCGAAACTTTCCAGAACACTTCCGGTGTCCGAATATAGTCGTCCAATATATCAATCTTTACGTCTCAGACATTCTGAGACTCCTCGTCATGTCCGTGATCTCATCCGGGACTCCGAACTACCTTCGGTACATCAAAACTCATAAACTCATAATACCGATCGTCATCAAACGTTAAGCGTGCGGACCCTACGGGTTCGAGAACTATGTAGACATGACCGAGACTCATCTCCGGTCAATAACCAATAGCGGAACCTGGATGCTCATACTGGCTCCTACATATTCTACGAAGATCTTTATCGGTCAAACCGCATAACAACATACATTGTTCCTTTTGTCATCGGTATGTTACTTGCCCGAGATTCGATCGTCGGTATCTCTATACCTAGTTCAATCTCGTTACCGGCAAGTCTCTTTACTCGTTCCGTAATACATCATCTCGTGACTAACTCATTAGTCATTTGCTTGCAAGGCTTATTATGATGTGCATTACCGAGAGGGCCCAGAGATACCTCTCCGACACTCGGAGTGACCAATCCTAGTCTTGATCTATGCGAACACCACGAATACTTTCGGAGACACCTGTAGAGCATCTTTATGATCACCCAGTTACATTGTGACGTTTGATAGCACACAAGGTGTTCCTACGGTATTCGGGAGTTGCATAATCTCATAGTCATAGGAACATGTATAAGTCATGAAGAAAGCAATAGCAGTAAAACTAAACGATCAAAGTGCTATGCTAACGGATGGGTCTAGTCCATCACATCATTCTCCTAATGATGTGATCCCGTTGATCAAATGACAACTCATGTCTATGGCTAGGAAACATAGCCATCTTTGATCAATGAGCTAGTCTAGTAGAGGCATACTAGGGACATACTATTTTGTCTATGTATTCACACATGTATCAAGTTTTCGGTTAATACAATTCTAGCATGAATAAAAGACATTTATCATGATATAAGGAAATACAAATAACATCTTTATTATTGCCTCTAGGGCATATTTCCTTCATTGACAACCTCCGCAATATCAGTATGAAGCTGAACCTCGACAAATGCGTCTTTGGGGTCCCCCAGGATAGCTGCTGGGGATAGGGGCAAACCCAGCGAAGATAAAAGCCATAGTGAAACTCGAGCCCCCTGAGACAATATGTGACATACAGAAGCTCACGGGGTGTGTGGCGGCCTTGAGCAGGTTCATGTCAATGCTAGGAGAGAAGGCCCTACCGCTATATACCACCTCCCATCCTACTAACACTCACTAGATTGTGATTGCCTTAAGTTTGGGACCCCGTAGGTTCGATAACTCATAGACATGAATGAAACCGTTTGTTCAATGACCGGCAACGGAACCTTGGATGTCCATATCATGTGAACCTTTGGTTATCATGTGATGTTACCTTTGCTTCGTGCTAGGCTTCTCACCCCTCGTTGGTTACCCCAAGTGGAAGGTGTGAGATGTAGTGTTGCGGAAGTTTTTCCCTTGGCAAAGATACCAAGGATCGAATCCCCAGAGACTCCTAGGTTCAACAAGAAGGTGTCAACTGCTAACGGCGCCAGATATTAGCAATCAACGTGGACCTGCACACAGATACAAATAACTTTGCTCCCAACGAGTACAGAGAGGTTGTCAATCCCTCCGGCCTTGTAGTTCACAAAGGATTAAACGCAAATGATAGTAGTGATAGATAATGTTTGCAATAGTAAATAAAAGCGAAAAGTAAATAGCGGGTGTGATCAATGATGGTAATATGGACCGGAGTCTCATGATGTTCACTAGTGATGTCTCTCTCCCAAAAGACGATAAAACAGCTATGTGAGGTAAACGAATTACAGCTGGGCAATTGACAGGACCCACGAGCGCAAACCAATGCTGACTACATTGCAAGAAAGGTTGAGGTTCAAAGCATGGGAGGTACGCCAAAGTAAGTAGACCGAAATCCATCAATATCTACTACTAATCATCCACCTTGAGATATCTATCCAAAACATCTCGCTGGTATTAAGTTGCGAGCCCCACCCATAGTGTAAACTCAATGCAACAGACAACTGCATTAAAAGAACTTTGCGTAAAGTAAACAATCCTTGCACCCGCGGGCACAAGCACCGTTGTTTTCCCCCTTGTGGCAACAGCACATCCCCTAGACTCATGTTTCTATCACTCAAACTAGTCATCGAGGGGCATGAACCCACAATCGAGCATAACGTTCCCTCTTGGAGTCACTACCTACTACTTGGCCAAAGCAATAAATAACAACGGAGAACATGCAAGAATTACTTATGAACTAAAATATAAAAGAGGTAGATCAAATATATTACTCAAGCATAATCTGAACATAATCTCATAATCCATCGGATCCCAGCAAACTCATCATAGCAACAGCATAAGCATTACATATGTGCCTCGATCATCTAGGGCAGCTCACGAGGACTAATTAGTGAAGCACAAGAACGGGAGGAGAACATCACATAGCTACTGGTCATGGACTCATGGTCCAAGGGAGACTACTCACAACTCATCCGGGAGGCGTCCATGGTGGTGGAGAGGCTCCCGGTGGTGATCCTCCCCTCCGGCAGGGTGCCGGGAAGAGTTCTCCTAGTGCTCCCGATCTTGGAAGCGGCGGCGGCGGCGGAACAGAGATGAGATCGCGAAAAAGAGTTCCTGTTTCAAGGGTTTCTCGAGACGCTTTAAATATATGCCAAAAGGGGGCATCGAGGGAGCCTCGGGGGGCCCAGGCGCCCCCCCCCCCCCCGGCGCGGCCCGGGGGGGGGGGCGCCGCCAGGGCGCCTGGAGCCCTGGTGGCCCCTGATGGGCCTCGAACCCCTCGTTTGTTACACCAAGTGGAAGGTGTAAGATGCAGTATTGTAGAAGTGTTTTCCCTTAGCAAAGATGCCAAGGATCGAATCCCGAGAGACTCCTAGGTTCAACAAGTAGGTGTCAATTGCTACGGCGCCAGATTAGTAGCAATCAACGTGGACCTGCACACAGATACAAATAACTTTGCTCCCAACGAGTACAGAGAGGTTGTCAATCCCTCCGGCCTTGTAGTTCACAAAGGATTAAAAGCAATGATAGTAGTGATAGATAGTGTTTGGCAATAGTAAATAATAACGGAAAGTAAATAGTGGATGTGATCAATGATGGTAATATGGACCAGAGTCTCATGATGTTCACTAGTGATGTCTCTCTCCCAAAAGACGATAAAACAGCTATGTGAGGTAAACAAATTACAACTGGGCAATTGACAGGACCACGAACGCAAACCAATGCTGACTACATTGCAAGAAAGGTTGAGGTTCAAAGCATGGGCGGTACGCCAAAGTAAGTAGACCGAAATCCATCAATGCCTACTACTAATCATCCACCTTGAGATATCTATCCAGAACATCTCGCTGGTATTAAGTTGCGAGTCCCACCCATAGTGTAAACTCAATGTAACAGACAACTGCATTAAAAGAACTTTGCGTAAAGTAAACAATCCTTGCACCCGCGGGCACAAGCACCGTTGTTTTCCCCTTGTGGCAACAGCACATCCCCTAGACTCATGTTTCTGTCACTCAAGCTAGTCATCGAGGGGCATGAACCCACAATCGAGCATAACGTTCCCTCTTGGAGTCACTACCTATTACTCGGCCAAAGCAATAAATAACAACGGAGAACATGCAAGAATTACTTATGAACTAAAATATAAAAGAGGTGGATCAAATATATTACTCAAGATCAATCTGAACATAATCTCATAATCCATCGGATCCCAGCAAACTCAACATAGCAACAGCATAAGGATTACATAGGTGCCTCGATCATGTAGGGCAGCTCACGAGGACTAATTAGTGAAGCACAAGAACGGGAGGAGAACATCACATAGCTACTGGTCATGGACTCATGGTCCAAGGGAGACTACTCATGAGTCATCCGGGAGGCGTCCATGGTGGTGGAGAAGCTCCCGGTGGTGATCCTCCCCTCCGGCAGGGTGCCGGGAAGAGTTCTCCTGGTGCTCCCGATCTTGGAAGCGGCGGCGGCGGCGGAACAGAGATGGGATCGCGAAAAGAGTTCCTGTTCTGAGGGTTATGGAGGACCCTTTAAATATATGCCAAAGTAGGGCACCGGGGGAGTCTCGGGGGGCCCAGGCGCCCCCCCCCCCCGGCGCGGCCCAGGGGGGGCGCACCGCCAGGGCGCCTGGAGCCCTGGTGGCCCCCCCAGGCTGCCCTTCGGACGCAGTGTTGTTTCCGGATCGCTGATTTTTTATATAATTTTTCTGGATTTTTCCTGGCAGTTCTCGTAACGTGAAAACCTGAAATACAAAAACAGCCGAAAACAGAAACTGGCACTGGGGTGCACTGGATTAGTAAGTTAGTCCAAATATGATCAAAAGTGTATGGAAGTGTATGAATATCATAGCAATATCACCCAAAAGTGGCATGGAGCAAGCAGAAATTATAGATACATTTTGGACGTATCAACATCCCCAAGCTTAATTCCTGCTCGTCCTCGAGTAGGTAAATGATAACAAGAATAATTTCTGTGGTGACATGCTATTAACCATATAGGACTTCTTCATAGTCATATGACAAAAGCTTACTGAGACAATGATTCTAAAGTAATTAAGTTGCCTCAAGAGAAAATCACAAATGACTGAAAGTTTATAACATGAAACTGAAACATCAAAAAGATTTGCAATGAACATGATGTGCAAATATGATAAAGTGATATCTAGCTTGCCCCCTTTAGTGATGCAAAACATAAATGCAGGGGCACCTTCAAGGTTTAAGTGATGACTAGATACAATCATTTCAGAATAAATGATATCACAATCATGCAAAAGACAATGCTACATTGGGACAATGCACATTACACTCAGAATGACAATCATGCTCTCAGTAGTTGGTGCTTTAACATAAAAGTAAAAGAATGGTTATGTGCTAGAGCTTTTTATTTTGAAAAAATGGAAGCAATTGTGTCAACGGTAGTAGTACTTCATATGTGTCATGCATAAAACATCCTATAAGTTGCAGCCTCATGCATCGAATACCAATAGTGCTCGCACCTTGTCCTAATTAGCTCGGATTTCCATGGGTTATCATTGCATTGCATATGTTTCAACCAAGTGTCACAAAGGGGTACCTCTATGCCACCTGTACAAAGGTCCAAGGAGATAGATCGCTTTTGATTTCTCGTTTTTGATAAATCTCAACTTGAGGACATCCATACCGGGACAACATAGAAAATAGATGATGGACTCCCCTTAAATGCATAAGCATATTCTCATAAGAGATTGAGGATTAAGGTCCAAGCTAAAACTTCCACCATGATGCATGGCTTTGGTTGGCGGCCCAATGTTCTTCTCTAACAATATGCATATTAATTCAACCCACGGCAAATCACCCTTACTTCGGACAAGACGAACATTGATAGCAACTCACATGATATTCAACAAAAGTGCGACAGTTGATGGCGTCCCCAGAAACATGGTTACCGCTCAGCAAGCAACTCATAAGAAGTAAGATACATAAGCAACATAATCTTTACCACAATAGTTTTCAGGCTACTTTCCCATGAGCTATGTATTGCATGGTTAATTTGCTTAGTACAGGTGGAGGTTAGCAAAAGACTGGGAGCGGCCAACTAAGAGAGCAATGACGGTCATAATCATGCAGAGCGACAAAGCAATATTGAATCAGGCATGGTAGTTATATCGCTACTCAGAAACAAAAGATCATCAAGGCTTGACAGACTTTCTTTACAGTCTTAAATATGCGTGAGCATACGCCAAGTCAATCAAAATAAATTCTCGAAGGAAGAATTATTAAACCATACCACATCATAGGCAAACAAATCAAGTTGGTACTCCAATAACACATTGGGAACCCCCCAGCTATTTGAGATTAACCATAAGAAAACCTGAACTACTAAGCACCATCATGCAAGTAGCATCTTTATCATAGACGCATTAACCAATGCAACGGAAGCAAACTCTCTTAATAAGGTGAGCATGGTAATTAAAGAGAGTTCAAGCAACCAACTAAACAAAAGCTCTTTGAAAAGATAAGCATGAATACTAAGAGCAGAGCACAATAGTAGCTATTTAAAAGACAAAGAACACACACATCATAGATAGACATGAAAATTCTATGTTATGTTCTAGGTAGAGGTGGAGCGTGTTTCTCTCCCACATAAAGGAATGCTGAGTTCCGACTCGTTATGAAAAACTAAAAAGAAAACTAAAAGCAAGACGCTCCAAGCATAGCACATAACACATGAAGTGATAAAAATATAGCGGAACGAAAGACGAACTGATAATGTTGATGGAGAAGGGGATGCACGGGGGCATCCCCAAGCTTAGACGCTTGAGTCTCCTTGAATATTTCTTGGGGGTGCACGGGGGCATCCCCAAGCTTGAGCGCTTGACACTCCTGAATCTTTTTTATCATCTTCCCTCGCACACTTGAAAACTCCCTTCATACATAACTCATCATAATCTGATTAGCGAGGTTAGTACCCTTAATAAAATAATTATACCTTGCTGGAAATAAGGATATTCTTGAAGTTCTACTGTTTCTCAAGATTGCCAAAAGGTTTTTGCAAAGAAAAAGCAAGCTCTTGATTTGCAAAGTGAAGGTAAGGCAAAACAGGACAGAATCTGTGAAAAACAGAACATCAGGCAGTAATTGACCTGTTCGGGATACTTCTGCAACTCAAATCAAAAAACTCAGAACAGACGCACGAAACAATTATATAGAGAACGCTGTCGAAAAAAATTAAGACCAAAAAGATGATCTTGTGATTTTATACGAATTTTTCTATCCAAGGACAGAATCTGTTTCCTGGACAGCACCTCACAACTTTTGAACTTTCTAGCAATCGGAGGTTATACTTGGCACAAATATGAAAAGCAAAGATACAATGATGATGCTACAGCAGTAAACAACATCAAGACACAACAAAAGCAAAAAAATTATTCATTGGGCTGCCTCCCAAAAGCGCTTTCTTTTATGCCTTTAAGCTAGGCATAATGCATAGATCAAGTTGTATCAATTGAACCATCATCAAGATCATCAAAAAGTTCTTCAATAATACAACTAGTCTTAAGAGGTCTCTCAAATAAAGGCCTCATAGAGATACTTCTAGGTAGAAGACCAAAAGGATAAAAGTCAAGGGAAGATTCATTTATAAATTTATCAAAGACAGGTGTTTCTTCCAAAGTCTTTACAGTTTCAACCCCTTTGGCAATAGGTGGATTATTTTTAGAACGGGGAGCCTTTGGAATGTGAACGAACTTAGGCTCCTTCTTTGCCGGAGTTTCTACCTTTTTGGTTTTGATCGAGGAGAAAGTAGTTCCTAAGGTATCAAATATTTCCTCAATCTTTTCCATCCTAGAAAAGTCAGAATCATGGAATTTGACGGTCTCCAAAATTTTGAAAATTTTATGCATGGAGCTATCAAGTCTATTCAAATTCCCTTGGATCTTACGATCTAACTCATTCATCTTATTAATGCTTGGCATCTCTAGCTCTATCTTTTCAAGTTTTTTCATAATGTGAGCTAGGGTGATGTCCTCTCTAATGCTAACAACAGGGAGATTCCCAACAAGATTTTCAATTACTCCCAAACTGGGGCCTCTAAGAAATTCCCATTGATAGCAGTATCTAGAATAAACCTATTCCAAGAAGTAATTCCAACATAAAAATTTCTAAGCAAGATAGTAGTAGGTTGCTTCTTGGTGGCTCTTTTTTGTGAATCATTAATTCTATACCAAGCATCTTTCAAACTTTCCCCACCTCTTTGTTTAAAGGTGAGAACTTCTGCCTCGTCAAAGACAAAAGGACCCGACATAATGATAACTAAAGAACAAGATAACTATTTTTGTGATTTTCGATAAAAGGGTACTAAAGCAAAAACTGAAAGGTAAACTAACAAGACTAAAAAGCAAAGGTAAAAGATAGCATGCAACTCCCCTATCCTGAAGAGTGGAGTCCCCGGCAACGGCGCCAGAAAATACTCCTTGATGGGCCTCGAACCCCTCGTTGGTTACCCCAAGTGGAAGGTGTAAAATGCAGTATTGTAGAAGTGTTTTCCCTTAGCAAAGATGCCAAGGATCGAATCCCCGGAGACTCCTAGGTTCAACAAGTAGGTGTCAATTGCTATGGCGCCAGATTAGTAGCAATCAACGTGGACCTGCACACAGATACAAATAACTTTGCTCCCAACGAGTACAGAGAGGTTGTCAATCCCTCCGGCCTTGTAGTTCACAAAGGATTAAAAGCAATGATAGTAGTGATAGATAGTGTTTTGCAATAGTAAATAATAACAGAAAGTAAATAGTGGATGTGATCAATGATGGTAATATGGACCGGAGTCTCATGATGTTCACTAGTGATGTCTCTCTCCCAAAAGACGATAAAACAGCTATGTGAGGTAAACAAATTACAGCTGGGCAATTGACAGGACCACGAACGCAAACCAATGCTGACTACATTGCAAGAAAGGTTGAGGTTCAAAGCATGGGCGGTACGCCAAAGTAAGTAGACCGAAATCCATCAATGCCTACTACTAATCATCCACCTTGAGATATCTATTCAGAACATCTCGCTGGTATTAAGTTGCGAGTCCCACCCATAGTGTAAACTCAATGCAACAGACAACTGCATTAAAAGAACTTTGCGTAAAGTAAACAATCCTTGCACCCGCGGGCACAAGCACCGTTGTTTTCCCCCTTGTGGCAACAGCACATCCCCTAGACTCATGTTTCTGTCACTCAAGCTAGTCATCGAGGGGCATGAACCCACAATCGAGCATAACGTTCCCTCTTGGAGTCACTACCTATTACTCGGCCAAAGCAATAAATAACAACGGAGAACATGCAAGAATTACTTATGAACTAAAATATAAAAGAAGTGGATCAAATATATTACTCAAGATCAATCTGAACATAATCTCATAATCCATCGGATCCCAGCAAACTCAACATAGCAACAGCATAAGGATTACATAGGTGCCTCGATCATGTAGGGCAGCTCACGAGGACTAATTAGTGAAGCACAAGAACGGGAGGAGAACATCAGATAGCTACTGGTCATGGAGTCATGGTCCAAGGGAGACTACTCACGAGTCATCCGGGAGGCGTCCATGGTGGTGGAGAAGCTCCCGGTGGTGATCCTCCCCTCCGGAAGGGTGCCGTGAAGAGTTCTCATGGTGCTCCCGATCTTGGAAGCGGCGGCGGCGGCGGAACAGAGATGGGATCGCGAAAAGAGTTCCTGTTCTGAGGGTTACGGAGGACCCTTTAAATATATGCCAAAGTAGGGCACCGGGGGAGTCTCGGGGGGCCCAGGCGCCC
>LR738714.1:785984541-786008690 GCA_902687465.1 Secale cereale
CCAGGCTGTCCTTCGGGCGCACGGTAGTTTCTGGAACGCTGATTTTTTATATAATTTTTCTGGATTTTTCCTGGCAGTTCTCATAATGTCAAAACCTGAAATACAAAAATAGCCGAAAACAGAAACTGGCACTGGGGTGCACTGAGTTAATAGGTTAGTCCAAATATGATCAAAAGTGTATGGAAGTGTATAAATATCATAGCAATATCACCCAAAAGAGGCATGGAACAAGCAGAAATTATAGATACGTTTTGGACGTATCAACATCCCCAAGCTTAATTCCTGCTCGTCCTCGAGTAGGTAAATGATAACAAGAATAATTTCTGTGGTGACATGCTATTAACCATATAGGACTTTTTCATAGTCATATGACAAAAGCTTACTGAGATAATGAATCTGTAGTAATTAAGTTGCCTCATGAGAAAATCACAAAGAACTGAAAGTTTTACAATATGATACTGAAACATCAAATAGATTTGCAATGAACATGATGTGCAAATATGATAATGTGATATCTAGCTTGCCCCCTTAGTGATGCAAAACATAAATGCAGGGGCACCTTCAAGGTTTAAGTGATGACTAGATACAATGATTTCAGAATGAACGATATCACAATCATGCAAAAGACAATGCTACTTTGGAACAATGCACATTACACTAAGAATGACAATCATGCTCTCAGTAGTTGGTGCTTTTAAAAGAAGGTGGAGACTCAACATAAAAGTAAAAGAATGGCCCTTCACAGAGGGAAGCAGGGATTACTCATTTGCTAGAGCTTTTATTTTGAAAACATAGAAGCAATTTTGTCAACGGTAGTAGTACTTCATATGTGTTATGCATAAGACATCCTATAAGTTGCACGCCTCATGCATCGAATACCAATAGTGCTCGCACCTTGTCCTAATTAGCTCGGATTTCCATGGATTGTCATTGCATTACATATGTTTCAACCGAGTGTCACAAAGGGGTACCTCTATGTCACCTGTACAAAGGTCCAAGGAGATAGATCGCATTTGATTTCTCATTTTTGATAGATCTCAACTTGAGGACATCCATACCGGGACAACATAGAAAATAGATAATGGACTCCTCTTTAATGCTTAAGCATATTCTCTTAAGAGATTGAGGATTAATGTCCAAGCTAAAACTTCCACCATGATACATGGCTTTGGTTGGCGGCCCAATGTTCTTCTCTAACAATATGCATACTCAAACCATCATAGCAAATCACCCTTACTTCAGACAAGACGAACATGCATAGCAACTCACATGATATTCAACAAAAGTGTAACTGTTGATGGCGTCCCCAGAAACATGGATACCGCTCAGCAAGCAACTTATAAGAATTAAGATACATAAGCGACATATTCTTTACCACAATAGTTTTTAAGCTACTTTCCCATGAGCTATGTATTGCAAAAACTGAAGGTTTTAAAGGTAGCACATGTAAATTTACTTGGAGTGGCGGTGAAATACCACATATAGGTAGGTATGGTGGACTCATATGGCATAACTGGTTTAAAAGGATGTGGATGCACAAGCAGTCAGTCCGCTTAGTACAGGTGGAGGTTAGCAAAAGACTGGGAGCGACCAACTAAGAGAGCAATGACGGTCATAATCATGCAGAGCGACAAAGCAACATTGAATCAGGCATGGAAGTTATATCGCTACTCAGAAATAAAAGATCATCAAGGCTTGACAGACTTTCTTTACAGTCTTAAATATGTGTGAGCATACGCCAAGTCAATCAAAATAAATTCTTGAGGGAAGATATTACTAAACCATACCACATCATTGGCAAACAAATCATGTTGGTACTCCAATAACACATTGGGAATCCCCCAGCTATTTGAGACTAACCATAAGAAAACATGAACTACTAAGCGCCATCATGCACGTAGCATCTTTATCATAGACATATTAACCACTGCAACGGAAGCAAACTCTCTTAATAAGGTGAGCATGGTAATTAAAGAGAGTTCAAGCAACCAATTAAAAAGCTCTTTGAAAAGATAAGCATGAATACTAAGAGCAGAACATGATAGTAGCTATTAAAAGACAAAGAACACACACAGCAAAGATAGTCATGAAAATTCTATGTTATGTTCTAGGTAGAAGTGGAGCGTGTTTCTCTCCCACATAAAGAAAGCTGAGTTCCGACTCGTTATGGAAAACTAAAAAGGAAACTAAAAACAAGACGCTCCAAGCATAGCACATAACACATGAAGTGATTAAAATATAGTGGAACGAAAGACGAACTAATAATGTTGATGGAGAAGGGGATGCACGGGGGCATCCCCAAGCTTAGACGCTTGAGTCTCCTTGAATATTTCTTGGGGGTGCATGGGGGCATCCCCAAGCTTGAGTGCTTGACACTCCTGAATCTTTTTATCATCTTCCCTCGCACACTTGAAAACTCCCTTCATACATAACTCATCATAATCTGATTAGCGAGGTTAGTACCCATAATAAAATAATTGTACCTTGCTGTAAATAAAGATATTCTTGAAGGTCTACTGTTTCTCAAGATTGCCAAAAGGTTCTTGCAAAGAAAAAGCAAGCTCTTGGTTTGCAAAATGAAGGAAAGGCAAAACAGGACAGAATCTGTGAAAAACATAACAGCAGGTAGTAATTGATTTGTTCGGGGCACTTCTGCAACTCTAATCAAAAAACTCAGAACAGATGCACGAAAGACAATTATATAGAGAACGCTGTCGAAAAAAATTCAGACCAAAAAGATGATCTGGTGATTTTATACGAATTTTTCTATCCAAGGACAGAATCTGTTTCCTGGACAGCACCTCACAACTTTTGAACTTTCTAGCAATCAGAGGCTATACTTGGCACAAAATTGGAAAGCAAAGATACAATGATGATGCTACTGTAGTAAACAACATCAAGACACAACAAAAGCAAAATAAAATTTTATTCATGTGGGCTGCCTCCCAAAAGCGCTTTCTTTTATGCCTTTAAGCTAGGCATAATGCATAGAGGAATCAATAACCATCGTAATAATCGGAACCATAAATTGCTTCAAATGGTTCCTCAACAAGTTCATTCTTGTTCCTTCTAGGAAAGGGGTACACACCTTTTTCCTTTCCACGCAAGCGGATTTGTCCCTTACCTATATCAATGAAGCCTTTAACTGCTCGGAGAAAGTCCCTCCCAAGCATTATATTTCCTTGGTTTGGCTCCATGATGAAGAAATCAATCATTGCAATCCCTTTAAGGAATTTAACTGGCACGTCTTTTATTCTTCCCTGGATTTCAGAAATATCTCCATTAGTGTGTTCATGATAAGACGGTAATCTATCCATGTTAAGTTTTAAAGAATCATGAACAATTTTTGGCATAGTAGAAACCATAGATCCAATATCACAATAAGCAAGGAAGTCTTGATTAGAGATGCTAATCCTAACAAAAGGCTCCCAATCATTGTCTATTTCCAAAATGTCTTTCTTATTGGGTTTAGGTTTCTCTACCTTCATCAAGTCTAGATCATCCATTCTCTTTTCAATAGTAGCAAGTCTATCTATGACAGTATCAAAGTTATGATCATAAACAAAGTAACTAGATAGACCATGTATAATTTCAAGAGCTCTAGCTTCATCACATTCTAGAAAATCTCCCTCAGCTATAATGTCAAGAGAGTGTTTACACCATTTAAAAAGACCATGGTAAAAATTCCTAAGCACAATTTTTATAGGTATCCAAGGCATAATTCTCCTATGTGCATCAAAAATTCTGTCCCATGCCTTCTTCATATTTTCTCCATCCCTTTGATGGAAATCTAGAACTTCTGATTCCCTCAAAGCACCAAATCCTAACATGTTTGGCTAAACAGAAAGGACTACTAACAGAAAGGTAAATAATTTTTTTTGTGATTTTCGATAAAAAGGTACTAAAGCAAAAACTAAAAGGTAAACTAACAAGACTAAAAGCAAAGGTAAAAGATAGCGTGCAACTCCCCTATCCTGAAGAGTGGAGTCCCCGGCAACGGCGCCAGAAAAACTCTTGCTAGGCTTCTCGCCCCTCGTTGGTTACCCCAAGTGGAAGGTGTGAGATGTAGTGTTGCGGAAGTTTTTCCCTTGGCAAAGATACCAAGGATCGAATCCCCAGAGACTCCTAGGTTCAACAAGAAGGTGTCAACTGCTAACGGCGCCAGATATTAGCAATCATCATGGACCTGCACACAGATACAAATAACTTTGCTCCCAACGAGTACAGAGAGGTTGTCAATCCCTCCGGCCTTGTAGTTCACAAAGGATTAAACACAAATGATAGTAGTGATAGATAATGTTTGCAATAGTAAATAAAAGCGAAAAGTAAATAGCGGGTGTGATCAATGATGGTAATATGGACCGGAGTCTCATGATGTTCACTAGTGATGTCTCTCTCCCAAAAGACGATAAAACAGCTATGTGAGGTAAACGAATTACAGCTGGGCAATTGACAGGACCACGAACGCAAACCAATGCTGACTACATTGCAAGAAAGGTTGAGGTTCAAAGCATGGGCGGTACGCCAAAGTAAGTAGACCGAAATCCATCAATATCTACTACTAATCATCCACCTTGAGATATCTATCCAGAACATCTCGCTGGTATTAAGTTGCGAGCCCCACCCATAGTGTAAACTCAATACAACATACAACTGCATTAAAAGAACTTTGCGTAAAGTAAACAATCCTTGCACCCGCGGGCACAAGCACCGTTGTTTTCCCCCTTGTGGCAACAGCACATCCCCTAGACTCATGTTTCTGTCACTCAAACTAGTCATCGAGGGGCATGAACCCACAATCGAGCATAACGTTCCCTCTTGGAGTCACTACCTACTACTTGGCCAAAGCAATAAATAACAACGGAGAACATGCAAGAATTACTTATGAACATAAATATAAAAGAGGTAGATCAAATATATTACTCAAGCACAATCTGAACATAATCTCATAATCCATCGGATCCCAGCAAACTCATCATAGCAACAGCATAAGGATTACATATGTGCCTCGATCATGTAGGGCAGCTCACGAGGACTAATTAGTGAAGCACAAGAACGGGAGGAGAACATCACATAGCTACTGGTCATGGACTCATGGTCCAAGGGAGACTACTCACAACTCATCCGGGAGGCGTCCATGGTGGTGGAGAGGCTCCCGGTGGTGATCCTCCCCTCCGGCAGGGTGCCGGGAAGAGTTCTCCTGGTGCTCCCGATCTTGGAAGCGGCGGCGGCGGCAGAACAGAGATGAGATCGCGAAAAATAGTTCCTGTTTTGAGGGTTTCTCGAGACGCTTTAAATATATGCCAAAGGGGGGCATCGGGGGAGCCTCGGGGGGCCCAGGCGCCCCCCCGGCGCGGCCCAGGGGGGGCGTCGCCAGGGCGCCTGGAGCCCTGGTGGCCCCCCCAGGCTGTCCTTCGGGCGCACGGTAGTTTCTGGAACGCTGGTTTTTTATATAAATTTTCTGAATTTTTCCTGGCAGTTCTCGTAATGTGAAAACCTGAAATACAAAAACAGCCGAAAACAGAAACTGGCACTGGGGTGCACTGAGTTAATAGGTTAGTCCAAATATGATCAAAAGTGTATGGAAGTGTATAAATATCATAGCAATATCACCCAAAAGAGGCATGGAACAAGCAGAAATTATAGATACGTTTTAGACGTATCACTTCGCGATACTTTACAGAACTCGGGATGTATCAGTAACCTCCTAAGTCAACACATTCTCATTATATCGAAACCCTGGTTCATTTTTCTTGTTCTTGTGTTCCGGCAACCCCGTGACATAGTCACCTGTGTCTGGCCAGACAATGATTGATGTCGTCACATCGAGACGGCCCTAAGAATTTCTCTCCGTCGTCGGAGGAGCAAATCCCACTCTTGAGCTATCTAATCCCTTGTCAAACTTTCCGATGAACCCGTAAGTTGTCATTATGATCATCGTGTTATATGTGACGTTTGAGCAACCCAAAGCTCATCGCATGGTACAAAGTGACTATGATACTCTCATGGTCTAACGAGCAAAAGCACATGTTAACACTCCGTGTTATTACAGCTAATTACAAGGGATAGTACTCAATTCATAACATACAAGGTTGGGTCCAATATAACCATTCTTCCAATGTCATAGTCTCAATGTTATTGTAAGACTACCGTTTAACACTTGACAATATCCTAAGATCCGGAAAACGTGATGACCAACAACACTTGCGCTAGTCCTAGAGGCAAGACTAGGAATCTTTTACTTAATCATTTATCATTCCACACGTGCATATGGGTTTTCCACTGAATCGCGTATTCCAGGATCATAACAGTTATAACATAGAAAATAAACTATTTGATTATGAATATGGAAATATAATAATACAAACATTTCTAGGGCATATTTCCAATAAGGATGTATCGAAGATCTTGAAGCCAAACTTGAACCGATAAAGGAGGAACTCGCTTGCCAAGCAGAAGATATGAGGCAGAATACAATGGTTCGAGGATGAAACTGCCGTCCTCGGCTTCGAATACCAGTTCAAGGGCTACTGACGGTGTCCTGGACTAAGTGGTGCTAACCTGTGCGACCCATGGTTCGTGGGCCTAGCTTACGGCCCACAGATCGTTACAAGGAAGGACTCCACAAGCTATGAACCTCGGCGTGACCAAGATGGAAACCTCCGAAGACTTGGTTGTACTTCAAGGATAGCTCAATAGCCGGCATATTGGCGAGCGACCATATGTGTAACTTAGGTACCCTCGGTGTGTATGTAAGCAGTGAGGGTTTAGTCTTTAGAGGCATGATTACCAGCCTTAGGGTTTAGAACACAATCATACGATCTCAAGGTAGATCATCTTGTACTTGATACTCCATCACATCAATATAGTCAAAGTAGGACGCATGGTTTTACCTCTTCAAGAGGGCCCAAACCTGGATAAACACCATCTCCCTTCGTACCCTGTTACCATTGTTCCTAGACCTACAGCTTGGGACCCCCCTACCCGAGATCTGTCGATATTAGCATCGACTGGGCTAGGCTTGCAAAAGCTCGACCTTGAAAAGATAAGCTCAAGCCTATCCCGACGACAACCCGAAAAGCCTAACCCAAACGCCATAATTCAAGTACAGTTAAGCCTGATAGCCTGACCCCGATTATCTTTTAGGCCCTTCCAATGCTCCATCTTGTACAATTGCTATGACTGTCATGTAGACAAGAATCTGATGTCGCGAGGCAATTAAGAGGAGATAGATGAAGGGAGCTTGCATCCTTCGCTCCTGCCCTCATGCGAACTCTCATCTAGGGTTTTCCTGCCTCTCGCCGGCGGCGGCGCCGGTCTCCCTCGTCTCCTATGGTCTAAGGACCATGGAGCCGCGGTGGATCTCGGTCCTTGACGACGGGGGGGGCTCCATTTTTAGGTGCTTTTCTGAGTTTTGTTAGGGTTTATGCCATGCTTAAGAAGACGAGGCAGTGGTGGCTTCTTGAAGATGGAATAAGGTTCTACCGGCCTAGATCCTGTCCTCGTGATGCTTCAAGCGATATCAGAGGGTGTGTCTCGGGCGGATCTTGTGGGATCTGGGTCGGCGTTTGTCTTCAGTGGATCCGCATGGATCCGATCTTTGTTCGTCTACGTTTGTGTGTTTGCAGGTTGGATCCTTCCGATCTACGCATCTCTTCATAGGTGGTGGTTGTTGTTCTAATGCGCTGGTCCTATGGGGCCTTAGCACGATGATTTTCCGACTATCTACTGCAATAATCTTTGTCCAGCTCCGAAGAGGGAGGGGCGATGACGGCGGCGCTCCATCGGCTCGCTCCAATGCTTGTAGTCATCTCTAGGTGTTCGATGGACATGGATGTACATTTTACTTGTAGCATTCTTTGTACTACCTTACAATTGATGAATAGATCAGAAGTTTTCTCGCAAAAGAAAAAGGGGAGAGTGATGAGTTTTGTGACTCCAGAAAAAAAAACAATGCCAAGCGGATGACCATATGTGAAAAACTTAAACGAAAAGCTCACCAATGCATGTACGAGTTTAGCTCTTGAATCATATCTTTAAAATGAAGAGAGTTTACCTCCTACAAGTTTTTTTAGTCGATGCCTTATACCTTGTACAATGCAGGGTGCTTAGGGAAGTGCTTAGCAAAATAAATCAAGTTTTTTTTAAGCATTAGTGCTTATTTCTATGTGAGAGATGCTTAATTAAGCGTGTAACCTATGCAAATAGTTACCGATGCTTCAGAAAAGCCGATTTATTTCTTTAAGCATCTTGCATTGTACTCCCTCCGGTCCTTTTTACTCTGTATACTAGGTTTGTCTGAAGTCAATCTCATCCAACTTTGATTAAGTTTATATAAAAATTATTGACATTTACATAACAACACCAATATAATTGAATTCATCTTGGAATATATTTTCGTATTATATTTATTATATATTATATATGCTAATAATTTTTAATATAAATTTGGTCAAACTTAGCAAAGCTTGACTTTCGGGTTTCGGCAAATCCAATGTGCAGAGTAAAAAGGACCGAAGGAAGCACTCTCTCCGTTTCAAAATAAGTGTCTCGACTTTAAAAACAAGGCCATGGCCTGGTCAGTGTTTTTGGGCTGGGTCACCGGGATCGAGAGGCTCGAAGGGTGGGCAGGGCCGGGAAGGCGGTCTCAAAACCGAAACCGTCCGATACCGATGATGATCGTTATCTTCCCGTGTATTTTGGCCTGGACGGGCGCGGCCCAAACAAACCTGCTCGCTCGATCCGCGCGGTTCTGAATCACAAGCCTCCCCCCACCCCACCCCACCCCCCGCCCACCACCACCAACCCGTCGCAACCCACCGGAAACCCTAACCCTAGCCCGCCAGGCCGCGCCGGCGAGTCGACGGAGCCGCGGCAGCGCGAGACTCGGCGGAGTCGAGGCAGTCGCTGCGGGCGCGGCGCCGGCGGCGGCAGGTCCTCCCGGCGACCTCCGGCGGCCCCTTCCTCCCCAGTAAGCCCTCTCCTCCCCCGTCCCCGATCCGCCCTCCCTGCCCCCCCGCGCCCGGGGTCCCGTACGCGTCCGGTGAGCCGGTGGCGTCCCTGACCGAATCGTTATTGTCTGTTTTTTTTATGCATTTATATTAAGATTAAGAAAATAAATACTGTTTTGTCTCAGCCGAACCTATGCTGTGCTTGTCCTCGGCTGGTGGCTGCTGCCTGCAATGCCTATCTATCAGTGTTGAGATGGCATTTGACATGCCATGCATATATTAATTGCAGTGGCGACCTTACCGTTAGTGCAATTAGTACATTTTAGTATCGTATATAGCGCTGATGGCCTGATGGATCTTTCTTGCATGCTATGTAGCTGTATCCTTTAAAATCCTTGCAATAATGCTCTTGCTGAGATCCTACAGTTTTCGTTCTTAACCGATGAGGTACGCGGTTTCTGGTTATGAAAAAAATCAGATTGGTTAGCTATGCCTGTCTTCTCGCTTACAGTACTATCATGCACATAATTCTTGCCTATGTTTTTAAGGCGTCCGTAAGGCGACGCATAGGCGACGCCTAGGGGTCGAGGCGCCCCCCCCCCCAGCGCTTTGCAAATATGTCCGCTTTAGGCGCCTAGGCGTCCGCTTTAGTTGCCTAGGCGTCGAGGCGCCCCCCCAGCGCCTTAAAGCGAAGCGTCGCCTTAAAAACATAGATTCTTGCCCCTTTTGCCTCTCATCACTGGCTACTTTCATGTCGTAAATAGATTTCAGGAGGGCAAAATTTACTTCTTTCAAGTGATGAAACCAGGACTAGAGTTTACGTGCTTGCTGTTCGTCATGGTTGATTTACTGGTTATAAAACACACTTCAATACAAGGCTGGAGTTTATGTGCTTGCTGTTGGTCATGGTTGATTTACTGGTTATAAAACATTTCAATATAAGGCTAGAGTTTACGTGCTTGCTGTTGGTCATGGTTGATTTACTGGTTATAAAACACACTTCAATACAAGGCTGGAGTTTATGTGCTTGCTGTTGGTCATGGTTGATTTACTGGTTATAAAACACACTTCAATACAAAGCTAGAGTTTATGTGCTTGCTGTTGGTCATGGTTGATTTACTGGTTATAAAACACACTTCAGCACAAGGCTAGAGTTTATGTGCTTGCTGTTGGTCATGCATGCGGAGTTTGCTGGTTGGCGTGTTTAGTTTTTATACTTCCAAAAATGGAGCTTTTTAATGAATGCCCGCTTTACATTAGTTGCTTGCCCGTTCTTGTTCAATTACCATTTGGCCCTGGACATCTATTATTATAAAGGGTGGTTGTAGCTGCTGATCAGACTGTTGCTAACTTAAACATGTGGATTTCCAGTGATTTAGGAGGATGATGGCGCAGGCCCTGCAAGGGATCCAGCAGCAGTATGCGCCGAGTGGCTTGCCTGTCCAGAAACGTTATACAAAGGAGTCTGCAGCGCAAATTCTTCAGCTGGATAATATGGATTCAGATACTTCCCCGGTCCGTCTCATTATCAAGCATAAAATGTAAGAAATCGTACCACCGATATCAAAAGCAGTACTGGCTCATTATGATGGCAATGCTTACATTCTGTGTCCCTTGTTCTAGCTGTTTTACTGCATGTAGTACTCCCATGTTTTTCGCATGTTGATAAATCTGTCATTGTTCATATTCTTGTAGTATGCATTGTTGTGCTGTTCTCGAGAACGATTGCAATGGCGTGGTCTTTTTCTACATGTAAAATGTAATAAATAGTCTTGGGAGAAACTTCTAAATTTTGGGCAAAAAGTGAATTGTCACTATTGGACTCCAGCCATATACATCCGTGCAAAATATGTTTGCCATACTATGTATGACTACCGTCTGTGCTTTATTGTTTGAAACCCATGCATAGTTGATAATTCAGATGATATTAGAAGTGGTAAGAAAATGAAGTGGTTCTTTCTAACTAATTTATCATCGATATTTCTTATCTCCACACTACATCCTGATCTCTTTATCTATCCAGTGTAACCTACCTGAAAGGAAGGGAGCAATTCTATAACCTGCACCCACGATATCTTCTGGCAGTTTCAAAAAGTATTGATGAGCAGCTTTATAAGGACGCGGAATCAAAGGTTTGTTTTGCTTTTCACAGCAAATATAACTCTTCCCTCTGTTTCACTATAATTGTCGCTGGCCTCACTTGTTGTGCTTTGTTTGGAGTTATTTCTGCTCTCTGTTACATCAGCTTTATTTGCTATCTATTATGTTGTACTGAACATAACTTTATTGCCAAAGTTTGAGTTATTATTGTATATTTTGTTTTGTTTTTCGTTCGTGGTACTGTTTACTGTTAGAATATGTGATATATTCATGGAATTCTACCATTTATTAAATTATATTATTACAATTCTTAATGACTTGCTATTTGCTAACACCTAGTTCTCTTCTCTCAGATCCACTACATGGATTTCGAAACTTTAGAAGTTAGGCTGAATGCCCTTCTCAGTCGTGGATCATTTGGCAACAGTAGATATGCTTTGGCTTCTTCAGCAGCTTTACCGACATCACACTCAGATCAGCTTGGGATAGAAGTAGCAGATTCAGGTATACAGAATGGCAGAGCTGTACCTGGTTCTATTAATCCTCCCCTGCCTGCTAGAGACATATCACGTAAGATGATTAATATTCTTTCTTGACCTCACAGTACAACTTCAGTATTTTAACTTTGGATTGATTTTAGTAGGATTTGCACCAACCAGTCACCATGAAGCTGCTGCCAGCTTTGCTCATTCATCGGCTGATAAGATTAAACAGGAGCCTGAAAGCTTAGCAAACGCCACTGCCGCACCATGTGTGTCATCACTACCAAAATGCAGTCCCTGTATTGCTGGAGATTTCAGTGGTGGAGTGCCAACTGGCCATACAAAATACCATTTCCCAGGTTAGTTATTTTACTTACCATGACTTATGTATGAAACTGAGCTTAAGCTATTTTGCATCATAAACATTGTGACCAAATTGTGCCAGGTGATGTTCATCAAGTTGACAGTCAACAACCATCAACATCGGGTAGTTCCAGTTCTGTGTCTGCGATGTGTGATCGAACCGCAAATTCTACAAATAACAACAGATATTCCGCTGGCCAAGTATCATCGTCTCTGCAATACAAAGAATGCGGGAAAGTCTCATATACATGGAGTCACCCAATAGAGCAATCAGACCAGTCAAATATCACAGCTGGAAGCCATGACTTGTATATCCATGATCAATCTAAAATGCGCACTGACATCAAGAGAGAATGCGGACTTGAAGGATGCATGCAAATGAACGCAACATGTTTCTGCAGGGAGAAATGCTCAACTTTAAATACAAAATTCAGTTATGACCAATGCAGCTATATTGCTGCTGACTCTGGTAATTGTGTCTCTATAAGAGAGGCAGTCAAGGGAACCGAACAGACATCAAATAGCACTGTATCAAAGCCAACTTCCCCTACTTCAGATGAATCGTCTGGCAAGCATCATCCGGCAAAACGATTGAAGATCAATTCTCCCAGGCCTGTCCATGCTGATAAAACAAAGTTTCCAAAGGAACTACAGCCTGCTGCCAATGGAACTTATGTCTCTTCTGAAACAGTACAGTCTGAAACCACAGCATTACCTACAAAGTCGCCATCTGGCTGTTCCTTGCTGGACAGCAATGCTAGCAATAACATGGAGATTATTAGGTTGCCGGAGACTGCTGTGCAAGCTGAAGAAGGGTTGTGTCATGGAAATGGTGACATCGAGATGAAGGAATTGTCATGTTATGGAAATGGTGACATCGAGATGAAGGAAGGGTTGTGTTATAGAAATGATGACATCGAGATGAAGGACTCGAAGCTTAGCTCAGTGGATCAAACATCATTAGTAGCCAGCTTAACTGCAACGAAGAAAAGAGGGGGTTCAATACTTTATACCCTTACTGCTGAGGAGCTTAGAGATCACATGAAAAGTTTGAACCAACATATTTGTCTGGTGAGTGCAGAGCCCGGTCTCATAGGTTTTCTCTATTACTGTAATATCACTTGATGCTTAGTTATGCCACCGAGTAATATGCAACATAATTATCACGCTATTCGACTCGAGTCTGGCTCAAGAAGTGTTAGTTTTTGTTTTTTCATGGTAACTGGATCGCCTGTATAGTGCATAATATTTAGTTATTTCAAGCTACCAAATTCGCTGACTCAGTTGCTTTTTATTTTCAGAGCCAAGTGATGACAGAAGAACACCCTTCAGGTTTGCCTGACCAAAATACGTGCAATTTATGTGGGATGGAGAGGATTCTTTTTGAACCTCCTCCACGATTCTGTGCTCTCTGTTTCAAAATAATAAATTCGACCGGATCCTATTATGTTCATGTGGAAAACGGAATTGATAAGGCTTCAATATGTGCCAAATGTCACCATCTTAGTACTGCAAAAATTAAATATCAGAAGAGATCAAATTATGCGGAAACAGATGCTGAGGCTGAATGGGTAATGTGCTTTTCTTATCTCTACTTATTCTTAAATCTAAAACTATATATACGAATTCCTCATCTTTTGTTCAACTTATCTCATTCCAGTGGGTTGCATGCGATAAGTGCAAAGCTTGGCAGCATCAGATATGCGCCCTTTTTAACCCTAAAGTTGCGGACGAGGTGGAGTATACATGTGCCAAATGTTTATTGAAGGAGAAGGATAGTGGAGATATAATTTTGCTGGAGTCGCCTACTGTTCTAGGAGCATTAGAATTACGAAGAACTAAACTGAGTGACCATATTGAGCAGAGACTTTCAGGGCGGCTTGAGCACGAACGGCTGCAGAGGGCAAGAGCTTCAGGAAAAGACATTGGAGAGGTATTTGTGCCATGTTTGTGATTATCCTGTTGCCTTGTAGTACATACGAAACAAATCCCATGAGTTGTCTGCAATTATTGACCATACAGCAAACTGTAGACCTATGACATCCCTGTTTTAAGACTTATTTTATTATTTCCCAGGAGCTGCTTGCTCTTTCTGATCCATGTTGTTAAAACTTACACATTAGCTCGAGTGTTGTAAATTTCTAATCTTCTACTGTCGACTTCCTAATTCAGTATCTATATATAGGTGAGTAATATTAGTTGCATTTCAGGATCTTATTTGGTTAAACTGTAGCTAAGTTATGTGGTTGAATTTATTGGATTCAAATAAAGATAATTTGATGTGATGATCCATGTCATATAACTCATGGCCCACTTAACAAGAACAGAATTGTGAAATGAGTTGTGAAAACTATCATGTGTTTATGTTGATATTATTTGCCTGTCTTAAAGAATTGTGTTACAGTCGGATGTCAACTATGGAGTAAACTTACTGTAATTTTCTTTTTTGTGCTCCAATGTTTAGGTGCCAGGAGTTGAAGGTCTTACTGTTAGAGTGGTTTCTTCAGCTGCAAGAGTGCTTCAAGTTCAACCACGTTTTCGGGAATTTTTTAAAGAAGGGAGATATCCTGGGGAATTTCCATACAAATCAAAGGTAATTGGATGATACTTTATTTGACAAATTCTTTTTTCCATAATATCCATGTTAATAGTAATTTCAGCTATTTATATTTAGTATATAACGAGGGCTAACTTTTGGTGCCTTTCGTTTTATACAGGCCATTCTCTTGTTTCAAAAACATGAAGGTGTGGATGTTTGTCTATTTGCCATGTATGTACAAGAGTATGGTTCTGATAGCCCACTGCCAAATCGAAGGCATGTTTATCTTGCATATATCGATTCTGTCAAGTACTTCAGGCCTGAAATCAAATCTGCAAGTGGGGAAGCTCTCCGTACCTTTGTGTACCATGAGATTCTGGTACGAGAAATGCAAATACTGAGCTGATTACTTAACTTTCTTACTTTCATGTTGAACTCAAATTCTTTCGGTATGTTTTTCTTTTGTAGATTGGCTATTTGGATTACTGCAAGAAACAAGGATTTGTAAGCTGCTCCATATGGGCTTGCCCATCTACAAAGCGTGATGATTATGTTTTGTATTGTCATCCCACGTCACAAAAAATGCCCAAGTCTGACAAACTTCGGAGCTGGTCAGTATATGTACCACGATGTTTATGATTAAAACCTAATTATTTGTTTATGGGACTTCTTCATTGGGCTTTCTCATGAATCTTCTTAGGTACCAGAACTTGATCAAGAAGGCTGTTAAGGAGGGTGTAGTTTTGGAGCGTAATACACTGTATGACTTCTTCCTTCAGCCTACCAGTGAACGCAAGACCAGTATCTCTGCAGCATGCTTGCCATACTGTGAGAATGATTTCTGGCCTGGAGAAGCAGAGAGACTCCTTGAGAAGAAAGACGACAACACCTCACTGAAGAAAGAGCCACAAGTAGGAAGGCTCCTACGGGTTGCCAAACGTGATGACAGGAAAGGAAACCTTGAGGATAACCTTGAGGACATCTTGCTAGTGCACAAAGTCAGTTCATTTTACTCTTGTTTTAATCCCCCTCCCAGTATAATGCCGGCACTGACATCATATTTTTCATTGTCGATAGCTTGGAGAAAAGATGCGAACAATGAAAGAAGACTTCATTATGCTTTGTCTGCAGCAGTTTTGCAAGCATTGCAACCAACCTATTGTATCTGGTAAAAGTTGGGTTTGCACCTGCTGCAAAAACTTCCATCTTTGTGACCAGTAAGTATTTCTTCAGATCACTATTACTTTATTTTATACCTACAGAATTTGGTACGATACTGTTTCTTTTTGTAGAATGAATCTGCTGTCATAGTTATGATCACATTGAATTTTAGCAGCACTGGGAATGTCTTTTTATTATGAAAAATAGATGCACACACATATTATCATCTAGGGCCTAGGCCCTTGAAGCTATCAGCATCCAGTTTCTTTTTGAAATTTCAATTGATCATCTGCCAATCAAATTGCGAAATGGACTTACGCGACCCCTGTTTTAAACTTCCCAATTTTTGTTTTGTTCCTCGGTAATAGCATCCATTATAGCATCCATTATTGACGATGTTTCGGTTGTTCTTCCTTGTAGATGCCATGCAGAGGAGCTAAGTGCTCCACTAAAGGACAGGCATCCAGCTACAACAAAACAAAAGCATGCATTTCAAAGAGTACTGCTATAAACCCTGCTATACTTTTAGTTCATTTCACCGGTCAAATAAAGCAAGCACAATATGCATGCTGCTATTTGGTAAATGTATGATGAAATTTATACTTACCAGAGTAACTACCTGTTCTACAGATGGAGGAAGAACCTCTTCCAGAGACTGATGATGGAGATCCAACAATGGAAAGCAAGTATTTTGACAGCAGAATCGATTTCTTGAAGCATTGTCAAGACAATCAATACCAGTTTGATACACTCCGACGGGCAAAACACTCAACAATGATGATTCTTTATCATCTACATGATTCAGCTTGTTCTGCTTGTCACCAGGCCATGGATCAACGCTTTGCGTGGCGGTGCCTGGTTTGTGCTGGCTGCAATTTTTGCGATTCATGTTATAAACAAGACGGTGAAAAATTGCACATCCATAAACTCAAACAGACGGATAATCAACAAGTATTACCAAACTACACTCTACAGGTATCCTTTGTAATTCTCAGCTAGTGTAACTTTTCTGCATTTGGGCTTACTTTGTAGTGCTGTGGAAAAATGGTTACAGAATTAGGAAAAAGTTCATTAAACAAACAGTAAAATAGGCAGAATTTGGTTAGACAAACGGGATTATCACAATCCAGCGCAACGCCGGCTGGATGTTAAAATTTGCACGGGAGATTCTAAATCTCTCATGTTTTGTTCTCTCACCTAATTCAGGTACAATTTCTACGATTAGTGGTTTTTTTGTGTGTGTGTTTCTTGGAATATGATTTTTGGTGGCATCAGTTCTTGACCTTACGTGCATTGCACCATTATTTTTTACTTGACTTTTTGTCATTGTTTCATGTGTCGTTGGTGCTTAGTGCTTATGCTCACCTGTTTGTCTTGATAGTTTCTTTTGTTGACTTTGAGCATATCCAGTTTAATAAGCAGTGTGAACCATGAAGGATATTCCTTGTTTTGGATTTCTGCGTGGTGGTTGTGTTCATCAATTGTCCTTTAAAAAAATGTTTGATACCAATGATGTTGATATTTTCAAAGCAGGACTACCTTGAGGGTTTGGTGCATGCATCGAAATGCTTCTGTGCTGCGCGTAGTTGCGCTTTCAAACTCTGTGTTACAATGAAGAAGCTGTTCTTCCATGGTGTACGATGTGACATCCGCAACCGAGGAGGTTGCAGGAAGTGTATCTTCATGTGGAAACTTCTGCTCACTCATGCAAAACGTTGCGGTGACGGGGGCTGTTCTGTTCCCAGATGCAGGTAAAAGTCATGCCTTTTCATGCCAGCTTATTTGCATTACTCGTTATATCATGCAGCTCCTTTCCTTTCTCGGGGTTACTGATGATACCTTTAATTCCATTTTATTTTAGGGACATCAAGGCATTCTTCACGGACAAGACGAAAATGATTGCTGGGCCACCTTGTGCCATAGAGTGCTAGCGGATCCCGACCGAAACGAACTCTGCTGTGAACTACCAAGTAGTGGTTTTTTCTCGAGCAGGAAGATTCGTTGATGAAAACGCAATAAGCTGCTGTTTGCCGCACGCCAAACAGGATTGCATTGCAAAGTAAATAAAACAGCGGCGACTTGGCGGCCGAGGCGCCAGCAGCAGAGTTAAGTTAGATTGTTTCGCTGGCATTCCCTGGGACTTGCGCGCGCGAAGAAGGCGGCGGCGGCGCGCCGAGAGGAGATACCAGCAGAAGCTTTGCATAGACAGACAGACAGGCAGGCATCCTCTGTAGTAGTGTCTGTACATAGACCTGTATATATGGTTGGTTTTCTTCCTTGCAAAGCCATACATAGGATAGAGGATTTTGTTTTATTGTTTCTTTTTGCCCCCCCTCCTGATTGGATTGAACAAGGCCACAATTTTGTTCAGCCTTGCTGCTGTACTGTGGCTCTGGCTAAATCCAACTTCCATTCAATTATTAATGTGTATAAGAAAGAAGATACCCCCTCAAGCTGCATATACCTGTGCTTGTAGCATCTGCATTTTTTCATAATCTCCTTTTTTTTTTAATTTGGAAGAAAGGAACTGAGGTCATCTCACCTAATAATACTTTATAACTCCCTAAAAAACATTGAAGTAGATATTTTTATACATATTAATTTGAAACTTGATGATTTAAGTGCACATAATTTAACAATGTTTTCAAATTAATCATTTGAAGTTAAGAACGTGAACGGGTTTGAATTGAGGTAATAATAAACCAAATAAGGCACAAGAATCAAGTGCTATGAGGTGCCCACAAGTGCTCAACACACCCTGGATCATGGTACTATGATTCGGCTTGACGGGATCCCCATTGGAGTCGATGGACAATACATGTCATCGACAATGTAGTAGCTCATCACGTCCTCATGGCCATGTGGACAATAGATGTCATCGACAATGTAGTAGCTCATCACGTGCTCATGGGCGGCCATGGTGACCTCGAAAGGACATTAAGGTTATTATGAGAGCCCGACAATGATGATCTTGAAAGGACTTTTAAGCTGCTGTATACTACTCCCTCCGTCCCAAAATGTAAGACGTTTTTTGACACTATTATAGTGTAAAAAAACATCTTACATTTTGGGACGGTGGGAGTACCTCCTTTCCGATTTATAAGGCTTGCGCGTATCCCTAGATTTATAATTTGACCAACATAAAATGAGTTGTATAGTCTAAAAATTACACCATTAAAAAGTAGAATATCTGAAGTTTTTAATGATATATTTTTTGTGACAGATAACTTGTATTACGTTGGTTTATTTTTCAACCTACATATACGTGCAAGCCTTATAAACCGGAAAGGAGGTAGTAGTTCGTTTTGTGTCCTACCGTACCTTTTATGCTTCATTCATCATTCTTGGATGCTGGTGTGCTGATCTCTAAATTCGGAGGGGGTAGATCGGACAGCCCATTGTATGCAATAATTAATACTACATTCATACATAGGAAGGAGAATGAGAAGTACATCAACCCAACCACTCAAGGAACAATCTGAATGTAGTGGAATACTGTACCACAAGAGGGCAGTGTGATGTGAATTGCACCAGCAGGGAGCAATTTATGAAGAGCAATCAAGGAGCGCTCCTAGCCAGTATACTGTATCTATAGGCTCAACTGGCATTTCCATGCTGGAGTACCGTATACGTAGTTGTTGAGGAGTTAAGAGCATCTCCAATAGATGGTCCAAAATTTGGCGGTCTAAAACCGGAGATGTAAAATTTGGACCGCCAAAAAGTGCGTTTTGGAGCTTCGAAAAAAGCTCAACACCAACAGATGGTCCAAGATGATGGTCCAGATTTGCAACTCCAATAGATGGTCCAAAATGAAGATGTAAAACAATATGAAAACGGCCGCGCGGCTGCTGCCAGTCACTGTTCAGCCGCGGTTTTGCATTGAAATAGCAACTAAAATTTGAAAATAAAGTGCATCATCATCATAGTTATAATCAAAAGTGCATCACCATCATAGTATCAAATTCGTCTACCGAAAGAGCATCGTCTCAATCAAAGTTTTTCGCCCTAGAAATTCAAATGCACATGAATATTACTCATTCGGGTCATCAACTCCACCGGTGTTGTGAACCGTGGTATGATCATCATCTCCACCACCGTCTTTGTCGACTTTCTCAACAATCGGTGAACTCTCGTTGCTGTGAGCACCACCGGAACAATCTTCATTCCGTCCCATGTTTCCGCCATATCCACCTCCAACGCCACTCATATTGCCGCCATAGCCACCTCCCAAGCCACCCATCACGTTGCCGCCAAAAGCACCTCCCATGCCGCTAAAGCCACCTCCCATGCCGCCAAAGCCACCTTCCATGTTGCCACCGAAGCCACTTCCCATGTTTCCGCCAAATGCACCACTCATGGAACCTCCAATCATGTTCATGTAACCACCCATGGCACCTGCCATGGCACCACCCACAAAATTTGAAACAACAAACGAGAGCACAACCGCAAAATTTATACCTTTGCGACATTTCGTCGAACATGTTGGAGGCGGTGGCCGTCGGCGTGGCCACATCTTCCTCCACGGCCGGCGGTGGCGGCGGGGGAGGTGGAGGAATGGATGTGTGGCTGCTGGAGGAGGCCGCCGGCGGGCGGGGGGCGGCGGCATGGCCGCGGATGCGGGCGGGATGGCAGCGGCGGCGGCCACGTGGGTCAGCCCACCGGCTGCGGCGACGACGGAGAAGGCGGTGGGGTCATCGGCATCGGCCATGGCGGCGGCTGCCGGGAGGGTCGCGGGCGGGCGGGGACGGAAATGAAGTGGCGGTTGGGCGTTCGCGGCGGCGGCTAGTTTTGGACCAGATGCATCTCGTGATGTATATTTGCATCGCGAGGTGTTGCATTTTACATCACGAGGAGGCTGCGGTCCAATTTTTTTTTTGCATATGGACTGTCTGTTGGAGTAGCGTTTTTTGCCCCAGACGGTTCAAAAGTTAGGTATTTTTACATTTGGACCGTCTATTGGAGATGCTCTAAGATAAGATTTCATATCTGTCCATTGATTGGACCTCATGCTCATTTATTGTTTTTTTAATATAAATACAACACCCATCACAAAAGGATTGAAATAAAACACCATTTGCAAGGGGCAGGATAAGCATATAGCAAGATCTCTAGTCACGCAATTTTATGATGGAGGGTGCCCAGTTCTTGTCATTGTCAGTGTGCTTGGCAGGAGTTCTGTTGAGTTGTGCAAGTGTCGAGGATTGTGGTTGTTGTGTATTTGAAGGGTCGTTCGGACGATTTCAACATTAAATTCTTTGTGAGTAGTCCGCTTTGGGTTGTTTGTATCGGTTTTCGCCCGGTTTTCCGTAAATTTACTGGTCAACTCTCTTCTTAATTAATCGATGAGGCAAATGTTTTGCCTCCGTTTAAAAAAAAACCCACAAAAGAAACAAGTAGCTAGAATCAAAGAAAGACAAAGGTCTCTCAACTTTTCCAAGTTCTTTTGGTCAGAGTTCAACTCTTCAACATAGTGGTACAAATTAAATTTTGTAAGACTTGGTTTACTATTTCTCCGCATTGTACTCGGGACAATATTGTGGCCGTGGTCATGGTGGTTTAGGTAATGAAGTGGCAGCAAGTTTCCCCCATAAGAAAAACTAGCGATGTAGGTGGGCGGGGAAGGGTTTCTAGCTAGTAGAAGGTCCCCTCCACCTATACTTAACGACCGGAACCTCGTGGGCACCCTTTGAGCCATTGAGGAGGCTCCCTTTCTCCTGTCCATCGATGAGGCTCCCTTTTTCTTGTCCTTCGCCATTAAACCAACTCCTCATTAAACCCACTCAATGTTTCGTTGGTCATTTGTCGCTTATAAGATTGTTATATAGCCTTACTTATAGGTTTAAGGACACAAGCAAAGGTGATTTTTGTTTACCATCTAGCAAAATGAAACATCTTAGTTCGGCAAGGTCAAAGAAAGTTCTTTTTGCCGAGTCAATTGCACAAAACTACCACATTTGCGGCTAGGTTTGCAGAAAACCACCAAGTCACTAATCCGTTGCAAAAAACACCGCGATTCACATAATCTCGTTGCAAAAAGCACTGATAGGGTGATTTAACCCATTTAATCATTTTCTGACAAGTGGGGCCCGACTGTCAAGAGCTGACTTGGCAAACAAATGTCATACACACCCCTGGATCTAAAAATAAAAAGCAATCAACCCCTTGCTCTCAATCCCCCTGCTTTCGATCCCGCCGGCTCCCGTCGCCGCCGCAGGAAGCCCACCCGCCGTCCTCCCTCGATGGCGCAGACACCCTGAGCCGCCGTGCCTTGCTCCAACCTGAAGACGTCGCCGTCGATGTCCTGAGCCGCCGTGCCCAGATGATGGCCTCGTCTGCGCGCAACCGCCGCGACGACATCCTCACCAGAGAAGGGCAGCGGCGGCACCCTCAGCCCGGTGGCACCGGGAGTGCTCGGCCCCGCGGCTGCTCGACGTCGTGCAAGCAGCGGCAGCAGCTCGACGTCGCTCCTCCCTGGCTCGATGCCGTGCCTGAAGCAGCAGCTCAGAGTAGTTGGAGACGCCGTGCGGTGCACCACCACCAGGAGCTGGGCGTGGCTCTCTTGGACGGGGGCTCCACGACGGCATCCTCCTCCTCCTCCTCCTCCTCCTCGTGGTGGTCGCGCCGCCGTTCTGCGCCGCGCGGAGCCCCATCTCGCAGGCCCCCTCGCCCGGCGCGCCCATCGCGTCCTCGCTCCTCCGCCCCGACGAGGACAAGGCGTCGACGGTGTCCCTCGCGTTCCCACCGAGACGTCCCCGCTCCATTCACCCGTCGTGGCCCCCTCCTCTGCGCACTCGCCGGCGCCGCCACGTCCCTGCACTCCGCCGCCGCGCCCGCCCCCGCGCCTGCCGCCGACAAGGAAGGAGACGACGCCGACGACGATTATAGCAAGAAGAACAACAGGTTAGGGCGGCGCCGACGGGTTAGGTGAGGTGGCCGGAGCCGGAGGAAGGTCAGTAGCGCAGGGGATATGAGAGATTGGTCACGAGCGCAAGGGAGGGGGAGGGATGGGTGGGGGTCTGATTGCGTTTTTATTTTAGATCCAGGGATGTGTATGTTAATGTTTTGCCATGTCAACACCTTACAATTGGGCCCCACTTGTCAGAAAATGATTAAATGGAACAAATCACCCAATCAGTGCTTTTTGCAACGAGATTATGTGAATCGCGGTGTTTTTTGCAACGGATTAGTGACTTGGTGGTTTTCTGCAAACCTAGCCGCAAATGTGGTAGTTTTGTGCAATTGACTCTCTTTTTGCCCGGCCTCGCACCCCCTCTCTCACCTGAAAGGAGTACCCCAAAGATTTTATTTACCCACCCAACGTGGGTAAAATCCAGTAGAGTTTATTATTCAAAAGATGGCTCGATAAAGGTGACAAAGGAATCTGCTGAAGTTAAGGATTATTCATTCCAACAACAGGGGAAGGAAATTAATTAAGTCCCTGAGCTGCCATGAACATGCATGCCGTCACACTGACCGTGCATCCATCCTCCATAGACACATGCCAGCTTCATCGTCCCCACCTGTACCCTTGATCGATTCTGATTGTGCTCCACAGTATCAGTATGTATGTGCACATTCATCATATCTATCCCTTTGGTTGCTGCTGCCCGCGCGTAGAAAAGAGGGAATGAGGTCATCTCTACCCCAACACCTAATAATACTTGACTCCCTAAAAAAATTGAAGTAGATATTTGCATACGTATTAATTTGAAACTTGCTAATTTAAGTGCACACAGTTTAACAATATTTCAAATTGATCATTCAAATTCAAGAACGCAAAGGGGTTCAAATGAAGTAATAATCCGGATAACGCACAAGAATCAAGTACTATGAAGTGCCCTCAAGTGCTCAACAAGATCATCTTGGATCATGTTAATTTGCACCGTGCTTCGGCTCGACGGGGTCGCCATTGGACTCGATGGACAATAGATGTCATTGACTAGCTCATTGTGTGCTCATGACCATTGCCAACATAGTTGTAAGGTGGAACATCTTCGGCAGCAAGCCTTTCGAAAAGTTGTGATCTCGAATGGACATGAAAGTTATTATGAGAGCCAGACAATGGTGACCTTGAAGGGACTTTTGTGTTGTTTAGGTTTCCCTAACAATGCTGCCGTATAGTTCATTTTGTGTCCTACAGTACCTTTTATGCTTCATTCATCGTTCTTTGGCGCTGGTGCAATTATATATGAACACATAGCATTATTATGTGCCAAATCTTTTTCCATCCACAAAGCTCTCACATATATTTGGTGTGTTGGACATCTGTTTCTGGCACAAACAGGCCGATACAGAATGCTAAACAATTAGAAGACATTTTAAAAAGTGTCATAAACAATGGTTTAATCAAAACCATTGTTATTACTAAACAATATGGGAAGGTTAGGTTTTTTTTAGCAGGAGTAATTCTTTCTATGCCTACTCTTTATTTCATACCGCTACAAAATGAAGCGACGAGTCTAAGGTGTGTTTTACTTCTAGCAACATTATAATTCTGCGTGTTTTCCTGTTTTCTGTAATCGCTAAACACGCATGGGTGGGGGGGTGGGGGGG
>LR738714.1:786008810-786024528 GCA_902687465.1 Secale cereale
AGATCGGACGATAGCCCATTGTACACAATAGTTAATACATCATACCAAGGAGGATGGGAAGTAGATCAACTCAACCACTCAAGGAACAATCTGAATACATAATGGAACACCACAAGAGGACAGTGAGATGTGAACTGCACCAGCAGTGTGCAATTTATGAAGAGTAATCAAGGAGCCCTCCTAGCTACTGTATCTATAGGTTCAACTAGCATTTCAATGTTCGAGTACCGTAAACGAAGTTGTTGAGGAGTTAAGATAATATTTCATATATGTCCACTGAATGGACCCAATGCCCATTTAGAGTTCTTTTCATATAATAATACACCACCCATCACAAAAAGATTGAAATAAAACACTAGTTGTAAGGTGGAACATCTCCGGCAGCAAGCCTTTCGGAAGTGGTGACCTCGAAAGGACATTAAGATTATTATGAGAGCAAGACAATGGCGATCATGAAAGAACTTTTGTGTTATTTGGGTTTCTCTAACAATGTTGTCGTATAGTTTATTTTGTGTCCTATATTACCTTTTATGCTTCATTCATTGTTATTCGGTTCTGGTGCAGTTATGAACACATAGCATTATTAATACATTCATACATACGAAGGAGGATGGGAAGTACATCAACTCAACCACTCAAGGAACAATTTGAATGCAATGGAACGCCACAAGAGGACAGTGAGATGTGAGCTGCACAAGCAGTGAGCAATTTATGGAGAGTAATCAAGGAGCCATCCTAGCAACTGTATCTATAGGTTCAGATAGCATGCCCATGTTCGGGGGAAAGGATGCGGTGGTACCATCTCTTACATACCAACTTCCAAAATTTAAATTTAAACATGTCAACAAATTCTGATAAAAATCATGGATGTTCGCAACACATATGTCGACAACCCCTAAAAAAATTCAGATCAAAATTCGAGATACACATGCAGAAAAAAAAGACAAATTTAAATGTGAATATTGTCATTCTTTCGTTTGTCTTCTTTTGACACTATTCATGATAGATTTGTCTTTTTTTTCTCCATGTGTATGTCTAATTTTGATCTGAATTTTTTTACGGGTTGTCGACATATGTGTTGTGAACATCCATGATTTTTTTTTTCAGAATTTTTTAACATGCTTAAATTTGATTTTTTAAGTTTGTATCATGGTAGCATGTAAGGGTTGGTATCACCTGATATTTTCCCCATGTTCGAGTACTGTAAACATAATTGTTGAGGGGTTAAATAAGATTTCATATTTGTCATTGAATGGATCCCATGTCCATTTATAGATTTTTTTTATAAATACACCCCCCATCACATAAATATTGAAATAAAATGCCATCTGTGAGGGGCGGGATAAGCTACAGCAAGGCCTCTAGTCATTTAAACACAAAAGAAACAAGTAGCTCAAATCAAAGAAAGACTAAGGTCTCTGAACTTTTACCAACTAAACTTGCCACAAAACATTCTGATTGTCAACCCCCTCCCAGTTGACATTCGTCTTTAGGGAGGACTTTTACCCACCCAACATAGTAAAATCCGTCCAACAGAGTATCTATTATTCAAAGATGTCTTGATAAAGGTGTCAAAGGAATCTTCTGATAGAGCTGAAGTTAAGGCTCCATTCCAAAAAACAGAGCATGCAATTTAAGTTTACAGCCCGTCCGGCCGCAAAGGAACTGAATAAAAATTAGTACAACTTCTTCTGATTCATATTATTTATCGCTCAAATGTATTCCCATCGTTTCTAAATAGAAGTCTTTTTTTCTTAATATAGATTTCACTATAATCTACATGCAGATGTACATAGGCATATTATAGAGTGTAGATTGACTCATTTTGCTTCGTATGTACTCCCTCCTTTTTTTTAGTCTGCATATAAGATGTAGTCAAAATCAAACTTTATTAACTTTGACTAAATTTATAGAATAATATATCAAGATTCACACTATGAAATCAATATTGTTATATGCATCATGAAATTAATTTTTATACCATACAACTTTAGTATTGTAGATGTTGATGTTTTTTCCTATAAAGTTGGTCAAACTTTACAAGGTTTGACTTTAACCAAATGTTATATGCAGACTAAAAAGAAACGAAGGGAGTATTCCATAGTGAAATATCTAAAAATACTTATATTTAGGATCGGAGAAAGTATGTATTTAGACATGTTTCAGTGCTAGATACATCTATTTGAGCGACGAGTAATACGAACCGGAGAGACTAACATAGATAAACCATTGACATATGATGATCTATCACTCTCCTTCCTTCCAGCACATGCGAGTCCCTGTGTTGCCATGAAGATGCCGTCACACTGGCCGTGCATCCTCCATAGATAGATGCCAGCTTCATCGTCCCCACCTTGCTGTACCCTCTGGTTTTAGCTGATTGTGCTCCACAGTCCACAGTGTATCACATGTACACACATTCTACATCTATCCCTTCGGTTGCTGGCCGCGCGCAGTAATGGCGGCATGTGCTGCAACAGTGGAGTTAACGGCGTCGCCATGATGGCCGGCATCACAACGTTCCATCGGTCGGCCGGCTCGATCGCGCATTCAATTGCTAATCTACTTATCCATCCCTTCTGTAGCTGCCGCTAGTTAAATTGATTGAGATCGATTAATTGCCTCTACGGCTCTACGCGTGAAGATCCATCGATCGAGCTGTGTTCAGTAATTGTTCATTGATGGATGGATGGATCTTCCATGGATCGATCGCTCCTCGCCTGCTGCCTGCTGCCTATATACACGCGCTCGCCATTGCTGCCGCTCCCTCACTTCGCTTGTGGTAGTTGCAGAAGCTCAGCGGGTAGATAGACAGGTGGAGATGGTCGCCATGGGAGGAGGTGGTGGGGGGAGGCTGATGCTCCGCGTTTTCATCGTCTGCGCTGGGGCACTGATGGCGGCCGCTGCGGAGGGAGGCCACGGCGGCGGGGACGCGTCGGTCGTCGTCGTCGTCGGCATGGCGCAGTGCGCCGGCTGCGGGAGGAAGAGCTTGGGCGCCGAGGCGGCGTTCAGGGGCCTCAAGGTGGCCATCATGTGCAAGAAGGGCAACGGCAGCGAGTACGAGAGCATGGCCGTCGCGGGCCTCGACGGCACGGGCGCCTTCGCCGTGCCCCTCCCGGCCGACGCCGGCGCCTCCGAGTGCCTCGCGCAGCTCCAGAGCGCGGCGAGCGGCGCGCCGTGCCCCGGGCAGGAGCCGTCGAGGATCGTGCCGATGCTATCCGAGGGCGAGGGCACCTTCGTCGCCGTCGCCGGCAAGGCGACGCGAGGTGGGACGTCGGCGGCGCCCGAGTGCGCGGCGGCCAACATCTGCTTCCCGTGCCACCGGTTCGGCAGGAAGCCCTTCTTCGCGCACCGGCGCATGAAGCCCATGCCGGTGTACGCTCCGCCCGTCTACGGGACGCCGATGCCGGCGTGCCTGTGCACCCCTACCCCTGCCCCGGGGTGCCAATGCCCTTCGACCACGCCGGTCTACGGGACGCCCGTGCCGGAATACTTCCCGCCTCCAGCCCCGGAGTACGGAACGCCGACGCCGGACTGCCCCCCTGAGGCGCCGGAATACGGTACGCCCACGCCGGTGTATGATCCGCCAGTGTACGGGACGCCCACGCCGGTGTACGCTCCGCCCGTGTACGGGACGCCCACGCCGGTGTACGCTCCGGCTCCGCCCGTGTACGCGACGCCGACGCCGGTATACGCTCCGCCCGTGTACGGGACGCCGACGCCGGTGTACGCTCCGCCCACGGCGCCCGTGTACGCTCCGCCGACGCCGGTGTACGCTCCGCCCACGGCGCCCGTGTACGGGACGCCGACGCCGGTGTACGCTCCGCCCACGGCGCCCGTGTACGGGACGCCGACGCCGGTGTACGCTCCGCCCACGGCGCCCGTGTATGGGACGCCGACGCCGGTGTACGCTCCGCCCACGGCGCCTGTGTACGGGACACCGAGATGCCTGTGCACCCCTAACCCGGAGCCGGGATGCCAATGCCCTACCCCGACGCCGACGTACGGGACTCCATCGCCGAGCTGCCTGTGCACCCCGACCCCGGAGCCCGGATGCCAGTGCCCCACTCCAACCCCCACGCCGGTCTACGTGGCGCCGCCGACACCGGAGCTCCCTCCTCCCACGCCGGTCTACGTGGCGCCGCCGACGCCGGAGCTCCCTCCTCCCACGCCGGTGTACGCTCCACCGACGGCGCCCGTGTACGGCACTCCATCGCCCAGATGCCTGTGCACCCCGACCCCGGCGCCCGGGTGCCAGTGCCCAGCTCCCACCCCGACGCCGGTCTACGGGACGCCGGCACCGACGACGACGAACCCTCCTGCCGCTCCGGTGTACCCACGGCCGGCGCCGGAGTACGGGCCGCCGCCGGCGCCAGAGTGCCCGCCGGAGTACGGCACGCCCATCTACACTCCCCCGAGCCACCACTAGCTAGCTCCATTCCATTAATGGTAGCTCTGTCTGACTTCGTACGTACTCCTACTCCTAGTACCACACGCTAAGGGGAATAAAAGGTCACGAGAAAGATTAATGGCGGCGAGCTGAGTGAGTGAGGGCCGAGGTTGCATCAAAACATGCAGCTTTTGATGACGGTGGAGCATGCTCGTGTGTTGCTGTACTTCGCAGATTGTTTGCATCTGTCAATGGAAGCAGTTAACTGATGTTGATGATGTGACGTTTCAGTAGTAAAAACTCGCTAGTAGTTCCCTAAAAAAAAACTCACTAGTAGTTACTAGATCATAGATCATGATGGCACGCCAGTCACGATAGTACTACTGAAAATTATGTGGTTTCAAAATTTGGAAACATGAAAAATTCCAAACCTTGTTGAAATATGTGAATTTTCAGGAATTCTTTCAGATTTCCATCTATCAAAAATCGCTTACTTCCAGTAAATTTTGATTCAATGTGTGTTTAACTTATTTTGAATCCGGCTTCAAATTTCGGGGTTACAAATTTTTCGATATGCACCGAAACAACCAAATTTTATTTTGATATTTGAGCGACATATTTGAAATTTTGAAAACCATATCTATATCTATATATCTATATACTCTTATAAAAAACCGAGTTGGTGATGATGGTGTGCCTGCCATGCTGCAATATAGGCCGTCCGATCTATATCTGACGGATAGGAAGGAAACTATAACAATTTTGCAAAAAGATACCCGCACTCCTCTCCACATTTGCAGATAAGGCCTTCCCTCGTTCATCCTTATCTCCCACAAGATAAACTACTCATATAAATGCATCTTGATGTTCCGTGCAACGCACGGGCATCTTACTAGTACAGTAAGAATTTTGTTACTATTTCATACAGACTAAGTACTCTAGCGGTCTAGCCCCCAATGCTCGAGAAGCTTCCAAAGAAAAGCCCAATAAATAGAAAAACGTTTCAATGCAACATTGAATAGGAATAACGTGTGTGCAAAGCATTTTAATCCAACTAGTAAGACGCTCCTGCGTTGTTACGGGCTATTATGGATATATAAATGAATCAAATAAATAATTAAGGTATTCTCCAAGGTCGGACGTGTTCGGATTTCAAACGGGCACCCAGTAAGCTCCCCGAAATTCAATCTTCTGGACAGTCCGGTCTCCCCTAAATTCGGACCATATACGGGGGAGAAATGTCATTGTCCGGACTATCCGTCATGTTAACTCCAACATGTGGGCTCAACACAAAAACCAACCCCATGACGCATCTTTCTCTTTTCCTGTCAGACCCTCCCTTCCCGCTCTGTTTCCTGTCGTAGCGAACATCCCTCTTAAAAGTTTGCACGCTCTTAAAAGTGTACACGGATTTTAAAGTCACTTAAAAGGGGTATTCTTGTACATTCCTGGTCAACTAATTCAAACCCATATTCTCTCGTTGAATCACACAAGAGATCAGAGCAATATAATATTGTTGATTGGAGGGGCAACTTATAATCTCCACTTTTAATTTGCATTGAAATATGCAAACTTTTCTACTCCCTCCATTCAAATATACAGGGCCTAATACATTTTTTGAGGCTAGTTTTGACCACTAATAAGATTAATAATATATGAGATGTATAAAATGTTTTTCGCCGTAGAGGGGCATTTCTCGCTGGAGCTCTTTGCTTTAAAATCGGATGACGCCCACCCCACTGCTACTTCTTGAGCTTGCATTGGTTTTTCCCCTGAAGAGGAAAGGGTGATGCAGCAAAGTAGAGATAAGTATTTCCCTCAGTTTGAGAACCAAGGTATCAATCCAGTAGGAGATGAACTCACAAATCACCAATACTTGCACAAACAATCAAACAACTTGCACCCAACGCGATAAAGGGGTTGTCAATCCCTTCACGGTCACTTGCAAAAGTGAGATCTGATAGAGATAGATAAACAAAAGATAAAATATTGTTGGGTTTTTGGTTGATAGATTGGAAAGTAAAAGATTGCAAAATAGTAGATCGGAAACTAGTATGATGGAAAATAGACCCGGGGGCCATAGGTTTCACTAGAGGCTTCTCTCTTGAAGGCAAATAATACGGTGGGTGAACAAATTACTATCGAGCAATTGATAAAAAAACGCAAAGTTGTGACGATATCTGAGGCAATGATTATGCAATATAGGCATCACGTCTGTGTCAAGTAGACCGAAACGATTCTGCATCTACTACTATTACTCCACACATCGACCGAAACGGTTCTGCATCTAGAGTGTTAAGTTCATGAAGAACAGAGTAACATCTTAAGCAAGATGACATGATGTAGAGGAATTAATTCAAGCAATATGGTGAAAACCCCATCTTTTTATCCTCGATGGCAACGGTACAATACATGCCTCGTTACCCCTACTTTGTCACTGGGTGAGGACACCACAAGATTGAACCCAAAGCAAAGCACTTCTCCCATTGCAAGAAAAACCAATCTAGTCGGCCAAACCAAACCGATAGTTCGAAGAGAATTACTAAGATACCAAATCATGCATATAAGAATTTAGAGAAGATTCAAATAATATTCATAGATAAGATGATCATAAATCCACAATTCATCAGATCTCGACAAACACACTGCAAAAGAAGATTACATCGGATAGATCTCCAAGAACATCAAGGAGAACATGGTATTGAGAATCGAAGAGAGAGAAGAAACCATCTAGCTACTAGCTATGTACCCGTAGGTATGTGATAAACTACTCACACTTCATCGGAAGGGCAATGTGTTGATGTAGAAGCCCTCCGTGGTCGAATCCCCCTCCCGTAGAGTACCAGAAAAAGCCTCCAGATGGCATCTCAAGGGTACAGAAGGTTGCGGCAGCGGAAAAGTTTTTTCGTGGCTTTTTTTTGAGAGTTTAGGAATATTTGTGAATATACAGGAGGAAGAAGTTGGTCAGGGGGCACAAGGGGCCCACAAGGTAGGGGGCGCGCCCTACCCCCCTGGGCGCGCCCTCCACCCTTGTGGCCGCCTCGTGGCTCCTCTGATTTGGACTCCAAGTCCCCTGGGTGTCTTCTGGTCCAAAAAAAATTAGCGCAAAGGTTTATTCCGTCTCAAAAACAAGGAAAAAAAAACAGAAATTGGCATTGGGCTCTAGGTTAATAAGTGAAGGAAATATGCCCTAGAGGCAATAATAAAGTTGTTATTTATATTTCCTTATACATCATGATAAATGTCTTTTATTCATGCTAGAATTGTATTAACCGGAAACTTGATACATGTGTGAATACATAGACGAAATAGAGTGTCCCTAGTATGCCTCTACTAGACTAGCTCGTTAATCAAAGATGGTTATGTTTTCTAACCATAGACATGAGTTGTCATTTGATCAACGGGATCACATCACTAGGAGAATGATGTGATGTACAAGACCCATATCAGCTTAGCAATATGATCGTTTAGTTTTTTCTACTATTGTTTTTTTTCATGACTAATACATGTTCCTATGACTATGAGATTAGGCAACCCCCGAATACCGGAGAACACCTTGTGTGCTATCAAACGTCACAACGTAACTGGGTGATTATAAAGATGCTCTACACAGGGCCGGTCCTGGGATTTTAGGGGCCCGGGGCGAAAATATAACCCGGGGCCCTTAAATGTATGGGTGAAAATAATAATGAATTATATGTATTGCTCTATATCTAGGGATAATGTTATCAATAACACTAAAAGTGATCCAGAAGCAATATTAATATACAAAATCAATATATGTTGAATGGGTAATTGTGGCTAAACATATTAGATATAGACCATAGATATGTACCAAAATATAAGATGTTTTTTAGTTTAAATTGAACAGTAGAAAGGTCTTATGTTTTTTATAGAGGTAGAGGTAGTATTTGTGAATTCCTATTTTAACAAGAAAATTAGAGCTTTCAGATTAACACGTTTCAGTTGTAGTTTTTCGTAACCATCAAAGAACATAGTTAATTCCCCACAAATAAAGCATAGTTAATTAAATTGGATCGACTGATTTGGTTTTGGTATGAAAGAAATATAAATCCCCAAATCAGTGTGTCTTCTTACCTCTCTCAATAGATTAAAGTGGTCGACATGTCCCTTTACAACGATGCATCGTCGACTCTTCGTGGCTGCAGACGTTTGGGTCTAATGTTTCCTTGTCTGTATAGCCCCATGCATAATCGCTGGAAGAGAGAATAGCACGTCAAAAGACTCGGAAATCAGAAATCTGTCGGGGATCTGGCGAGGCCTGGGATCTGGTTCGTACATGCGTACAGCAAGAAGCCATGGGGTTTCCGTGAGTGGCCGTTGGTCGAGGGCAACATGGCGTCGCGTTCAGACGGACGGGCAATCGGCGGCCGGGGAACAATGGCGATCCAGTGAGGGTGTATAGGATGAGAATTCTACGATGGCTCCATTTTTTTTACGGGATCTATCTTTTTTTTAACCGCAAAATCTATCTTTGTTTTAACACACGGGATCTGTCTATGATAGTTAACTTTGCGCTGTTTTCGGGAATTAATTAACCGAAACGTTGCGGCCTTCCCTGAGTAGTACGGAGTAGCAGGCTGGAGTCCAGCAGACCAGCACGTAGTATCCTTTCGCGAAAACAGAGGAGGCGCTAAGCTACGGAGGACTTCCTACATGGGCTAAAGCCTAAAGCAAAGCACGTAGCTAGGGGCCCCTCCGGCTCGGGGGCCCGGGGCGGCCGCCCCCCCTGCCCCCCCCTCAGGGCCGGGCCTGGCTCTACAAGTGTCTCCGAAGGTGTTTGTGATGTTGGCATAGATTGAGAATAGGATTTGTCGCTCCGAGTGTCGGAGAGGTATCTCTGGGCCCTCTCGGTAATACACATCATAATAAGCCTGGCAAGCAAACGACTAATGAGTTAGTCACGAGATGATGTATTACGGAACGAGTAAAGAGACTTGACGATGACGAGATTGAACTAGGTATGATGATACCGACGATCGAATCTCGGGCAAGTAGCATACCGATGACAAAGGGAACAACGTGTGTTGTTATGCGGTTTGACCGATAAAGATCTTCGTAGAATATGTGGGAACCAATATGAGCATCTAGGTTCCGCTATTAGTTATTTACTGGAGATGAGTCTCGGTCATGTCTACATAGTTCTCGAACCCGTAGGGTCCGCATGCTTAACGTTCGATGGCGATCGGTATTATGAGTTTATGTGTTTTTATGCACCGAAGGTAGTTCGGAGTCCCGGATGTGATCACAGACATGACGAGGAGTCTCGAAATGGTCGAGACATAAATATTGATATATTGGAAGGTTATATTCGGACACCGGAAGGGTTCCGAGGGTCACCGTATAAATATCGGAGTACCGGGAGGTTACCGGAACCCCCCGGGGAGTATATGGGCCTTATTGGGCTTTAGGGGGGGAGAGAGAGCGGCTGCCTAGGGCCGGGTCGCGCTCCCCCCAAGCCTAGTCCGAATTGGACTAGGGGGAGGGGCGGCGCCCCCTCCTTCCTTCTCTTTCTCTCCTTCCGTTCCCACTTCTCCTACTCCTACTAGGAAAGGGGAGTCCTACTCCTAGTAGGAGTAGGATTCCCCCTTGGCGCGCCCCCTCCTAGGCCGGCCACCTCCTCCCTCTCCCTCCTTTATATACGTGGGGAGGGCACCCCTTGGACACACTTCAATTGTTCCTAGCCGTGTGCGGTGCCCTCCTCCACAGTTACACACCTCAGTCATATCGTTGCAGTGCTTAGGCGAAGCCCTGCGCCGGTAACTTCATCATCACCGTCACCATGCCGTCGTGCTGACGAAACTCTCCCGCGACACTCAATTGGATCAAGAGTTCGTGGGACGTCATCGAGCTGAACGTGCGCTGAGCGCGGAGGTGCCGTACATTCGGTGCTTGGGTCGGTTGGATCGGGAAGACGTTCGACTACATCAACCACGTTACTAAACGCGTCCGCTTTCGGTCTACGAAGGTACGTGAACACACTCTCCCGCTCGTTGCTATGCTTCTTCTAGATAGACCTTGTGTGATTGTTGGTAATTTTTTTAAAATACTACGTTCCCCAACAATAAGTTAGTCCCAAAATAATATAAAATAACATATTAATGCATATAAAACATCCAAAACAGATAATATAATAGCATGAAACAATCAAAAATTATAGATATGTTGGAGATGTATCACTCACCTTCGCCGTGCCTTGCGAGAGAGACAATTGTTTCATATTTACAATATAATAGTGTGGGTTAAACTAACACATAATATTGCCACAAAACAATAAATAACTATAGAAAAAGGTCCATTCAACTTTGCAAATGCATGTAGTAAAATGTCATCTTTCTAGGGTTTCTAATTGTATCGCAGCAGGTTCCAATATTTTTCTCCCATTTCTCATATCACATCTATTTAGAGTTTTCAACGCCTTCGGTTCAAGTTTTAGTGCCAGTTTCAGTTTAGTTTTATTTTATTTTTTGTTAAAGTTTTAGTTTTAATTTATTTTATTAAATATTGTTTAGAGTTTTTATTAAAGTTTAGTTTCAGTTTTTTTAGTTTAAGTTTTGTTTTTATTGCATGTCTTGTCAGCTGGAAAACCCAAACATATTACCATGACTCGTAATCTTGGAAGATTTGCTACTTCGAGCAACAACTTTATGACGAGGTTGCGGCTGCTGAATTTGAGATCAAACCGAACTTTAGTTTTCATTGTTCAGCGGGACCAATTTGGAGCTCTGCTTCTGAAGATGTCGATACACACTTGCATAATTTTACTAAATTGCGCAACATGACATGCATTTAGGATTATGACCCTGACGCTTTGAAGTTGCGTCTATTTCCTCTCTCTGTGAGAGGAAAAGAAAACGAATGGCTTCTAGCCTTACGTAGAGGCAATATAACTTCTAGGGTTGATTGTTGCAGCAATTTATTATTTAAGTTTTGTCCATCTGCAAAAATTATGCAACTCCGTTCTCAGATTACAGGTTTCAAGAAGGAAGAACGTGAGCCACTAGCGTTTGCGTTGGATAGAATGAAGTAAGCCATAAGGAACTGTCCAAACCATGGAATGGAGGAATGGGCAATCCTTCATATGTTTTATAATGGTTTAAATCACGTGTCAAAAAGTAAGTTTGATACAACCGCATGAGAAACAATCATGGGAAAGCCCATAGAAGATGTCAATAAACTATTTGATGATATGTCAGAAACCATGCCCAATGGCATGTTGAAAGAGCTACCACAAAAAAGGTGAATGCAATTGAAGAAAACAATGCGGAGTTAACTAGTGATGTGAATGGCATCAATAATGAAGAAACTAGTGATGTGAATTTTATTGCTCGCAGTAGCTATAATCCCAATTGAAAAACAATGGATATGCTCCTAGACTCCCTCATCCTAATAATGGTGGAGCATGAAATAATTTAATGGAGGTAATAGCAAAAATAGAAATACTCTTGAAGAAACTCAGATTTTTTTATTGCTAGTCAAACCGAGCAGAATGAAAAAAGATTGGTTTAAATAAGTTCAATGTTTTCTAGATCTAGGGGCCAATGTTTCTATTTTGCCAACCAGGCAATGCCACAACACTAGCAATACAAAGTGAACATGTTAGTCGGGATTTGCTGTAAAACAATCCTAGCCATTAATGAGTCCCTGCGCGTTGTCATGTGTGAAATCATCGATTTCATAGAACTAAAAAAACCCTCTATAACCACATGCCAAATGTGGTAGTCAAACTAAAAAAACTGACATCATCAATCAAGTGTAGGAAATAGATCAGTCCACGTAAGGAAAGGAGATCAGCCAACTCCTAATGCATAATGGGATTACATTTTCTTTTTGACATGTTGATGGGATTTAAAGCTCACTTACTTCCTCCGTCCTTCAAAGAGTGTACTTCCAACTTTGTTGGAGGGTTAAACTATCTCAAAGTTGACCAAGTTTATGCAAAAATATATCATTGTTTGTGAAACCAAATAAGTATATGATGAAAATATATTTTATCATGAATCTAATGCTACTAATTTGATGGCTTAAATGTTGATGTATTATTGTATAAATACGGTCAAACATTAAAAAGTTTGACTTTACAATAAAGTTGGAAGTACACTTTTTAAAGAACGGAGGGAGTACATGCTACCGATGCATGCTTGGATGCGGACATGTTGATGCAATTTAATACCCACTCACATGCATGCGACTGTAAGTTTTTGCATGCAGCTTAGTGCAAAGCCTTTCAAAGTCTAGATCGGATGGCTGTTATGGACTGATTTAGTTTATCTAACGGCTGCATTAATTTTGATGATGTGGCTCAAGGAGAAGATAGAGAATTCCTACTAGTGGGGGTCAGCTATTTACATATAGTAGATGCGCGACCCTCGATGTTCAACTCTAAGAATCAATTGTTGCAGCTACACCTTCATTATATCTCATATAATAAATAACTGTGTACGTAAACATGCGTGGTGTCATTTAACTGCGCATAAGAATACGATTAAGTTTATGTTTGTGTCTATGAGTGTGTGCAGCTGTGCTATGCTTCACAAAAAGGAAAGGGGAAAAGAGTAATTTATTGCTCGCAATAACCGTTACATAATTATTTATGGGTCCCTCACCCTTCAAATCTATGGGAGACTTTAAAAAAAGCAAGGATGAGTGAGTTAGCTGTGAGATAATATCTCACATCTAGATGTGAAATAGCAAACCCAATTATTTAATTGAAAATCTCTGACATCAACCAATACATACGAGTGTATATGCCAGTAACTTAGTCCAAATCTTTTCTCTTTGTCTTTTTTTTTTGTTAAAAATAAAGGAAACTCTATAGATCATCCGGCGGATCATAGCCACGCATCCGCCACCTTGTCTATATGACACGTGCCCCATTGCCATCACCACTAGTTTTTGCAACTGGGCCGCTGTTGTGATCTCTCTCATCGCAACAACGGCTTTGTTGCAGGATCTAGATCTCGAGAGAAGTCGCCGCTCGTGCTTCTACCGAGCTCCCGTCGAGTCGCCGCCTCCCCATGCTGCTTCGACTGCTCCGAGCTCCCGTTGAGCCGCGCGTGAGGTGACCTGGTCGGAGGTTCGATGCTAGCCGGCGACGGTTGCTACTTTTCGAGCTTGCGTTGTATTCCCTCGAAGAGGAAAGGGTGATGCAGCACAGTAGAGTAAGTATTTCCCTCAATTTTCGAGAACCAAAGTATCAATTCAGTAGGAGACCACGCGCTAGTCCCTCACACCTGCACAAAAAATAAGAACTTCACAGCCAACGCGATAAGGGGTTGTCAATCCCTTCACGGTCACTTACGAAAGTGAGATCTGATAGATAGGATAGGATAATATTTTTGGTATTTTTGGTATAAGAACAGATAGTAAAGAAAGTAAATAAGCAACGACAACAGAAATTGGCTAGTTGACGGGAAAGTAATATGATAAAGATAGACCCGACGGCCATAGGTTTCACTAGTGGCTTCTCTCATGATAGCAGAATTCTACGGTGGGTGAACTAATTACTGTCGAGCAATTGATAGAAAAGCGCATAGTTATGAGAATATCTAGGCATGATCATTATATATAGGCATCACGTCCGTAATAAGTAGACCGAAACGATTGTGCATCTACTACTATTACTCCACACATCGACCGCTATCCAGCATGCATATAGAGTATTAAGTTCATAAGAACAGAGTAACGCCTTAAGCAAGATGACATCATTTAGAGGGATAAACTCAAGCAATATGATGTAAACCCCATCTTTTTATCCTTGATGGCAATAATACAATACGTGCCTTGCTGCCCCTACTGTCACTGGGAAAGGACACCGCAAGACTGAACCCAAAGCTAAGCACTTGTCCCATTGAAAGAACTATAGATCTAGTAGGCCAAACCAAACCAATAATTCAAAGAGACTTGCAAGGATATTATAATCATACATAAAAGATTTCAGAGAAGAATCAAATATTGTTCATAGATAATCTTGATCATAAACCCACAATTCATTAGATCTCGACAAACACACCACAAAAAGATTACATCGAATAGATCTCCTCGAAGATCGAGGAGAACTTTGTATTGAGATCCAAAAAGAGAGAAGAATCCATCTAGCTAATAACTATGGACCCGAAGGTCTGTGGTAAACTACTCACAACTCATTGGTGAGGCTATGGTGTTGATGTAGAAGCACTCCATGATCGATCCCCCCTCCGGTGGAGCTCCGGAACAGGCCCCAAGATGGGATCTCACGGGAACAGAAGGTTGTGGCGGTGGAATTAGGGTTTCGTCTGTTGCCTCGATGTTTTCAAGGTACGTGGATATATATAGGAGGAAGAAGGGCACTGGGGGAGCCAGAGGGGGCCCATGAGGGTGGGGGCGCGCCTGCCCCCCTGGGCGCGCCCTGCCCCCTCGTGGCCACCTCTCTTGTTCCCTCGCGTGTACTCCAAGTCTTCTGTGTAGATATGGTTCCAAAAATAACTCTCCCGAAGGTTTCATTCCGTTTGGACTCCGTTTGATATTCCTTTTCTGCGAAACACTGAAATAGGCAAAAAAAAAACAACAATTTGCACTCGGCCTTGGGTTAGTAGGTTAGTCCCAAAAATAATATAAAAGTGTACAATAAAGCCCATTAAACATCCAAAACAGAATATATAATAGCATGGAACAATAAAAAATTATAGATATGTTGGAGACGTATCAAGCATCCCCAAGCTTAATTCCGGCTCGTCCTCGAGTAGGTAAATGATAAAAACAGAATTTTTGATGTGGAATGCTAACCAACATAAATCTCAATGTAATTCTCTTTATTGTGGCATGAATGTTCAGATCCGAAAGATTCAAGACAAAAGTCTATGTTGACATAAGAATAATAATACTTCAAGCATACTAACAAAGCAATCATGTCTTCTCAAAATAACATGGCCAAAGAAAGTTATCCCTACAAAATCATATAGTCTGGCTATGCTCCCTCTTCATTGATACGTCTCCAACGTATCTTCTTTTCCAAACACTTTTGCCCTTGTTATGGACTCTAACTTGCATGATTTGAATGGAACTAACCCGGACTGCCGCTGTTTTCAGCAGAACTGCCATGGTGTTGTTTTTGTGCAGAAATAAAAAGTTCTCGGAATCGCCTGAAAATCCACGGAGAATTATTTTGGAAAATATAAAAAATACCTGCAAGAAGATCCATACCAGGGGGCCCACACCCTGTCCACGAGGGTGGGGGGCGCGCCCCCCTGCCCAGGGCGTTCCCCCTGCCTCGTGGGCCCCCTGGTGCTCCACCGACGTATCCCCAGATCCTATAAGTTAACTTTCCGG
>LR738714.1:786033411-786120446 GCA_902687465.1 Secale cereale
GGGGGGGGGGGGGGGGGGGCGCCTGGGCCCCCCGAGGCTCCGCTGATGCCCCCCTTTGGCATATATTTAAAGCGTCTCCCGAAACCCTCGAGACGGGAACTCTTTTTCGCGATCTCATCTCTGTTGCGCCGCCGCCGCCGCTTCCAAGATCGGGAGCACCAGGAGAACTCTTCCCGGCACCCTGCCGGAGGGGAGGATCACCACCGGGAGCTTCTCCACCACCATGGACGCCTCCCGGATGAGTTGTGAGTAGTCTCCCTTGGACCATGGGTCCATGACCAGTAGCTATGTGATGTTCTCCTCCCGTTCTTGTGCTTCACTAATTAGTCCTCGTGAGCTGCCCTACATGATCGAGGCACATATGTAATCCTTATGCTGTTGCTATGATGAGTTTGCTGGGATCCGATGGATTATGAGATTATGTTCAGATTGTGTTTGAGTAATATATTTGATTCACCTCTTTTATATTTATGTTCGTAAGTAATTCTTGCATGTTCTCCGTTGTTATTTATTGCTTTGGCCAAGTAGTAGGTAGTGACTCCAAGAGGGAACGTTATGCTTGATTGTGGGTTCATGCCCCTCGATGACTAGTTTGAGTGACAGAAACATGAGTCTAGGGGATGTGCTATTGCCACAAGGGGGAAAACAATGGTGCTTGTGCCCGCGGGTGCAAGGATTGTTTACTTTACGCAAAGTTCTTTTAATGCAGTTGTCTGTTGCTTTGAGTTTACACTATGGGTGGGACTCGCAACTTAATACCAGCGAGATGTTCTGGATAGATATCTCAAGGTGGATGATTAGTAGTAGATGCAGATGGATTTCGGTCTACTTACCTCGGTGTACCGCCCATGCTTTGAACCTCAACCTTTCTTGCAATGTAGTCAGCATTGGTTTGCGCACATGGTCCTGTCAATTGCCCAGCTGTAATTCGTTTACCTCACATAGCTGTTTTATCGTCTTTTGGGAGAGAGACATCACTAGTGAACATCATGAGACTCCGGTCCATATTACCATCATTGATCACATCCGCTATTTACTTTTCCGCTTTTACTTACTATTGCAATTATACCTATCACTATTATCACTTGCGTTTGATCCTTTGTAAACTCCAAGGCCGGAGGGATTGACAACCTCTCTGTACTCGTTGGGAGCAAAGTTATTTGTATCTGTGTGCAGGTCCACGTTGATTGCTAATATCTGGCGCCGTTAGCAGTTGACACCTTCTTGTTGAAACTGGGAGTCTCAGGGAAATCGATCCTTGGTATTGCCAAGGGAAAACTTCCGCTACACTTCATCTCAAACCTTCCACTTGGGGTAACCAACGAGGGGCGAGAAGCCATCAAGCAAAGTTTTCTGGCGCCGTTGCCGGGGACTCCACTCTTCAGGATAGGGGAGTTGCACGCTATCTTTTACCTTTTGGTTTTTAGTCTTGTTAGTTTACCTTTCAGTTTTGCTTTAGTATCTTTTATCGAAAATCACAAAAATAGTTATCTTGCTTGCTTGCTACTATGGGTTCCACCGAGAACACCAAGTTGTGTGACTTCACTAGTCACAACAACGATGACTTTATCAGCACACCTATCACTATACCTGCCACTTCAGCACCTTCATATGAAATTAAACCTGCTTTACTGAATTTAGTTATGAAAGATCAATTCTCCGGTGCTGGAGATGATGCTGCTTTACACTTAAACAACTTTGTTGAACTTTGTGATATGCAAAAGTACCGAGAAGTAGACGGTGATATTGTTAAGCTTAAGCTTTTTCCTTTCTCTTTGAGAGGAGGAGCTACAATTTGGTTTCAGTCTTTGCCTAGAAACAACATAGATTCATGGGATAAGTGCAAAGATGCTTTTATTGGAAAATACTATCCACCTGCTAAAATTATCCAACTAAGAAGTAACATAATGAATTTTAAAAAATTGGATAATGAACACGTTGCCCAAGCTTGGGAACGTATGAAATCTCTTATGAAGAACTGCCCTACTCATGGTTTGACAACTTGGATGGTTATCTGAGGGATCGAAGAAGGTGAGAGTGTCTAGAGGGGGGGTGATTAGACTACTCGACAAGATAAAAATTCTGTCTTTTATCATGGACAGATTTTGGCAGATTTTGCATAACACACAAGTCAAGTAGCACACTACACATGCAATTCTAGAGTATGGGCAGCGGAAAGTAAATTGCACAAGTAGTAAAGAGAAGTGGAGAAGATCAAACGCAATTTGGAGACGCAATGATTTTTCCCGTGGTTCCGATAGGTGGTGCTATCGTACATCCACGTTGATGGAGACTTCAACCCACGGAGGGTAATGGCTGCGCGAGTCCACGGAGGGCTCCACCCACGAAGGGTCCACGAAGAAGCAACCTTGTCTATTCCATCATGGCCTACGCCCACGGAGGGCTAGCCTTACTCGGGGTAGATCTTCACGAAGTAGGCGATCTCCTTGCCCTTACAAACTTCTTGGTTCAACTCCACATCTCGATGACGGAGGCTCCCAAGCGACACCTAACCAATCTAGGAGGCACCACCCTCCAAAAGGTAATAGATGTTGTAGATGATGATGAACTCCTTGCTCTTGTGCTTCAAATGATAATCTCCCCAACACTCAACTCTCCTCACTGATTTGGCTGTGGTGGAAGAAAGGATTGAGTGGAAAGCAACTTGGGAAGGTTAGAAATCAAGTTTCATATGGTAGGAATGGAGCAACTTGATCTCAACACAAGGGTAGGTAGTTCTCTTCTCAGAAAGTGTAAGGTAGGAGTGGTAGTTCTTTCTGATGGCTCTCTCCACGAATGAAGAGGGGGTGGAGGGGTATATATAGCCTCCACACAAAATCCAACCGTTACACACATAATTGAGCAATCTCGGTGAGACCGAAGTGGAATCTCGGTCAGACCGAAAGTTCAAATATAGTGAACGTTGGGGTTTTCGGTGGGACCGAAAATACCATCTCGGTTTATCCGATTTGATCAAAGACAGAAACTTGCCAGTTTCGGTGGGACCGAAAATGCAATCTCGGTTAGACCGATTTGTGCCAAGACAGGAGCATGTCAATTTCGGTAAGACCGATTTTATCAACTCGGTGACACCGACTTGATGAAAAACGGTTACAGAAGCTTGGCAGCTCATATTTCGGTGAAACCGATCTCAAACTCGGAATGACCGATTTTTCTAGGGTTTGGCTTATGGCTGAGGTGGTTCATCTCGGTGGGACTGAGTTTGGAAAATTGGTTGGTCCGAGATTACTTATGAGTGTGTTTTGTAGTGAAGGTTGCTGATAGTTGAAGGAGATATATCACTAAGCACTTGAGCAACCAGATCATCAACACAACCTCATCCCCTTTTAATAGTATTGGCTTTTCCTATGGACTCAATGTGATCTTGGATCACTAACAAAAATGGAGTCTTGAGCTTTTGCCAATGCTTGCCTTAGCATTTTGAGGGGTCCACTTCTTCAGTCCTTTTGCCATAGCCAATGTGATCGAATTTCCTAAAACATACTTGATAAAAGAATTAGTCCAACCACAAAGTATGTTGTCATTAATTACCAAAACCACCCAGGGAGCAAATGTGCTTTCAATCTCCCCCTTTTTGGTAATTGATGGCAACACACTAAAAACACACTAAACAAGACATCAAAGCTTATTGAAAGAAAGACAGAATTATCATGAAAGCTTTGACAAGCATGTAGTACACAGGCTCCCCCTACAAGTGTGCAAGATTTTCATAGATTATGGTTTTGGACTACCACAAGCACACAAGAGAGATAAGCAAGATGTGCTACATGCAGCTTGGCTATATGCATCAGAGCAGATGAAAAGAAGTGAGTGATAATGCATATGTGCATGGTGATTTCTTGCAAACAAGTATTTACAAGCAAGTCACCATCATGCACATTCTGCAAAGTGCATATACTTACCTTGAGGTTCCTTGGCATTGTACCTGAAGGGATAAACTTGGGAAAACAAGGTTAGATAACACAAGAGTATTCCTTCAACCAACTGCAAGAACATCAAGAGTACCAAGCCAGGGAGGACATGTATAAAGAGTGTCTCATATTGAGCACAGGCTTGAATCAGCAAACATGTCTCCGAAACTAAAAGATTTTCAATAAACACTGAGAGATTTTGCTTTCCATGAGATATCAATTGTGAAAATTCCTCTCCCTTTGAATCTTCTCAGATCAAGGGGTTTGATGAAAAGAGCAAAATCAAAAGAATGATGCCAATTGTAATGTCCAATGTAAAACACGGCAAAGCTTTGATGTGATTCTCTCCCCCTTAAGATAAGATTGCTTTTCTTCTCCCCCTAAGTCTTCTCTTCCCCCCCTACTCCCCCCTAAGTCTTCTCCCCCTTTGACATCAAGTGCCGAAAAGGACAGCAAACTAGGAAGGTTAGGAAGGATGGAAAGAAAGAGGTGGGATCCTTAAGAATCACAACAGGGCAAATAAGAACATGCATAGAGAAACAATGAGTGGAGCTGCAGGAGATAATATCCTGGAAGATAAATCGGTGACACCGAATTAGATGGATCGGTGGATCCGAAAGTCAGGGACTTAGGGCAGATCCTTTTCGGTTAGACCGAAAATTGTAAGTCGGTGACGCCGAGTTTAATTCCAAGGAATACAGAAATAATTCAGCTCACTTTGCGAGGAATGTTTCAAAGGATTTGCAATGAATTTTGTAAAAGATTTTCGGGGAATTGATCAAAGCCATAAGGATATTCAAAGAAACATAAGAAAAGAAATAAAAGGATTCCTAGATGAAGTTTTTTTTTTTTGTAAAGGAAAAACTCAATGAGAGAACATAAGAGAAAATAGAAAGACTGCAAAACATATGTACTTTATCTAGATAAAGGTCGGCGACAAGATCACCTATGTTTGAGTATATTGACTTAGGAGTCAAATGAAGACATTTGATCATAGGTCATACTCATCATTTAAGCTCAAAAAGGGGTTGCCATTTTTCGATTAAGCATTTGATGTGATCACATCTTATGAAGTTGCTTGTACTCATGGCTTTGAGCAAAGCTCCTTAAAGATGTGAACAACATACCTTGGGCTTGTTGTTGCTTTACTCATGTAGGTAAGCTTGATGTAGGTGCTCATTGGATGTGAAGTTGGAGCGCCATTTCTACTTGTGTAGTTCATCTTCCTACATGGGTTAGGCAAGCAAGGAAATACTCGAGGATATCCAAGATGACAAGAGTGAAATACTAGATGTATAAGATGTCAAAAAGGATATGTGGAATTTTGTTCCTTGAACTCAACATCCCAAAGGGCTAGATACTTGGTCAATGACAAGATTACTCATGATTTGAGTGTGTGGTAATCTTGTGGAATGTAGATCATCCAAGTACCTGCAAGGAGTTAGATGCAATACAAGGAGGCAAATGTGTCCAAGACATATGGTCATCATCATAAGAGAAATATCAAGGATTAGTCAAGAGGGCTCATGCCTTGCATGCATCAATGGAGTTATCACTCCAAGTTTGAAGCATGAATGATGTTCAACTCACTCCTTAAGCGACAAAACACTTTCTCATCAAGAGGTTTTGTAAAGACATCAGCAAGTTGTTTGTTAGTACAAACATGCTTAAGATTAATGTCACCCTTGGCAATATGATCACGAATAAAATGGTGACGAACTTCAATATGCTTTGTTCGAGAGTGTTGCACTGGATTGTGTCCAATTTTAATCGCACTCTCATTGTCACAAAGCAAGGGAACATGTCTCACATGTATCCCATAGTCTTTAAGCGTTTGTGTCATCCATAGCAATTGAGCACAACACGAACCAGCAGCAATATATTCCGCTTCGGCAGTGGATAATGATACCGAATTTTGTTTCTTGGAGGACCAAGATACAAGGGATCGACCAAGAAATTGACACGTACCCGAAGTTGACTTTCTATCAACCTTGTCACCGGCATAGTCCGAGTCGGAATAGCCAACAAGGTCGAAAGAGGCCCTCTTAGGATACCAAATGCCAAAGTTTGGTGTGTGTATCAAGTATCTCACTATCCTTTTAACAGCTTTAAGATGACATTCTTTAGGGGCTGCTTGATATCGTGCACACATGCATACACTCAACATTATGTCAGGACGAGAAGCACAAAGATATAGTAGAGAACCAATCATAGATCGGTAAACCCTTTGATCAACGGGTTCTCCATCTTTTGTCAAGTCATTATGTCCACTAGTAGGCATGGGGGTACTCATACCTTTGCTTTCTTGCATGTTGAACTTCTTGAAGAGATCCTTGGTGTACTTTGTTTGTGAGACAAAAGTACCCTCCTTAGATTGCTTGATTTGCAACCCAAGGAAGAATTTGAGTTCACTCATCATGGACATCTCATACTTCTCCGACATGAGCTGTCCAAACTTCTTGCTAAAATGAGGGTTAGTTGAACGAAAGATAATATCATCAACATATATTTGGCACACAAATAGTTCACCATTAACCCTTTTCGTGAACAGCGTTGAGTCTATTTTTCCAATCTCAAAACCTTTTTCAAGAAGAAAGCTAGTTAAGCATTTGTACCAAGCTCTAGGAGCCTGTTTAAGACCATAAAGAGCTTTGTGCAACTTGTAAACATGATTAGGCTTTTTGGGATTCACAAATCCGGGAGGTTGTTTTACAAATACTTCCTCCTCAATTTCACCATTTAGGAAAGCACTTTTGATATCCATTTGATAGAGAGTAATATCATGGTGATTGGCATAAGCAAGAAGGATGCGAATGGACTCAAGTCTAGCAACGGGGGCATAGGTCTCACCATAGTCCATACCTTCGACTTGTGTGTAACCTTGAGCTACGAGACGAGCCTTGTTGCGGATGACTTGTCCATCTTCATCTTGCTTGTTCCAAAACACCCATTTGGTTCCAATGATGTTTTGATCATCCTTGGGCTTCTCTACCAAAGTACATACCTTGTTCCTCTCGAAGTTGTGTAGTTCTTCGTGCATAGCGTTCACCCAATACGGGTCTTCAAGTGCTTCTTCTACCTTCATAGGTTCAATACTAGAGATAAATGAGTAATGCTCACAAAAGTTAGCTAAGCGAGTTTTAGAGCGAGTGATTCTCCCGGAGTTGATGTCGTTCATCATTTGTTCCACGGGATGATTTTTCTTGACTCTTGCTCGGACTCGGGATAGCTTTTGTTGATGTTGTGGCTGAGCTTCCTCATCATCTTCATCTTCCTCTTCTTCTTCTTCATTGTTGTTGGTGTTGTCTTGAGGTGGTGGAGAAGGAGGTTGTGGTGGATCTTCTTGTTGCACTTCCTCATCTTGGTGAGTTCCACTTGTGGAGGCCTCCATGTTGCCTTGAGGTTCATCTCGACGTGAGGTAGGGGGCTCCACATATGTAGATGAGGTACTCTCCTTCACTTCCATGGGACGGATCTTTCCAATAGATAAATCTTGGATAGCTTCAGATGGGTCCTTGTCTCCTACATCAATAGGCATTTGCTCTACTTGCGAGCCATTAGATTCATCAAACTTCACGTCTACCGTCTCTTCAACCTTTTGGGTGAAATTATTGTAGACACGGTAGGTGTGGGAGTTTGATCCATAACCAAGGAGAAAGCCTTCATGAGATTTAGGAGCAAATTTAGACCGACGATGCTTATCAAGGATATAGCATTTTGAACCAAAGACACGAAAGTATCCCACTTGGGGTTTGTTACCGGTGAGAAGCTCGTATGATGTCTTGCCGAGGAGCTTATGAAGATAAAGCCTGTTGATAGCATGACAAGCTGTCTCGACCGCTTCTCCCCAAAAATGCTTCGGTGTCTTGTATTCATCAAGCATCGTTCTTGCCATCTCTATGAGCGTTCGGTTCTTCCTCTCAACAACTCCATTTTGTTGAGGAGTGTACGTAGCCGAGAACTCATGTAGAATCCCTTCCTCATCGAGAAAAGAGTCTACATTGGCGTTCTTGAACTCCGTTCCATTGTCACTCCGAACTTTCTTGATCTTCACCTCAAATTGATTTTGGGCCTTTTTGGCAAAGGTTTTGAAGATTCTCTGAACCTGCGATTTGTCATCAAGGAAAAATACCCACGTAAATCTGGAATAATCATCAACTATAACTAGACCGAAGGAGTTACCACCAAGGCTTTTGTAAGCATTGGGACCGAAGAGATCCATATGAAGAAGCTCAAGCGGTCTCCTTGTGGTCATGATGTTTTTCACGGGATGACTTCCACCAACTTGTTTTCCTGCTTGACAAGCACTACAAAGTCTATCTTTGTCAAAGAAAACATCTTTAACACCAAGAATATGATCACCTTTGATCAGCTTGTCTAGATTACGCATACCAACATGTCCTAGCCTTCTATGCCACAACCAACCTTTAGAGGATTTAGCAATGAAACAAGCTCTAGGTTGGGCTTTCTTGGTGAAATCAACAATGTATAGATCACCTCTACGGATACCGGTAAATGCCATGTTTTGATTGTCACGACGAAAGACTTGGCAATCTACTTTGGTGAATAGCACATTGAATCCAAAGTCAGCTAATCTAGACACGGAAAGTAAATTGTATCCAAGAGATTCTACAAGCATGACATTTTGAATAGAGCTATCATGAGATATGGCCACCTTACCAAGGCCAAGTACCTTACCCTTGGAGTTGTCTCCAAAAGTCACATACTTGCGTGGACCATCGTTCTTTGCAAGCTCTCGAAACATGTCTTTATCTCCGGTCATGTGATCGGTGCATCCGCTATCAAGAATCCACTCTTTTCCGCCAGACATGTAGTCTCTCAGATTTGCCATAAGATTGAGACTCTTCATGACCTTGTCTAGCTTGGCGTCCGAATCGGAGTAATCATCATCATGCTCATGCTCATCATCATATTGACCCATAGATTGTTCATCATCAACACCTAGGTCAATTTGATACAAACTTCTTGCATTAGTTTTGTCAATGTGACAATAATCTTCGGAATGCAATACAAGAGCTTTTCTAATTAAAGCATTGATAAGACCGGGATCATCCTTCTTTTTCATAAGATCACGAAGCTCAAAGAAGCATTTATCAAAGTTGGGATCATTGGGGTGCATCTTATCAAATTCAATAGTCTTGTATAGAATTTTATCAAGACCTCTCATAGAGTAGTCCGGATAAAGTTCTTCCAAGAACTTCCATAGAGCATAGGCACACTCAAAGTTTGTAACAAGCTTAAGCAAATCATCGGGTAACCCTCTAATGATAAGATTTACTGTTCTAAGGTTACAAAGCAAATCAAGCTCTTCATCCATGGTAGGGTGCAAGGGATCATAAGGAGGCACATAGGGGTTCTCAATATATTTTCACAAATTGTACTTCTTAAAGATACTAAGCATTTCAAACCTCCATGAGTTATATGACTCTCCATTAAGAATAGGCACTCTATGGCTAATACTCCCAAACGTAGACACGTCCATCTTCCTCCAATGGTGTGTAAACCAAAGCAATGGAGACCAAAGCTCTGGTACCAATTGAGGGATCGAAGAAGGTGAGAGTGTCTAGAGGGGGGGTGATTAGACTACTCGACAAGATAAAAATTCTGTCTTTTATCAAGGACAGATTTTGGCAGATTTTGCATAACACACAAGTCAAGTAGCACACTACACATGCAATTCTAGAGTATGGGCAGCGGAAAGTAAATTGCACAAGTAGTAAAGAGAAGTGGAGAAGATCAAACGCAATTTGGAGACGCAATGATTTTTCCCGTGGTTCCGATAGGTGGTGCTATCGTACACCCACGTTGATGGAGACTTCAACCCACGGAGGGTAACGGCTGCGCGAGTCCACGGAGGGCTCCACCCACGAAGGGTCCACGAAGAAGCAACCTTGTCTATTCCATCATGGCCTACGCCCACGGAGGGCTAGCTTACTCGGGGTAGATATTCACGAAGTAGGCGATCTCCTTGCCCTTACAAACTTCTTGGTTCAACTCCACATCTCGATGACGGAGGCTCCCAAGCGACACCTAACCAATCTAGGAGGCACCACCCTCCAAAAGGTAATAGATGTTGTAGATGATGATGAACTCCTTGCTCTTGTGCTTCAAATGATAATCTCCCCAACACTCAACTCTCCTCACTGATTTGGCTGTGGTGGAAGAAAGGATTGAGTGGAAAGCAACTTGGGAAGGTTAGAAATCAAGTTTCATATGGTAGGAATGGAGCAACTTGATCTCAACACAAGGGTAGGTAGTTCTCTTCTCAGAAAGTGTAAGGTAGGAGTGGTAGTTCTTTCTGATGGCTCTCTCCATGAATGAAAAGGGGGTGGAGGGGTATATATAGCCTCCACACAAAATCCAACCGTTACACACATAATTGAGCAATCTCGGTGAGACCGAAGTGGAAACTCGGTCAGACCAAAAGTTCAAATATAGTGAACGTTGGGGTTTTCGGTGGGACCGAAAATACCATCTCGGTTTGTCCGATTTGATCAAAGACAGGAACTTGCCAGTTTCGGTGGGACCGAAAATGCAATCTCGGTTAGACCGATTTGTGCCAAGACAGGAGCATGTCAATTTCGGTAAGACCGATTTTATCAACTCGGTGACACCGACTTGATGACAAACGGTTACAGAAGCTTGGCAGCTCATATTTCGGTGAAACCGATCTCAAACTCGGAATGACCGATTTTTCTAGGGTTTGGCTTATGGCTGAGGTGGTTCATCTCGGTGGGACTGAGTTTGGAAAATCGGTTGGTCTGAGATTACTTATGAGTGTGTTTTGTAGTGAAGGTTGCTGATAGTTGAAGGAGATATATCACTAAGCACTTGAGCAACCAGATCATCAACACAACCTCATCCCCTTTTAATAGTATTGGCTTTTCCTATGGACTCAATGTGATCTTGGATCACTAAACCAAAAATGGAGTCTTGAGCTTTTGCCAATGCTTGCCTTAGCATTTTGAGGGGTCCACTTCTTCAGTCCTTTTGCCATAGCCAATGTGATCGAATTTCCTGAAACATACTTGATAAAAGCATTAGTCCAACCACAAAGTATGTTGTCATTAATTACCAAAACCACCCAGGGAGCAAATGTGGTTTCATTATCCAAACTTTTTATGCAGGCTTGAACTTTACCTCGCGGAACTTGTTAGATTCGGCCACGGGAGGAACTTTTATGTCAACTACACTTCGTGCTGCCACAAAGCTTCTCGATGAGATGATGACCAACTATTCCCAATGGCACACCGAACGCGCTCCAACAGGTAGGAAGGTAAACTCTGTCGAGGAGATTTCCTCCCTAAATGAAAAAGTTGACTTGATTATGTCTCTACTTTCCAAGCAATCTTCTGTTGATCCTCGTGATGTTCCTTTAAATTCTTTGATTGCTCAAGAACAAGTAGACGTGAACTTTATCTCTAGAAACAATTTTAATAACAATGCTTATAGGAGTAATTTTGGTAGCAATCCTAGACCGTTCCCCTCTAATTCTTATGGGAACAACAATGCTTATCCTAGCACCAAGAACTCCACTACTGAACTAGAGATTATGCTTAAAGATTTCATCACTACCCAAAAAGCTTTTAATAATAGTGTAGAAGAAAAACTAAACAAACTAGGTGATCTCTCTTTAAAGGTAGACAATTTAGCCAATGAGGTAGAATTGCTTAAAATTAGAACTTCTCCTCTTGAGGAGAGGAAGGTCACTCCTATTAATGCTATTCAATTGCAAATTAATGAAAATATTAGGATGATGGCTAAACTTAAAGAGAGATGGGCTAGAGAAAGGGAGGAAGAAGATAGGATTAAGAGCCTTCCTACCCACCACACTGTTGGTACTATCCAAGTTGTTGAGGATATCCAAACTCTTAGCACCCAATGCACTCCTGGTCCCGATGGACCTATTAATGGTGATGCTATGACTATAGAAACTACCAAACAAGTGAACCTAAAGGACACCACTACCACTTTACTTGATGCTAGTGACCTTGATTTTGATAATTGCACTCTTACCGAAGTTATTGATTTCCTTCACAAGATGTCTAGAGACCCCCGCACTAGCACGCTTAACCTTGCCTTCACAGAGCATATCACTAATGCTCTTATCAAAGCTAGGGAGGAGAAACTTAGAGTAGAAGCCTCCATACCTAGAAAGCTAGAAGATGGTTGGGATCCTATGATAAAAATTAAGTTGAATAACTTCTCTTGCTATGCTTTATGTGATATTGTAGCTAGTACCTCCATTATGCCCAAAAGACTATATGATATGCTTAAATTGAAACCTTTTGATTCTTGTTCTTTTGGTGTTCGTCTCGTTGATCCTTCCATAAAGAAACATTTGGGGAGGATCGACGATGTTCTTATCATTGTCAATGACAACTATGTTCCCATTGATTTTACTATTATGGATATTGAATGTGATCCTTCTTGTCCAATTATTTTGGGACGTCCCTTTTTGCGCATCGTTGGTGCTATCATTGACATGAAAGAGGGGAATATAAAATTTTAGTTTCCTCTCAAGAAAGGGATGGAACACTTCCCTCGAAAGAAGATCAAGTTACCTTTTGAGTCCGTTATACGGGCTAGCTATTCTTTTACTCTTGATACGACTTGATCTCTATGCATTATGCCTAGCTTAAAGGCATAAAAGAAAGCGCTTTTGGGAGGCAGCCCAATGAATAAATTTATTTTGCTTTTGTTGTGTCTTGATGTTGTTTACTACTGTAGCATCATCATTGTATCTTTGCTTTTCACTTTTGTGCCAAGTGTAGCCTCTGATTGCTAGAAAGTTCAAAAGTTGTGAGGTGTTGTCCAGGAAACAGATTCTGTCCTTGGATAGAAAAATTCGTATTAAATCACCAGATCATCTTTTTGGTCTGAATTTTTTCGACAGCGTGCTCTATATAATTGTATTTCGTGCATATGTTCTGAGTTTTTTGATTAGAGTTGCAGAAGTGCCCCGAACAAATCATTTACTACCTGCTGTTCTGTTTTTTCACAGATTCTGTCCTGTTTTGCCTTTCCTTCATTTTGCAAACCTAGAGCTTGCTTTTTCTTTGCAAAAACCTTTTGGAATCTTGAGAAACAGTAGACCTTCAAGAATATCTTTATTTCCAGCAAGGTACAATTATTTTATTATGGGTACTAACCTCGCTAATCAGATTATGATGAGTTATGTATGAAGGGAGTTTTCAAGTGTGCGAGGGAAGATGATAAAAAGATTCAGGAGTGTCAAACGCTCAAGCTTGGGGATGCCCCCATGCACCCCCAAGAAATATTCAAGGAGACTCAAGCGTCTAAGCTTGGGGATGCCCCCGTGCATCCCCTTCTCCATCGACATTATCAGTTCGTCTTTCGTTCCACTATATTTTAAACACTTCATGTGTTATGTGCTATGCTTGGAGCTTATTGTTTTTAGTTTCCTTTTTAGTTTTTCATAACGAGTCGGAACTCAGCTTTCTTTATGTGGGAGAAAAACATGCTCCAGTTCTACCTAGAACATAACATAGAATTTTCATGTCTATCCTTGTTGTGTTTGTTCTTTGTCTTTTAATAGCTACTATCATGTTCAGCTCTCAGTTTCATGCTTATCTTTTTAAAGAGCTTTTGTTTAGTTGGTTGCTTGAGCTCTCTTTAGTTATCATGCTTATCTTATTAAGAGAGTTTGCTTCCGTTGCATTGGTTGATATGTCTATGATAAAGATGCTACGTGCATAATGGCGCTTAGTAGTTCATGTTTTCTTATGGTTAGTCTCAAATAGCTGGGGGGTTCCCAATGTGTTATTGGAGTACCAACATGGTTTGTTTGCCTATGATGTGGTATGGTTTAGTAATATCTTCCTTCAAAGAATTTATTTTGATTGACTTGGCGTATGCTCACGCATATTTAAGACTGTAAAGAAAGTCTGTCAAGCCTTGATGATCTTTTGTTTCTGAGTAGCGATATAACTTCCATGCCTGATTCAATGTTGCTTTGTCGCTCTGCATGATTATGACTGTCATTGCTCTCTTAGTTGGTCGCTCCCAGTCTTTTGCTAACCTTCGCCTGTACTAAGCGGACTGACTGCTTGTGCATCCACATCCTTTTAATCCAGTTATGCCATATGAGTCCACCATATCTTCCTACATGGTATTTACCTGCCATTCCTAACGGAGACTTGCATGTGCCATCTCGAAATTATTCAAAGCAAAACATTCTTATTTTGTGCCTCTGTTGTAAGTTCATGAGGAAGTAGTAGTTAATTCATGATCTTTTTAAGTTGGACAAGCTTCACCCCGGGATTGCATGTATAATGTGCAAACCCATAATACGAGAAGGAACTGGCATTGAGTGCGCCCGGCTCAAAAAGATAATATAACAAACAAACCCTCCTTCACGCTTTGTTCATGAGAAATTAGAAAACTTTGGCAGTGATAAACAAAGGAGATTAAGAGGATGTGATCGTCCTCATTCGGGAGCCGTTCCTCGAAACTTGTCCATCTCAAGAAGTGATTGAGTTGTCTGCTAGCATTCGTTGACGAAACGTGCATGATCTAAAAAAATAATTATTACCTCTGTTTTAAAACCAAGAGCTCTGGTACATGTTTTGTCTTTGTTTCCGATTACGGGTTTTCAACCTTGCCAACAAAAGCCACGGTTCGAGAGTCTCCACCTTCTTTTTAAAGCACCAACTACTGAGAGCATGATTGTCATTCTGAGTGTAATATGCATTGTCCCAAAGTAGCATTGTCTTTTGCATGATTGTGATAACGTTTATTTTGAAATCATTGTATCTAGTCATCACTTAAACCTTGGAGGTACCCCTGCATTTATGTTTTGCTTCACTAAAGGGGGCAAGCGAGATATCACTCTATCATATTTGCACATCATGTTCATTACAAATCTATTTGATGTTTCAGTATCATATGGTAAAACTTTCAGTTCTTTGTGATTTTCTCATGAGGCAACTTAATTACTGTAGATTCATTGTCTCGGTAAGCTTTTGTCATATGACTATGAAAAAGACCTATATGGTTAATAGCATGTCACCACAGAAATTATTCTTGTTATCATTTACCTACTCGAGGACGAGCAGGAATGAAGCTTGGGGATGTTGATACGTCCAAAACGTATCTATAATTTCTGCTTGCTCCATGCCTCTTTTGGGTGATATTGCTAGATATTTATACACTTCCATACACTTTTGATCATATTTGGACTAACCTATTAACTCAGTGCATCCCAATGCCAGTTTCTGTTTTCGGCTGTTTTTGTATTTCAGGTTTTCACATTACGAGATCTGCCAGAAAAAATCCAGAAAAATTATATAAAAAATCAGCGTTCCAGAAACTACCGGGCGCCCGAAGTACAGCCTGGGGGGGGGGGGCACCAGGGCTCCAGGCGCCCTGGCGGCGTGCCCTCCCTGGGCCGCGCCGGGGGGGCGCCTGGGCCCCCCGAGGCTCCGCTGATGCCCCCCTTTGGCATATATTTAAAGCGTCTCCCGAAACCCTCGAGACGGGAACTCTTTTTCGCGATCTCATCTCTGTTCTGCCGCTGCCGCCGCTTCCAAGATCGGGAGCACCAGGAGAACTCTTCCCGGCACCTTGCCGGAGGGGAGGATCACCACCGGGAGCTTCTCCACCACCATGGACGCCTCCCGGATGAGTTGTGAGTAGTCTCCCTTGGACCATGTGTCCATGACCAGTAGCTATGTGATGTTCTCCTCCCGTTCTTGTGCTTCACTAATTAGTCCTCGTGAGCTGCCCTACATGATCAAGGCACATATGTAATCCTTATGCTGTTGCTATGATGAGTTTGCTGGGATCCGATGGATTATGAGATTATGTTCAGATTGTGTTTGAGTAATATATTTGATTCACCTCCTTTATATTTATGTTCGTAAGTAATTCTTGCATGTTCTCCATTGTTATTTATTGCTTTGGCCAAGTAGTAGGTAGTGACTCCAAGAGGGAACGTTATGCTTGATTGTGGGTTCATGCCCCTCGATGACTAGCTTGAGTGACAGAAACATGAGTCTAGGGGATGTGCTGTTGCCACAAGGGGGAAAACAACGGTGCTTGTGCCCGCGGGTGCAAGGATTGTTTACTTTACGCAAAGTTCTTTTAATGCAGTTGTCTGTTGCTTTGAGTTTACACTATGGGTGGGACTCGCAACTTAATACCAGCTAGATGTTCTGGATAGATATCTCAAGGTGGATGATTAGTAGTAGATGCAGATGGATTTCGGTCTACTTACCTCGGCATACCGCCCATGCTTTGAACCTCAACCTTTCTTGCAATGTAGTCAGCATTGGTTTGCGCACATGGTCCTGTCAATTGCCCAACTGTAATTCGTTTACCTCACATAGCTGTTTTATCGTCTTTTGGGAGAGAGACATCACTAGTGAACATCATGAGACTCCGGTCCATATTACCATCATTGATCACATCCGCTATTTACTTTTCCGCTTTTAATTACTATTGCAACTATACCTATCACTATTATCACTTGCGTTTGATCCTTTGTAAACTACAAGGCCGGAGGGATTGACAACCTCTCTGTACTCGTTGGGAGCAAAGTTATTTGTATCTGTGTGCAGGTCCAAGTTGATTGCTAATATCTGGCGCTGTTAGCAGTTGACACCTTCTTGTTGAAACTGGGAGTCTCAGGGAAATCGATCCTTGGTATTGCCAAGGGAAAACTTCCGCTACACTGCATCTCAAACCTTCCACTTGGGGTAACCAACGAGGGGTGAGAAGCCATCAGCCGGGAAGAGTTCTCCTGATGCTCCTGATCTTGGAAGCGCTGCGGCGGCGGAACAGAGGCGAGATCGCGAAAAAGGGTTCTGTCCTCGAGGGTTTCGGGACGAGAGGGATATATATGCAAAGGGGGGCAGCGAGAGGTGGAGCTGGGGCCCCAGGCGCCCCCCTGGCGCGGCCAAGGGTGGGGCCGCGCCAGGTGGCCGCCTGGGCCTCCCCTGGCTCCCCTCTGGCCCATCTTTGGTTCTTCACGAAGCTTCCTGTACGCTGATTTTTCCTATATTTTTCCTGGAATTTTTGGAGCACCTTTAATATGGGGGAAACCTGAAATAGAAAAACAGCAGAAAACAGGAACTGGCACTGTGGTGCACTGAGTTAATAGGTTAGTCCAAATATGATCAAAAGTGTATGGAAGTGCATCAATATCATAGCAATATCACACAAAAGAAGCATGGAGCAAGCAGAAATTATAGATACGTTTTGGACGTATCAACATCCCCAAGCTTAATTCCTGCTCGTCCTCGAGTAGGTAAATGATAACAAGCATAATTTCTGTGGTGACATGCTATCAACCATATAAGAACTTTTTAAGTAAAGCAATCAAGGCATGTAATTCAATTCAAGTCATAACAAGCAAGAGTCTATATTAGCATTGTAACAAGCAACATAAGAACATAAAGGTGCAAGAGCTCTCGCTGTCCGTGACTCGAATGTCTCCAAATGGTGTTTGCGTGCAAGAAAGGGGATAGGGATATACGAGAGAGTAAAACATAGTTTTTGTATTGTTGAGAACTTAATCTACTAAAGTTTCACACTTGGTCTTCTTTGGAATCTTATCTTGACTCATCCCCAGACCACTAGCCAGGTACAAGTCAAAATGATCCACTCCCTTTCGATATTTTGAGCACTCATGCAATGGATGAGCGTAAGCAAGAAAGTTGACACTTAGGATGGCAAAGAGAGAAAAATGATGAAGGGGGAAGACAAAAAAGGTGTTAAAGGCTCACATCAATGAGGACAATCATAGGCGAGAGAAAGCCAAATGATAGATATGATGTGAGGAGTAGGGATTGCCATGCAACGGATGCACATATGAGATAAGGTAAGCTCTCCAATGGAACTAGTGGGGGTGCATCCAACTTGCTCGCTCAAGAAGACCTAGAGCTCTTTTCAGGAGGCTCATCATTGGAATATACAAGCCATGTTCTATAGTGTGAAGGTCCCCACATAGCTATATGCATGAATGATAATCTCTATGGAGTACAAGGTATAAGATGAAGTACGAGTGTGGATCTCTCGAAAGGAATAGTGGTGTGCCCCATTCTCTCTTTTTATTTCTTTTTCTATTTTTTCTCTTTTATTTTTATTTTTTGTGGCCTCAGTGGCTCTTTCTATTTAACTCTCATTTGTCCTCTTTGGGATCTTTTGATTTTGTCCTCTTTGGGATCTTTTCCTCACTTTAGGGGCAACACTCTATATATTACAAGAAGTATAGAAGATCTTTCACACTTTACAAAAGTACTCAACATAAAGAAAATGAAACTATCATGATGTATGCAAATGTATGCCTCTGCCGGTGTAGCAGGATATGCAATGATACTAGCGCGTCATGTAGCAATGATTAGGGCAGGCCCAACTAGCATGCGGCTCATCGATCAAGCAAAAAGGCATGTATGACATGAAGATCAAGTCATGAGAAGATGGATGTTGCATGGCAATGTATCTCGGAAAGGCTATGGAAATGCCTTGATAGGTAGGTATGGTGGCTGTTTTGAGGAAGGATATAATGAGGCTTATGATGACAGAGCGTATCGTGCCAAGGATTTGGATGCACCGGCGAAGTATGCGCCAACTCTCGAGGTGAGAAAGGGCAATGCACGGTACCGAAGAGGCTAGAAAAATATGGCTAGGTGGAAGTGTCAACTTTCGAATACTCACATTAGTCCGAAGAACTCATGCACTTATTATCGGTAACTCTCAATCTAATTAGGAGGTTCACAAAGAGACAAGTACCCCAAGGAGGAGTGTATGGGGGTTTGGTTATTCTTGCGCATCCTCGACTCATGGTACGTGAGTGTACTCTAATATTCGATCCCTCCAAAGATTAGTGATCCATCTAGTAGCTAAAGTTCTCAACTATTTTGTAGATTTTCGAAAATAAACACGGATTGCCCAAAATACGACATCTATCACTAATAGGCTAAAGCTCTTGACACCAAAAGTTCAGGCATTACTCATGGCAATACCTCAAAACTATTGCAAGTTACTACTAAAATTAAATAGCAACCTCAATTACCTACTTTAAGTTAAGACACAGAACTCAGTGCAACAGGCAAACTCTCTTAACAAGATAAACATGAAAACTCAAGAGAGTTCTGCAACCAACTAAACAAAAGCTCTTTAAAAAGAAAAGCATGAAAACTAAGAGCTAAACATGACAGCAGCTATGGAAAGACAAAGAACACACACAACAAAGATAAGCATGCAAATCCTATGTTGTGTTCTAGGTTGAAGTGGAGCGTGTTTCTCTCCCACACAAAGAAAGCTGGGTTCTAACTTGTTATGAACAGCAAGCAAAGCTAAAGAAAACTTAAAAAAAAACTAAGAGCAAGACGCTCCAAGCATAGCACATAACGCATGAAGTGATAAAATTATAGTGGAACGAAAGACGAACTGATAATTGTTGATGGAGAAGGGGATGCATGGGGGCATCCCCAAGCTTAGACGCTTGAATCTTCTTGAATATTTCTTGGGGGTGCACGCCCCAAGCTTGAGCGTTTGACCCTCCTGAATCTTCTTTTATCATCTTCCCTCGCACACTTGAGTACTCCCTTCATACATAACTCATCATAATCTGATTAGCGAGGTTAGTACCCACAATAAAATAATTTTTCCCTACTAGAAATAAAGATAATCTTGAAGAGCTACTGTTTCTCAAGATTGCCAAAAGGTTTTTGCAAAGAAAAAGCAAGCTCAAGGTTTGCAAAACGAAGAAAAGGCAAAACAGGACAGAATCTGTGAAAAACTGACCAACAGGTAGTAAATAATTTTTTCGGGGCACTTCTGCAACTCAAATAAAAAAACTCAGAACAGACGCTCGAAAGCCAATTGTATAGAGCACGCTGTCAAAACAATTCAGATCAAAAAGATGATCAGGTGATTTTATTCGAATTTTTCTGTCCAAGGACATAATCTGTTTTCTGGACAGCATGTCACAACTTTTGAACTTTCTTGCAATCGGAGGCTAAACTTGGTACAAAGCTGAAAAGAAAAGATACAATGATGATGCTACTGTAGTAACAAACATCAAGACACAACAAAAGCAAAATAAAACCTAATTCGTTGTGGGCTGCCTCCCAAAAGCGCTTCCTTTTATGCCTTTAAGCTAGGCATGATGCAAAAAGAGAAGATCAAGTTTTATCAAGAGTAAGAGAATAGCTAGCCCATGGAATGGACTCAAAAGGCAACTTAATCTTCTTTCTAGGGAAGTGTTCCATCCCTTTCTTGAGAGGGAATTGGAATTTTATATTCCCCTCTTTCATGTCAATGATAGCACCAACGGTGCGAAGAAAAGGACGTCCCAAAATAATTGGACATGAAGGTTCACATTCAATATCCATAATAGTAAAATCAACGGGAACATAATTGTCATTGACAATGATAAGAACATCGTCAATCTTCCCCAAATGTTTCTTTACGGAAGAATCAACAAGACGAACACCAAAAGAACAAGGATCAAAAGGTTTCAATTCAAACATATCATACATTCTTTTGGGCATAACGGAGGTACTATCTCCAACATCACATAAAGCATGGCAAGAGAAGTTATTCAACTTAATTTTAATCATAGGATCCCAACTATCTTCTAGCTTTCTAGGTATGGAGGCGTCTACCCTAAGCTTCTCCTCCCTAGCTTTGATGAGAGCATTAGTGATATGCTTCGTGAAGGCAAGATTAAGTGTGCTAGTGTGGGGATCTCTAGACATCTTGTGAAGAAAACCAATAACTTCAGAAAGGGTGCAATTATCAAAATCAAGGTCACTACTATCAAGTAAAGTGGTAGTGGTGTCCTTTAGGCTCACTTGTTTGGTAGCTTCTATGGTTATAGGAGTTTCTTCTTCTACGGTTGAGGTCATAGCATCACCATTAATAGGTCCAATGGGACTAGGAGTGCATTGGGTGCTAAGAGTTTGCATATCCTCAACAACTTGGATAGTAGCAACAGTGTGGTGGGTAGGAAGGCTCTTAATTCTATCTTCTTCCTCCTTTTCTCTAGCTCATCTCTCTTTAAGTTTAGCCATCATCCTAATGTTTTCATTCATTTGCACTTGAATAGCATTCATAGGAGTGGTCTTCCTCTCCTAAAGAGGAGAAGTTCTAATTTTAAGCAACTCTACCTCATGGGCTAAATTGTCTACCTTCGAAGAGAGATTATCTAGTTTGTCTAGTTTTTCTTCTACACTCTTATTGAAGGCCTTTTGGGTAGTGATGAAGTCTTTAAGCATAATCTCTAGTTCAGAAGTGGAGTTCTTGGTGCTAGGATAAGCATTGTTGTTCCCATAGGAATTAGAGGGGAACGGTCTAGGGTTGCTACCAAAATTACTCCTATAAGAATTGTTATTGAAATTGTTTCTAGAGATAAAGTTCACATCTACTTGATCTTGAGCAATCAAAGAATTTAAAGGAACATCATGAGGATCAATAGAAGATTGCTTGGAAAGTAGAGACATGATCAAGTCAACCTTTTCATTTAGGGAGGAAATCTCCTCGACAGAGTTTACCTTCCTACTTGTTGGAGCGCGTTCGGTGTGCCATTGGGAATAATTGGTCATCATCTCGTCGAGAAGTTTCGTGGCAGCACCAAGTGTAGTTGACATAAAGGTTCCTCCCGCGGCCGAATCTAACAAGTTCCGCGAGGTAAAGTTCAAGCCTGCATAAAAAGTTTGGATAACCATCCAAGTAGTCAAACCAGGAGTAGGGCAGTTCTTGACAAGAGATTTCATGCGTTCCCAAGCTTGGGCAACGTGTTCATTATCCAATTGTTTAAAATTCATTATGTTACTCCTTAATTGGATAATTTTAGCAGGAGGATAGTACTTCCCAATAAAGGCATCCTTGCACTTGTCCCAAGAATCTATACTATTCCTAGGCAAGGATTGAAACCAGATTTTAGCTCCTCCTCTCAAGGAGAAAGGAAAAAGCTTAAGCTTAACAATATCACCATCTATTTCTTTGTACTTTTGCATATCACAGAGCTCAACAAAAATATTTAAGTGCAAAGCAGCATCATCTCCAGCACCGGAGAATTGATCTTTCATAACTAGGTTCAGTAAAGCATGTTTAATCTCATAAGAAGGTGCTGAAGTGGCAGGTGTAGCAATAGGCGTGCAGATAAAGTCATTGTTGTTATGACTAGTGAAGTCACACAACTTGGTGTTCTCGGTGGAACCCATAGCAGCAGCAAGCAAGATAACTATTTTTGTGATTTTTGGTAAGGGACACTAAAGCAAAAACTGAAAGGTAAACTAACAAGACTAAAAAGCAAAGATAAAAGATAGCGTGCAACTCCCCTATCTTGAAGAGTGGAGTCCCCGGCAACGGCGCTAGAAACTTGCTTGATGGCTTCTCGCCCCTCGTTGGTTACCCCAAGTGGAAGGTTGAGATGTAGCGTAGCGGAAAATTTCCCTTGGCAAAGATACCAAGGATCGAATCCCGTGAGACTCCGAGGGTCGAAAAGTAGGTGTCAACGGCGCCAGAAACTTAGCGGTTGACGGGACCTGCACACAGATACAAATAACTTTGCTCCCAACGAGTACAGAGAGGTTGTCAATCCCTCCGGCCTTGTTGTTTACAAAGGATCAAACACAAGAGATAATAATGATAGCTATGACTGCAACTAGGAAATAAAAACAGGAAGTAAATAGAAGGTGTGATCAGCAGTGGTAATATGGACCGGGGTCCCATGATGTTCACTAGTGATGTCTCTCTCCCAAAAGATGATAAAACAGCAAAGCAAGGTAAACAAATTACAGCTGGGCAATTGACAGGATTATGTGCGCAAACCAATGCTAACTATGCTGCAAAGAAAGGTAGAGGCTCAAAAGCATGGGCGGTACGCCAAGGCAAGTAGACCGAAATCCATCTACATCTACTACTAATCATCCACCTTGAGATATCTATCCAGAACATCTTGCTGCTATTAAGTTGCGAATCCCACCCAAAGTGTAAACTCAAAGCAACAGACAACTGCATTAAAAGAACTTTGCGTAAAGTAAACAATCCTTGCACCCGCAAGTACAAGCACCGTTGTTTTCTCCCTTGTGGCAACAACACATCCCCTAGACTCATGTTTCTGTCACTCAAGCTAGTCATTAGGGGGCATGAACCCACAATCAAGCATAACGCTCCCTCTTGGAGTTACTACCTACTACTTGGCCAAAGCAATAAACAGCAACGGAGAACATGCAAGAATTACTCAAGAACAAAGATATAAAAGAGGTGAATCAAATATATTACTCAAACACAATCTGAACATAGTCTCATAATCCATCAGATCCCAGCAAACTCAGCAAAGCAACAGCAGAAAGATTACATATGTGCCTTGATCATGTAGGGCAGCTCACGAGGTCTAAACCATGAAGAGCAAAGAGGGGAGGAGAACATCACATAGCTACTGATCATGGACCCATGGTCCAAGGTGGACTACTCACGACTCATCCGGGAAGCGTCCATGGTGGTGGAGAAGCTCCCGATGGTGGTTCTCCCCTCCGGCAGGGTGCCGGGAAGAGTTCTCCTGATGCTCCCAATCTTGGAAGCGCTGCGGCGGCGGAACAGAGGCGAGATCGCGAAAAAGGGTTCTGTCCTCGAGGGTTTAGGGACGAGAGGGATATATATGCGAAGGGGGGCAGCGAGAGGTGGAGCTGGGGCCCCAGGCGCCCCCCCTGGCGCGGCCAGGGGTGGGGCCGCGCCAGGTGGCCGCCTGGGCCTCCCCTGGCTCCCCTCTGGCCCATCTTTGGTTCTTCGCGAAGCTTCTTGTACGCTGATTTTTCCTATTTTTTCCTGGAATTTTTGGAGCACTTTTAATATGGGGGAAACCTGAAATAGAAAAACAGCAGAAAACAGGAACCGGCACTGTGGTGCACTGAGTTAATAGGTTAGTCCAAATATGATCAAAAGTGTATGGAAGTGCATCAATATCATAGCAATATCACACAAAAGAAGCATGGAGCAAGCAGAAATTATAAATACGTTTTGGACGTATCAAGCACTGCATACAAAAATCCTATGGGTATGTCTCCATATAAGATGGTATATGGAAAAGCTTGTCACTTACCTCTTGAGCTAGAACATAAGGCATATTGGGCTATTAAGGAGCTCAACTACGATTTCAAACTTGCCGGTGAGAAGAGGCTATTTGACATTAGCTGTCTCGATGAGTGGAGAACCCAGGCCTATGAGAATGCCAAGCTATTTAAAGAAAAAGTTAAAAGATGGCACGACAAAAGAATACAAAAGCGTGAGTTTCACGTAGGTGATTATGTCTTGCTATTCAACTCTCGCTTAAGATTTTTTGCAGGAAAACTTCTCTCCAAGTGGGTAGGACCTTACATTATCGAGGAGGTCTATCGTTCCGGTGCCATAAAAATCAACAACTTCGAAGGCACAAATCCGAAGGTGGTTAATGGTCAAAGGATCAAACATTATATCTCAGGTAATCCTATAAATGTTGAAACTAATATTATTGAAACCATAACCCCGGAGGAATACATAAGGGACACTTTCCAGAATGATTCAGCCTCCGAAAAGGAAGAGGTACGTGATACGGTAAGTAAACCGACTCCAAAACAGTTATAAAGGTAATTTTTCTCCGTTTTGAAATATTTAGAAAAATAGAAAAATGAACCGTAGTCCGGAGGAGACACGAGGTGCCCTCGAGGGTGGAGGGCGCGCCCCCCTTCCCAGGGCGCGACCCCCTGCATCGAGGACACCCCGTGTGTCCCCTGGACTCCGTTTTCTTGTGGGTTACTCCTTTTTTTGGGAAAATTTATTATATATACTCCCGAAGGTTTTGACCTCTGTATCACGCAGAATTCCTCTGTTTCATTTCGAGCTGCTGATTTTGACAGATCTAGATCATCATGGCGTCCTCCAACGCCCCCAAGGACAAGTTCTTCGAGAAGGTCATCAACCCCTACCTTTCGGAGGTGCTGCACCACCCCAAAACCATAGAGTTGCATGAGGGGGTGCTGCACATCCGTGATGTTGACGGGCCGAGAAGGACCGGAGGCATGGAGACAAGACTCGAAGCAATGGAGCAACAAGTTTTCAAGTGCCAAGGTATGGTGGAATGAGGACTCGACGCCAACCACATGATGATCTCGGATCTTGCCAACAACCTCAAGATGGACTCAAGGATCTTCGGGGAAGCCATCTCCAATCTTCAAGAGAAGATCGATCACCTCCAAGACCAGATGCATGACCTACAGAACCAAAACTGTGAGTATGAATATAGGTTCAAGAACATGAGTTTGGCTGCAGATTTGAGTATCCCGGAGACTCGATCATCCTTCTACGATGGTGAGCCCATGCTTTGGAAGACGAGCAACAAGCCTACATCAGCAACAACTCCATCATCACCAACCCCGAAGAAGGAGACATAATCATATGGGTATGGGCACTCCCCTTGGCAACTGCCAAGCTTGGGGGAGTGACCCCGGTATCGTATCACCATCACTCCTATCTTTACCGTTTTACTTAGTTCGATCCTTTTGGTAGTATCTTGATCTAATAGAATAAAGTTAGCATGATCTAGTTGTGAGCTTTACCCTTTGTAGTCGAGTCCGTGAGCTATATAATAAAAATTAGTGTTGAGTCAAGGGCTTGATTTCCTCACTTGGGTCATGATAAAAAGAAAGAAAACATAAAGAGTATCAAAGAGATCATATCAATCTTATTGGATGTAATGACATCACATACAAGAGTATGATAAATAAAAGTTGTTGGGAGGTGACAAACATAGTTTTGGTCATCGTTGCAATTAATAGGGAGTAATAAAAGAAGAGATGCTTCACATACAAATATACTATCTTGGACATCTTTTATAATTGTGAGCACTCATTAAAGTATGACATGCTAAGGAGTTGATGTTGGACAAGGAAGACAACATAATGGGATATGTCTTCTCATATCCGAAATAAAGTATATTGTCATGGATCTTCCAACATGTTGAGCTTGCCTTTCTCCCTCGTGCTAGCCAAAACTCCTCGCACTAAGTAGAGATAATACTTGTGCTTCCATATATCCTTAAACCCAGTTTTGCCATGAGAGTCCACCATACCTACCTATGGATTGAGAAAGATCCTTCCAAGTAAGTTGTCATGTTGCAAATCCGCTAAAATATGTATGATTTATTAGTGTGGGAGAAATTAGCTTTATACGATCTTGTGATATGGAAGTAATAAAAGCGACAGACTACATAATAAAGGTCCTTATCACAAGTAGCAATATAAAGCGAAGTTCTTCTATGCTAAGACTTTGTGCATCCAACCATAAAAACACATGACAACCTCTGCTTCCCTCTGCGAAGGGCTGATACGTCCATTTTGCATCATGCTTATAAGTTGATATTTATTGCATTATGGGTTGTTCATACATGTTTTGTCACAATACTTATGCATTTTCCCTCTTATTTTGCAAGGTTTACATGAAGAAGGGAGAATGCCTGCAGCCGGAATTCTGGGCTGGAAAAGGAGCAAACTTTGGAAACCTATTCTTCACAACTCCAAAAGCCCCAAAACTCCCAGAACATTTTTTCGGAAAATATAAAAAATACCTGGAGGAAGAAACCCATGAGGGGGGCCACTGGCTGGCCTCGAGGGTGGGGCACACCCCCCTTCCTAGGGCACACCCCCTGCCTCGAGGGCCAGCCGATGGGCCCCAGGTGACCATCTTCTCCTATATGAAGCGTTTTGACCTGGAAAAAAAAAATCAGGAGGAGGCTTTCGGGACCAGACGACGCCGTCTCGAGGCGGAACCGAGGCGGAAACCAATCTAGGGCTCCATCAGAGCTGTTTTGCCAGGGATACTTCCCTCCTGGAGGGGGAAATCGTCACCGCCGTCATCACCAACAACTCTCCCATCTTGGGGAGGGCTATCTTCATCAACATATTCACCAGCACCATCTCCTCTCAAACCCTAGTTCATCTCTTGTATCCAATCTGTGTATCTAAACCTCAGATTGGTACATGTGGGTTGCTAGTAGTGTTGATTACTCCTTGTAGTTGATGCTAGTTGGTTTATTTGGTGGAAGATCATATGCTCAGATCCATTATGCATATTAATAACCCTCTGATCATGAACAATATTATGTCTTGTGAGTAGTTACTTTTGTTCCTGGGGACATGGGAGAAGTCTTGCTATTAGTAGTCATGTGAATTTGGTCTTCGTTCGATATTTTGATGAGATGTATGTTGTCTCTCCTCTAGTGGTGGCATGTGAACGTCGACTATATGACACTTCACCATTATCTGGGCCTAGAGGAAGGCATTGGGAAGTAATAAGTAGATGATGTGTTGCTAGAGTGACAGAAGCTTAAACCCTAGTTTATGCGTTGCTTCGTAAGGGGCTGATTTGGATCCATATGTTTCAGGCTATGGTTAGGTTTACCTTAATACTTCTTTTGTAGTTGCGGATGCTTGCATTAGAGGTTAATCATAAGTGGGAGGCTTGTCCAAGTAAGGGAAGCACCCAAGCACCAGTCCACCCACATACCAAATTATCAAAGTACCGAACGCGAATCAGATGATCGTGATGAAAACTAGCTTGATGATAATTCTCATATGTCCTCGGGAGCGCTTTACCTTGCATAAGAGTTTGTCCAGGCTTGTCCTTTTCTACAAAAAGGATTGGGCCACCTTGCTGCACCTATTTACTTTTACCGTTTGTCACTTGCTACCAATTATCTTATCACAAAACTATCTGTTACCTATAATTTCAGTGCTTGCAAAAAATACCTTACTGAAAACTGCCTATCATTTCCTTCTGCTCCTCGTTGGGTTCGACACTCTTTCTTATCGAAAGGACAACGATAGATCCCCTACATTTGTGGGTCATCAAGACTCTTTTCTGGCACCGTTGTCGGGGAGTGAAGCGCCTTTGGTAAGTGGAATTTGGTAAGGAAAAATTTATATAGTGTGCTGAAATTTATTATCACTTGTTACTATGGCTCAAAATCCTTTGAGGGGCTTGTTCGGGGTATCTTCACCCCGAGCAGAAGAGCAAAGAGTTGCTCCTCAACCTACTGCACCTATTGAAAATGTTTGCTTTGAGATTCCTTCGGGTATGATAGAGAAATTGCTTGAAAATCACTATACAGGAGACGGGACACTTCACCCCGATTTACATCTAATCTATGTGGATGAAGTTTGTGGATTGTTTAAGCTTGCAGGTATGCCCGAGGATGTTATCAAGAAGAAGGTTTCCCCTTTATCTTTGAAGGGAGACGCATTGACATGGTTTAGGCTATGCGATGATATGGGATCTTGGAACTATAATCGTCTGAAGTTGGAATTTCATCAAAAGTTCTACCCTATGGACCAGGTTCATCATGATCGTAATTATATTTATAATTTCTGGCCTCACGAAGGAGGAAGCATCGCTTAAGCTTGGGGGAGGCTTAAGTCAATTTTATATTCATGCCCCAATCATGAGCTTTCAAGAAAGATGATCATCCAAAAAAATTATGCTCGGCTTTCTCTCAATAATCGCACCATGCTCAATAATTTTTGTTGTGGCTCTTTTATGATGAAGACTATTGACTTCAAATGGGATTTATTGGAAAGGATTAAATGCAACTCTGAAGATTGGGATCTCGACGAAGGTAAGGAGTCGGGTATGACCCCTAAGTTTGATTGTGTTAAAACTTTTATGGATATCGATGTTTTCCGTGAGTTTAGCACTAAATATGGACTTGACTCTGAGATAGTAGCTTCTTTCTGTGAATCCTTTGCTACTCATGTTGATCTCCCCAAGGAGAAGTGGTTTAAATACCATCCGCCTATTGAAGTAAAAATAGTTGAACCTATTAAAGTTGAAGAAAAGACTATCACTTATAATGTTGATCCAGTTATCCCTACCGCATATATCGAGAAACCACCTTTCCCTGTTAGGATAAAAGATCATGCTCAAGCTTCAACTATAGTTCATAAGAGTAATACTAGAACTCCTATACCCTCTGATCAAATTAAAGTTGAACCTAGTGTTGCTATGGTTAAAGATCTCTTGGTAGAAGATTTTGATGGACATGTTATTTATATCCAAGAAGAGTCTGCTAGAATAGCTAAACCCAATGCTAGGAATAGACATAAACCAATTGGTGGCTTGCCTGTTATCTCTGTCAAGATAGGAGATCATTTCTATCATGGTTTATGTGACGTAGGTGCTAGTGCAAGTATTATCCCTCTTGACTTGTATAACGAAATTATGCATGACATTGCACCGGTTGAGTTAGAGGGGATTGATGTTACTATTAAGCTTGCTAATAGAGATACTATTTCACCAGTTGGGATTGTTAGAGATATTGATGTTCTATGTGGGAAGGCTAAATACCCCGCTGACTTTCTTGTTCTTAGTTCCCCACAAGATGCTTTTTGCCCCATTATATTTGGTAGACCCTTCTTGAATACCGTTAATGCCAAGATAGACTGTGTGAAAGATATTGTCACTATCGAATTAGGGGATACGTCTCATGATTTTAACTTTGCTAAATTTCGTAGACAACCCCTTGAAAAGGCACCATCCAGTAAGGATGAACTTATTGGTCTTGCTTCTATTGCCGTGCCACCTAATGATCCTTTAGAACAATACTTGCTAGACCATGAAAATGATATGCATATGAATGAGAGAAGAGAGATAGATGAAATATTTCTTACACAGGGACTCGTATTGAAAAACAACTTGCCTGTTGAAATCCTAGGGGATCCTCCTCCACCCAAGGGTGATCCCGTGTTTGAACTTAAACCCTTGCCTGATAATCTTAAGTATGTTTGTCTTGATGAAAAGAAGATATATCCTGTTATTATTAGTGCTAACCTTTCAGAGCATGAAGAAGAAAGATTATTGAAAACTCTGAAGAAGCACCGAGCTGCTATTGGATATACTATGGATGATCTTAAGGGCATCAGTCCCACTATATGTCAACACAAGATAAAATTGGAAGAAAATGCTAAACCAATTATTGATCATCAGCGACGGTTAAATCCTAAGATGAAAGAAGTGGTAAGGAAGGAAATTCTAAAGCTTCTAGAGGCAGTTATTACCTATCCCATTGCTGATAGCCAGTGGGTAAGTCCTGTCCATTGTGTTCCTTAGAAAGGAGGTATGACTGTTGTCCCTAATGATAAAGATGAATTGATCCCGCAAAGAATAGTTACAAATTATAGGATGGTAATTGATTTCCGTAAGTTAAATAAAGCTACTAAGAAAGATCATTACCCCTTGTCATTCATTGATCAAATGCTAGAAAGATTATCCAAGCATACTCATTTATGCTTTCTAGATGGTTATTCCGGTTTCTCTCAAATACCTGTATCAAAGGGGGATCAAGAAAAGACAACCTTTACTTGTCCTTTCGGTACCTTTGCTTATAGATGTATGCCTTTTGGTTTATGCAACGCACCTGCTACCTTTGAAAGATGCATGATGGCTATATTCTCTGATTTTTGTGAAAAGATTGTTGAGGTATTCATGGATGATTTCTCCGTTTACGGAACTTCTTTTGATGATTGCTTAAGCAACCTTGATCGAGTTTTGCAGAGATGTGAAGACACTAACCTTGTCTTGAATTGGGAAAAGTTCCACTTTATGGTTAATGAAGGCATTGTCTTGGGACATAAAATTTCTGAAAGAGGTATTGAAGTTGACAAAGCTAAAGTGGATGCTATTGAAAAGATGCCATGCCCTAAGTATATCAAAGGTATACGAAGTTTCCTTGGTCATGCCAGGTTTTATAGGAGGTTCATTAAGGACTTCTCCAAAATCTCCAGGCCTCTGACTAATCTTTTACAGAAAGATATTGCTTTTGTCTTTGATGATGATTGTCTAGAAGCATTTGTAATACTTAAGAAAGCATTTATCTCTGCACCCATTGTCCAGCCTCCTGACTGGAACTTACCCTTTGAGATTATGTGCGATGCTAGTGATTATGCTGTAGGAGCTGTTCTAGGGCAAAGAGTAGATAAGAAATTGAATGTTATCCAGTATGCTAGTAAAGTCTAGATAGTGCCCAAAGAAATTATGCTACCACTGAGAAAGAATTTCTAGCAGTTGTGTTTGCTTGTGATAAGTTTAGACCCTATATCGTTGATTCTAAAGTAACTATTCACACTGATCATGCTGCTATCAAATACCTTATGGAAAAGAAAGATGTTAAACCTAGACTTATTAGATGGGTTCTATTGCTACAAGAATTTGACTTGCATATTAATTATTGATAGAAAGGGAGCTGAGAACCCCGTAGCAGATAACTTGTCTAGATTAGAGAATATACTTGATGACCCACAACCTATTTATGATAGCTTTCCTGATGAACAACTAGCTGTCATAAGTACTTCTCGTACTACTCCTTGGTATGATGATTATGCTAATTACATTGTTGCTAAGTTTATACCTCCTAGCTTCACATACCAGCAAAAGAAAAAGTTCTTCTATGATTTGAGACATTACTTTTGGGATGATCCACATATTTACAAAGAAGGAGTAGATGGTATTATTAGACTTTGTCTGCCTGAGCATGAACAGGAATAGATCTTACGCAAGTGCCACTCCGAAGCTTACGGAGGACACCATGCGGGAGACAGAACTGCACACAAGGTATTGCAATCCGGTTTTTATTGGCCTACTCTCTTCAAGGATGCCGGTAAGTTTGTCTTATCATGTGATGAATGTCAAAGAATCGGTAATATTAGTAGACGCCAAGAAATGCCTATGAACTATTCACTTGTTATTAAACCATTTGATGTTTGGGGTTTTGATTATATGGGACCTTTTCCTGCCTCTAATGGGTACACACATATCCTAGTTGCTGTTGATTACATTACTAAGTGGGTAGAAGCTATTCCAACTAGTCGTGCCGATCATAACACCTCTATTAAGATGCTTAAATAAGTTATATTTCCGAGGTTTGGAGTCCCTAGATATCCGATGACTGATGGTGGTTCACACTTTATTCATGGTGCTTCCCGTAAGATGCTTGCTAAGTACGATGTCAACTATAGAATTGCATCACCCTATCACCCGCAGACTAGTGGCCAGGTAGAACTAAGTAATAGGGAGTTGAAATTAATCTTGCAGAAGACAGTTAATAGGTCTAGAAAGAATTGGTCCAAGAAACTAGATGATGCATTATGGGCCTATAGAACTGCATACAAAAATCCTATGGGTATGTCTCCATATATGATGGTTTATGGAAAAGCTTGTCACTTACCTCTTGAGCTGGAACATAAGGCATATTGTGCTATTAAAGAGCTCAATTATGATTTCAAACTTGCCGGTGAAAAGAGACTATTTGATATTAGCTGTCTCGATGAATGGAGAACCCAGGCCTACGAGAATGCCAAGTTATTTAAAGAAAAGGTTAAAAGATGGCTTGACAAAAGGATACAAAAGCGTGAGTTCAACGTAGGTGATTATGTTTTGCTATTCAACTCTCGTTTAAGATTTTTTGCAGGAAAACTTCTCTCCAAGTGGGAAGGACCTTACGTTATCGAGGAGGTCTATCGTTCCGGTGCCATAAAGATCAACAAGTTCGAAGGCACAAATCCGAAGGTGGTGAATGGTCAAAGGATCAAGCATTATATCTCAGGTAATCCTATAAATGTTGAAACTAATATTATTGAAACCATAACCCAGGAGGAACACATAAGAGACACTTTCCAGAATGATTCAGCCTCCAAAAAGGAAGAGGTACGTGATACGGTAAGTAAGCCGACTCCAAAACAGTTCTAAAGGCAATTTTTCTCCGTTTTGGAATATTTAGAAAAATAGGAAAATAAAACGCAGTCCAGAGGAGACATGAGGTGGCCTCGAGGGTAGGGGCGCGCCCCCCTTCCCAGGGCGCACCCCCTGCCTCGAGGGCACCCCGTGTGTCCCCTGGACTCCATTTTCTTGTGGGTTACTCCTTTCGTGCTGGAAAAATTCATTATATATACTCCCGAAAGTTTTGACCTCTGTATCACGTAGAATTCCTCTGTTTTCGTCTCGGGCTGTTTTCTGCTAGGGTTTTGCGAAGCTAGGCATCATGTTGTCTCCCTCCTCCAAAAACGAAGGCAATGATGCTTGGCTAATGAAGATAGATCTGAAGAGAGAAAGACCCGAGGAGATCCACAAGGAGAAGAAGATCAAGATGGAGGTGGAGGATCCGGCTCCGGGAGCGAGAGAAGAAGACCTTCTAAATCCCTTCCTAATCTCTTTACCTCAACTGAGCTAGAAGCTTTCAGGATGCTTGAGTTAACTCAGATCCGCAACAAGCATCTCACAAGTGAAAATCTTTTGTTGAAGGATTACATAGCTGCTCTCAAAGGTATTATCCGCAAGCTGGAAGATCTCCTGCGCTCAATATATGAGGATCCCCCGTCATTACTTGCAACTCCATCATCACCAACCCCGAAGAAGGAGACATAATCATATGGGTATGGGCACTCCCCTTGGCAACTGCCAAGCTTGGGGGAGTGACCTTGGTATCGTATCACCATCACTCCTATCTTTACCGTTTTACTTAGTTCGATCCTTTTGGTAGTATCTTGATCAATTAGAATAAATTTAGCATGATATAGTTGTGAGCTTTTGCATTGTGAGCTTTATCCTTTGTAATCGAGTCCGTGAGCTATATAATAAAGATTAGTGTTGAGTACAGAGCTTGATTTCCTCACTTGGGTCATGATAAAAGAAAGAAAACAAAAGGAGAATCATAGAGATCATATCGATCTTATGGGAAGTAGTGACTTCACATATAAGAGTATGATAAATAAAAGTTATTGGGAGGTGACAAACATAGTTTTGGTCATCGTTGCAATTAATAGGAAGTAATAAAAGAAGAAAGGCTTCACATACAAATATACTATCTTGGACATCATTTATGATTGTGAGCACTCATTAAAGTATGACATGCTAAAGAGTTGATGTTGGACAAGGAAGACAACATAATGGGTTATGTCTTTTTATATCCGAAACAAAGTTTATTGTCATGGATCTTCCAACATGTTGAGCTTGCCTTTCCCTCTCATGCTAGCCAAACCTCCTCGCACTAAGTAGAGATACTACTTGTGCCTCCATACATCCTTAAACCCAGTTTTGCCATGAGAGTCCATCATACCTACCTATGGATTGAGAAAGATCCTTCCAAGTAAGTTGTCATGTTGTAGACCCGCTAAAATATGTATGATTTATTAGTGTGGGAGAAATTAGATTTATACGAGCTTGTGATATGGAAGTAATAAAAGCGACAGACTGCATAATAAAGGTCCTTATCACAAGTGGCAATATAAAGCGAAGTTCTTCTATGCTAAGACTTTGTGCATTCAACCATAAAAACACATGACAACCTCTACTTCCCTCTGCGAAGGGCCTATCTTTTATTCTTGTCTTATAAGTGTCAAGGTGGGATCCACCTTTCCTTTTTCATTTTATCCTTTGGCAAGCTCACTGTGTTGGAAATATCCTGATATATATACCCACTTGGATATAAGTTCTCATGATCTATTACTGTTGACATTACCCTTGACATTATCCTTATATTGACTCTTTCCGATGTTACGATAAATTGCAATTGCTTCAATGACCGAGACCAAAGTTTGTTAGTTTCCAATGAAGTTTATGATGCATGCTTGATATTGTGGATGAATTGTTACTTTTGCATAATGATCATATGACTACATTCATTTAAGTTGTTGTTATGAGAATGATCATGATGCCCTCATGTCCGTATTCTGTTTTTATCGACACCTCTATCTCTAAACATGTGGGCATATTTTTCGATATCGGCTTTCGCTTGAGGACAAGCGAGGTCTCAGCTTGGGGGAGTTGATACGTCCATTTTTCATCATGCTTATAAGTTGATATTTATTGCATTATGTGCTGTTCATACATGTTTTGTCACAATACTTATGCCTTTTCCCTCTTATTTTGCAAGGTTAACATGAAGAAGGGAGAATGCCGGCTGTCGGTGTACTAAGGTAGGGGTACCTCAGTACCCCAACTTGTGCACGGGCAGTTGCAGCTTCCCGCGGCAGGGTTTACTGCGTGCTCGCCGGAGACCTTCCTGCTCCCTATTAAACCATCCAAAAACAAAGTATACAAGACATAAGACCGAGACCCCGGCAAGAGGAGCTTGCCGGGAAGGCCGTACCAGGCTCAAGACTGCCCCACTAACACAAGACCCTGGCAAGAGGAGCTTACAAGGAAGATTAGAAGACACGCCTCGGCGCTATATGCGCCCCGGCAAGGGCCCGGGGAGCGGCAAGCTCCCGGGCCCGGCAAGATCAAGGCCCCGGCAAGGTGCTTGCCGGGGAGGCTGCGCTGTGTGCCCGCGCTCCAGCTCATCGGCCCATGCGTCGCCCTGGGGCCTATCCAGGGACGCGTGGCGGATGGCTGTGCAGCCTGGGGTACACGGTGGCGCTTCACGGTGGTGGATCCATCGCCGTGGCAGACGGAGACGTCAGGGCGGGAGCTTTTGGGGTCGACGGCGACGGGCATTAAATGCCCTTGTCCCCCACTGTTAAAGTAGGTATAGACCCCTGTTCTGTACTGTAGCTCTACTGTTCCCGCACTGTTACAACTACCACCTCTTTTACGTTTTTACCCCTTTCTCCTACGTTGACACCTGTCGGTGACCCCTTACACTATAAAAGGAGGCCCATGCACAACGTGGGGGGGGGTTCGGAACCTAGATCACTCTCGCGCTTGGTGTAGCTGCTTCCTCAAGCTCCCGAGCGCTCAAACTCAATACACAACCAAGCAGGAGTAGGGTTTTACGCGTCTACCGCGGCCCGAACCTGGGTAAAACTGCCCGCGTGCTCGTTACGATATGCTCTTTGTGCTCCCTCCGCCCTCGTACCGCACAGACAAGGGGCTCCGGTCCCATAGGTGTTCGTGGCGGACAGTTTCCCCCGACATCTTTGGCGCGCCAGGTAGGGGGCGTCGAGGTTGTGCGAACCTGATCCGGCGTTCGCGCGGGCGCATTCTTCATCAACCTCTCCAGCTTCATCAGCAACTTCACCAGCGACAACTCCATGGCCCCGAAGAAGAAGGCTTCGGAGGTCGGAGGCCCGTCTGCGTCTCACCCGCCGCCACCAGAACCGACGGTGGGCGGGGGGGATGCCGTCGGAAGGGTGGCCGCCGGTGAGGACACTCGCGGCGCCACCAGATCCAAGAACAGGGCGGACGACCGAACCTCGGTCTCCGTGGACGCGCCGCGTCCATCTCAGCACACGACGACCCAGCAGCGCCATACCACGGGAGGTGGTATCCGCTTGCTGGGGCAAGGCCAAACCGGAGGCTCGCGGGACGCCCCGGACCCCCGTCCGGGCACAAGCAAAGCGAAGGCGCCGGCGCGGGACCCCGCTCCTTCTAACGTTGTTAGAAGTCCGAGCGTATCCCGCTCCTCGCACCGCTCACCCGCGTTCCCCTCCACTCCAGCGGAAGCGCTCGCAAGGGCGCAACTGCTCCTTGACTTCCCTCCAGCGGCCGACAAGGCCGAAGAATGGAGGGCCACCATCCGGAGCCTGATAGACTTCGCCAACAACGATTCTCCACAGCAGCCGTCGACCTCACGGCCGCGGCAAGCTGAGAAGACGAAGCCTGACGGCGACAAGACTGCCGGGGGTGCGACAAGCGTGCATTCCCCGCCGCAGAAGCAAAAGACGCCGCCTCGCCGGAACAACGCCGACGACGGCTCCACAGCCTCGTCGGACCCGCGGGCTCGTCGGGACCAGCGCCAGGTCCTCGACGACCGGCGAGAAGAAGACGCTCGGACCACAATCGAGCGCCGCCGAGAAGCTCGGCGACAATCAGACAAGAGAGCTGGAAACACTGTTGACGCGCACGCGCCCGGTGAGCCAGGCGACTTGCCGTACGCGGCAGGCTGCCCTGCGTTCACCCGCGAGCTGCGGCGCGTCCAGTGGCCCAGCATGAAGAATTTTAAGCCCGACGTACCGGAGAAGTACGACGGCAAGACGCACCCCTCGGAATTCCTCAGTGTCTACACCATCGCAGTGCAAGCTGCCGGAGGGCGCGACGAGAAGATCTTGGCGAATTACTTCCCGCTCGTGCTAAAGCCGAACGTCCGTTCGTGGCTCATGCACTTGCCGGAAAGTTCCATCTCTTCTTGGGCCGACCTTTGCCACCAGTTTGTTGGCGCCTTCACCGGCGGCCACAAACCTCACGACCAAGAGAGCGATCTCCACATCTTGGCCCAGAAGGAAGGCGAGACCCTGCGCAAGTACATCCAACGCTTCAGCCGCGTGCAGCACAACATCCCTGATGTCCACCCTGCCGCGGTTATCAGCGCGTTCCATCAGAACGTGCGTAACCGCCGCATGCGTGAGGAAATGGCGATGACGAAGATTCGGGATGTCAGCGAGCTCTATGCTCTTGCTGACAAGTGCACACGCGCCGAAGAGGGGAGGAGACTCCCCGGAGAGGATGCTGGCGCAGGAGGAAGCGACAGCGACGACGCCGCCCCGGCAAAGAAGAGCCGGCGGCGGAACAATAGAAGGAAGGGCAAGAAGGAGGTGCTTGCCGTCGAGAAGTCCGGCAAGGAGGCCCCCGCCAAGCAAGCGCAGGCTGGCGGCCCCGGCAAGGAGCCTGCCCCTGCAGCGGCGGCCGACAAGCCGGGTAGCTCCGACAAGCAATACTGTAAGATCCACCGCACCAAGGGTCACGATCTCTCCAACTGCAAGCGCGTCGAGTACCTCGTCGAGCAGCAGAAAGCTGAGTACGAGAGGCGCGACAAGGAGAAGGCCCAAGGTGGCGGGGAAGAGCCCAGCAAGAAGCGGCCGTTCAACGGCCGGGGAGGACGCCGCGGCAAGGCTAAGCAGCGGCAAGGAGATCGACCTCCCCGGGGCCGCGACAACGACGAAGAAGACGACGATGAAGACATGGAGGACGAGGAGAACAGCGAGCAGGAGTTCCAGAAGGCCACAGAGGTCCTGTGCGTCGACGGTGGCGCCTCCCTGCACACCTCCCACCGCCAACTAAAGCAGTGGGTGCGTGAGGTAAACGCAGCGGAGCCGCCCGTGGAGTCGCGCAGGCTCCTCAAATGGTCCAGCACGCCCATCATTTTTGATCTTGAGGATCACCCTGACCGCACCACTGCGGTCGGGTGCTTGCCGATGCTGGTTTCTCCCACCATCCGCAACCTCAAGGTCACCAAAATGTTGGTTGACGGCGGGGCCGGGCTGAACTTGATCTCCTCTGCTGTGATCAAGAAACTCCAGATTCAAGATGGCGAGCTCGAAGAGACCGGTTCATTCCAAGGAATCAACCCGGGAAGGAGCAAGCCCAAGGGAAAGATCACTCTGCCGGTGACCTTTGGCGGGGAGCTCAACTTCAGAACTGAGCGCATCACTTTCGACGTCGTCGATATTCCATTGCCCTACAATGGAATACTCGGCCGTCCTGCCCTCGCCAAGTTCATGGCAGCTTCCCATTATGCCTACAACATGCTGAAGATGCCGGGGCCGATAAGCGTCATCACTGTCCACGGCGACAAGAAGGATGCGCTTGTCTGCGCCGACAAGATCTACCGGGATGCGGCAGCTGCGGCCGAGAAGGATACTCTTGCCGCTGAAGCTCCCGGGGGGAAGAAGACGAAGACCAAGTCCGGCAAGTGCTCTGGGACCCACTCCGGCAACCGCACCTCTTCGGAGTGCTGCACTGCCGTCGAGGACGTTCCATCGAGCTCCACCGGCAAGAGTAAGAAAGGAATGGCTGCTCCTCCGGCAACCAAGAAAGTGTCCGCAAGAGAGGACGGCACTGGTGGTACCTTCACCATCAGCGCCACCCTTGACAGCAAATAGGAAAGCGCGCTCGTTGCCTTCCTGCGGGCGAATGTCGATGTGTTTGCCTGGCAACCATCTGACATCCCCGGTGTTCCCAGGAAGGTGATTGAGCACAAGCTTGCTGTCTGTCCTCATGCGCGGCCCATCAAGCAGAAAGTGAGGAAGCAAGCCGTGGAGCGCCAAGAGTTCATCAACGAAGAAATCAAGAAGCTAGAAGCAGCAGGCCTAGTTAGAGGTGTGATCCATCCGACGTGGTTGGCAAATCCAGTCGTCGTGCGCAAGGCCAATGGGAAATGGAGACTGTGTATAGACTTCACCGATGTGAATAAAGCATGTCCCAAGGATCCATTCCCTTTGCCGCGCATTGACCAGATCGTTGACTCCACTGCCGGATGTGAGCTACTCTGTTTTCTTGATGCATACTCAGGTTATCATCATATTTTCATGGCCAAGGAAGATGAAGAGAAGACTGCATTTATCACTCCATGTGGCACTTATTGCTTTATTCGCATGCCATTTGGATTGAAGAATACAGGCTCAACCTTTGCAAGGGTAGTGTACACTGCTTTTGAGCCACAGATCCACAGAAATGTAGAAGCTTACATGGATGACATCGTGGTGAAGAGCAAGAGCAAGGAAACCCTGATTCAAGACTTGGAAGAAACGTTCCAGAACCTGCGCAGAATATAGCTCAAGTTGAACCCCGAGAAGTGCGTCTTTGGAGTCCCTTCCGGCAAGCTCCTCGGGTTCTTTGTATCGCAGAGGGGGATTGAAGCCAACCCCGACAAGATTAAAGCCATTGAGCAGATAGAGGCCCCAAAGCGCGTCAAGGATGTCAGGAGGCTTGCAGGTTGTGTGGCTGCCCTCAGTAGGTTCATTTCAAAGTCTGCAGAACGCGCCCTACCTTTCTTCAAAATCTTGAAGAAGGCAGGTCCCATGAAGTGGACTCCGGAAGCGGAGGCGGCGCTGCAGGATTTGAAATGGTACCTGTCCTCCACTCCAATACTCGTCGCACCTAGACCACAGGAAAAGTTGTTGCTATACCTAGCGGCAACCAACCAGGTGGTTAGTGCTGCGTTAGTAGCGGAGAGGGAGTCCGACGAGGAGTCAGCACCGCCGGCAAGCGAATCCAGCGACAAGCAGGGGGCTGGTCCGACAAGCTCTGGCCCCAGCAAGGAAGACTCTACGCAGGAACAGGATGAGGTGCGGAAGAAGATGGTGCAGCGCCCAGTGTATTTTGTGAGTTCCCTCCTCCAGGGAGCTAGATCAAGGTACTCTGGTGTGCAAAAATTACTTTTCGGCCTCCTCATGGCCTCGAGAAAGCTGCGCCATTACTTCCAAGCCCATGAGATAACAGTGGTCACTCGCTTTCCGCTGAAGAGGATATTGCATAACCCAGAAGCAACAGGCAGGATCGTTGAGTGGGCACTGGAGCTGTCGAGCTTTGGACTCAAGTTTGAAAGTACTTCAACCATACAGAGCCGAGCTTTGGCAGAATTCATAGCTGAGTGGACCCCAACGCCAGATGAAGAAGTTCAAGAAACAAGCACACCCGTACAAGAAGCGACAAGTGAATGGGTAATGTATTTTGACGGTGCCTTCTCGCTGCAAGGCGCCGGTGCTGGCGTGGTACTCATCGCGCCCACAGGAGAGCACCTCAAATATGTTATCCAGATGCACTTTCCCAGGGAGCAAGCGACAAACAACACTGCAGAATATGAAGGCTTGCTTGCCGGCCTCAGGATTGCGGCCGAACTTGGGATCAGAAAGCTGATTGTGCGGGGAGATTCTCAGTTGGTGGTCCGACAAGTTAACAAGAGCTATCAGAGTCCTTTGATGGAAGCCTATGTCGATGAAGTGAGAAAGCTTGAAGAGCACTTTGAAGGTTTGCAGATGGAGCACGTCCCGAGAGCTCAAAATGAAATTGCAGACGGCCTTTCAAAGTGCGCTTCGATGAAGTTACCTGTGGAACCAGGGACTTTCTTGCTCAAGCTGACTCAACCATCCGTTACACCATCAATTGGGCAGTCCAAGAAGAGAAAGTTGGTCTCCGGCGACTACTTGCCGGCGGATCTTCCTGAAACCGCCGCCAAGGTTCCCAAGATCAACAACCAGAACGCTGAGGAACAATTTGCTCCTGCAAGTCCTCGGGCTTGTACAGTTGAAGCAAGCGTTCCCGGCAAGCCTCGCCCCGGCGAGCTTGCCGGGGGACCGTCAGCTCCGGCAGAACCAGAGGTCCTTGTCGTAGAAGCTGAGGTTCCCGCAGCGGCCCTCGAGCCTTTAGTCCTTGCCGTCGAGCCTCGGGCTCCGGCATGGGCGCAGCAAATCGTCCGCTTCCTTCAAACTGGAGAACTTCCCGACGACCCTCAAGAGATAGAGAAGATAACCAGGCAGTCAAGTATGTATCAGTTCGTGGATAATGAGCTGTACAGAAGAAGACTCAATGGTGTCAGGTTGAAATGCATCTCCAGGGAAGATGGACAGAAGCTGTTGGCGGAAATACACGGAGGCATATGCGGCCACCACATTGGCGCAAGGGCGCTTGCCGGGAAAGCTTTCCGGCAAGGGTTCTTTTGGCAAGAAGCCCTCCAAGATGCAACTGCACTAGTAACCAAGTGTGAAGCGTGCCAGTTCCATGCAAAGCAGATTCATCAGCCAGCTCAAGCTCTCCAAACAATCCCTTTGTCCTGGCCCTTCTCGGTCTGGGGGCTCGATATCCTCGGCCCCTTCCCCCGAGCCGTCGGGGGCTTTGAGTACTTGTACGTTGCAATCGACAAGTTCACAAAGTGGCCAGAAGTGGAGCCGGTGAGGAAGGTGACAGCACAGTCAGCAGTCAGGTTCTTCAGGTCGATTGTTTGCCGTTTCGGGATCCCTAACAGGATCATCACCGACAACGGTACGCAGTTCACTAGTCGCACCTTCATGCAGTACGTCCAAGACCTTGGCGCCAAGGTCTGTTTCGCTTCTGTTGCCCACCCGAGGAGCAACGGTCAAGCGGAGAGGGAAAATGCTGAAGTGCTGCGCGGACTCAAGACGAGGACCTTTGACAGGCTGCGCAAGTGCGGAAGAAATTGGATAGAGGAGCTACCGGCGGCTCTTTGGTCAATCAGAACGACACCAAGTCGAGCCACCGGACAGACACCCTTTGCTCTAGTCTATGGAGCAGAGGCAGTTCTCCCCACGGAACTCGTATACGGATCTCCTCGAGTGCTCGCTTATGATGAGCTCGAGCAAGAGCAGCTGCGACAAGATGATGCACTGCTTCTTGAGGAGGAACGTCTCCAGGCTGCTGTACGAGCTGCTCGATACTAGCAAGCTTTGCGCCGCTATCCTAGCCGCAAAGTCAAGGCCAGGAGTCTCGAGGAAGGCGACCTTGTTCTTCGGCGTGTTCAGTCCGCCAAGAATTCCAACAAGTTGACGCCGAAGTGGGAAGGCCCTTATCGGGTGAGACAAGTTACGAGGCCCGGCGCTGTCCGCCTCGAGACCGAAGAGGGCTTACCGGTGAGCAACTCCTGGAACATAGAGCATCTTCGCAAGTTTCACCCCTAAGGCGCGATTGCCGTGATCCGCTTCGGCAACCACCTTTTGTACAAGCTTTGCCGCTGTTGCATGTAACCCTTTGTACAAAGCCGGGCGCAGACCCCGTGCATCAGCAAAGTCTTTGTGTTTTTCGCACCGATTGCCTTTCGCATGCTTTTCTTTGCTGTTTGCATGTTTTGTTTGGCATTTCGTGCAACACTCAAGTATACGGTAAGCATTAGCACGCCGAAAGGCCATATACTTGTTTCCCTCTCCCTTTTCTTTCCTCTTAAGCAGAAGGAACGTTCCTCGCGCACAAGTTTGCCGGGGGGGAAGGAGGTGGAGGAGGAGCCAAGTACTGTTCAAGAAAGAGAAGTCTTACCGGAAAGCAAGCAATATAAGCGAGCAACACATGAAAGATAAGTTGTTAGAATTTGGCCAGTTCAAATTTTAAATTTTAGTTGTCTCCCTTGAACAATCACACTTTGTATGGAAAACCTGTGCGCGGAGGAACCTACCCGTAGCTTGCCGCACCCTTATCTTGTTTTCGAGTTCGCTCAACGATTTAAGTGAGCTGCGACAAGTGTCGCGCCCTTGCTTCGTTTCCGAGTACGCTCAGCAAGCTAAGTGCGTTGCGACTAGCTGCGGCAAGGTTGCTTGCCGGCGAGGACCTTGGCCAGCAGGCTGCTCAGAGTCCGGCACTCAGCGCTCGCGGCAAAGGCCCCTTGCCGGCAAGCTCCCCGGGAGCGTAGGGTGAAAAACATACAAAGTCAAAGATTGAGACAAGGAAGATAACATTGCACTGATTGATCAAAATAAAGTAAATATCTTACAAAGAATAATTTGTCGCGATGGACTAATGAGTTCATGACATAATGTGCAGCAACAAAAAGATAAAGATAATGGAGCCCTAATCTACGCGGTCGCCCTCCTTCCTGCCAAGCTTAGCCACCTTAGCGATGATGTGGGCGACCTGCTCCTTCAGGGCCTCCGTGTCTGCATCAGCCGGCAAGCTGCGAAGAACGTTGGTGAGATTGATCCCCGGGTTGCGGTACACGATCTTCGTCAGCACCCGCTCCAGAGTTCCCGCGCAGAGCAGGCGCGACTCCTCGGCCAGCTGTGCGGGGATTCGGTTCCGGAGACCTGCAAGGGCCGGCGCGATCCCTCTGAAGAAGAGGCTGAGCTTGGCGCTGTGCGGGAGATCCGGATCCGGCGAGTAGATGAGGTGTTCGACCTTCAGCGCCAGCAGCTCCTGGTCAATGTTGGACGCAGAAGAAACCAAGTCTTCGGTCCATACCTCGATGGTCTGGCGGAAGAGCTCGGATGCCTTGTTGACGCTGTCCACCAAGGTCCGCTCCTTGCGGAGCTCCTCCTTCAGCTTGTTCTCCTGAGCCCGGTCAGCGTCGAGCGAATCCTTCAGAGTGGTGACCTTCAGCTCCAAGTCCTCGATGGAGTCCTTGGCGGCCTTCAACTCGTCGCCCCTCTTGGAGAGACTCACCTGAAGCTCGGAGTTTGTGTGAGCGTCCTTCTCGCGCTCCAAGATGAGCGCGGCAACCTTTTCCGCGCTCACCTTCAGCGCCTTCTCCAGCTGAACAACCTTGGCGGCAAGCTCCTTCTTGGCGTCTTCCGCGGCAACCGCGGCGGCTTTCGCCTCCTTCAACTCCCCGCCAAGGGCTGCCTCGCGAGCGGCAAGGTCCTCCTCGTGGGAGTCGAGCTCGACCTTCCGCTGCGCGAGCTCTCCCTCTCGCCGGGACATCTCCACCCCGGCGAGCCGCTGCTGTTCTTCAGCTTCAGCCTTCTCGAGCACCCACTCCCGGTACTCGCCGGCGAGACGCTCACGCTCCTCCGTCACCTCGCGGAGGGCTGCCTGGTTGGCGGCGCTGAGCTCCGCCGCGCGCTTCTCCATTTCTGCGGCGGCCTTGGCGGCAAGGGCCTCCCGGGAGGCGAGCTTCGCCTGCCTGGCCCGGTAAAGGGCCAGGAGCTGGTGGAGCAGCTTCTCCTCCTCGGGCCCCTCGCTCCCGCCGGGCGCCTCGACGATTTTCAGGCCCGCGGAGGCGAGGACTTCTCCGTCAAACGCCTCGCCCTCCGCGGGAGCTCGCGATGAAGACCCCCAAGGCATCTGGATGAAGACGCCGTTGGGGGCCTCAAGATAGTACCCCTGCTCCCTGCTGGCGGAGGGATCGGTGGCCGGTGCAGCATCCGATGCTCCCGCCGCCTCCGGGCCGGCGGTGCGGTCGCCGTCCCCCTCCCCGGCCGCTGCGTCCGCAGCCGGAGCAGTCTCCTGCGCGGCCGGCTCGGCGGCCTCGGCCATCTCCTCGACGACAGGGGCGTCGCCGCCGCCGCCCTGCGCGCCCTCCTCCTCGAGGTTGATAACCTCCGTCTCCATGGGCTCAGGAGGAGGAAGATCTAAAAAGAAGAAGAAGAAAAAGAAGTTCAAGATTCAAGCAAAATATCCAAAAAGAGGCAAGCCAAGAAGACAAGTCACAGAACATACCTTGGCGGACGTCCTCAGCGGCGGGCTCCCTTGCTGGGGAGCTCGGCCTTGGCGGAGTGGCCGCCCTCGCAGGGCTGCTCGCCCTTGGCGGGGTACTCTGCCTTGGCGGAGTACCCACCCTTGGCGGAGCACTCTCCCTTGCCGGAGAGTTCTGCCTTGGCGGGGACGGCGGGGCCTGCGGCTCCTCGACGACGGTCTCCGGGCGCTCTTCCCGCTGTGGCTCCACTTCTGCACAAAACAAGACAAGAAACATCAAGACATGAAGACAAGACCAAATCCTCAGGCGTACCCCGACAAGCGAAAAGAGTAAACCCCAGACTTACGCTGGGGGCTGCGCTGCGGGCTGCGCTGGGGGCTGCTCCTCGGAGCAGCGCTCGGGTCCGGCAGGCTCGGCTCCGGCACACCCCCTGTTGCCGCGGCCGCTGAGTCTTCCGCGACCTCGACCTCGGGCGCCTTGGCCTTCTTCGCCGCGCGATGGGCCAGGGTCCTGAAATCAGAGCAATGAACAGAGTCAGCATCAACAAAAAACCAAGACGAAAATCGAGAAGATGTAAGGTCCTGGATCCTTACTCCTGGTCCTCCTCGTCGTCCTCGCTCAGGGCGGAGAAGTCGTACTCCACCGTGGGCGCGTCGGCGCGAGGAGCGGAAGATGAAGACTCCCTCGCGCGCTTGGTGTTCACCAGGGCTGGGGGCTGCGAAGACCCAGCCCCCGTGGTAGCCGGCGCCCGAGGAGCGGGCGGAGCCGCTGCTCCGCTCCGAGAAGACCCCTGCCGGCTCAGCGCCGGCCTGCGAGGCGCCTCCGTCGTGGTCCGCGCGCGGGCCGCCTCTGCTGTGGCTGGTGCGCCGCTCGGCCTTCGCGCAGCTTGGCTCCCCCGGGGAGCCGCCCGGCGAGCCGGCTGTTGCCGGGGCGCCTGCGCCCTCTCCCCCGTCGCCGCCTTGCGGAGACGCTTCGCCGGGGACTGCCTTGGACTTGCCGGGGGCGGGGAGATCTCCGACGAGGAGAGGTCGTCGGCGTAGAGCTCCGTGGATCCGCCGGAGTCCTCGGCCTCCTCCTCCTCCTCCTCTTCCCCGGCCGGCTCACTGGGCCCAGCGTCCTGCGCTGCGGCCCCCTTTCCCTTGGCGCCTCCGCCCTTCGCGGCGCCCCTGCTCCCTCCGGCGGTACCCTCCATTGCCGCGGCCTCGGCCACGATCCCGTGGATCCCGGAGTGCCTTAGCGAGGGGACCCCGGCGAGCGCGTCGGGGGGGAGCTGCAGCAATCTACGGATCTCCGCCTCCTCCGCCTGGGTGGACGCGTCCGCAACTTCCGCCTCTTCAGGCGTGTATCCAAAAATTCCTGCCGCCGCGGCTGCGGCGGCCTCTTCAGCCCGAGAAGCTATGTAGGCGATCTCCTGGTCGGTGGTGTCCCGCGTGTGCTCCTTGAGGTCGTTCTTGTTCTTCGCCACCTCTGCGAGGTTGTCGTAGAAGTTGAGGACGTCGATAGGCTTGGGAGCGATCCACGTGCGGTCCACGCCGTGCGAGTCACACATGGGCATCATGGCGAGGATGCGATCCCGGACGATGTTGTTGCAGAGCGGCACCACTTCCCGGGGAGGCCTGAACCACTCGGGGTGTGCCGGGTCGTACTTGAATAGTTCCCGGACCATCCCCTTCAGCTCCAGCGTGGTGAAGTTGAAGTTGAGCCCGGGGCGCAGCCTCATTATGTCTGCCGGGCCGCCGTACTCCCAGGCCGGCCTCTTTCGGTCTTGGAGAGGGGCGATGCGCCGGCGGAGGAAATCTGCGCCCACCTCTGCAACTGACAGCTTGGCCATCCGAAGACGAAGAATCCGGACAAGGGCGATGTCGAGCTTGATATCGTCCGAGTCCAGCTCGCTCCAATCCCTGCCGCGCACGATGGGAGTTGTGCGCGGCGCGGTGAAGGACTGCGGCGCATCTTCAACGATCCAGCACCACTCCGCGCGCCACTCCTCCCACTTGCCGCGGAGCTCCCCCGGCAAGTAGGATCCCTTCTTATTCAGACGGAAAACCCAAGAAATTCCTCCGGAGAGGGGGGCATCGGCCTCGGCTCTAGGAGTGAAGAAGTGCCTAAAAAGGGCTACATTTGGGTGTACTCCTATGAAGTTTTCGCACATGTGTGCGAAAACCGCCATGGTGAGGATGGCGTTGGGGGTGAAGTCAAGCAGATGGAGGCCGTATGTGTTCATAATGTCGCAGAAGAAGTTTGAGAAAGGTGGGCAGAGACCACAATGAAAAAAGGCAGCAAAGAAGTAATACCCGCCGGGATATTCGTCCTTGGCGGCCGCCGGGTAAGCTCGCGTGCGGGGGTGCGCCTTGGTGTCCTTGGCCCAGAACAAGTAGTACTTGTTCCAGAGCTCCCGCACGCCGAGCTTCGGCGGGAAGACGAGGTGCTTCTTCCGGTACGCGGCGAGCTTCGCCGCTTGCTCCGACTTCTCCCTCTTGGCCTTCTCCGCCTTCGCCTTGTCGGTCTTCGGGGCCATGGCGGACGCGGCGGAAGGAGGGAGGAGCGAAAGGTCCGACGACGCCGGAGATGCAGACGGCGGTGGCGGAGGTGTGGAGGCGGAGCGCAAGAAGATTCTTTGGAGGATGAAGACGATGCAATGAAAGCGCAAGGAGGGGAACCGCGCCCGCTTCCTCTGCTTTTATGGGGGAGTGGGGGGCGTTTCGCCCTTTCCATTAAGAGATCGTGGGCACGTCCCATCCCACGACGCCGTGATCGACGCGTGCCGTTACAGTGGGGTGCGGCGGATTCGGAAGTGGATTCGGCGCGTCGCGGGCCGCGGGTGCCCGTGCACTGTTTTGGGCCTGGCCCAACAGCGCTCGGCACCGTGTGTGGCCCAGGCCCGGGGGCTCCTGTCGGTGTACTAAGGTAGGGGTACCTCAGTACCCCAACTTGTGCACGGGCAGTTGCAGCTTCCCGCGGCAGGGTTTACTGCGTGCTCGCCGGAGACCTTCCTGCTCCCTATTAAACCATCCAAAAACAAAGTATACAAGACATAAGACCGAGACCCCGGCAAGAGGAGCTTGCCGGGAAGGCCGTACCAGGCTCAAGACTGCCCCACTAACACAAGACCCTGGCAAGAGGAGCTTACCAGGAAGATTAGAAGACACGCCTCGGCGCTATATGCGCCCCGGCAAGGGCCCAGGGAGCGGCAAGCTCCCGGGCCCGGCAAGATCAAGGCCCCGGCAAGGTGCTTGCCGGGGAGGCTGCGCTGTGTGCCCGCGCTCCAGCTCATCGGCCCACGCGTCGCCCTGGGGCCTATCCAGGGACGCGTGGCGGATGGCTGTGCAGCCTGGGGTACACGGTGGCGCTTCACGGTGGTGGATCCATCGCCGTGGCAGACGGAGACGCCAGGGCGGGAGCTTTTGGGGTCGACGGCGACGGGCATTAAATGCCCTTGTCCCCCACTGTTAAAGTAGGTATAGACCACTGTTCTGTACTGTAGCTCTACTGTTCCCGCACTGTTACAACTACCACCTCTTTTACGTTTTTACCCCTTTCTCCTACGTTGACACCTGTCGGTGACCCCTTACACTATAAAAGGAGGCCCATGCACAACGTGGGGGGGGGGGGTTCGGAACCTAGATCACTCTCGCGCTTGGTGTAGCTGCTTCCTCAAGCTCCCGAGCGCTCAAACTCAATACACAACCAAGCAGGAGTAGGGTTTTACGCGTCTACCGCGGCCCGAACCTGGGTAAAACTGCCCGCGTGCTCGTTACGATCTGCTCTTTGTGCTCCCTCCGCCCTCGTATCGCACAGACAAGGGGCTCCGGTCCCATAGGTGTTCGTGGCGGACAGTTTCCCCCGACACCGGCAGCCAGAATTCTGGGCTGGAAAAGGAGCAAACTCTGGAAACCTATTCTGCACAACTCCAAAAGCCCCGAAACTCCACAAAACATTTTTTCAGAAAATATAAAAAATACCTGGCGGAAGAAACCCACGAGGGGAGCCACTGGCTGGCCTCGAGGGTGGGGGGCGCGGCCCCTTCCCAGGGCGCGCCCCCCTGCCTCGAGGGCCAGCCGGTGGGCCCCAGGTGACCATCTTCTCCTATATGAAGAGTTTTGACATTGAAAAAAATCAGGAGGAGGCTTTCGGGACCAGACGCCGCCGTCTCGAGGCGGAACCGAGGTAGAAACCAATCTAGGGCTCCGGGAGAGCTGTTCTGCCGGGGATACTTCCCTCCGGGAGGGGGAAATCGTCACCGCCATCATCACCAACAACTCTCCCATCTTGGGGAGGGCTATCTTCATCAACATCTTCACTGGCACCATCTCCTCTCAAACCCTAGTTCATCTCTTGTATACATTCTTTGTATCTAAACCTCAGATTGGTACCTGTGGGTTGCTAGTAGTGTTGATTACTCCTTGTAGTTGATGCTAGTTGGTTTATTTGGTGGAAGATCATATGTTCAGATCCATTATGCATATTAATACCCCTCTGATCATGAACAATATTATGTCTTGTGAGTAGTTACTTTTGTTCCTGAGGACATGGGAGAAGTCTTGCTATTAGTAGTGATGTGAATTTGGTCTTCGTTCGATATTTTGATAAGATGTATGCACTAGTAGAAAACAGGGCATTGGTCCAGCCCATTAGCCCCGGTTCAATCTAGAACCGGGTCCAATGGGGGTACTGGACCCGGTTCGTGAGCCCAGGGGGCCGGCCGGGCCACGTGGGCCATTGGTCCCGGTTCGTCTGGACCTTTTGGTCCCGGTTGGAGCTAAAAACCGGGACCAATGGCTCTTGCTCCTGGCCCACCACTATTGGTCCCGGTTGGTGTTATGAACCGGGACCAAAGGCACCCCTTTAGTCCCGGTTTGTAGCACCAACCGGGACTAGTGAGTTGCCTATATAAACCCCCTCACTCAAGAGCAGAGCTCACTGCTCTGTTTTTTTTTCTGGCCGAGGGGGAGAGGGGTTAGTGGTGCTCTAGCTCACCTCCTATGCACACAACGTGTTCAGTGGAATGCCCGAGCCACACTAGTTAAGCTTTTCTCCTCTCGAAGCTCTATTTTCTCCGAGATTTGTCTAGGTTTAGCGGTCCGTCACGTCCCGTCCCGGTCTTCGCCGCCGTCGATCGCCCCCGCCGATCTCGTCACCGGCACCACCGTGGTGAGCCTCTTGTTATGTCCATGCTTTTCTTACTTTTATTATTGCTTTAGATAGATATTTGTCTAATTTTCTTACGTTTATTATTGCTTGTTATTATATAGTGCGATGGTTTTGATATCCGCCCACGTGGGCCCTCGTCCGGTCTACGATTCGGATGTGGTATATTATCTTTAATTTATAACTATTTGTTTTAGTGCTTATGATAGTTATTCCGACCAAGCTGACATGCATAGATGTTTTATTATGTCTAGGAGGTAGTTGAACCGGAAATTCCAACCGACCCTCTTGTGGAGAGGTTAAATTTAGTTGAAGAGGAAAACATTTCGTTAAAGAAAAAATTGGAAAAACTGGAGGAGGAGAAGATGGAATTGGAGTTGCATGTTGCGGAAGTTATCGATGATCACAAGATCAAGATGGACCCTATTGTCGAGAGATTAAATTAAGTTGAAGAAGAAAACAAATTCTTGAAGGAAAAAATAAAAAAAATTGTGGACGAGAAGATGATATTGGAGTTGCATGTTGCGGATGTCGTCGATGATCACAAGATCAAGATGGATGCAATGCGGTTGAAGATTAAAAAGATTAGAAAATATGCCATTCATACCGAGGCTTGGTATCATTATGCCGTTGGATCAATTGTTACCTTGGTTGCGATTATGATAGCATTTGTTTTCGCGTTGAAATGTTTTACATAGTTTCGATGTGTATGGAGAGCTATATGTTGTTAGATGAGAACTATATATGTATGTACTTTGGTTTTAATGTGATGATGAACTTTTATCCATTTGGTCACTTAATTATCTATTTATGATGCTCTGTAATGGTTTTTGACACACTTAATCATATATAAATGCACGCAGATGAACCGGCAATGGATGTACGGTGACAGACACACCTCCGAGTACATTAAGGGCATGCGTGAGTTTCTAAATGCGGCTGAGGCAAACAAGCAGAATGGTTTTATGTGTTGTCCATGCACTAAATGTGTGAATACGATGTCTTACTCTAACCGGAAAATCCTTCACTCCCACCTGCTTTACAAGGGTTTCATGCCACACTATAATGTTTGGACGAGGCACGGAGAAATAGGGGTTATGATGGAAGACGGCGAAGAAGAAGAGTACGATGACAACTATGTGCCCCCTGAATACGGTGATGCTGCAATGGGGGGAGCTGGTGAAGATCAAGAGGAACCAGATGATGTGCCCAATGATGCTGCAACGGGTGAAGCTGCTGAAGATCAAGAGGAACCAAATGATGATCTTCGCCGGGTCATTGTCGATGCAAGGACACAATGCGAAAGTCAAAAGGAGAAGTTGAAGTTCGATCGCATGTTAGAGGATCACAAAAAAGGGTTGTACCCCAATTGCGAAGATGGCAACACAAAGCTCGGTACCGTACTGGAATTGCTGCAGTGGAAGGCAGAGAATGCTGTGGCTGACAAAGGATTTGAGAAGCTACTGAAAATATTGAAGAAGAAGCTTCCGAAGGATAACGAATTGCCCGACAGTACATACGCAGCAAAGAAGGTCGTATGCCCTCTAGGATTGGAGGTGCAGAAGATACATGCATGCCCTAATGACTGCATCCTCTACCGCGGTGCATACAACGATCTGAACGCTTGACCGGTATGCGGTGCATTGCGGTATAAGATCAGACGAGATGACCCTGGTGATGTTGATGGCGAGCCCGCCAGGAAGAGGGTTCCTGCGAAGGTGATGTGGTATGCTCCTATAATACCACGGTTGAAACGTTTGTTTAGAAACAGAGAGCATGCCAAGTTGATGCGATGGCACAGTGAGGACCGTAAGAAAGACGGGAAGTTGAGAGCACCCGCTGACGGGTCGCAATGGAGAAAAATCGAGAGAAAGTACTGGGAGGAGTTTGCAAAGGACGCAAGGAACGTATGGTTTGCTTTAAGCGCGGATGGCATTAATCCTTTCGGGGAGCAGAGCAGCAATCACAGCACCTGGCCCGTGACTCTATGTATGTATAACCTTCCTCCTTGGATGTGCATGAAGCGGAAGTTCATTATGATGCCAGTTCTCATCCAAGGCCCTAAGCAACCCGGCAACGACATTGATGTGTACCTAAGGCCATTAGTTGAAGAACTTTTACAGCTGTGGAATGGAAACGGTGTACGTGCGTGGGATGAGCACAAACAGGAGGAATTTGACCTAAAGGCGTTGCTGTTCGTGACCATCAACGATTGACCCGCTCTCAGTAACCTTTCAGGACAGACAAACAAAGGATACCATGCATGCACGCACTGTTTAGATGACACTGAAAGTATATACCTGGACAAGTGCAGGAAGAATGTGTACCTGGGCCATCGTCGATTTCTTCCGACCAACCATCAATGTCAAAAGAAAGGCAAGCATTTCAAAGGCGAGGCAGATCACCGGAAGAAGCCCGCCATGCGTACCGGTGATCACGTACTTGCTATGGTCAATGATTTACACGTAATCTTTGGAAAGGGCCCCGGCGCACTAGCTGTTCCGAATGACGATGAGGGACACGCACCCATGTGGAAGAAGAAATCTATATTTTGGGACCTACCCTACTGAAAAGACCTAGAGGTCCGCTCTTCAATCGACGTGATGCACGTGACGAAGAACCTTTGCGTGAACCTGCTAGGCTTCTTGGGCGTGTATGGAAAGACAAAAGATACAGCTGAGGCACGGGAGGACCTGCAACGTTTGCACGAAAAAGACGGCATCCCTCCGAAGCAGTATGAAGGTCCTGCCAGCTATGCTCTTACGAAAGAAGAGAAAGAAATCTTCTTTGAATGCCTGCTCAGTATGAAGGTCCCGACTGGCTTCTCGTCGAATATAAAGGGAATAATAAATATGGCAGAGAAAAAGTTCCAGAACCTAAAGTCTCATGACTGCCATGTGATTATGACGCAACTGCTTCCGGTTGCATTGAGGGGGCTTCTACCGGAAAACGTCCGATTAGCCATTGTGAAGCTATGTGCATTCCTCAATGCAATCTCTCAGAAGGTGATCGATCCAGAAATCGTACCAAGGCTAAGGAGTGATGTGGCGCAATTTCTTGTCAGTTTCGAGCTTGTGTTCCCACCATCCTTCTTCAATGTCATGACACACGTCCTAGTTCATCTAGTCGACGAGATTGTCATTTTGGGGCCCGTATTTCTACACAATATGTTCCCCTTTGAGAGATTCATGGGAGTCCTAAAGAAATATGTCCGTAACCGCGCAAGGCCAGAAGGAAGCATCTCCATGGGCCATCAAACAGAGGATGTCATCGGGTTTTGTGTTGACTTCATTCCTGGCCTTAATAAGATAGGTCTCCCTAAATCGCGGTACGAGGGGAGACTGACTGGAAAAGGCACGCTTGGAAGGGACTCAATAATATGCAGGGACGGATATTCTTGGTCTCAAGCACACTACACAGTTCTATAGAACTCTACATTGGTGACCCCGTATGTCGATGAACACAAGAACAGTCCGCGCTCCAAACACCTGGAGTAGTGCGACGACTGGTTTACACGTGAACACATCAGGACTTTCAGCAGTTGGTTGGAAACACGTCTCAGAGGTGACAACACTGTTTGTGATGAGTTGTACTTGTTGTCCAGGGGACCATCTTCGACTGTATTGATTTACAAAGGATACGAGATAAATGGGAATACATTTTACACGATTGTCCAAGATCAAAAGAGCACCAACCAAAACAGCGGTGTCCGCTTTGATGCAACAACCGAGAGGGGAAAGGACACATATTATGGTTACATAGTGGACATATGGGAACTTGACTACGGACATGATTTTAAGGTCCCTTTGTTTAAGTGCAAATGGGTCAATTTGTCAGGAGGCGGGGTACAGGTAGACCCACAGTACGGAATGACAACAGTGGATCTGAAAAATCTTGGATACACTGACGAACCGTTCGTCCTAGCCAATGATGTGGCACAGGTTATCTATGTGAAGGACATGTCTACCAGACCGAGAAAAAGAAAAGATAAGGAAGCGAATACATCATACGATGAGCCAAAGCGCCACATAGTTCTTTCAGGAAAAAGGGACATCCTGGGAGTGGAGGGCAAGACAGACATGTCTGAAGATTATGAAAAGTTTCATGAAATTCCTCCCTTCAAAGTCAAGGCTGACCCAAGCATCCTGATAAACGATGAAGATTATCCATGGTTACGGCGCAATAAGCAAATGACACAAGCGAAGAAAAAATGAAGACTTTTTTCCGCAACTATTATGATGATACCATGCCAACTTTGTAACAAACGAGTATTATACCATTGTCCATTTGTACTATTCAAATTTGCACTAACAGAAAGTTTGTAATTGGTTTTACCAGAAAGAATTAAAAAATAAAACAAAAAACAAAAGAAAATAAATAGTGCAGAAAACAAAAAAAACTTGCAAAAAAATAAAAATAGCAACAATAAGTATTTCATTGTAAGTAGAAACAAAATAAAATAAATAAAGCAACAAAGAAAACAAATAATTTCAAATTTAAACTATTCAAATTTGAATACTACTTGCACTAACAGAAAGTTTGTAATTGGTTTTACCAGAAAGAATTAAAAAATAAAGCAAAAAACAAAAGAAAATAAATAATGCAAAAAACAAAACAAAAAAACTTGAAAAAATAGCAACAATAAGTATTTTTTTGTAAGTAGAAACAAAATAAAATACATAAAGTAACAAAGAAAACAAATAAATAAAAATAGCAACAGTAAGTATTTTGTTGAAAGTAGAAACATAACTAAAAAATAAAGCAACAAAGAAAAAAATAAAATATATGCCACCTACTGGGCTCACACGGCCTGAATACGACTAGAAACCCAACCATGGGCCAGGATTCAGGCCCGTAGAAAGCCCAGCAAGCCCACAGGCAAAGCAGTGTCAGTTTAGGCCCTTAGGCCTGCAGTTTAGAGGAGTTCGAGAGGAGAGAGGCAGTGGGGCTTATAAACTGGTGCTGGCCTCTCTCAACTAGCGAGGTGGGACTAAACTTCCCACCGCACCGCAGCAAGGCCTTTCGTCCCGGTTGGTGGCACCAACCGGGACTAAAGGCCCCTCCTTCCCGCCCTTTGGGCTGCTGAAAAGGGACCTTTAGTCCCGGTTGGTGGCAGCAACCAGGACTAAAGGGGCGTATTAGTCCCGGTTTCAGCCACCAACCGGGACTAATGCCCCTCCTATATAACCAGGACTTGCGAAATTTTGGGCAGTTTCCTTCTTCCGCGCCCCCGACGCCTCCCTCTCCTTCCCCGCCCCCGTCGCCCCGTCGCCGTCGCCGTCGTCGTCGCCCCCGACGCCGCCCCGACACCGCCTCGTCGCCGTCGCCGTCGCTCCTCGATCTGCTCTCCGTGCACCCTCCGCTCCCTTATCGCAACGTAGAAGGGGCTCCGGTCCCATAGGTGTTTGTGGGTGCCCAGTTTCCCCGACATCTTTGGCGCGCCAGGTAGGGGGCGTCGAGGTTGTGCGAACCTGATCCGGCACTCACGCGGGCGCAGTCTTCATCAACCTCTCCAGCTTCATCAACCTCACCGACTACCTCAACATGCCTCCGAAGAAGAAGGCTTCGGAGGTCGGAGGCCCGTCCGCGTCGATCCCACCACCACCAGAACCGACGGTTGGTGGAGGAGACGCCGGCAGAAGGGTGGACGCCGGTGGGGAAACTCACGGCGCCACCAAGTCCAAAGACAAGACGGACGACCGGGCGAACTCCAAAACCTCGGTGTCCGTGCACGCACCACGTCCCTCTCAGGAGGTGCCAGACCAGCAGCGACGTGGTACCGGAGGTACCATACGCTTGCTGGGACGTGGCCAAGCCGGTGGGTCGCGGGATGCTCAAGGCCAGCGTCCTGGCACGAGCAAGGCGCGATCGCCGGGGCGAGAACATGCTCCTTCTAACGCGGTTAGAAGTCCGAGCGTGTCTCGTTCCTCGCACCGTTCGCCACCGTTTCCCTCCTCTCCAGCAGAAGCCCTGGCCAGGGCTCAACTGCTCCTCGACTTCCCTCCAGCGGCGGACAAGGCCGAAGACTGGAGGGCTACGATCCAGAGCCTCATCGCTTTCGCCAACAATGACACGCCACAGCAGCCGGCAACATCACGGCCGCGGCAAGTCGACCAAACGAAGGCCGATGGAGACAAGACCGCCGGGGGTGCGACTACCGTACACTCCCCGCCGCAGAAGCAGAAATCGCCGCCCCGCCGGATCAACGTCGACGACGACTCCACAGCGTCGTCGGACCCGCGGGCTCGCCGCGATCAGCGCCAAGTCCTTGACGACAGGCGACAAGAGGACGCTCGAACTCGTACCGAGCGTCGAAGAGAAGCCAGAAGACAGTCAGACCAGCGCGCTGGGACTGCTGTTGACATGCACGCGCCCGGTGAACTAGGCGACTTGCCGTACGCGGCAGGTTGCCCTGCGTTCACCCGAGAGCTGCGGCAAGTCCAGTGGCCCAGCATGAAGAACTTCAAGCCCGACGTACCCGAGAAGTACGACAGCAAGACACACCCCTCGGAGTTCCTCAGCATCTACACCATTGCGGTGCAGGCTGCCGGGGGGTGCGACGAGAAGATTCTGGCCAACTATTTCCCGCTCGTGCTTAAGCCAAACGTCAGGTCTTGGCTTATGCACTTGCCGGAGAACTCCATCTCTTCATGGGCGGATTTGTGCCACCAGTTTGTTGGCGCCTTCACGGGCGGCCACAAACCCCACGGCCAGGAGAGCGATCTCCATATCCTCGCCCAGATGGAGGGAGAGTCCCTGCGCAAATACATCCAAAGGTTCAGCCGCGTTCAGCACAATATCCCCGATGTTCACCCTGCCGCGGTTATCAGCGCTTTCCACCAAAACGTGCGTAACCGCCGGATGAGGGAGGAGATGGCGATGACCAAGATCCGGGACGTCAGCGAGCTCTACGCTCTGGATGACAAATGTGCACGTGCTGAAGAGGGAAGGAGACTCCCCGAAGAGGATGTCGGTGCAGGAGGAAGCGACAGCGAGGATGCCGCCCCGGCAAGGAAAGGCCGGCGGCGGAATAACAGGAAGAAGAAGAACAAGGAAGTACTGGTCGTCGAGCAGTCCGGCAAGGAGGCTGCCGCCAAGAAGACGCAGGCCGGTGGCTCTGGCAAGGAGGCCGCCCCTGTAGCGGCAGCCGACAAGCAGGACGGCTCCGACAAGCAGTACTGCAAGATCCACCGCACCAAGGGCCATGATCTCCAGAACTGCAAGAGGGTAGAGTAACTCGTAGAACAGCAGAAGGCTGAATACGAGCGTCGCGACAAGGAGAAGGCCCAAGGAGGCGGAGGAGAGCCCAGCAAGAAGCGGCCGTTCAATGGCCGGGGAGGACGCCGCGGCAAGGCCAAGCAGCGGCAAGGTGACAGACCTCCCGGGGGCCGCGACAAGGATGAGGACGAAGACGATGATGAGGACATGGATGAAGGAGACAACAGCGAGCAGGAGTTCCAGAAGGCCACAGAGGTTCTGTGTGTCGACGGAGGTGCCTCTCTGCACACTTCCCACTGTCAACTCAAGCAGTGGGTGCGGGAAGTGAATGCAGCCGAGCCACCCGTCGAGTCACGCAGGCTGCTGAAATGGTTCGGCACGCCCATCATCTTCGATCTTGAGGACCACCCTGACCGCACAACTGCGGTCGGGTGTTTACCGATGTTGGTTTCACCAACAATCCGCAACCTCAAGGTCACCAAGATGTTGGTTGACGGCGGGGCCGGCCTCAACTTGATCTCCTCAGCTGTGATCAAGAAACTGCAGATCCCCGACAGCGAGCTCGAGGAAACCGAGTCGTTCCAAGGGATAAACCCGGGAAGGAGCAAGCCGAAGGGGAAGATCACGCTGCCAGTGACCTTTGGTGGAGAACTCAACTTCAGGACGGAGAGGGTCACGTTCGACGTTGCCGATATTCCATTACCATATAATGGGATACTTGGCCGTCCTGCGCTCGCCAAGTTCATGGCAGCTTCCCACTACGCGTACAACATACTCAAGATGCCGGGGCCGATAAGCGTCATCTCTGTCCCCGGCGACAAGAAGGATGTGCTTATCTGCGCCGACAAGATCTACCGGGACGCAGCAGCCGCGGCAGACAGCAACACACTTTCCGCTGAAGCTCCCGGGGGGAAGACCAAGACCAAGTCCGGCAAGAGCTCTGGAGCCCACTCCGGCAAACGCACCTCCTCGGAGTGCTGCGCTGCCGTCGAGGACGCACCATCGAGCTCCACCGGCAAGTGCAAGAAAGGAATGGCAGCTCCACCGGCAACCAAGAAGGTGTCCGCCAAGGAGGACGGCACTGGTGGTACCTTCACCATCAGTGCCACGCTCGACCCCAAATAGGAAAGCGCGCTCGTTGCCTTCCCGCGGGCGAATGTCGACGTGTTTGCATGGCAACCGTCTGACATCCCCGGCGTTCCCAGGAAGGTAATTGAGCACAAGCTTGCTGTTTGTCCTCACGCACGGCCCGTCAAGCAGAAGGTCAGGAAGCAAGCGGTGGAGCGCCAAGAGTTCATTGCCGAAGAGATTAAGAAGTTGGAAGCAGCAGGCCTGGTTAGAGGCGTACTCCATCCTACGTGGTTGGCCAATCCAGTTGTTGTGCGCAAGGCCAATGGGAAGTGGAGACTTTGTATAGACTTCACTGATGTGAATAAAGCATGTCCCAAGGATCCATTTCCCTTGCCGCGTATCGACCAAATTGTGGACTCCATGGCTGGATGTGAGTTGCTTTCATTTCTCGATGCATACTCAGGTTACCACCAGATATTCATGGCTGAGGAAGACGAAGAGAAGACTGTGTTCATTACTCCATGTGGCACATACTGCTTCATACGCATGCCCTTTGGATTGAAGAATGCAGGCTCAACATTTGCAAGGGTGGTGCACACTGCTTTTGAGCCATAGATACACAGAAATGTTGAGGCCTACATGGATGATATAGTGGTCAAGAGCAAGAGCAAGGATACCCTGATCCAAGACTTAGAAGAAACCTTTGAGAATCTGCGCAAGATACAGCTCAAGTTGAACCCCGAGAAGTGTGTTTTCGGAGTCCCCTCCGGCAAGCTTCTCGGGTTCTTTGTGTCCCAGAGGGGGATTGAAGCCAATCCCGACAAAATAAAGGCCATCGAGCAGATTGAAGCCCCGAAGCGCGTCAAGGACGTAAGGAGACTTGCTGGTTGTGTGGCTGCCCTCAGCAGGTTCATTTCAAAGTCTGCAGAACGCGCCCTGCCTTTCTTCAAAATCTTGAAAAAGGCAGGTCCTATGAAATGGACTCCGGAAGCGGAGGCAGCGCTGCAAGACTTGAAAGGATACCTGTCCTCCACTCCAATACTTGTCGCACCTAAGCCACAAGAGAAGTTGCTGCTGTACCTAGCAGCAACCAATCAAGTGGTTAGTGCTGCGTTGGTAGCGGAGAGGGAGGCAGATGAAGAGCCCACAGCCCCAACAAGTATTTCCAGCGACAAGCAGGGGGCTTCCCCGACAAGCTCTGGCCCCGACATGGACAAGTCTGCGCAGGAACAAGGAGATGTGCGAAAGAAGATGGTGCAGCGCCCAGTTTATTTTGTAAGTTCCCTCTTGCAGGGAGCTAGATCAAGATACTCTGGGGTGCAGAAATTGCTTTTCGGTCTCCTTATGGCCTCAAGGAAGCTGCGCCATTACTTCCAAGCACATGAGATAACGGTGGTCACTCGCTTTCCGTTGAAGAGTATATTGCAAAATCCAGAAGCAACAGGCAGGATCGTCGAGTGGGCACTGGAGCTGTCAAGCTTTGGTCTCAAGTTTGAAAGTACTTCAACTATACAGAGCAGAGCTTTGGCAGAGTTCATAGCAGAATGGACCCCAACACCAGATGAGGAAGCTTCAGAAACAAGCATCCCCGTCCAAGAAGCAAGCAAAGAGTGGATAATGTACTTTGATGGTGCCTTCTCGCTGCAAGGCGCCGGTGCTGGCGTGTTACTCATAGCATCCACCGGAGAGCACCTCAAGTATGTTGTCCAAATGCACTTTCCCAAGGAGCAAGTGACAAACAATACTGCTGAGTATGAAGGTTTGCTTGCCGGCCTCAGAATTGCGGCCGAACTTGGGATCAAGAAGCTGATTGTGCGGGGAGATTCACAGTTGGTGGTCCGACAAGTAAACAAGAGTTACCAGAGTCCCTTGATGGAAGCTTATGTCGATGAAGTGAGGAAGCTTGAAGAACACTTTGAAGGCTTGCAGATGGAGCACGTTCCAAGAGCTCAGAACGACATCATAGATGGCCTCTCAAAGTGTGCTGCCATGAAGTTACCTGTGGAACCAGGAACCTTCATGCTCAAGCTAACTCAGCCATCCGTCACACCATCAGTTGGGCAAAACAAGAAGAGGAAGTTGGTCTCCGGTGACTACTTGCCGGCAGATCTTCCTAAAGCCGTCGCCAAAGTCCCCAAGATCAACAACCCAGATGCTGAGGAACGGTCTGCTCCTGCGGACCCAAGGGTCCGTGCAGTTGAAGCAGGCGTTCCCGACAAGCCTTGCCCCGGCAGGCTTGTCGGGGAACCCTCAGCTCCGGAAGAGCCGCAGGTTCTTGCCGTAGAAGCTGAGGTTCCCGCAGCGGCACTGATGCCTTTAGTCCTTGCTGTTGAGCCTCAAGCTCCAGCATGGGCACATCAAATCGTCCATTTTCTCCAGACCGGAGAACTTCCCGATGAGCCAGAAGAGATAGAAAGAATAACCAGGCAGTCAAGTATGTACCAGTTCGTCGACAACGAGCTGTACAGAAGAAGACTCAACGGTGTCAGGTTGAAATGCATCTCTCGGGAAGATGGACAGAAGCTGTTGGCAGAGATACATGGAGGCATATGTGGCCATCACATTGGCGCAAGAGCACTTGCCGGGAAGGCGTTCCGGCAAGTTTTCTTTTGGCCAGAAGCCCTCCAAGATGCAACTGCACAAGTAACCAAGTGTGAAGCGTGCCAGTTCCATGCCAAGCAAATTCACCAACCAGCTCAAGCTCTCCAGACGATCCCTTTGTCCTGGCCCTTCTCGGTCTGGGGGCTCGATATCCTCGGCCCCTTTCCCCGCGTAGTCGGGGGCTTTGAGTACTTGTACGTAGCAATCGACAAGTTCACAAAGTGGCCGGAAGTGGAACCAGTGAGAAAAGTGACAGCACAGTCAGCAGTCAGGTTCTTCAGATCAATTTTTTGCCGTTTCGGAATCCCTAACAGGATCATCACCGACAACGGCACACAGTTCACAAGTCGCACCTTCATGCAGTACGTCCAAGACCTTGGCACCAAGGTCTGCTTTGCTTCCGTTGCTCACCCGAGGAGCAATGGTCAAGCAGAGAGGGCAAATGCAGAAGTGCTGCACGGGCTCAAGACAAGAACCTTCGACAGGCTGCGCAAGTGTGGAAGAAACTGGATAGAGGAGTTGCCGGCGGCTCTTTGGTCAATCAGAACGACACCAAATCGAGCCACCGGACAGACACCCTTTGCTCTTGTCTATGGATCAGAGGCAGTTCTCCCCACGGAACTCGTATACGGGTCTCCTCGAGTGCTCGCTTACGATGAGCTCGAGCAAGAGCAATTGCGGCAAGATGATGCATTGCTCCTTGAGGAGGAACGTCTCCAGGCTGCTGTACGAGCTGCTCGATACCAGCAAGCCTTGCGTCGCTACCATAGCCGCAAGGTCAAGGCCAGGAGTCTCGAGGAAGGCGACCTTGTTCTTCGGCGTGTTCAGTCCGCCAAGAATTCCGACAAGTTGACGCCGAAGTGGGAAGGCCCTTATCGGGTGAGACAAGTCACAAGGCCCGGCGCTGTCTGCCTTGAGACCGAAGAAGGCTTACCGGTGAGCAACTCCTGGAACATCGAGCATCTTCGCAAGTTTCACCCATAAGGCACGATTGCCGTGATCCGCTTCGGCAACCACCTTTTGTACAAGTATTGCCGCTGTTGCATGTAAACCTTTGTACAAAGCCGGGCGCAGACCCCGTGCATTAGTAAAACTTTTGTGCCTCGCACTATTTGTCATTTCATGCTTTTCTTTCTACTTGCATGCATCATCTGACATTTTGTGCAGCGCACATCCCCGGAAAGAAGCAACAAGCCGCAAGGCTCCCTACTTGTCTTTCCTCCTCTTCCCCTTTCTCTCTTAAACAGAAGAAGTATTCCTCGCGCACAAGTTTACCGGGGGGGAAGGAGATAGAGGTGTGGACCAAGTGCTGTTCAAGAAAGGAAAGCCTTGCCGGGAAGCAAACACTTCATGAAAGCTAAGTTGCCAGAATTTGAGCAATTCAAATTTTTAAAAAAAATTAGTTGTCTTCCTTGAACAACCACACTTTGTATGGAAAACCTGTGCGCGAAGGAACCTACCCGTGGCTAGCCGCGCCCTTACTTTGTTTCGAGCATGCTCAACGGCTTAAGTGAGCTGCAACAAGTGTCGCGCCCTTACTTCGTTTTCGAGTTCGCTCAACAATCTAAGTGTGCTGCGACTAGCTACGGCAAGGTTTCTTGCCGACAAGGGCTTTGCCAGCAGGCTGCTAAGAGTCCCGCACTCAGCGCTCGCGGCAAGTGTCCCTTTGCCGGCAAGTTCCCTGAAAAGCGTAGGGTGGAAAGCATACAAAGTGAAGGGACTAAGCAAGGGAGATAACACTGCATTGATTACCCAAAATAAAAGTATATATTACAGAGATAACTTGCCGCTGTTCTAAACAACCACTGCCTATAACTTAATCTGCAGCGGCAAAGGAAACAGAAAGAAGGAAGCCTAGTCCCTGCGGTCTCCATCGACCCTCTGGATCTTGCCCACCTTGGCTACGATGTGGGCAACTTGAGCCTTCAACGCCTCCTGGTCAGCTTCGGGCGGCAGGGTCCGGAGGACGTTGACGAGGTTGATCCCGGGGTTGCGATAGACAAACTTCGACAACACCCGCTCCATGGTACCCATGCAGAGCCGGCGCGCCTCGTCGGCCAGCTGCACGGGGATCTTCTCCCGCAGCCGCGCAAGCGCCGGCGCCACTCCCCTGAAGAACAGACTCAGTTTGGCGCTGTGAGGGAGGTTCTCGTCGGGGGAGTACACGAGGTGCTCCGCCCTCAACGCCATCATATCCATGTCAATGTTGGCGGCGGAGGCGACGAGTTCATCAGTCCACTGCTCCACCGTCCGCTGGAAGTTGTTTTGCGAGACGGCGGCGCTCTCCAGGAAGAGCCTCTCAGTGCGGAGTTCGTCCTTCAGCTTGGTCTCGCGATCCCGGGCAGCGTCAAGCGAGTCAGTAAGGGTAGAGACCTTCAGCTCTAAATCAACAATGGAGTCCCTGGCGTCAGTGAGCTCTTTGCCCTTCTCGGAGAGGCGGATTTGCAGCTCCGAGTTGGTGTGAGCGTCTTTCTCCCGCGCCACGTTGAGCACGGTGACCCTATCCTCACTCGCCTTCAAGAACAGCTCCATCTGCGCTACCCTGGCCTCCAGATCCTTCTTAGCAGTCTCCGCGGCAGCAGCGGCGTCCCTCGCCTCCTGCAGAGCCCCGCCGATGGCTTGCTCCCGGGCGGTGAGGTCGTCCTCGTGGTTGTCGAGGTCGACCTTCCGCTGGTTGAGCTCTCCCTCAGGCCGAGATAGATCCTCGGCGGCCAGTCGCTGCTGCTCCTCGACCTCGGCCTTTTCGAGGACGAATGCTTGCTGCGCCCCGGCAAGCTCTTCGCGCTCCTCCGCCAAGTTCCGGAGGGCCGCCTGGTTGGCGGCACGGAGCTCCGCGGTGCGCTTCTCCAGGTCGGCACCAGCCTTGGCAGCCAGAGCCTCCCGAGACTCCAACTTCGCCTGTCTGGCCCGATACAAGGCCAGGAGCCGGCGTAGGAGTCTCTCCTCTTCAGGCTCGTCGCTACTGCCGGGCAAATCGACAACCTTCAGCCCGGCGGAGGCGAGAACCTCTCCGTCGAAGGTCTCTCCCTCCGCGGGTGCCCTAGACGAGGACGCCCACGGGACTTGAATGAAGACCCCGTTGGCGGCCTCCAGATAGACACCCGACCGGTCCGCGGGGGCGGAGGGGTCGGCGGCCAGTGCAGCGTCCGGCGCTCCTGCGGCCTCCGGGCCAGCAGTGTGGTCGCCGGTCCCTTCCCCAGCCGCGGCGTCAGCGGTCGGGGCGGTCTCCTCGACGACTGGCTCGTCAGCTCCAGCCATTCCCTCGGCGGTAGTGGCGTTGCCGCCGTCGCCGTGCACGCCCTCCTCGACGGTGGTCTCCGTCTCCATCAGCCCCGGGGCGGGAGGATCTAGCAGAAGAAAAAGAAAAGAAAGATCGTCAAGCAAATATCCAAAAAGACGAATCCAAGAAGAAGAAATTACAAGGGTTACCTTCGCGGGCTTCCTCGACAATGGGGTCCCTCGCTGGGGAATTCTCCCTTGGCGGCGAAGTAGTGCCCCTGCTGGCGGAGGCCCGCTCGCGCCCTCCCTTGGCGGGGTGCTCACCCTTGGCGGGGTACTCGCCCTTGGCGGAGTACCCGTCCTTGGCGGAGCGCTGTCCCTCACCGGGGAGTTCATCCTTGGCGGAGAGGGTGGAGCAAGCGGCTCGTCGGGGGCGACCTCCTGGTGCTCCTGCGGCTGCGGCTCCACTTCTGCACAAGACAACAAGACATCAGTAAGGACAAAAACCTCAGGCGCGCCCGTCAAGCAGGAAAGTGAACACAAGGCTTACGCTGGGGGCTGCGCTGGGGGCTGCTCCCCGGAGCAGCAGGTTGGTCCGGCAAGCCTGTCGTTGGCGCATCCCCCGTCGCTGCGGCAGGCTCGTCGTCCTCGATGTTGACCACATGGATCTTGGCCCTCTTCGCCATCCGCTGGGTCAAGGTCCTGGAAACCAAACAAGATCGGAGTTAGACAGAAGAGCAATCAAGACAAATGCAACAAAAACCAAAGGAAACTGCAAGTACTTACTCTTCCTCCTCTTCATCGGAGCTGAGGGCGGAGAAGTCAAATCCCGCCTCGTGTGCTCCAGCACGAGGGGCTGGAGGAGAAGGCTCCCTCGGGCACTTGGCGGGCTCCGGGGCTGTGGGCTGTGAAGACCCAGCACCGGTCGTCGCCGAAGACCGAGGGGCAGGAGGGGCACCAGAGCCACTCCGGGAAGACCCCCCTCCGCTTGTCGCTCGGGCACGAGGCGCCTCCTTGGCGACCTCGCTCGTCGTGGTGGCGTGCATCGCACGGCGCTTCGGCTGCTGTCGAGGCGCCTATGGCCTCGTCGTCTCAGCGGCCTTGCGGAGGCGCTTCTTCTGCTGCGGCGGAGGGCTTGGTGGCGGCGGAGAGTTCTCCGAGGATGAGGAGGCATCGTCGTCAAGATTCAGAGACCCACCAGAGTCTTCATCGGAATCTCTGGACTCGGCGTCCTCCTCCTCCTCGGCAGGCCCGCTGGACTCGGTACCCTGCCCGGCAGTCTCGCTCGCCCCGGCAACCTCGCTCGCCCCGGCAACCTCGCTCGCCCCGGCAAGCTTCCCGGAGGGCTCCCCGGCGAACTCCTCGGGCGCAATCTTTAGCAGCTTGAGGATTTCCGCCTCCTCGGCCTGGCTCACTGCGTCCGCTGCCTCTGCTTCGTCCACAGTATCCAAATTCGCCCGCAGCCGCAGCTGCGGCAGCCTCCTCCATTCTGGAGGCAATGTATGCTACATCCCGGTCGGTGGTATCCCGGGTGAGGCCCTTCCTCTCCTCGGCGTTGCGTGGCTTTTCGACCAGGTTGTCGAAGAAGGCTTGCACAGTCTCCACTGAAGGCACCAGCCAAGTGGGGATGACCCCGTGGGAGTCGCACTCGGGCATCACCGCGCGTATGGCACTGAGGGCAGTGTTGTTGCACAACGGCACCACTCCCCGGGACGGTCTGAACCACTCCGGGTGGTTGGGGTCATGCTTAAACAGCTCCCGGACCATCCCCTTCAGCTCCAAGACAGTGAAATTATAGTTCAGCCCGGGGCGCAGCCTCATGCGATCTGCCGCGTTGCCAAACTCCCAGGCAGGCCTCTTCCTCTCCTGCAGGGGGCGATGCGGCGGCGGAGGAAATCGGCCCCAACTTCACCCACAGTTAGATTGGCGGCCCGGAGGCGAAGGATCCTAGTGAGGGCAATCTGCAACTTGTCATCCTCCGGGGCCAATTCGCTCCAATCCTTGCCGCGCACTATTGCAGTCTGGCGCGACGAGGTAAAAGGCTCAGGCTTATCTTCCAGAACCCAGCACCAATCGGCCCTCCACTCCTCCCACTTGCCGCGGAGCTCTCCTTTCAAGTACGCCTCCTTCTTGTTCAATCTAAAGATCCAGGAGATGCCGCCGGAGAGTGGGGATCCAGACTCTACTCTAGGCGTGAAGAAATGGCGGAAGAGAGCTACGTTTGGGTGGACCCCGACAAAGTTTTCACACAGATGTGCGAAAACAGCCATCGTAAGGACGGCGTTGGGGGTAAAGTCTAGGAGGTGGAGGCCGTACGTTTTCATCACACCACAGAAGAACTCCGAAAACGGAGGGCAGAGACCGCAATGGAAGAATGCAGCGAAATAGTAGTAACCTCCCGGGAACATGTCGACGGCGACGGCGGGGAGGACTCTGGTGCGAGGATGAGCTTTCGTCTCCCTCGCCCAGAACAAGTAATACTTGTCCCGCAGATCCCTCGCGCCGAGCCTTGGCGGGAAGACCACCCTCTTTCTCCGCATGGCTGCCAGCTTCGCCGCCTGCTCAGACTTCTCCTTCTTCGCCTTGTCGCTCTTCGCCTTGTCGCTTTTCGGAGCCATGGCGGGGGCGGCGAGGAGGGAGGCAAGGAGGTCGACGGCGCCGCGGATGCTAGGGACGACGGAGGAAGGGAGGAGCTTGGCTCTCTGTCGACCTGAGGGGAGGCAGAGAGCGGCGGGGGTTTCTGAAGATTCAAGACAGAATGAAGGCGATGGGGGGAAACTGCCCCTGCTTCCTCTGCTTTTAAGGGGGAAGTGGGGGACGTAACACATTTCCCATTAAAGAACAGGCCACGATCTCTCCCACGACGCCGCAATCGACGCGTGCCGTTAGGGAGGGATGCGGCGGATACGGAGAGGGATACGGCTCGCCGTGGGCCGCGTGTGCCCGTGCACTGTCTTGGGCCTGGCCCAACAGCGCTCGGCACCGTGTGTGGCCCAGGCCCGGCGGCTCCTGTTGGTGTACTAAGATAGGGGTACCTTAGTACCCCAACTTGTGCACGGGCAGTAGCAGCTTCCCGTGGCAGGGCTTACCAAGCGCTCGCCAAGGTCCGCTCTGGTCCCTTTGAAACCATTCAAGAGCAAAGTATACAAGTCAAGACCCCGGCAAGAGGAGCTTGCCGGGAAGACCGCACCAGGCTCAAGGACATCTTTTCAACACAAGACCCTGGCAAGAGGTGCTTGCCAGGAAGGCCAAAGAACGGCATCTTAAGAAGAGATATCGCGGCGCGTCATGCGCCCCGGCAGGACCCGGAGAGCGACAAGCTTCCGGGCCCGGCAAGGTCATGACCCCGGCAAGGTGCTTGCCGGGGAAGCTTATGCTGTGTGCCTGCGCTCCAGCTCATCTGGCCACGCGTCGCCCTGGGGCCCTTCCAGGGGCACGTGGCAGATGGCTGTGCAGCCTGGGGTACACGGTGGCGAGCCGCGGTGACGAGGCTACCGCCGTGGCGAACGGAGACGCATGGACGGACGCTTTTGGGGCGACGGCGACGGGCATTCAATGCCCTTGTCCCCCACCGTCAGAGTTAGGTGAAGACCACTGTTCATACACTGTTCATGCACTGTTACAACCACCACCAATTTTACATTTTTACCCTCCTCTACGTTGGCACCTGTCGGTGACCCCTTTGAGCTATAAAAGGAGGCCCATGCACAACGTAGAGGGGGTTCGATCCCAGAAACTCGCTCTCTCGCTCGGTGTAGCTGGTATTGTAGATCTTCAAGCTCCCGAGCCCAAGAACTCAATACAACCAAGGCAGGAGTAGGGTTTTACGCGTCCGCGCGGCCCGAACCTGGGTAAACTGCCCGCGTGTGCTCCTCGATCTGCTCTCCGTGCTCCCTCCGCTCCCTTACCGCAACGTAGAAGGGGCTCCGGTCCCATAGGTGTTCGTGGGTGTCCAGTTTCCCCGACAATGTTCATGACTGTTGTCGCTCTCTAGCTGGTCGCTTCCGAGTCTCTTTCTAGCCTTCACCTATACTAAGCGGGAATACTGCTTGTGCATCCACTTCCATAAACCCCAAAGTTATTCCACATGAGTCCACCATACCTTCCTATATGCGGTATCTACCTATCGTTCCAAGTAAATTTGTATGTGCCAAACTCTAAACCTTCAAATAAATTCTGTTTTGTATGCTCGATCAGCTCATGTATCAACTAGGGGTGTCTATATATTCCATGCTAGGTGGGTTATTCTCACGATGAGTGGACTCCGCTCATCATTCATGAGAAAATGGCTGGTAACCCGGATGCCCAGTCCCATGCTCAAATCATAATAATTAAACAAAACTCCCCCACGGCTGTTGCTTGTTTGGACGGTACCCCGTGGATTCAGATGGCCATGGAGTGTGCTTGTTGGTGGTTGGGGGAGTATAAACTTTACCATTCTGTTTGGGAACCGCCTATAATGTGTGTAGCATGGAAGATATCGAGATTTTTGGTTGCTATGTTGACAATGAGAGTATACCGCTCAAAATATTATTCATCTCTATTTAAAAATCAAGCTCTAGCACCTCTACAAATCCCTGCTTCCCTCTGCGAAGGGCCTATCTATTTATTTTTATGTTGAGTCACCATCCTCTTATAAAAGAGCACCAGTTGGAGAGCACCGCTGTCATTTGCATGTATTGCTATTAATTTGCATTGAGTATGATTGTGACTGGATCTCTTTTAACATGAATTACAATGTCTAGTCAGTCCTTGATCTTTAAAGGTGCCCTGCATTTATGTTTTGCGGTCTCATAAAGGGCTAGCGAGATACCATCTTGTTACATCATATTATGATTGTTTTGAGAAAGTGTTGTCATCCGAGGTTTATTATTATTGCTCGCTAGTTCATTATGCCATTGATATGAGTAGACATGAGACCTGAAAGTTATTGTGAATGTGCTTAGTTCATGATCTTTGTTGATAACTTGAATGCTGGCTTTACATATTTACAACAACAAGAGCAAACAGAGTTCCTCAAAGTTTTTTCTTTATCACTTTCCGTTTATCAACTGAATTGCTTGAGTACAAGCAAAGGTTTAAGCTTGGGGGAGTTGATACGTCTCCAACGTATCTACTTTTCCAAACACTTTTGCCCTTGTTTTGAACTCGAACTTGCATGATTTGAATGGAACTAACCCGGACTGACGCTGTTTTCAGCAGAACTACCTTGGTGATATTTTTGTGCAGAAATAAAAGTTCTCAGAATGACCTGAAATTCAACGGAGAACTATTTTGGAATATATATAAAATATCTGCGGAAATAACCAAGCCAGGGGCCCACACCCTGTCCACGAGGGTGGGGGCGCGCACCCTCCCCCTGGACGCGCCCCCTGCCTCGTGGGCCCCCTGTTGCTCCATCGACTTATCCCCCGACTCCATATATTCTCTTTCGGGGAGAAAAAAATCAGAGAGGAAGAATTATCGCGTTTTACGACACGCAGCCGCCGCCAAGCCCTATTCTCTCCCGGGAGGGCTGTCTGGAGTCCGTTCGGGGCTCCGGAGAGGGGAGATCGTCGCCATCTTCATCATCAACCTTACTCCATCACCAATTCCATGATGCTCACCATCGCGCGTGAGTAATCTCATCATAGGCTTGCTGGATGGTGATGGATTGGATGAGATTTACCATGTAATCGAGTCAGTTTTGTTAGGGTTTGATCCCTAGTATCCACTATGTTCTAAGATTGATGTTGATATGACTTTGCCATGCTTAATGCTTGTCACTAGGGCCCGAGTGCCATGATTTAAGATCTGAACCTAATATTTTTTCATGAATATATGTGTGTTGTTGATCCTATCTTGCAAGTCAATAGTCACCTACTATGTGTTATGATCTGGCAACCCCGAAGTGACAATAATCGGGACCACTCTCGGTGATGATCGTAGTTTGAGGAGTTCATGTATTCACTATGTGTTAATGCTTTGGTCCGGCACTCTAGTAAAAGGAGGCCTTAATATCCCTTAGTTTCCACTAGGACCCCGCTGCCACGGGAGGGTAGGACAAAAGATGTCATGCAAGTTCTTTCCCATAAGCACGTATGATTATATACGGAATGCATGCCTACATTACATTGATGAACTGGAGCTAGTTCTGTATCACCCTAGGTTATAACTATTACATGAGGAATCGCATCCGACATAATTCTCCATCACCGATCCAATGCCTACAAGCTTTTCACATATTGCTTGTTGCTTATTTACTTTTCCGCTGCTACTGTTACAATCACTACAAAAACACTATCGCTACTTTTGCTACTGTTACCGTTACTTCCATATTACCTTGTGCTACTTTTCGAGCTTGCGTTGTATTCCCTCGAAGAGGAAAGGGATATGCAGCACAGTAGCGTAAGTATTTCCCTCAGTTTTTGAGAACTAAGTTATCAATCCAGTAGGAGACCACGCGCGAGTCCCTCGCACCTGCACAAACAAATAAGTACTTCGCAGCCAACGCGATAAGGGGTTGTCAATCCCTTTACGGTCACTTACAAGAGTGAGATCTGATAGAGATGATATTTTATATTTTTGGTATTTTTGTTTATAAGAACAGAAAGTAAAAGCGGAAAAAGTAAAGTAGATGTAGATTGATATGTTGAGAATAGACCCCGGGGCCATAGTGTTCTCTAGTGGCTTCTCTCATGATAGCGTATTCTACGGCGGGTAAACAAATTACTATCGAGCAATTGATAGAAAAGCGAATAATTATGAGACTATCTAGGCATGATCATTGTATATAGGCATCACGTCCGAGACAAGTAGACCGACTCCTGCCTGTATCTACTACTATTACTCCACACATTGACCGCTATCCAGCATGCATCTAATGTATTGAGTTCATAAGAACAGAGTAACGCCTTAAGCAAGATGACATGATGTAGAGGGATAAACTCAAGCAATATGATCTAAACCCCATCATTTTATCCTCGATGGCAACAATACAATATGTGCCTTGCTGCCCCTACTACCACTGGGAAAGGACACCGCAAGATTGAACCCAAAGCCAAGCACTTCTCCCATTACAAGAACTATAGATCTAGTAGGCCAAACCAAACCAATAATTCAAAGAGACCTGCAAGGATATTATGAGCACACATAAAGAGTTCAGAAAAGAACCAAATATTTCTCATAGATAATCTTGATCATAAACCCACAATTCATCGGATCTTGACAAACACACCGCAAAAAGAGATTAAATCGAATAGATCTCCTCGAAGACCGAGGAGAACTTTGTATTGAGATCCAGAGAAAGAGAAGAAGCCATCTAGATACTAGCTATGGACTCAAAGGTCTGTGGTAAACTACTCACAACTCATGGTGAGGGCGATGATGATGATGTTGAAGCACTCCGTGATGGATCCCCCCTCCGACGGAGCTCCGGAACAGGCTCCAAGATGGGATCTCACGGGAACAGAAGGTTACGGCGGTGGAATTAGAGTTTTCTCTCTGTTGCTGATGGTTTCGGGGTACGTAGGCTTATATAGGAGGAAGGAGGACACCGGGGGACTCACGAGGGACCCACGAGGCAGGGGGGCGCGCCACCCACCCTCGTGGACACCTTGTGGCCCCTACTCCGTGGTTCTCAAGTCTCTCGTGCGTGATTTTCTCCAAAAGTATCTCTCCCGAAGGTTTCATTCCGTTTGGACTCCGTTTGATATTCCTTTTCTGCAAAACCCTGAAACAAGCAAAAAACAGCAATCTGGACCGGGCCTTTGGGTTAGTAGGTTAGTCCCAAAAATGATATAAAAGTGTATGACAAAGCCCATTAAACATCCAAGACATCATAAATAATAGCATGGAACAATAAAAAATTATAGATACGTTGGAGACGTATCAAGCATCCCCAAGCTTAATTCCGGCTCGTCCTCGAGTAGGTAAATGATAAAAACAGAATTTTTGATGTGGAATGCTAACCAACATAGTTTTTCAATGTAATTCTCTTAATTGTGGCATGAATGTACAGATCTGAAAGATTCAAGATAAAAGTCTATATTGACATAAGAAATAATAATTCTTCAAGCATACTAACAAAGCAATCATGTCTTCTCAAAATACTATGGCTAAAGAAAGTTATCCCTACAAAATCATATATTCTGGCTATGCTCCCTCTTCATCACACAAAATATTCATATCATGCACAACCCCGATTTCAGCCAAGCACTTGTTTTCATACTCTATTCTTTCAAACCTTTCAACTTTCACGCAATACATGAGCATGAGCCATGGACATAGCAATATGGGTGGAATAGAGAGGTGGTTGTGGAGAAGACAAAAAGGAGGGAGATAGTCTCACATTGACTAGGCGTATCAACGGGCTATGGAGATGCCCATCAATAGATATCAACGTGAGTGAGTAGGGATTGCCATGCAACGGATGCACTAGAGCTAAATATGTATGAAAGCTCAACAAAAGAAACTAGTGGGTGTGCATCCAACTTGCTTGCTCATGAAGACCAAGGGCATTTGAGGAAGCCCATCGTTGGAATATACAAGCCAAGTTCTATAACGAAAATTCCCACTAGTATAAAAATGACTAAGCATGAGACTCTCTACAATGAAGAACATGGTGCTACTTTGAAGCACAAGTGTGGAAAAAAGATAGTAGCAATTGTCCCTTTTTTCTTTCCTTTTTCTTTTTCTTTTTTTTATTTTTTTGGGCCATTCTTTTTTCTTTGGCCTTTCTTTTTTTTCTTTTTTGCGGAGGGGCTTTATTGATTTAGCCTTTCCTCCCATGGGACAATGCTCTAATAATGATGATCATCACACTTTCATTACAACTTGATATTACAACTCGATACTACAACAAAGTATGACTCTATATGAATGCCTCCGGCGGTGTACCGGGATATGCAATGAAACAAGAGTGACATGTATGAAAAGTTATGCATGGTGGCCTTGCCACAAATACGATGTCAACTACATGATCATGCATGGCAATATGAAAATATGATGCGTGTCATATGAACGGAACGGTGGAAAGTTGCATGGCAACCACTAGTAGAAAACGGGACAATGGTCCAGCCCATTAGTCCCGGTTCAATCCAGAACCGGGACCAATGGGGGCATTGGACCCGGTTCGTGAGCCCAGGGGGCCGGCCGGGCCACGTGGGCCATTGGTCCCGGTTCGTCCGGACCTTTTGGTGCCGGTTGGTGCCACGAACCGGGACCAATGGGTCTTGCTCCTGGCCCACAACCATTGGTCCCGGTTGGTGACTTGAACCGGGACCAAAGGCTCCCCTTTAGTCCCGGTTCGTGTCACCAACCGGGACCAATGAGGTGCCTATATATACCCCCTCGCGCAAGAACAGAGCACACTGCTCTGTTTTTTCTGGCCGAGGGGGAGAGGGCTTGGTGGTGCTCTAGCTCACCTCCTATGCACACAACGTGTTCGATGGAATGCCTGAGCCACACTAGTTAAGCTTTTCTCCTCTCGAAGCTCTATTTTCTCCGAGATTTGTCTAGGTTTAGCGGTCCGTCACGTCCCGTCCCCATCTTCGCCGCCGTCGATCACCCCCGCCGATCTCGTCACCGGCACCACCGTGGTGAGCCTCTTGTTATGTCCATGCTTTTTCTTACTTTTATTATTGCAGATAGATATTTGTCTAATTTTCTTACGTTTATTATTGCTTGTTATTATATAGTGCGATGGTTTTGATATCCGCCCACGTGGGCCCTCGTCCTGTCTACGATTCGGATGTGGTATATTATCTTTAATTTATAACTATTTGTTTTAGTGTTTATGACAATTATGCCGACCAACCTGACATGCATAGATGTTTTTATATGTCTAGGAGGTAGTTGAACCGGAAATTCCAACCGACCCTCTTGTGGAGAGGTTAAATTTAGTTGAAGAGGAAAACATTTCCTTGAAGAAAAAATTGGAAAAAATGGAGGAGGAGAAGATGGAATTGGAGTTGCATGTTGCGGAAGTCGTCGATGATCACAAGATCAAGATGGACCCTATTGTCGAGAGGTTAAATTTAGTTGAAGAAGAAAACAATTTCTTGAAGGAAAAAATAAAAAACATTGAGGACAAGAAGATGATATTGGAGTTGCATGTTGCGGATGTCGTCGATGATCACAAGATCAAGATGGATGCAATGCGGTTGAAGATTAGAAAGATTAGAAAATATGCCATTCATACCGAGGCTTGGTATCATTATGCCGTTGGATCAATTGTTACCTTGGTTGCGATTATGATCGCATTTGTTTTCGCATTGAAATGTTTTACATAGTTTCGATGTGTATGGTGAAAAATAATTAGATGCTCTGGAGAGCTATATGTTGTTAGATGAGAACTATGTATGTACTTTGGTTTTAATGTGATGATGAACTTCTATTAATTTGGTCACTTAATTACCTATTTATGATGTTCTGTAATGGTTTTTGACACACTTAATTATATATAATGCACGCAGATGAACCGGCAATGGATGTACGGTGACAGACACACCTCCGAGTACATTAAGGGCGTGCATGAGTTTCTCAATGCGGCTGAGGCAAACAAGCAGAATGGTTTTATGTGTTGTCCATGCACTAAATGTGGGAATACAATGTCTTACTCTAATCAGAAAATCCTTCACTCCCACCTGCTTTACAAGGGTTTCATGCCACACTATAATGTTTGGACGAGGCACGGAGAAATAGGGGTTATGATGGAAGACGGCAAAGAAGAAGAGTACGATGACAACTATGTGCCCCCTGAATACGGTGATGCTGCAATGGGGGGAGATGGTGAAGATCAAGAGGAACCAGACGATGTGCCCAATGATGCTGCAACGGGTGAAGATGCTGAAGATCAACAGGAACTAGATGATGATCTCCGCCGGGTCATTGTCGATGCAAGGACGCAATGAGAAAGTCAAAAGGAGAAGCTGAAGTTCGATCGCATGTTAGAGGACAACAAAAAAGGGTTGTACCCCAATTGCGAAGATGGCAACACAAAGCTCGGTACCATACTGGAATTGCTGCAGTGGAAGGCGGAGAATGCTGTGGCTGACAAAGGATTTGAGAAGCTACTGAAAATATTAAAGAAGAAGCTTCCGAAGGATAACGAATTGCCCAACAGTACATACACAACAAAGAAGGTCGTATGCCCTCTAGGATTGGAGGTGCAGAAGATACATGCATGCCCTAATGACTGCATCCTCTACCGCGGTGCTGATACGTCCAAAACATATCTATAATTTCTGCTTGCTCCATGCTTCTTTTGTGTGATATTGCTATGATATTGATGCACTTCCATACACTTTTGATCATATTTGGACTAACCTATTAACTCAGTGCACCACAGTGCCAGTTCCTGTTTTCTGCTGTTTTTCTATTTCAGGTTTCCCCCATATTAAAAGTGCTCCAAAAATTCCAGGAAAAATATAGGAAAAATCAGCGTACAGGAAGCTTTGCGAAGAACCAAAGATGGGCCAGAGGGGAGCCAGGGGAGGCCCAGGCGGCCACCTGGCGCGGCCCCACCCCTGGCCGCGCCAGGGGGGCGCCTGGGGCCCCTGCTCCGCCTCTGGCTGCCCCCCTTCACCTATATATCCCTCTCGTCCCGAAACCCTCGAGGACAGAACCCTTTTTCGCGATCTCGCCTCTGTTCCGCCGCCGCGGCGCTTCCAAGATCGGGAGCATCAGGAGAACTCTTCCCGGCACCCTGCCGGAGGGGAGAACCACCACCGGGAGCTTCTCCACCACCATGGACGCTTCCCGGATGAGTCGTGAGTAGTCCACCTTGGACCATGGGTCCATGATCAGTTGCTATGTGATGTTCTCCTCCCCTCTTTGCTCTTCATGGTTTAGACCTCGTGAGCTACCCTACATGATCGAGGCACATATGTGATCTTTCTGTTGTTCCTTTGCTGAGTTTGCTGGGATCTGATGGATTATGAGACTATGTTCAGATTGTGTTTGAGTAATATATTTGATTCACCTCTTTTATATCTTTGTTCTTGAGTAATTCTTGCATGTTCTCCGTTGTTGTTTATTGCTTTGGCCAAGTAGTAGGTAGTAACTCCAAGAGGGAGCGTTATGCTTGATTGTGGGTTCATGCCCCCTGATGACTAGCTTGAGTGACAGAAACATGAGTCTAGGGGATGTGTTGTTGCCACAAGGGAGAAAACAACGGTGCTTGTACTTGCGGGTGCAAGGATTGTTCACTTTACGCAAAGTTCTTTTAATGCAGTTGTCTGTTGCTTTGAGTTTACACTTTGGGTGGGATTCGCAACTTAATACCAGCGAGATGTTCTGGATAGATATCTCAAGGTGGATGATTAGTAGTAGATGCAGATGGATTTCGGTCTACTTGCCTTGGCATACCACCCATGCTTTTGAGCCTCTACCTTTCTTTGCGGCATAGTAAGCATTGGTTTGCGCACATAATCCTGTCAATTGCCCAGCTGTAATTTGTTAACCTCGCTTTGCTGTTTTATCGTCTTTTGGGAGAGAGACATCACTAGTGAACATCATGGGACCCCGGTCCATATTACCACCGCTGATCACACCTTCTATTTACTTCCTGTTTTTATTTCCTAGTTGCAGTCATAGCTATCATTATTATATCTTGTGTTTGATCCTTTGTAAACAACAAGGCCGGAGGGATTGAAAACCTCTCTGTACTCGTTGGGAGCAAAGTTATCTGTATCTGTGTGCAGGTCCCGTCAACCGCTAAGTTTCTGGCGCCGTTGACACCTACTTGTCGACCCTCGGAGTCTCACGGGATTCGATCCTTGGTATCTTTGCCAAGGGAAATTTGCCGCTACGCTACATCTCAACCTTCCACTTGGGGTAACCAACGAGGGGCGAGAAGCCATCAAGCAGGTTTCTGGCGCCGTTGCCGGGGACTCCACTCTTCAAGATAGGGGAGTTGCACGCTATCTTTTATCTTTGCTTTTTAGTCTTGTTAGTTTACCTTTCAGTTTTTGCTTTAGTGCCCCTTACCAAAAATCACAAAAATAGTTATCTTGCTTGCTGCTGCTATGGGTTCCACCGAGAACACCAAGTTGTGTGACTTCACTAGTCATAACAACAGTGACTTTATCTACACGCCTATTGCTACACCTGCCACTTCAGCACCTTCTTATGAGATTAAACCTGCTTTGCTGAACCTAGTTATGAAAGATCAATTCTCCGGTGCTGGAGATGATGCTGCTTTGCACTTAAATAATTTTGTTGAGCCCTGTGATATGCAAAAGTACAAAGAAGTAGATGGTGATATTGGTAAGCTTAAGCTTTTTCCTTTCTCCTTGAGAGGAGGAGCTAAAATCTGGTTTCAATCCTTGCCTAGGAATAGTATAGATTCTTGGGACAAGTGCAAGGATGCCTTTATTGGGAAGTACTATCCCCCTGCTAAAATTATCCAATTAAGGAGTAACATAATGAATTTTACACAATTGGATAATGAACACGTTGCCCAAGCTTGGGAACGCATGAAATCTCTTGTCAAGAACTGCCCTACTCATGGTTTGACTACTTGGATGGTTATCCAAACTTTTTATGCAGGCTTGAACTTTACCTCGCGGAACTTGTTAGATTCGGCCGCGGGAGGAACCTTTATGTCAACTACACTTGGTGCTGCCACGAAGCTTCTCGACGAGATGATGACCAATTATTCCTAATGGCACACCGAACGCGCTCCAACAGGTATGAAGGTAAACTCCGTCGAGGAGATTTCCTCCCTAAATGAAAAAGTTGACTTGATCATGTCTCTACTTTCCAAGCAATCTTCTATTGATCCTCATGATGTTCCTTTAAATTCTTTGATTGCTCAAGATCAAGTAGATGTGAACTTTATCTCTAGAAACAATTTCAATAATAATGCTTATAGGAGTAATTTTGGTAGCAACCCTAGACCGTTCCCCTCTAATTCCTATGGGAACAACAATGCTTATCCTAGCACCAAGAACTCCACTTCTGAACTAGAGATTATGCTTAAAGACTTCATCACTACCCAAAAGGCCTTCAATAAGAGTGTAGAAGAAAAACTAGACAAACTAGATAATCTCTTTTCGAAGGTAGACAATTTAGCCCATGAGGTAGAGTTGCTTAAAATTAGAACTTCTCCTCTTGAGGAGAGGAAGACCACTCCTATGAATGCTATTCAAGTGCAAATTAATGAAAACATTAGGATGATGGCTAAACTTAAAGAGAGATGGGCTAGACAAAAGGAGGAAGAAGATAGAATTAAGAGCCTTCCTACCCACCACACTATTGCTACTATCCAAGTTGTTGAGGATATCCAAACTCTTAGCACCCAATGCACTCCTAGTCCCATTGGACCTATTAATGGTGATGCTATGACCTCGACCGTAGAAGAAGAAACTCCTATGACCATAGAAGCTACCAAACAAGTGAGCCTAAAGGACACCACTACCACTTTACTTGATAGTAGTGACCTTGATTTTGATAATTGCACCCTTTCTGAAGTTATTGGTTTTCTTCACAAGATGTCTAGAGATCCCCACACTAGCACACTTAATCTTGCCTTCACGGAGCATATCACTAATGCTCTTATCAAAGCTAGGGAGGAGAAGCTTAGGGTAGAAGCCTCCATACCTAGAAATCTAGAAGATAGTTGGGATCCTATGATTAAAATTAAGTTGAATAACTTCTCTTGCTATGCTTTATGTGATGTTGGAGCTAGTACCTCCGTTATGCCCAAAAGAATGTATGATATGTTTGAATTGAAACCTTTTGATCCTTGTTCTTTTGGTGATCGTCTTGTTGATTCTTCCGTAAAGAAACCTTTGGGGAAGATCGACGATGTTCTTATCATTGTCAATGACAATTATGTTCCCGTTGATTTTACTATTATGGATATTGAATGTGAACCTTCATGTCCAATTATTTTGGGACGTCCTTTTCTTCGCACAGTTGGTGCTATCATTGACATGAAAGAGGGGAATATAAAATTCCAATTCCCTCTCAAGAAAGGGATGGAACACTTCCCTAAGAAGAAGATTAAGTTGCCTTTTGAGTCCGTTACATGGGCTAGCTATTCTCTTACTCTTGATAAATCTTGATCTTCTCTTTTTGCATCATGCCTAGCTTAAAGGCATAAAAGAAAGCGCTTTTGGGAGGCAGCCCACAACGAATTAGGTTTTATTTTGCTTTTGTTGTGTCTTGATGTTTGTTACTACAGTAGCATCATCATTGTATCTTTTCTTTTCAGCTTTGTGCCAAGTTTAGCCTCTGATTGCAAGAAAGTTCAAAAGTTGTGACATGTTGTCCAGAAAACAGATTCTGTCCTTCGACAGAAAAATTCGAATAAAATCACCAGATCATCTTTTTGATCTGAATTTTTTTGACAGCATGCTCTATACAATTGGCTTTCGAGCGTCTGTTCTGAGTTTTTTGATTTGAGTTGCATAAGTGCCCCGAAAAAATTATTTACTACCTGCTGGTCTGTTTTTCACAGATTCTGTCCTGTTTTGCCTTTCCTTTGCTTTGCAAACCTTGAGCTTGCTTTTTCTTTGCAAAAACCTTTTGGCAATCTTGAGAAACAGTAGCTCTTCAAGATTATCTATATTTCCAGTAGGGAAAAATTATTTTATTGTGGGTACTAACCTCGCTAATCAGATTATGATGAGTTATGTATGAAGCGAGTTTTCAAGTGTGCGAGGGAAGATGATAAAAGAAGATTCAGGAGGGTCAAACGCTCAAGCTTGGGGATGCCCCCGTGCACCCCCAAGAAATATTCAAGAAGACTCAAGCGTCTAAGCTTGGGGATGCCCCCATGCATCCCCTTATCCATCAACAATTATCAGTTCGTCTTTCGTTCCACTATATTTTTTCACTTCATGCGTTATGTGCTATGCTTGGAGCGTCTTGCTCTTAGTTTCTTTTTTTAGTTTTCTTTAGCTTTGCTTGCTGTTCATAACAAGTTAGAACCCAGCTTTCTTTGTGTGGGAAAGAAACACGCTCCACTTCAACCTAGAACACAACATAGGATTTTCATGCTTATCTTTGTTGTGTGTGTTCTTTGTCTTTCCATAGCTGCTGTCATGTTTAGCTCTTAGTTTTCATGCTTTTCTTTTTAAAGTGCTTTTGTTTAGTTAGTTTCTGAACTCTCTTGAGTTTTCATGTTTATCTTGTTAAGAGAGTTTGCCTGTTGCACTGAGTTGTGTGTCTTAACTTAAAGTAGGTAATTGAGGTTGCTATTTAATTTTAGTAGTAACTTGCAATAGTTTTGAGGTATTTCCATGAGTAATGTCTGAACTTTTGGTGTCAAGAGCTTTAGCCTATTAGTGATAGATGTCGTATTTTGGGCAATCCGTGTTTATTTTCGAAAACCTACAAAATAGTTGAGAACTTTAGCTACTAGATGGATCACTAATCTTTGGAGGGATCGGATATTAGAGTACACTCACGTACCATGAGTCGAGGATGCGCAAGGATAACCAAACCCCCATACACTCCTCCTCGGGGTACTTGTCTCTTTGTGAACCTCCTAATTAGATTGAGAGTTACCGATAATAAGTGCATGAGTTCTTCGGACTAATGTGAGTATTCGAAAGTTGACACTTCCACCTAGCCATATTTTTCTAGCCTCTTCGGTACCGTGCATTGCCCTTTCTCACCTCGAGAGTTGGCGCATACTTCGCCGGTACATCCAAATCCTTGGCACGATACGCTATGTCATCATAAGCCTCATTATATCCTTCCTCAAAACAGCCACCATACCTACCTATCAAGGCATTTCCATAGCCTTTCCGAGATACATTGCCATGCAACATCCATCTTCTCATGACTTGATCTTCATGTCATACATGCTTTTTGCTTGATCGATGAGCCGCATGCTAGTTGGGCCTTGCCCTAATCATTGCTACATGGCGCGCTAGTATCATTGCATATCCTGCTACACCGGCAGAGGCATACATTTGCATACATCATGATAGTTTCATTTTCTTAATGTTGAGTACTTTTGTAAAGTGTGAAAGATCTCCTATACTTCTTGTAATATATAGAGTGTTGCCCCTAAAGTGAGGAAAAGATCCCAAAGAGGACAAAATCAAAAGATCCCAAAGAGGACAAATGAGAGTTAAATAGAAAGAGCCATTGAGACCACAAAAAATAAAAAAATAAAAAAGAGAAAAAGAAATAAAAAGAGAGAAGGGGGCACACTACTATTCCTTTTGAGAGATCCACACTCGTACTCCATCTTATACCTTGTACTCCATAGAGATTATCATTCATGCATATAGCTATGTGGGGACCTTCACACTATAGAACTTGGCTTGTATATTCCAATGATGAGCCTCCTCAAAAGAGCTCTAGGTCTTCTTGAGCGAGCAAGTTGGTTGCACCCCCACTAGTTCCATTGGAGAGCTTACCTTAGCTCATATGTGCATCCGTTGCATGGCAATCCCTACTCCTCACATCATATCTATCATTTGGCTTTCTCTCACCTATGAGTGTCCTCATTGATGTGAGCCTTTCACACCTTTTTTGTCTTCCCCTTCATCATTTTTCTCTCTTTGCCATCCTAAGTGTCAACTTTCTTGCTTACGCTCATCCATTGCATGAGTGCTCAAAATATCGAAAGGGACTGGATCATTTTGACTTGTACCTGGCTAGTGGTCTGGGGATGAGTCAAGATAAGATTCCAAAGAAGACCAAGTGTGAAACTTTAGTAGATTAAGTTCTCAACAATACAAAAACTATGTTTTACTCTCTCGTATATCCCTATCCCCTTTCTTACACGCAAACACCATTTGGAGACAGTCACGGACAGCGGGAGCTCTTGCACCTTTATGTTCTTATGTTGCTTGTTACAATGCTAATATAGACTCTTGCTTGCGGACAGCGGGAGCTCTTGCACCTTTATGTTCTTATGTTGCTTGTTACAATGCTAATATAGACTCTTGCTTGTTATGACTTGAATTGAATTACATGCCTTGATTGCTTTACTTAAAAAGTTCTTATATGGTTGGTAGCATGTCACCACAGAAATTATGCTTGTTATCATTTACCTACTCGAGGATGAGCAGGAATTAAGCTTGGGGATGTTGATACGTCCAAAACGTATCTATAATTTCTGCTTGCTCCATGCTTCTTTTGTGTGATATTGCTATGATATTGATGCACTTCCATACACTTTTGATCATATTTGGACTAACCTATTAACTCAGTGCACCACAGTGCCAGTTCCTGTTTTCTGCTGTTTTTCTATTTCAGGTTTCCCCCATATTAAAAGTGCTCCAAAAATGCAGGAAAAATATAGGAAAAATCAGCGTACAGGAAGCTTCGCGAAGAACCAAAGATGGGCCAGAGGGGAGCCAGGGGAGGCCCAGGCGGCCACCTGGTGCGGCCCCACCCCTGGCCGCGCCAGGGGGCGCCTGGGGCCCCTGCTCCGCCTCTGGCTGCCCCCCTTCGCCTATATATCCCTCTCGTCCCGAAACCCTCGAGGACAGAACCCTTTTTCGCGATCTCGCCTCTGTTCCGCCGCCGCAGCGCTTCCAAGATCGGGAGCATCAGGAGAACTCTTCCCGGCACCCTGCCGGAGGGGAGAACCACCACCGGGAGCTTCTCCACCACCATGGACGCTTCCCGGATGAGTCGTGAGTAGTCCACCTTGGACCATGGGTCCATGATCAGTAGCTATGTGATGTTCTCCTCCCCTCTTTGCTCTTCATGGTTTAGACCTCGTGAGCTGCCCTACATGATCGAGGCACATATGTAATCTTTCTGCTGTTGCTTTGCTGAGTTTGCTGGGATCTGATGGATTATGAGACTATGTTCAGATTGTGTTTGAGTAATATATTTGTTTCACCTCTTTTATATCTTTGTTCTTGAGTAATTCTTGCATGTTCTCCGTTGATGTTTATTGCTTTGGCCAAGTAGTAGGTAGTAACTCCAAGAGGGAGCGTTATGCTTGATTGTGGGTTCATGCCCCCTGATGACTAGCTTGAGTGACAGAAACATGAGTCTAGGGGATGTGCTATTGCCACAAGGGAGAAAACAACGGTGCTTGTACTTGCGGGTGCAAGGATTGTTCACTTTACGCAAAGTTCTTTTAATGCAGTTGTCTGTTGCTTTGAGTTTACACTTTGGGTGGGATTCGCAACTTAATACCAGCGAGATGTTCTGGATAGATATATCTCAAGGTGGATGATTAGTAGTAGATGCAGATGGATTTCGGTCTACTTGCCTTGGCGTACCGCCCATGCTTTTGAGCCTCTACCTTTCTTTGCAGCATAGTTAGCATTGGTTTGCGCACATAATCCTGTCAATTGCCCAGCTATAATTTGTTTACCTCGCTTTGCTGTTTGATCGTCTTTTGGGAGAGAGACATCACTAGTGAACATCATGGGACCCAGGTCCATATTACCACCGCTGATCACACCTTCTATTTACTTCCTGTTTTTATTTCCTAGTTGCAGTCATAGCTATCATTATTATCTCTTGTGTTTGATCCTTTGTAAGCAACAAGGCCGGAGGGATTGACAACCTCTCTGTACTCGTTGGGAGCAAAGTTATCTGTATCTGTGTGCAGGTCTTGTCAACCGCTAAGTTTCTGGCGCCGTTGACACCTACTTGTCAACCCTCGGAGTCTCACGGGATTCGATCCTTGGTATCTTTGCCAAGGGAAATTTGCCGCTACGCTACATCTCAACCTTCCACTTGGGGTAACCAACGAGGGGCGAGAAGCCATAAGGTGTATACAAGGATCTGAACGCATGCCCGGTATGCGGTGCATTGTGGTATAAGATGAGACGAGATGACCCTGGTGATGTTGACGGCGAGCCCGCGAGGAAGAGGGTTTCTGCGAAGGTGATGTGGTATGCTCCTATAATACCACGGTTGAAATGTTTGTTCAGATACGGAGAGCATGCCAAGTTGATGCGATGGCACAGTGAGGACCGTAAGAAAGACGGGATGTTGAGAGCACCCGCTGACGGGTCGCAGTGGAGAAAAATCGAGAAAGTACTAGGAAGAGTTTGCAAAGGACCCAAGGAACGTATGGTTTGCTTTAAGCGCGGATGGCATTAATCCTTTCGGGGAGCAGAGCAACAATCACAGCACCTGGCCCGTGACTCTATGTATGTATAACCTTCCTCCTTGGATGTGCATGAAGCGGAAGTTCATTATGATGCCAGTTCTCATCCAAGGCCCTAAGCAACCCGGCAACGACATTGATGTGTACCTAACGCCATTAGTTGAAGAACTTTTATAGATGTGGAATGGAAACGGTGTACGTGCGTGGGATGAGCACAGACAGGAGGAATTTGACCTAAAGGCGTTGCTGTTCGTGACCATCAACGATTGGCCCGCTCTCAGTAACCTTTCAGGACAGACAAACAAAGGATACCACGCATGCACGCACTGTTTAGATGACACTGAAAGTATATACCTGGACAAATGCAGGAAGAATGTGTACCTGGGCCATCGTCGATTTCTTCCGACCAACTGATACGTCCAAAACGTATCTATAATTTCTGCTTGCTCCATGCCTCTTTTCTGTGATATTGCTATGTTATTTATGCACTTCCATACACTTTTGATCATATTTGGACTAACCTATTAACTCAGTGCACCCCAGTGCCAGTTTCTACTTTCTGCTGTTTTTGTATTTCAGGTTTTCTCATTACGTAAACTGCCAGAAAAATTCCGGGAAAAATATATAAAAAATCAGTGTTCCGGAAGCTTCCATGCGGCCAAAGTAGGGCCGGAGGGGGGCCACCAGGGCTCCAGGCGGCCAGAGGGCGCGCCCCCCCTCCTGGCCGTGCCGCCAGGGCGCCTGGGCCCCCCTGGACTCCTCTGACGCCCCCCTTTGGCATATATTTACACCGCGTCCCGAAACCCTCGAGGACGGAACCCTTTTTTGCGATCTCATCTCTGTTCCGCCGCCGCCGCGCTTCCAAGATCGGGAGCACTAGGAGAACTCTTCCCGGCACCCTGCCGGAGGGGAGGATCACCACCGGGAGCCTCTCCACCACCATGGACGCCTCCCGGATGAGTTGTGAATAGTCTCCCTTGGACCATGGGTCCATGACCAGTAGCTATGTGATGTTCTCCTCCCCTCTTTGTTCTTCACCGATTAGACCTCGTGAGCTGCCCTACATGATCGAGGCACATATGTAATCCTTATGTTGTTGCTATGATGAGTTTGCTGGGATCCGATGGATTATGAGATTATGTTCAGATTGTGTTTGAGTAATATATTTGATTTACCTCTTTTATATTTATGTTCTTGAGTAATTCTTGCATGTTCTCCGTTGCTGTTTATTGCTTTGGCCAAGTAGTAGGTGGTAACTCCAAGAGGGAACGTTATGCTTGATTGTGGGTTCATGCCCCTCGATGACTAGCTTGAGTGACAGAAACATGAGTCTAGGGGATGTGCTGTTGCCACAAGGGGGAAAACAACGGTGCTTGTACTTGCGGGTGCAAGGATTGTTTACTTTACGCAAAGTTCTTTTAATGCAGTTGTCTGTTGCTTTGAGTTTACACTTTGGGTGGGACTCGCAACTTAATACCAGCGAGATGTTCTGGATAGATATCTCAAGGTGGATGATTAGTAGTAGATGCAGATGGATTTCGGTCTACTTGCCTTGGCGTACCGCCCATGCTTTTGAGCCTCTACCTTTCTTGCAGCATAGTTAGCATTGGTTTGCGCACATAATCCTGTCAATTGCCCAGCTGTAATTTGTTTACCTCGCATAGCTGTTTTATCGTCTTTTGGGAGAGAGACATCACTAGTGAACATCATGGGACCCCGGTCCATATTACCATCACTGATCACATCCGCTATTTACTTTCTGTTCTTACTTACTAGTTGCAGTTATACCTATCACTATTATCTCTTGCGTTTGATCCTTTGTAAACGACAAGGCCGGAGGGATTGACAACCTCTCTGTACTCGTTGGGAGCAAAGTTATTTGTATCTGTGTGCAGGTGATGTCTACACACGCTTCTACTCTCGTAGACTATGTTGGGCCTCCAAGCGCAGAGGTTTGTAGGACAGTAGCAATTTCCCTCAAGTGGATGACCTAAGGTTTATCGAACTCAGGGAAGTAGAGGTTGAAGATGGTCTCTCTCAAGCAACCCTGCAACTAAGATACAAGAAGTCTCTTGTGTCCCCAACACACCTAATACACTTGTTAGATGTATAGGTGCACTAGTTCGGCGAAGAGATGTTAAATGGCAAGTGATATGGATGGCAAAACAAGGTAATATAAATATGTAATAAAAAGTGCAGCAAGCAAACAAGTAGTAAACGTGAGCACAAACGGTATTGCAATGGTGGAAACGAGGCCTAGGGTTCATACTTTCACTAGTGGTAACTCCCAACAACATTAACATAATCGAATCACATGATATTTCCCATAAAACATGCAAAGGGGACACACTCGGAGGTCATTCCTTCGTGGTCAAGAGAGGACGAGAATTATGTAGGGCTACAAAAGCACACCTCAAAGTTCGTAGTTCTCAATCTAAGGATTTCCCAATGTCACCGCGGCCATCCCAAGAGAGTCCCACAATCACCACAACATATCTAAAGGATAGTCAAAGACAAGCACCAAGAGACTCTCAATCTTCAATCAACACACAAGAGAGGAAATCACTCATGAAAATATTGTTCTAATCCATGTCCAATAGACCGCTGTCACCTTGGTCTCGGGGATTATACTAGATAAAGACAAGTGAGTACATCAATCCAATACATAGAGGAAGGGGAAATATCATGGGATCACCCTAGATTAACATAGCCTATGATCACAACGAAGATCACATCATGGGAGAGAGAATTGACCACATAGCTACTGGTAAGAACCTCAGCCCCGAGGAGGAACTACTCCCGCACCATGGATGAAGGAAGCAACGTCGATGGAGATGAATCCGGGGGCACTTCCCCGTCCCGGCAGGGTGCCGGCGCAGGAATTCTGGTCCCCCGAAGCTTGATGGCGATGGCGGCGGAGATCGGAATCGCGTCTGGAGAAAAGGGTTCCGGAATCAGGGTTTCCTCGACACGCTTTAAATATATGCCAAAGGGGGCATCGGAGGTGCCTCGGGGG
>LR738714.1:786120748-786142414 GCA_902687465.1 Secale cereale
AATATCACCCAAAAGTGGCATGGAGCAAGCAGAAATTATAGATACGTTTTGGACGTATCAACATCCCCAAGCTTAATTCCTGCTCGTCCTCGAGTAGGTAAATGATAACAAGAATAATTTCTGTGGTGACATGCTATTAACCATATAGGACCTTTTATAGTCATATGACAAAAGCTTACTGAGACAATGAATCTGTAGTAATTAAGTTGCCTCATGAGAAAATCACAAATGACTGAAAGTTTTACAATATGAAACTGAAACATCAAATAGATTTGCAATGAACATGATGTGCAAATATGATAAAGTGATATCTAGCTTGCCCCCTTTAGTGATGCAAAACATAAATGCAGGGGCACCTTCAAGGTTTAAGTGATGACTAGATACAATGATTTCAGAATAAACGATATCACAATCATGCAAAAGACAATGCTACTTTGGGACAATGCACATTACACTCAGAATGACAATCATGCTCTCAGTAGTTGGTGCTTTAACATAAAAGCAAAAGGATGGTTATGTGCTAGAGCTTTTTATTTGAAAACATGGAAGCAATTTTGTCAACGGTAGTAGTACTTCATATGTGTCATGCATAAGACATCCTATAAGTTGCAAGCCTCATGCATCGAATACTAATAGTGCTCGCACCTTGTCCTAATTAGCTCGGATTTCCATGGGTTATCATTGCATTGCATATGTTTCAACCAAGTGTCACAAAGGGGTACCTCTATGCCACCTGTACAAAGGTCCAAGGAGATAGATCGCATTTGATTTCTCGTTTTTGATAAATCTCAACTTGAGGACATCCATACCGGGACAACATAGAAAATAGATGATGGACTCCCCTTCAATGCATAAGCATGTTCTCATAAGAGATTGAGGATTAAGGTCCAAGCTAAAACTTCCACCATGATACATGGCTTTGGTTGGCGGCCCAATGTTCTTCTCTAACAATATGCATATTAATTCAACCCACGACAAATCACCCTTACTTCGGACAAGACGAACATGCATAGCAACTCACATGATATTCAACAAAAGTGTGACAGTTGATGGCGTCCCCAGAAACATGGTTACCGCTCAGCAAGCAACTCATAAGAAATAAGATACATAAGCAACATATTCTTTACCACAATAGTTTTTAGGCTACTTTCCCATGAGCTATGTATTGCATGGTTAGTTCGCTTAGTACAGGTGGAGGTTAGCAAAAGACTGGGAGCGACCAACTAAGAGAGCAATGACGGTCATAATCATGCAGAGCGACAAAGCAATATTGAATCAGGCATGGTAGTTATATCGCTACTCAGAAACAAAAGATCATCAAGGCTTGACAGACTTTCTTTACAGTCTTAAATATGCGTGAGCATACGCCAAGTCAATCAAAATAAATTCTCGAAGGAAGATATTACTAAACCATACCACATCATAGGCAAACAAATCAAGTTGGTACTCCAATAACACATTGGGAACCCCCCAGCTAATTGAGATTAACCATAAGAAAACCTGAACTACTAAGCACCATCATGCAAGTAGCATCTTTATCATAGACGCATTAACCAATGCAACGGAAGCAAACTCTCTTAATAAGGTGAGCATGATAATTAAAGAGAGTTCAAGCAACCAACTAAACAAAAGCTCTTTGAAAAGAAAAGCATGAATACTAAGAGCAGAGCACGATAGTAGCTATTTAAAGACCAAGAACATACACAGCATAGATAGACATGAAAATTCTATGTTATGTTCTAGGTAGAGGTGGAGCGTGTTTCTCTCCCACATAAAGGAATGATGAGTTCCGACTCGTTATGAAAAACTAAAAAGAAAACTAAAAGCAAGACGCTCCAAGCATAGCACATAACACATGAAGTGATAAAAATATAGCGGAACGAAAGACGAACTGATAATGTTGATGGAGAAGGGGATGCACGGGGGCATCCCCAAGCTTAGACGCTTGAGTCTCCTTGAATATTTCTTGGGGGTGCACCGCCAAGCTTGAGCGCTTGACACTCCTGAATCTTTTTTATCATCTTCCCTCGCACACTTGAAAACTCCCTTCATACATAACTCATCATAATCTGATTAGCGAGGTTAGTACCCTTAATAAAATAATTATACCTTGCTGGAAATAAGGATATTCTTGAAGTTCTACTGTTTCTCAAGATTGCCAAAAGGTTTTTGCAAAGAAAAAGCAAGCTCTTGATTTGCAAAGTGAAGGAAAGGCAAAACAGGACAGAATCTGTGAAAAACAGAACAGCAGGTAGTAATTGATCTGTTCGGGATACTTATGCAACTCAAATCAAAAAACTCAGAACATACGCACGAAAGACAATTATATAGAGAACGCTGTCGAAAAAATTCAGACCAAAAAGATGATCTGGTGATTTTATACGAATTTTTCTATCCAAGGACAGAATCTGTTTCCTGGACAGCACCTCACAACTTTTGAACTTTCTAGCAATCAGAGGCTATACTTGGCACAAATATGAAAAGCAAAGATACAATGATGATGCTACAGCAGTAAACAACATCAAGACACAACAAAAGCAAAAAAATTATTCATGTGGGCTGCCTCCCAAAAGCACTTTCTTTTATGCCTTTAAGCTAGGCATAGGACTTTAATGATGCTCTCGCAAGAATAAGAGCTGAAGAACAAAAGAGGGCATCAAGAAGCAAATGCCAAATACATTTAAGCCTAACATGCTTCCTATGCATAGGAATATTGCAATAGAATAATTCATTGAAGCACGAAGCAACTAGCATAGGAAGGCAAAACAAGCATAACTTCAAAATATTCACCATAAAGAGAGGAAACTTCTTATTATTAAGATATTTAGAACCAAGCCTCCCTCTCTCATAATAAATTTCAGTGGCATCATGGATGAACTCAACAATATAAGCATCACATAAAGCATTGTTACCATGATCCACATGCAAAAAGGTACTCTCACTCCCCACATAAGCATAATTTTTCTCATTGGTAATAGTGGGAGTAGGACTATCATAAACAACTTGAACACTATAGATTAGTTGTATATTAGGAGGGTGGTGTTCAACAAGGGAGTAATTCCTTTCATGATTATGACAAGTTTCATAAGGATAATTTCTCCTTATGTCATAGGTACCTTTATAATCACTATAGATTGGAGTTATAACATCATCATGATAGAGAAGAGCATTATCATTGCTAGCAACTATATTTGTAAACATGTTGTCTTTATTCTTACCAGCAAGAGAATTATCAATTATCACATCACTAGTGGGGATAGGATTTGCAATCCTATCATCCCCAAGCTTAGAGCTTCCCATATCTTCACTTTCAGAGTTGGTACCAAAAAGATTTTCAAGATCATAAGCAGCATTATCATCATTTTCCCAATCACAATAAGTAACATGCATATCATAATCAAAATCATCTTCAATAGTACCTACGGACATATCATCAAGATGATAATTAAGGCAATAAACTTCACCTTCTTCTTTAAACTTACAACCGTTAGGATAAAAGTTGTTAGGAGGAATATGCTCAGGCCAGGTTGATACCCATTCTTCTTCCTTCTTGCTCCTCCTCCTCCTCCTCTTCTTTTTCTTCTTCTTCACCTTAGGAGGGGGTGGTTGGAGATGAAGCTTCTCCACATATCCTGGTTTATCATTAGAAACAATAGGGGAAACTTGGGAGAAACTCTCCTTTTTATTAGCAGAAATATAAGAGACATTTTTATACTTTGGCAAAGTTCCCTCCTTTCTAATCTTACTTATGTAATCATTTTCATGGCAATTAACAACACAATAGAGATGGCAATTTTGCAAAGTGTTTTTTATTCCTATGGCATTATCATCCAGCCAAGAAGTCTTTTCTGATAACTCTTCACACATCAAAAATAACATAAGCTCATCATAAAGATCAGAGGTGATCATGTCATCACACAACCGGTTAACAGTTATGTTTTGAAAGTTCATGCATTGAAAATTAAAGTGACCCTCTGTACGGCAAAGTTCACAAGTAAAAGGATAAAGGTCACACAATTCTCTAGCAATTCATTTAAATCTCTGACCCAAGTGATTGTTCTTTCATGCTTATGTTGCTTACAATACTTCTCTTCTTCAATCATAGGCCTTTCACAAGGTCTATCCACTCCACAAAAAATAACATGCTTATATAAAACTTCATTTTTAGGAATTGGATCATGCATGCTGAAATCATCATGAACAATTTCATTTTCTTTGCAAGTCTCTTTAAAAGGTTTATGATACTTGATCCAATCCTCCTTAGGCATATTAAGATGTGAAGCAAAAGATTTGAGGAAATCAACAAGGAGTTGAGAATCAAGCCCAAACTTAGCACTAAACTTATTAAAACTTGTAGTTTCAACAAAGGACTTAATGCAATCATACTCATAAATTATACCTGACTCTTTACCTTTGTCGATCTCCCAATCTTCAGTGTTGCGTTGAATTCTTTCAAGGAGCTCCCATTTAGCATCAATCTTTTTGTTTGTGAAAGAACCCATAGAGGAAGCGTCGAGCAAATCCTTATCCTGTCGAGAGAGCCTCGCATAGAAGTTAGTAATAATAATATCTTTGGGGAGCCCATGGTTAGGACATTTTAGCATTAACGTTTTCAGTCTCCCCCAAGCTTGAGCTATGCTCTCTCCGTCATGAGGATAAAAATTATAAACATAATTCCTATTCTTATGGACTTCATGAAGAGGATAAAATTTGGAGTAAAAGAGAGACTGGATCTCTTCCCACTCCAGTAGGTGAGAGTCATTTAGTAGCCTATACCATTCCAATGCTTATCCTTTCAGTGACAAGGCAAATAATTTCCTCATGACAAACTCCCACGATACACCTGCAAGCTTAAATAATGAACATAGTTGTGACAGATATAGCAAGTGTTCATCGGTATGTTTGTCTCCTGCATAACGATTAGCCAAAACATAATTGATAATACCAACAGGTATTTTATAGGGCACAATTTCAGTAGGAGGAGGAGCAACCACCACAGGTGTGGGGTGTCCTCCCGCAAGCAACGATCCAATAACAAGGTTTTCCATAAGCATAACTAGTGAAATAATAAAAAAACAGGAAACAAAAAGATTTAATTGCAAGACTTAAAGATATACCTTCAAGCGCTCACCTCCCCGGCAACGGCGCCAGAAATAGCTTGATGTCTACACACGCTTCTACTCTCGTAGACTATGTTGGGCCTCCAAGCGCAGAGGTTTGTAGGACAGTAACAATTTCCCTCAAGTGGATGACCTAAGGTTTATCGAACTCAGGGAAGTAGAGGTTGAAGATGGTCTCTCTCAAGCAACCCTGCAACTAAGATACAAGAAGTCTCTTGTGTCCCCAACACACCTAATACACTTGTTAGATGTATAGGTGCACTAGTTTGGCGAAGAGATGTTAAATGGCAAGTGATATGGATGGCAAAACAAGGTAATATAAATATGTAATAAAAAGTACAGCAAGCAAACAAGTAGTAAACGTGAGCACAAACGGTATTGCAATGGTGGAAACGAGGCCTAGGGTTCATACTTTCACTAGTGGCAACTCCCAACAACATTAACATAATTGAATCACAGGATATTTCCCATAAAACATGCAAAGGGGACACACTCGGAGGTCATTCCTTCGTGGTCAAGAGAGGACGAGAATTATGTAGGGCTACAAAAGCACACCTCAAAGTTCGTAGTTCTCAATCTAAGGATTTCCCAATGTCACCGCGGCCATCCCAAGAGAGTCCCACAATCACCACAACATATCTAAAGGATAGTCAAAGACAAGCACCAAGAGACTCTCAATCTTCAATCAACACACAAGAGAGGAAATCACTCATGAAAATATTGTTCTAATCCATGTCCAATAGACCGCTGTCACCTTGGTCTCGGGGATTATACTAGATAAAGACAAGTGAGTACATCAATCCAATACATAGAGGAAGGAGAAATATCATGGGATCACCCTAGATTACCATAGCCTATGATCACAACGAAAATCACATCATGGGAGAGAGAATTGACCACATAGCTACTGGTAAGAACCTCAGCCCCGAGGAGGAACTACTCCCGCTCCATGGAGGGAGGAAGCAACGTCGATGGAGATGAATCCGGGGGCACTTCTCCGTCCCGGCAGGGTGCCGGCGCAGGAATTCTGGTCCCCCGAAGCTTGATGGCGATGGCGGCGAAGATCGGAATCGCGTCTGGAGAAAAGGGTTCCGGAATCAGGGTTTCCTCGGGCACGCTTTAAATATATGCCAAAGGGGGCATCGGAGGTGCCTCGGGGGCCCAGGCGCCCCCCCGGCGCGGCCCAGGGGGGCGCGCCCACAGGGGGCCTGGAGCCCCTGTGTGTCCCCCCCGGTTGTACTTTGGCCGCACGGTAGCTCCTGGAACGCTGATTTTTTATATATATTTTTTGGATTTTTCCTGGCAGTTCTTGTAATGTGAAAACCTGAAATACAAAATCAGCCGAAAACAGAAACTGGCACCGGGGTGCACTGGATTAGTAGGTTAGTCCAAATATGATCAAAAGTGTATGGAAGTGTATGAATATCATAGTAATATCACCCAAAAGTGGCATGGAGCAAGCAGAAATTATAAATACGTTTTCGACGTATCAGCAGGTCCAGTCAATTGCTAAGTATCTGGCGTCGTTAGCGGTTGACACCTTCTTGTTGAACCTCGGAGTCTCAGGGGAATTCGATCCTTGGTATCTTTGCCAAGGGAAAACTACCGCTACACTGCATCTCAAACCTTCCACTTGGGGTAACCAACGAGGGGCGAGAAGCCATCAAGCAAAGTTTTCTGGCGCCGTTGCCGGGGACTCCACTCTTCAAGATAGGGGAGTTGCACGCTATCTTTTACCTTTGCTTTTCAGTCTTGTTAGTTTACCTTTCAGTTTTTGCTTTAGTATCCCTTATCGAAAATCACAAAAATAGTTATCTTGCTTGCTTGCTGCTATGGGTTCCACCGAGAACACCAAGTTGTGTGACTTCACTAGTCATAACAACGATGACTTTATCTGCACACCTATTACTACACCTGCCACTTCAGCACCTTCTTATGAAATTAAACCTGCTTTACTGAACCTAGTTATGAAAGATCAATTCTCCGGTGCTAGAGATGATGCTGCTTTACACTTAAACAATTTTGTTGAACTCTGTGATATGAAAAAGTACCAAGAAATAGATGGTAATATTTTTAAGCTTAAGCTTTTTCCTTTCTCCTTGAAATGAGGAGCTAAAATTTGGTTTCAATCTTTGCCTAGAAATAGCATAGATTCTTGGGACAAGTGCAAGGATGCTTTTATTGGAAAGTACTATCCACCTGCTAAAATTATCCAACTAAGGAGTAACATAATGAATTTCAAACAATTGGATAATGAACAGGTTGCCCAAGCTTGGGAACACATGAAATCTCTTGTCAAGAACTGCCCTACTCATGGTTTGACTACTTGGATGGTTATCCAAACTTTTTATGCAGGCTTGAACTTTACCTCGCGGAACTTGCTAGATTCGGCCACGGGAGGAACCTTTATGTCAACTACACTTGGTGCTGCCACAAAGCTTCTCGATGAGACCAATTATTCCCAATGGCACACCGAACGCGCTCCAACAGGTAGGAAGGTAAACTCTGTCGAGGAGATTTCCTCCCTAAATGAAAAAGTTGACTTGATCATGTCTCTACTTTCCAAGCAATCTTCTATTGATCCTCGTGATGTTCCTTTAAATTCTTTGATTGCTCAAGAACAAGTAGATGTGAACTTTATCTCTAGAAACAATTTCAATAACAATGTTTATAGGAGTAATTTTGGTAGAAATCCTAGACCGTTCCCCTCTAATTCCTATGGGAACAACAATGCTTATCCTAGCACCAAGAACTCCACTTCTGAACTAGAGATTATGCTTAAAGATTTCATCACTACCCAAAAAACCTTCAATAAGAGTGTAGAAGAAAAACTAGCCAAACTAGATGATCTCTCTTCGAAGGTAGACAATTTAGCCCATGAGGTAGAGTTGCTTAAAATTAGAACTTCCCCTCTTGAGGAGAGGAAGACCACTCCTATGAATGCTATTCAAGTGCAAATTAATGAAAACATTAGGATGTTGGCTAAACTTAAAGAGAGATGGGCTAGAGAAAAGGAGGAGGAAGATAGAATTAAGAACCTTCCTACCCACCACACTGTTGCTACTATCCAAGTTGTTGAGGATATCCAAACTCTTAGCACCCAATGCACTCCTGGTCCCATTGGACCTATTAATGGTGATGCTATGACCATAGAAACTACCAAACAAGTGAGCCTAAAGGACACCACTACCACTTTACTTGATAGTAGTGACCATGATTTTGATAATTGCACCCTTACCGAAGTTATTGATTTTCTTCACAAGATGTCTAGAGATCCCCGCACTAGCACGCTTAATCTTGCCTTCACAGAGCATATCACTAATGCTCTCATCAAAGCTAGGGAGGAGAAACTTAGGGTAGAAGCCTCCATACCTAGAAAGCTAGAAGATGGTTGGGATCCTATGATTAAAATTAAGTTGAATAACTTCTCTTGCTATGCTTTATGTGATGTTGGAGCTAGTACCTCCATTATGCCCAAAAGAATATATGATATGCTTAAATTGAAACCTTTTGATTCTTGTTCTTTTGGTGTTCGTCTTGTTGATTCTTCCATAAAGAAACCTTTGGGGAGGATCGACGATGTTCTTATCATTGTCAATGACAATTATGTTCCCGTTGATTTTACTATTATGGATATTGGATGTGAACCTTCTTGTCCAATTATTTTGGGCCGTCCTTTTCTTCGCACCGTTGGTGCCATCATTGACATGAAAGAGGGGAATATAAGATTCCAATTTCCTCTCAAGAAAGGGATGGAACACTTCCCTAGAAAGAAGATTAAGTTACCTTTTGAGTCCGTTATACGGGCTAGCTATTCTTTTACTCTTGATAAGACTTGATCTCTTTGCATTATGCCTAGCTTAAAGGCATAAAAGAAAGCGCTTTTGGGAGGCAGCCCACAATGAATAAATTTTTATTTTGATTTTGTTGTGTCTTGATGTTGTTACTACAGTAGCATCATCGTTGTATCTTTACTTTTCAGCTTTGTGCCAAGTGTAGCCTCTGATTGCAAGAAAGTTCAAAAGTTGTGACGTGATGTCCAGGAAACAGATTCCGTCCTTGGATAGAAAAATTCGTATAAAATCACCAGATCATCTTTTTGGTCTGAATTTTTTCGACAGCGTGCTCTATACAATTGGCTTTCGGGATTCTGTTCTGAGTTTTTTGATTTGAGTTGCAGAAGTTCCCCGAAAAAATTATTTACAACCTGCTGGTCTGTTTTTCACAGATTCTGTCCTGTTTTGCCTTTCCTTCGTTTTGCAAACCTTGAGGTTGCTTTTTCTTTGCAAAAACCTTTTGGCAATCTTGAGAAACAGTAGACCTTCAAGAATATCCTTATTTCCAGCAAGGAAAAATTATTTTATTATGGGTACTAACCTCGCTAATCAGATTATGATGAGTTATGTATGAAGGGAGTTTTCAAGTGTGCGAGGGAAGATGATAAAAAGATTCAGGAGTGTCAAACGCTCAAGCTTGGGGATGCCCCCATGCACCCCCAAGAAATATTCAATAAGACTCAAGCATCTAAGCTTGGGGATGCCCCCGTGCATCCCCTTCTCCATCAACATTATCAGTTCGTCTTTCGTTCCACTATATTTTTATCACTTCATGTGTTATGTGCTATGCTTGGAGCGTCTTGCTTTTAGTTTCCTTTTTAGTTTTCTTTAGCTTTGCTTGCTTTTCATAACGAGTTGGAACTCAGCTTTCTTTGTGTGGGAGAGAAACACGCTCCACTTCAACCTAGAACACAACATAGAATTTTCATGTTTATCTTTGCTGTGTATGTTCTTGGTCTTTCAATAGCTACTGTCATGCTTAGCTCTTAGTTTTCATGCTTTACTTTTTAAAGAGCTTTTGTTTAGTTGGTCGCTGGAACTCTCTTTAGTTATCATGCTTATCTTGTTAAGAGAGTTGGCTTCTGTTGGACTGGTTGATATGTCTATGACAAAAATGTTATGTGCATAATGGTGCTTAGTAGTTCATGTTTTCTTATGGTTAGTCTCAAATAGCTGGGGGTTCTCAATGTGTTATTGGAGTACCAACATGATTTGTTTGCCTATGATGTGGTATGGTTTAGTGATATCTTCCTCCGAGAATTTATTTCGATTGACTTGGCATATGCTCACGCATATTTAAGACTATAAAGAAAGTCCATCAAGCCTTGATGATCTTTAATTTCTGAGTAGCGATATAACTTCCATGCCCGATTCAATGTTGCTTTGTCGCTCTGCATGATTATGACCGTCATTGCTCTCTTAGTTGGTCGCTCCCAGTCTTTTGCTAACCTCCGCCTGTACTAAGCGGACTGACTGCTTGTGCATCCAAAATCCTTTAAACCAGTTATGCCATACGAGTCCACCATACCTTCCTATACATGGTATTTACCTGCCATTCCTAACGAAGACTTTCGTGTACCATCTCGAAATTAATCAAAAAAAAGCATTTCTCTTTTGTGCCTCTGTTTTAGCTCATGAGGAAGTAGTAGTTGATTCATGATCTTTTTAGGTTGGACAAGCTTCACCCCGGGATTGCATGTCTAATGTGCAAACCCCTAATACGAGAAGGAACTGGCATAGAGTGCGCCCGGCTCATTAAAAAATATACAACAAACAAACCCTCCTTCACGCTTTGTTCATGAGAAATCAGAAAACTTTGGCAGTGATAAACAAAGGAGATTAAGAGGATGTGATCGTCCTCATGCGGGAGCCGTTCCTCGAAACTTGTCCAGCTCGAGAAGTAATTGAGTTATCTACTAGCATTCGTTGACAAAATATGCATACCCCAAAAATAATTTTTACCTCTGTTTTAAAAACCAAGAGCTCTGGTACATGTTTAGTTTTTGTTTCCGAGCACGGGTTTTCAACCTTGCCATCAAAAGCCACGGTTCGAGAGTCCACCTTCTTTAAAGCACCAACTATAGAGAGCATGATTGTCATTCTGAGTGTAATGTGCATTGTCCCAAAGTACCATTGTCTTTTGCATGATTATGATATCGTTTATTCCGAAATCATTGTATCTAGTCATCACTTAAACCTTGGAGGTGCCCCTGCATTTATGTTTTGCTTCACTAAAGGGGGCAAGCGAGGTACCACTTTATCATATTTGCACACCATGCTCACTACAAATCTATTTGATGTTTCAGTATCATATTGTAAAACTTTCAGTTCTTTGTGATTTTCTCATGAGGCAACTTAATTACTACAGATTCATTGTCTCAGTAAGCTTTTGTCATGTGACTGTGAAAAGTCCTTATATGGTTAATAGCATGTCACCACAGAAATTATGCTTGTTATCATTTACCTACTCGAGGACGAGCAGGAATTAAGCTTGGGGATGTTGATACGTCCAAAACATTTCTATAATTTCTGCTTGCTCCATGCCTCTTTTGTGTGATATTGCTATGTTATTTATGCACTTCCATACACTTTTGATCATATTTGGACTAACCTATTAACTCAGTGCACCCCAGTGCCAGTTTCTGTTTTCTACTGTTTTTGTATTTCAGGTTTTCCCATTACGTAAACTGCCAGAAAAATTCCGGGAAAAATATATAAAAAATCAGCGTTCCGGAAGCTTCCATGCGGCCAAAGTAGGGCCGGAGGGGGGCCACCAGGGCTCCAGGCGGCCAGAGGGCGCGCCCCCCCTCCTGGCCGCGCCGCCAGGGCGCCTGGGCCCCCCTGGCCTCCTCTGACGCCCCCCTTTGGCATATATTTACACCGCGTCCCGAAACCCTCGAGGACGGAACCCTTTTTCGCGATCTCATCTCTGTTCCGCCGCCGCCGCGCTTCCAAGATCGGGAGCACCAGGAGAACTCTTCCCGGCACCCTGCCGGAGGGGAGGATCACCACCGGGAGCCTCTCCACCACCATGGACGCCTCCCGGATGAGTTGTGAGTAGTCTCCCTTGGACCATGGGTCCATGACCAGTAGCTATGTGATGTTCTCCTCCCCTCTTTGTTCTTCACCGATTAGACCTCGTGAGCTGCCCTACATGATCGAGGCACATATGTAATCCTTATGCTGTTGCTATGATGAGTTTGCTGGGATCCGATGGATTATGAGATTATGTTCAGATTGTGTTTGAGTGATATATTTGATTTACCTCTTTTATATTTATGTTCTTGAGTAATTCTTGCATGTTCTCCGTTGCTGTTTATTGCTTTGGTCAAGTAGTAGGTAGTAACTCCAAGAGGGAACGTTATGCTTGATTGTGGGTTCATGCCCCTCGATGACTAGCTTGAGTGACAGAAACATGAGTCTAGGGGATGTGCTGTTGCCACAAGGGGGATAACAACGGTGCTGGTACTTGCGGGTGCAAGGATTGTTTACTTTACGCAAAGTTCTTTTAATGCAGTTGTCTGTTGCTTTGAGTTTACACTTTGGGTGGGACTCGCAACTTAATACCAGCGAGATGTTCTGGATAGATATCTCAAGGTGGATGATTAGTAGTAGATGCAGATGGATTTCGGTCTACTTGCCTTGGCGTACCGCCCATGCTTTTGAGCCTCTACCTTTCTTGCAGCATAGTTAGCATTGGTTTGCGCACATAATCCTGTCAATTGCCCAACTATAATTTGTTTACCTCGCATAGCTGTTTTATCGTCTTTTGGGAGAGAGACATCACTAGTGAACATCATGGGACCCCGGTCCATATTACCATCACTGATCACATCCGCTATTTACTTTCTGTTCTTACTTACTAGTTGCAGTTATACCTATCACTATTATCTCTTGCGTTTGATCCTTTGTAAACGACAAGGCCGGAGGGATTGACAACCTCTCTGTACTCGTTGGGAGCAAAGTTATTTGTATCTGTGTGCAGGTCCAGTCAATTGCTAAGCATCTGGTGCCGTTAGCGGTTGACACCTTCTTGTTGAACCTCGAAATCTCAGGGGAATTCGATCCTTGGTATCTTTGCCAAGGGAAAACTACCGCTACACTGCATCTCAAACCTTCCGCTTGGGGTAACCAACGAGGGGCGAGAAGCCATCTCCAACCATCAATGTCGAAAGAAAGGCAAGCATTTCAAAGGCAAGGCAGATCATCGGAAGAAGCCCGCCCTGCGTACCGGTGATCACGTACTTGCTATGGTCAATGATTTACACGTAATCTTTGGAAAGGGCCCCGGCGCACTAGCTGTTCTGAATGATGCTGAGGGACACGCACCCATGTGGAAGAAGAAATCTATATTTTGGGACCTACCCTACTGGAAAGACCTAGAGGTCCGCTCTTCAATCGACGTGATGCATGTGACGAAGAACCTTTGCGTGAACCTGCTAGGCTTCTTGGGCGTGTATGGAAAGACAAAAGATACAGCTGAGGCACGGGAGGACCTGCAACGTTTGCACGAAAAAGACGGCATGCCTCCGAAGCAGTATGAAGGTCCTGCCAGCTATGCTCTTACGAAAGAAGAGAAAGAAATCTTCTTTGAATGCCTGCTTAGTATGAAGGTCCCGACTGGCTTCTCCTCGAATATAAAGGGAATAATAAATATGCGAGAGAAAAATTTCCAGAACCTAAAGTCTCATGACTGCCACGTGATTATGACGCAACTGCTTCCGGTTGCATTGAGGGGGCTTCTACCGGAAAACGTCCGATTAGCCATTGTGAAGCTATGTGCATTCCTCAATGCAATCTCTCAGAAGGTGATCGATCCAGAAATCGTACCAAGGCTAAGGAGTGATGTGGCGCAATGTCTTGTCAGTTTCGAGCTGGTGTTCCCACCATCCTTCTTCAATATCATGACACACCTCCTAGTTCATCTAGTCGACAGGATTGTCATTCTGGGGCCCGTATTTCTACACAATATGTTCCCCTTTGAGAGGTTCATGGGAGTCCTAAAGAAATATGTCCGTAATCGCGCTAGGCCAGAAGGAAGCATCTCCATGGGCCATCAAACAAAGGATGTCATCGGGTTTTGTGTTGACTTCATTCCTGGCCTTAATAAGATAGGTCTCCCTAAATCGCGGTATGAGGGGAGACTGACTGGAAAAGGCACGCTTGAAAGGGACTCAATAATATGCAGGGACGGATCTTATTGGTCTCAAGCACACTACACAGTTCTACAGAACTCTACCTTGGTGACCCCGTATGTCGATGAACACAAGAACAGTCTGCGCTCCAAACACCCGAAGCAGTGCGACGACTGGATTACATGTGAACACATCAGGACTTTCAGCAGTTGGTTGGAAACACGTCTCAGAGGTGACAACACTATTTGTGATGAGTTGTACTTGTTGTCCAGGGGACCATCTTTGACTGTATTGATTTACAAAGGATACGAGAGAAATGGGAATACATTTTACACGATTGTCCAAGATCAAAAGAGCACCAACCAAAACAGCGGTGTCCGCTTTGATGCAACAACCGAGAGGGGAAAGGACACATATTATGGTTACATAGTGGACATATGGGAACTTGACTACGGACATGATTTTAAGGTCCCTTTGTTTAAGTGCAAATGGGTCAATCTGTCAGGAGGCGGGGTACAGGTAGACCCACAGTACGGAATGACAACAGTGGATCTGAAAAATCTTGGGTACACTGACGAACCGTTCGTCCTAGCCAATGATGTGGCACAGGTTATCTTTGTGAAGGACATGTCTACCAGACCGAGAAAAACAAAAGATAAGGAAGCGAATACATCATACGAAAGCGCCACATAGTTCTTTCAGGAAAAAGGGACATCCTGGGAGTGGAGGGCAAGACAGACATATCTGAAGATTATGAAAAGTTTCATGAAATTCCTCCCTTCAAAGTCAAGGCTGACCCAAGCATCCAGATAAACGATGAAGATTATCCATGGTTACGGCACAATAAGCAAATGACACAAGCGAAGAAAAAGTGAAGACTTTTTTTTCGATAAGGGACTTTTCATTAAATAGATATATCGAGGTGATACAATCGTATTGAAAGAAAGCTCGGCCTCTGCATAGCGAGATGCACACAGCCAAAAGATCCACAGCACCTAAAAACAAAAATTAAACAAGCGATACAACACGACACAATAAAGCGTGTCCAGCCTAGGAAGCGGTAGATCCGATCCGTAAATCAAACCGCCATCCATGCGGGTAGAAAACCTCCCTGGCCGTATGCTCCAACCGTGTAGACACCATCATAAAAAGGTCCCTGTCCTCCGGCTTCTGTAGGATAGACCACGTACGGAGCCATCGTGTACAAGCATGGATAACCTGCATAGGAGATGAGACACGTTTATTGTTAAAAACGACATCATTCCTAGTGAGCCACATTGCCCAGCATAAGGCTGCCGCTCCCACCAGAATATGTGCAGAAAATTGTTTATCAATACCCCTCAACCAGTTGCCGAACATATTCCGTGCAGTACGTGGCGGGTATAAATTTGAAGCTACTTGTACGACTGCCCAAACTGCCCGAGCGAACTTGCACTCGAAAAATAAGTGCTTGATACTCTCGTCATGTTGGCAAAAGACACATGACTTGGGCCCGTGCCAGTTACGTCGTAAGAGGTTATCCCTAGTTAAGATGACCCCTTTGTTCAGGAACCAAAGGAAGATCTTCACTCTAAGAGGAATTTTTAGCTTCCACAATTCTCTATTATCCATCGGGATATCACAATGGACCATTGCATCATACATAGATTTGACTGAAAATCTGCCATTCTGATGCAGATTCCATCGAAAAATATCCGGCTCATCTGACAGTTGAATGTCCTCCAGACGAGTGAGTAATTCATTCCATAATGTCAGACGAGTGCCGAAGAGATCCCTACGAAACGAAATATCTGGGTTTACTTGTCCTAAGACTTGTTTGATCGTGACGAATTTGTGTCTAACGATCCGGTACAAGCTGGGGTATTGCACCATTAGTGAGTTGTTCCCTAACCAGGTATCTTCCCAGAATCGAACCTGAGAGCCGTCCCTCACCGAGAAGGTCCCAAATTGAAAGAAGAATTCCTTGGCCTTCATGACACCACTCCAAAAATGTGAATCCCCAGGTTTCCAGTAAAGTTGAGAAATAGCATGGGATCCCACATACTTGTTGCGGATGATTTCCTGCCATACTCCATTCTCAGTGAGTAATTTATAAACCCATTTGCTGAGAAGAGCAATATTTTTGATCTCAAGGTCTTGTATACCCAGGCCCCCTTGACTTTTAGGTCTGCATAATACACTCTACCTAGCAAGTCGATATTTCTTTGTTTCGTTATCACTCTGCCAGAAGAATCTGGATCTAAAGTAATCTAGCCGTTGTAAAACCCCTTTCCGTAAGTGGAAGAAGGACAACATGTATAAAACCATGTTGGTTAGGACGGAATTGATTAATATCAGTCTCCCCCCATAAGACAAGAGTTTGGCCTTCCAACTGGCTAAACATTTCTCAAGTCTCTCTTCCACCTGCCTCCACTCGGCTATAGTTAACCGCCGATAGAGAATGGGAATACCTAGATATCGAATCGGAAATTGCCAAAGTTGGCATCCAAAAATGTCGGCGTATTCGGATGCATCTGCTACAGCATTACCAAAACAGAAAAGTTCGCTTTTGTGAAAATTAATTTTGAGTCCTGAAAGTTCCTCAAAAGCACATAAGAGCAGTTTGAGATTTCTTGCCTTATCTAAATCATGATCCAAGAAAAGAATCGTATCATCCGCGTACTGTAAAATGGAAAGGCCATTTTCTACCAGATGAGGAATGATACCGCTGATTTGATCATCCAGCTTAGCCCGCTCAACAAGGGTAGCCAGCATGTCAGCGACAATGTTGAACAAGATGGGAGATGCGGGGTCGCCTTGACGAAGCCCCTTTCGTGTCTGAAAATAGTTGCCAACGTTGTCATTAACTTTTATGGCCACACTACCTCCAGAGACAAAGCTCTCTACCCATCGACACCACTTTTGTGAAAACCCTTTCATACGCAAGGTTTGTAACAGAAATGGCCACTTAACTTTGTCGTAGGCTTTCTCAAAATCAATTTTAAGAATAACACCGTTCAATTTTTTCCGGTGTAATTCATGAACAGTTTCGTGTAGGATGACCACTCCGTCTAATATGTTCCGTCCTTGCATAAATGTTGTTTGAGTGGGTTTTACGACATGGTCAGCGACCCCATTCAATCGATTAGTCGCCACTTTCGTGAAAATTTTAAAACTTACATTCAGAAGACATATCGGTCGATATTGTTGAATACGACAAGCCTCCTTAATCTTAGGTAAAAGGATGATTTCCCCAAAGTTTAAACGGGAGATATCAAGGTCCTCGGCATGCATTTGGTTAAACAGCTGAATTAGGCCTGTCTTAATAACATCCCAAAAGCGCTGATAGAATTCAGCGGGAAAGCCATCCGGTCCCGGAGCTTTATTGTGTTCCATCTGAAACATGGCAGAACGAATTTCCTCCTCCGAAAAAGGAGAGGTTAGGAATTCGTTCTCCTCATCTCTTACTTGATTAATGTCATGTGTAACAGATTCATCTAACTGAAAATTTGTTTCAGCAGAAGGCCCAAATAGATCTTTGTAGTACTTAGTAATAAAATTTCTAAGCGGTACTTCTCCTTCTATTCGGCCATGCTCCTGGTCAAGGGCGAATATACGCTTCTTCCTATGCCTACCATTGGCTAGCATTTGAAAGTATCGCGTATTATCATCGCCTTGCACCAGCGAGTCCGCCTTGCTACGTTGGTACCATTTAATCTCTTCCTCACGCAGCAGGCGAGCGATCTGCTCATTAAGACTGCTTTTTTGTTCGATCTCAACAGCAGTCGGGGGCCTAACCTCCGCGATTTTATCAAGGTTATCAATTAAGGTAGACAAATGTGTTTTTTCTTTTTTGTAAATACCAGCTGTATGCTTGGCCCATCCACGAAGGAATCGACGCAATGCGCGTATTCGACTATTCCATCGTTGAATGGGAGAGTTACCACGAGGCTCACGCGCCCAAACCTTCTTGACCAGCTCATAAAATCCCTCTCTAGTGAGCCATCCCAGTTCAAATTTAAACTGGTGATGGTTAGAACATGGGATAGGTTGTCCGAAATCGGTTACCAACGGAGCATGATCCGATAAGGCCTCAATTCTTTCTAATGCCCGAACCGAGGCTAAAGGTTATTTGTATTCCCAATCCGTGGTAACAATCACCCGGTCTAGTTTTTCAAAGGTTGGCACTGATCGATTATTGGCCCAGGTATACTGACGGCCAGATAACATGATCTCCCTCAAATACAGACTGTCAATAACAGCATTGAAGAGAAAGGGCCACCTAGTGTTGAGCCGGTCATTGTTCTTTTCCTATTGATAACGGAGAATATTAAAATCCCCCCCGATTAACATGGGATGGGGGTTATCTCGACAGGTGTTGACTATTTCTTTAAGAAAAGCATACTTGAATTCGTCTTGGGCAGCGCCATAAACTGCCACCAGACTCCAAATGAAGCCGTCAGACTTATTTCGAAGGTGGAATTTTATATGATACTCCCCCTTGGTCGTGGATAAAAGATGTAGGTAAGTTTCATTAATACCTAACAAAATTCCCCCGGACCTCCCTGACGGCGGTAATACGTGCCATACGTAGTCCAAACCACATGCAAAGTGGTCCAGATCGCGAGTTGGAAAATCACGTTTACCCGACTCAGTGATGGCCACAAAGTCCAACGAGTGACCTTTAACACAATCAGCAATATGTTTATGTTTAGCCAAGTCACCAAGACCTCTGCTATTCCAGAACATGCCTCTCATTTTGAAACTGAGTTATGTTTTGAGGTCTTATCTTTCTTAGAATAGCGCCCTCTTTTCTTTGCTGAAGAAGACTTGTTCTTTCGCACCGTCGCAACAAGCTCAAAGAGCGAATTGTCCCGTACGGTATCATCAAGGTCTACTTCAGTCGTGTCTTGTAACAAATGAGTAAGGAGGTTGCCGTCATGATTGGCATCAACATCCTCTAGTTCCTCATCTGACACGTGAGGGTCAACAAAGCTTGATAACTTAGGAGCAACCGCAAGCCGGTCGAACTCCACTTGTTTTAGGGCCTTGACCGAAAAATCTATCTCTTTATCATTACGTCCTAGTGACACCCCAAGTCTAGTAATATTGGAAGAAACTTTGGAATTATCAAAAGACATAAAAGACTTACGAGAGGGAGTACCTTCAAAGTCGAGGTTGCGAGCAGCAATCCTGCGCATGGCCTTCACCATGGTATCCTCGTCGGTGGCTGAAGCACCGTCGGCCCCTACCCGATGACGTGCGCTGCGCCTCAGCGGCGAAGGAGTAACCTCAACCTCAGAACCCATCACCTCGACTCCACAAGGCGTGTTGGGCTGCTGCAACGATGAAGTTGAAGAAAGCGGGCAAGCATCCGCATCCTCGCGCCCTGGAGACTCCACCCGTCCTGGTGACGAAGGAGATGACGAAAGCGCACGAAGTACCGCCATGGCCGACTCCTGGCCCGCACGTACGGATGGAGAGAAAATCACACCACGTCGTGTCGGAGAGGTAGGAGTCCCCGCCATGTAGCTAGTCGGTGACGAGACACAGGTTGAAGATGGCGGTGTCATAGGCCGTGGGCCCACCGTCGCAGGCGTTGGCGAGCAGAAGGTTGAGAGCAGCGGCGGCACTGGCCGCGGCTCCGACAACGAAGGCGGCGGCGGGCAGACAGTGGAGAGCGGCGGCGTCAAAGACCGCGGCTCCGACGACGAAGGCGGCGAAGCTGGCCACGGCTCTAACCTCGAAGGCGATGGCGTGCAGAGAGTCGAGGGCGTCGGCGTCGTAGGCCGCGGCACCGTCGACGAAGCCGGCGGCGAGCCGCAAGTCGAGGGCGGCGGTGTCATTTGCCGCGGCTCCAACGACGCAGCCTCTGTCCGAGGCCTAGAGGCTGAGCCCGAGGGAGATGGCCCCCTCAACGGCGTTGTAGATGCCATGACGGAGCCTGCCGTTGGTATGGCAGCGGAAGTCATCTGCATGGGCACTACACCACCCGAAGAAGAAGGATCCGACGTGGTGGATGATGAAGTGGGTCTGGACCTCTTGCTTGGATCATTGTTCCTCAGCGCGTCCTCCCTGTCATATCCCTTGTCTCCCCCTGGGTCATCACCGTGCTCCCAAACTCGGGGTACAAAGTCACTATCAACATTAAAATCCGCCTTCTCAAGACTATATCTGAACTCATAACCTTTCCTTTGAACCACCACATCAGAAGAAAGAGAGTCAAGTGTGCTGCTTTTGATAGAATCAAGGTTCAAGTGAAGACTTTTTTCCGCAACTATTATGATGATACCATGCCAACTTTGTAACAGACGAGTATGATACCATTGTTCGTTTTGTACATGCACATGATATGCCAACTTTTTTAGAGTTCATTTGAAAACTATGAATTTAGGTCGAATTTTCTCTAAAGGTGCATCTATGTTCATTTTTTTAGTAAAGTTAACCACAAACTTGTGATTCACACAAATTTCAAAGAATTCCAATTTTAATTATTCAAATTTGAAAACTAATTGCACTAACAGAAAGTTTATAATTTTTCTAAAACTAATGGCACTAACAGAAAGTTTATAATTTTGCTAAACTAAAAGCAAAAAGAATTAAAAAATAAAGCAAAAAACAAAAGAAAATAAATAATGCAGAAAACAAAACAAAAAAACTTGCAAAAAAATAAAAATAGCAACAATAAGTATTTTGTTGTAAGCAGAAACAAAATAAAATAAATAAAGCAACAAAGAAAACAAATAATTTCAAATTTAAACTATTCAAATTTGAATACTACTGGCACTAACAGAAAGTTTGTAATTGGTTTTACCAAAAGCAATAATATTCACAAAGAAACTATAAATATAGCAAAAAACAACTTAGAAATAAATAAAGCAGAAAAGGAAAAAAACATTAAAAAATGGGTAATTTTTCTAAAACTAATGGCACTTACAGAAAGTTTATAATTTTGCTGACCTAAAAGCAAAAAGAATTAAAAAATAAAGCAAAAAACAAAAGAAAATAAATAATGCAGAAAACAAAACTAAAAAACTAAAAATAAAATAAAAATAGCAACAATAAGTATTTTGTTGTAAGTAGAAACAAATTTGAATACTACTGGCACTAACAGAAAGTTTGTAATTGGTTTTACCTAAAGCAATAATATTCACAAAGAAACTCTAAATACAGCAAAAAATAACTTAGAAATAAATAAAGCAGAAAAGGAAAAAAATTAAAAAATGGGCGCTGCCTAGTGAGCCTGCAAGGCCTACGGCCCAGGATGCAGCTGGACTATAAGGCCCAGCAGACTCACAGGGCAGCGCGCAGAGTTAGGCCCAGAAGCCTGCAATAGAGAGGAGTTCAATACAGCGAACGCAGTGGGGCTTATAAACAACTCCGAGCCCCTGTCAACTAGCGAGGTGGGACTAAAGGGGGCATTCATCCCGGTTTGTGCCACGAACCGAGACCAATGCCCTGTCTATATAAGTAGCACTTGTGAAATTTCGTTTTGGTTATCTCTTCCCCGCCCCGACGACGCCGCCAGGCTGCCCGAGCTCGCCGTCGACGTCGCCCCGCGCCCCTGCCCCGTGCTCGCCGTTGCCGTCGCCCCGC
>LR738714.1:786147610-786173007 GCA_902687465.1 Secale cereale
TATGTATATATATATATATATATATGTATGTATGTATATTGACCCCCTTCTTCAAATTAGATCTTTCGGATGCGCAATGAACTCCTAGCACCAGATCGTCCGCGAGCAATTTAAGAGGAATTGGCGGCATTCTTCCTTGACCACGTGATCGCTGAAGACGGAGAATACTATGTGGAACATGCGTCCATATGATAGGAGATTATATTTGTAAGAGATAATTGTTGTATATATGTACCCGGTAGTGTCGGATAGATATATGAGAACTTGTTGTTCGGCCAATCTCTCGGAGAAGGAGAGGTGGTCGATATCACTTCTCTCTGTATGCATATATATGTTGATGACGATCTTCGGTTTCCTTCGTTTGCTTACTAGCTAGCTAGCTAGCTAGCGTGTCTAGTCCTCTCTATACGTATGTGTAGTACGTAGCGTCGACCAAGCACAGACATAAGAGAAGACACTTCTCTCTATTAATTAGCTAGCTAACACAATATATGAAACACCTAAATTAACCCCCCAAAACCCCCCAACCCTCCCCCCCTTAAAAAAACAAAAACCACAGCCACAGAAATGCTGACGCATGGATGCCTTTTGGTCCCGGTTGGTGCCACCAACCGGGACCAAAGGCCCTCCTGCCTGGGCTCCGCGCACAGGCCACGTGGAGACCCATCTGTCCTGGTTCTAGATTGAACCGGGACTAAAGGGCTAGGGCATTAGTATCGACCCTTTAGTCCCGGTTCAGGAACCGGGGCAAAAAGCCCTTACCAACCGGGGCAGATGGCCCGTTCTCTACTAGTGAATATATCTCGGAATGGCTATGGAAATGCCATGATGGGTAGGTATGGTGGCTGTTTTGAGGAATAATATGGTGGCTGTTTTGAGGAAGGATATATAGTGGGTGTATGGTACCGGCGAAAGTTGCGCGGTACAAGAGAGGCTAGCAATGGTGGAAGAGTGAGAGTGCGTATAAACCATGGACTCAACATTAGTCATAAGAACTCATATACTTGTTGCAAAAATCTACGAGTCATCAAAACAAAGAAATCAACGCATGCTCCTAGGGAGGATGGTCGTAGGAGTTAACCATCGCGCGCCCCCGACCTCCACACAAAGGTTGGCACTTTACAAATACCTCATGCTCTAACTTCGTCATATAGCGGTTCACCATACGTGCATGCTACAAGAATCACTAACCTTAACACAAGTATTTATCAATTTCATAATAACTCCACTAGCATGACTCTAATATCACTATCCTCATATCTCAAAACAATTATCAAGCATCCAACTTCTCATCTTATTCAATGCACTTAGTGTGAAATTTTTTACTACATTGATATTGGATGTCTATCATGTGAAGACTAGTTTTATAGCCTAAACACATTACCATGCTATTTTAATAGACTCTCAAATGAATATAAGTGAAGCATGAGAGTTCAACAATTTCTTCAAAATATTATCACCACCGTGCTCTAAATGATATAAGTGAAGCACTAGAGCAAAACTGTTCAACTCAAAAGATATAAGTGAAGCACATAGAGTGTTCTAACAATTCCTAGGCCATATTTAACTCTCTCAAATAGGTGTGTCCAGCAAGGATAATTGTGGCAAACTAACAAGCAAAGACTCAAATTATACAAGACGCTCCAAGCAAAACACATATCATGTGGTGAATAAAAATATAGCTCCAAGTATAGTTACCGATGGATGAAGACGAAAGAGGGGATGCCTTCCCGGGGCATCCCCAAGCTTAGGCTTTTGATTGTCCTTGAATTTTACTTGGGGTGCCATGGGCATCCCCAAGCTTAGGCCCTTTCTACTCTTTGTTCCATAGTCCATCAAAGCAATACTCAAAACTTGAAAACTTCACAACACAAAACTTAGACAAAAATCTCGTGAGCTCCGTTAGTATAAGAAAACAAATCACTACTCAAAGGTACTGCAATGAATTAATTATTTGTTTATATTGGTGTTAAACCTACTGTATTCCAACTTCTATATGGTTCATACTTCACAATATTACTCATAGATGCATTGAAATAAGCAAACAACACACGGAAAACAGAATCTGCCAAAAACAGAACAGTCTGTAGTAATCTGCAGGTTTCGCATACTTCTGTAACTCCAAAAAATTCAAACTAAATTGGTAAACGTGAGGAATTTTTCTATTAATCATCTGAAAAAAGAATCAACTACATAGCACGCTCCAGTAAAATCTGATGACCATTCTAGCGAGCGCTAACGATTCTGTTTTTCACAGCAAGATCATATAAACATCACACAAGTCTTCCCAAAGGTTCTACTTGGCACAAACACTAAACAAAACATGAAACCACATCTAAACAGAAGCTAGATGCAAAATTTATTCCCTGACAGCAGCAAAAAAAAATTGGGTTGCCTCCCAACAAGCGCTATCGTTTTACGCCCCTAGCTAGGCACGATACATGGATAAATCTAAGGAATGCCATAATGATACGATATGTCGCGAAAGCTCATCTCATATTCCCTACGTTCAGCAGCAAGCTTCCTTTGTGGCAAGCAAAAGTAGTCAAAAGGGCTAAATTTAATGGGACAAAAGTCCCCTACATCAATCTCAGGAGGAATAGGTTCCACTTTTGGCCCTTTGTAGTGGACAACCAATTCATCATTATAGGCATTCTTTTGGCAAAAGGTCATAAGCCTTCGCTCAAGGGAGAAGCCTAACCCATTGTTTTAAACAACAAAATCATCATTCATCTCAGAAATTCTATCAATCAAGACCTCGGTAGGAACCCATTTTCTAAGGTTTTCATTAAAAGCAACATGATCAGGAGATGGCAACCGCATTATGTATTCTTGATTGAACAAGATAGCCTCTATGGGAGGTCGACCGGCATCTACTCCGTAATGAGCAAAGATTTCTTTGGCCTCTTTCATAATAAATCTAAATTCATGAGCCAAAAAGATAGTCGCTGCATGCTTAACAGAAGAATGCTCAATATTGAAAAACTCCAAAAAGATTCTCTGAATACAGGGATGCATATGGATAAATTGCCTTTCAATTTCTACTATAAGCATATATACAGCATCCGCAAGGCTACTAATTATGTGAAGAATAGAGCCACCCATAGTGGGCAAAGCACCGGCACAAGTAAAGAAGTCTTGAAGAACTCCTTTTGCAATGATATTACCACTACCAACCCGGAACTTCTTAATATGTAAAGTGGTAGCTTCATCCGGGGGGTCAACATAGATGTTGCCCTCGACATTACTACCCTTCTCGATAAAATCGTCCCCCATCTCAGACATGAGGGCAATCAGGCAAGCAACACACAAGCAAACAGGAAGCAAGCGAACGATAAACACACTGCAGAAGAAGGGCAAATAAAACGGCAAGGGTGAAGTGGGGGAGAAGAAAACGAGAGGCAAAAAATGTAATGCGAAGGATAAGGATTTGTGATAGGTACTTGGTATATGACTTTTGCGTAAGCCTCCCCGGCAACGGCGCCAGAAATTCTTCTTGCTACTTCTCGAGCTTGCGTTGTATTCCCTCGAAGAGGAAAGGGAGATGCAGCACAGTAGCGTAAGTATTTCCCTCAGTTTTTGAGAACCAAGGTATCAATCCAGTAGGAGACCACGCGCGAGTCCCTCGCACCTGCACAAACAAATAAAAACTTCGCAGCCAAAGCGATGAGGGGTTGTCAATCCCTTTACGGTCACTTACGAGAGTGAGATCTGATAGAGATGATAGTTTATATTTTTGGTATTTTTGTTTATAAGAACAGAAAGTAAAAGCGGAAAAAGTAAAGTAGATGTAGATTGATATGTTGAGAATAGACCCGGGGGCCATAGTGTTCTCTAGTGGCTTCTCTCATGATAGCGATATTCTACTGCGGGTAAACAAATTAGTGTCGAGCAATTGATAGAAAAGCGAATAATTATGAGACTATCTAGGCATGATCATTGTATATAGGCATCACGTCCGAGAAAAGTAGACCGACTCCTGCCTGCATCTACTACTATTACTCCACACATCGACCGCTATCCAGCATGCATCTAGTGTGTTGAGTTCATAAGAACAAAGTAACGCCTTAAGCAAGATGACATGATGTAGAGGGATAAACTCAAGCAATATGATATAAACCCCATCTTTTTATCCTCGATGGAAACAATACAATACGTACCTTGTTGCCCCTACTGTCACTGGGAAAGGACACCGCAAGATTGAACCCAAAGCCAAGCACTTCTCCCATTGCAAGAACTATAGATCTAGTAGGCCAAACAAAACCAATAATTCGAAGAGACTTGCAAGGATATTATGAGCACACATAAAGATTTCAGAAAATAACCAACTATTTCTCATAGATAATCTTGATCATAAACCCACAATTCATCGGATCTCGACAAACACACCGCAAAAAGAGATTACATCGAATAGATCTCCTCGAAGACCGAGGAGAACTTTGTATTGTGATCCAGAGAGAGAAGAAGCCATCTAGATACTAGCCATGGACCCGAAGGTCTGTGGTAAACTACTCACAACTCATGGTGAGGGCGATGATGATGATGTAGAAGCACTCCGTGATGGATCCCCCCTCCGGCGGAGCTCCAAAACAGGCTCCAAGATGGGATCTCACGGGAACAGAAGGTTATGGCGGTGCGATACGTCCAAAACGTATCTATAATTTCTGCTTGCTCCATGCCTCTTTTGGGTGATATTGCTATGTTATTTATACACTTCCATACACTTTTCATCATATTTGTACTAACCTATTAACTCAGTGCACCCCAGTGCCAGTTTCTGTTTTCGGCTGCTTTTGTATTTCAGGTTTTCACATTACGAGAACTCCCAGAAAAAATCCAGAAAAACTATATAAAAAATCAGCGTTCCAGAAGCTACCAGGCACCCGAAGCATAGCCGGAGGGGGACCACCAGGGCCCCAGGCGCCCTGGTGGCGCCCCCCCCCCCCTAGGCCGCGCCGGGGGGGCGCCTGGGCCCCCCGAGCCTCGTCTGATGCCCCCCTTTGGCATATATTTAAAGTGTCTCCCGAAACCCTCAAGACGGGAACTCTTTTTCGCGATCTCATCTCTGTTCCGCCGCTTCCAAGATCGGGAGCACCAGGAGAACTCTTCCCGGCACCCTGCCGGAGGGGAGGATCACCACCGGGAGCTTCTCCACCACCATGGACGCCTCCCGGATGAGTTGTGAGTAGTCTCCTTTGGACCATGGGTCCATGACCAGTAGCTATGTGATGTTCTCCTCCCGTTCTTGTGCTTCACTAATTAATCCTCGTGAGCTGCCCTACATGATCGAGGCACATATGTAATCCTTATGCTGTTGCTATGATGAGTTTGCTGGGATCCGATGGATTATGAGATTATGTTCAGATTGTGTTTGAGTAATATATTTGATTCACCTCTTTTATATTTATGTTCGTAAGTAATTCTTGCATGTTCTCCGTTGTTACTTATTGCTTTGGCCAAGTAGTAGGTAGTGACTCCAAGAGGGAACGTTATGCTTGATTGTGGGTTCATGCCCCTTGATGACTAGTTTGAGTGACAGAAACATGAGTCTAGGGGATGTGCTGTTGCCACAAGGGGGAAAACAACGGTGCTTCTGCCCGCGGGTGCAAGGATTGTTTACTTTACGCAAAGTTCTTTTAATGCAGTTGTCTGTTGCTTTGAGTTTACACTATGGGTGGGACTCGCAACTTAATACCAGCGAGATGTTCTGGATAGATATCTCAAGGTGGATGATTAGTAGTAGATGCAGATGGATTTCGGTCTACTTACCTCGGCGTACCGCCCATGCTTTGAACCTCTACCTTTCTTGCAACTTAGTTAGCATTGGTTTGCGCACATGGTCCTGTCAATTGCCCAGCTGTAATTCATTTACCTCACATAGCTGTTTTATCGTCTTTTGGGAGAGAGACATCACTAGTGAACATCATGAGACTTCGGTCCATATTACCATCATTGATCACATCCGCTATTTACTTTTCCGCTTTTACTTACTATTGCAATTATACCTATCACTATTATCACTTGCGTTTGATCCTTTGTAAACTACAAGGCCGGAGGGATTGACAACCTCTCTGTACTCGTTGGGAGCAAAGTTATTTGTATCTGTGTGCAGGTCCACGTTGATTGCTAATATCTGGCGCCGTTAGCAGTTGACACCTTCTTGTTGAAACTGGGAGTCTCAGGGAAATCGATCCTTGGTATTGCCAAGGGAAAACTTCCGCTACACTGCATCTCAAACCTTCCACTTGGGGTAACCAACGAGGGGCGAGAAGCCATCAAGCAGAGTTTTCTGGCGCCGTTGCCAGGGACTCCACTCTTCAGGATAGGGGAGTTGCACGCTATCTTTTACCTTTGCTTTTTAGTCTTGTTAGTTTACCTTTCAGTTTTGCTTTAGTATCTTTTATCGAAAATCACAAAAATAGTTATCTTGATTGCTTGCTACTATGGGTTCCACTGAGAACACCAAGTTGTGTGACTTCACTAGTCACAACAACGATGAATTTATCTGCACACCTATCACTACACCTGCCACTTCAGCACCTTCATATGAACTTAAACCTGCTTTACTGAATTTAGTCATGAAAGATCAATTCTCCGGTGCTGGAGATGATGCTGCTTTACTCTTAAACAACTTTGTTGAACTTTGTGATATGCAAAAGTACCAAGAAATAGATGGTAATATTGTTAAGCTTAAGCTTTTTCCTTTCTCTTTGAGAGGAGGAGCTAAATTTTGGTTTCAGTCTTTGCCTAGAAATAGCATAGATTCATGGGACAAGTGCAAAGATGCTTTTATTGGAAAATACTATCCACCTGCTAAAATTATCCAACTAAGAAGTAACATAATGAATTTTAAACAATTGGATAATGAACACGTTGCCCAAGCTTGGGAACATATGAAATCTCTTATCAAGAACTGCCCTACTCATGGTTTGACTACTTGGATGGTTATCCAAACTTTTTATGCAGGCTTGAACTTTACCTCGCGGAACTTGTTAGATTCGGCCGCGGGAGGAACCTTTATGTCAACTACACTTGGTGCTGCCACGAAGCTTCTCGATCAGATGATGACCAACTATTCCCAATGGCACACCGAACGCGCTCCAACAGGTAGGAAGGTAAACTCTGTCGAGGAGATTTCCTCCCTAAATGAAAAAGTTGACTTGATCATGTCTCTACTTTCGAAGCAATCTTCTGTTGATCCTCGTGATGTTCCTTTAAATTCTTTGATTGCTCAAGAACAAGTACATGTGAACTTTATCTCTAGAAACAATTTTAATAACAATGCTTATAGGAGTAATTTTGGTAGCAATCCTAGACCGTTCCCCTCTAATTCTTATGGGAACAACAATGCTTATCCTAGCACCAAGAACTCCACTACTGAACTAGAGATTATGCTTAAAGATTTCATCACTACCCAAAAAGATTTTAATAATAGTGTAGAAGAAAAACTGAACAAACTAGGTGATCTCTCTTTGAAGGTAGACAATTTAGCCAATGAGGTAGAATTGCTTAAAATTAGAACTTCTCCTCTTGAGGAGAGGAAGGTCACTCCTATTAATGCTATTCAAGTGCAAATTAATGAAAATATTAGGATGATGGCTAAACTTAAAGAGAGATGGGCTAGAGAAAGGGAGGAAGAAGATACGATTAAGAGCCTTCCTACCCACCACACTGTTGCTACTATCCAAGTTGTTGAGGATATCCAAACTCTTAGCACCCAATGCACTCCTGGTCCCGATGGACCTATTAATGGTGATGCTATGACTATAGAAACTACCAAACAAGTGAACCTAAAGGACACCACTACCACCTTACTTGATGGTAGTGACCTTGATTTTGACAATTGCACTCTTACCGAAGTTATTGATTTCCTTCACAAGATGTCTAGAGATCCCCGCACTAGCACGATTAACCTTGCCTTCACAGAGCATATCACTAACGCTCTTATCAAAGCTAGGGAGGAGAAACTTAGAGTAGAAGCCTCCATACCTAGAAAGCTAGAAGATGGTTGGGATCCTATGATAAAAATTAAGTTGAATAACTTCTCTTGCTATGCATTATGTGATGTTGGTGCTAGTTCCTCTGTTATGCCCAAAAGAATATATGATATGCTTAAATTAAAACCTTTTGATTCTTGTTCTTTTGATGTTCGTCTCGTTGATTCTTCCATAAAGAAACCTTTGGGGAGGATCGACGATGTTCTTATCATTGTCAATGACAACTATGTTCCCGTTGATTTTACTATTATGGATATTGAATGTGAACCTTCGTGTCCAATTATTTTGGGACATCCTTTTCTACGCACCGTTGGTGCTATCATTGACATGAAAGTGGGGAATATAAAATTCCAGTTTCCTCTCAAGAAAGGGATGGAACACTTCCCTCGAAAGAAGATTAAGTTACCTTTTAAGTCTGTTATATGGGCTAGCTATTCTTTTACTCTTGATAAAACTTGATCTCTATGCATTATGCCTAGCTTAAAGGCATAAAAGAAAGCGCTTTTGGGAGGCAGCCCAATGAATAAATTTTATTTTGCTTTTGTTGTGTCTTGATGTTGTTACTACTGTAGCATCATCATTGTATCTTTACTTTTCAAATTTTGTGCCAAGTATAGCCTTTGATTGCAAGAAAGTTCAAAAGTTGTGACGTGCTGTCCAGGAAACAGATTCTGTCCTTGGATAGAAAAATTCGTATAAAATCACCAGACCATCTTTTTGGACTGAATGTTTTCAACAGCGTGCTCTATATAATTGTCTTTCGTGCGTCTGTTTTGAGTTTTTTTATTAGAGTTGCAGAAGTGCCCCGGAAAAATCATTTACTACATGCTGTTCTGTTTTCCACAGATTCTGTCCTGTTTTGCCTTTCCTTCATTTTGCAAACCTAGAGCTTGCTTTTTCTTTGCAAAAACCTTTTGGCAATCTTGAGAAACAGTAGAACTTCAAGAATATCTTTATTTCCAGCAAGGAACGATTATTTTATTATGGGTACTAACCTCGCTAATCAGATTATGATGAGTTATGTATGAAGGGAGTTTTCAAGTGTGCGAGGGAAGATGATAAAAAGATTCAGGAGTGTCAAACGCTCAAGCTTGGGGATGCCCCCATGCACCCCCAAGAAATATTCAAGGAGACTCAAGCGTTTAAGCTTGGGGATGCCCCCGTGCATCCCCTTCTGTTGGGGAACGTAGTATTTTAAAATTTTCCTACGATCACGCAAGATCTATCTACTAGATGCATAGCAACGAGAGGGGAGAGTGTGTCTACGTACCCTCGTAGACCGGGAGCGGAAGCGTCAAGTGACGTGGTTGATGTTGTCGAACTTCTTCGCAATCCAACCGATCAAGCACCGAACGTACGGCACCTCCGCGTTCAGCACACGTTCAGCTTGATGACGTCCCACGAGCTCTTGATCCAGTTGAGCTTCACGGGAGAGTTTCGTCAGCACGACGGCGTGGTGACGGATATGATGTGTTCACCGGCGCAGGGCTTTGCCTAAGCTCCGCGATGGTACGACCGAGGTGTGATTCTGTGGAGGGGGGCACCGCACACGGCTAAACAATTCAACTTGTGTGTCTTTGGGTGCCCCCCTGCCCCCGTATATAAAGGAGCAAGGGAGGAGGGGCCGGCCAACCTCTATGGTGCGGCTAGGGAGGGGACTCCTACTAGGAATAGGATTGCAATCCTATTCCTAGTAGGATTCACCGAAAGGAAGAAGGGGGAAAGGAATAGGAGAGGTGGCGCCCCCCCAATCCTAGTCCAACTAGGATTCCTAGGTGGGGGCGCCGGCCAGCCCTATGGGCTGCCTCTCTCTCACCCTTTAGGCCCACTATGGACCATCCCCTCTCGTAGGGGGTTCCGGTAACCCCTTCCGGCATTCCCGATAAATCCGAAACTTTTCCGGTATATTTCCGGTGTCCGAATATAGCCGTCCAATATATCAATCTTTATGTCTCGGACATTCCGAGACTCCTCGTCATGTCCGTGATCTCATCCGGGACTCCGAACTACCTTCGGTACATCAATACTCAAAAACTCATAATACCGATCGTCATCAAACGTTAAGCGTGCGGACCCTACGGGTTCGAGAACTATGTAGACATGACCGAGACTCATCTCTGGTCAATAACCAATAGCGGAACCTGGATGTTCATATTGGCTCCTACATATTCTACGAAGATCTTTTATCGGTCAGAACCGCATAACAACATACGTTGTTCCTTTTGTCAAACGGTATGTTACTTGCCCGAGATTCGATCGTCGGTATCTTTATACCTAGTTCAATCTCGTTACCGGCAAGTCTCTTTACTCGTTCTGTAACACATCATCTCGTGACTAACTCATTAGTCTTTTGCTTGCAAGGCTTATTGTGATGTGTGTTACCGAGAGGGCCCAGAGATACCTCTCCGACACTCGGAGTGACAAATCCTAATCTTGATCTATGCCAACACCACGAATACTTTCGGAGACACCTGTAGAGCATCCTTATGATCACCCAGTTACGTTGTGACGTTTGATAGCACACAAGGTGTTCCTACGGTATTCGGGAGTTGCATAATCTCATAGTCATAGGAACATGTATAAGTCATGAAGAAAGCAATAGCAGTAAAACTAAACGATCATAGTGCTATGCTAACGGATGGGTCTTGTCCATCACATCATTCTCCTAATGATGTGATCCCGTTGATCAAATGACAACTCATGTCTATGGCTAGGAAACATAACCATCTTTGATCAATGAGCTAGTCTAGTAGAGGCATACTAGGGACTTACTGTTTTGTCTATGTATCCACACATGTACTAAGTTTCCGGTTAATACAATTCTAGCATGAATAAAAGACATTTATCATGATATAAGGAAATACAAATAACAACGTTATTATTGCCTCTAGGGCATATTTCCTTCACGTGCTTGGTCGACGCTACATATATACTACACATACGTATATGGAGGACTAGAGTCACGCTAGCTAGCTAGCTAGCTGCTAGCTATACTAAGCAAACGAAGGAACAGAAGATCTCGTATATATAATCAACATATATATATATATATATGCATACAGAGAGATGTAATATCGACCACCTCTCCTTCTCCGAGAGATTGGTCGAACAACAAGTTCTCGTATATCGTCTATCCCGACACTACCGGGCACATATATACAATAATTATCTCTTACAAAAATAATCTCCTAACACATGGATGCATGGTCCACATAGTATTCTCCGTCTTCAGCGATCACGTGTTCAAGGAAGAATGCCGCCAATTCCTCTTGAATTGCTCGCAGACGATCTGGTGTTAGGAGTTCATCCCGCATCCGAAACATCTAATTTGAAGTAGGGGGTCAATACATGAAATGATGCTATAAATTTGTGAATATTATTGATTGCTTACGCACTTCAAATTGTTCATCAGTGTAGCCCCGCTCACAGGTCGTGTGGCGGATGGACTCGCAAATGTAGTATCCACAATAATCATTCCCGGGTTCCTGCCACAACCACTTTACAAGAAATAGAGCTCAATCAAACTGATAAGCAAGAATGCCAAATTGGTATTGATGAAACTAGCGCTTGAATCAAGATATAGGAGATGCGCGTGCGGAACATGCTACTATATAGTACTTACTTTCGGGTATCTTCAATTGTAGCTTCTTCGGCAGTCCCGGAGCTTTTTTGATGAATTTTTTCCAAGCCCTGCCAGACAAAGGAAACAATTGTTGGGGAACGTAGTATTTTAAAATTTTCCTACGATCACGCAAGATCTATCTACCAGATGCATAGCAACGAGAAGGGAGAGTGTGTCTACGTACCCTCGTAGACCGGGAGCGGAAGCGTCAAGTGACGCGGTTGATGTTGTCGAACTTCTTCGCGATTCAACCGATCAAGCACCGAACGTACGGCACCTCCGCGTTCAGCACACGTTCAGCTTGATGACGTCCCACGAGCTCTTGATCCAGTTGAGCTTCACGGGGGAGTTTCGTCAGCACGACGGCGTGGTGACGGATATGATGTGAACACCGGCGCAGGGCTTCTCCTAAGCTTCGCGACGGTACGACCGAGGTGTGATTCTGTGGAGGGGGGCACCGCACACGGCTAAAACAATTCAACTTGTGTGTCTTTGGGTGCCCCCCTGCCCCCGTATATCAAGGAGCAAGGGAGGAGGGGCCGGCCACCTCCTATGGTGCGGCTAGGGAGGGGACTCCTACTAGGAATAGGATTGCAATCCTATTCCTAGTAGGATTCACCGAAAGGAAGAAGGGGGAAAGGAATAGGAGAGGTGGCGCCCCCCCAATCCTAGTCCAACTAGGATTCCTAGGTGGGGGCGCCGGCCAGCCCTATGGGCTGCCTCTCTCTCACCCTTTAGGCCCACTATGGACCATCCCCTCTCGTAGGGGGTTCCGGTAACCCCCTCCGGCATTCCCGATAAATCCGAAACTTTTCCGGTATACTTCCGGTGTCCGAATATAGCCGTCCAATATATCAATCTTTATGTCTCGGACATTCCGAGACTCCTCGTCATGTCCGTGATCTCATCCGGGACTCCGAACTACCTTCGGTACATCAATACTCAAAAACTCATAATACCGATCGTCATCAAACGTTAAGCGTGCGGACCCTACGGGTTCGAGAACTATGTAGACATGACCGAGACTCATCTCTGGTCAATAACCAATAGCGGAACCTGGATGTTCATATTGGCCCCTACATATTCTACGAAGATCTTTTATCGGTCAGAACCGCATAACAACATACGTTGTTCCTTTTGTCAAACGGTATGTTACTTGCCCGAGATTCGATCGTCGGTATCTTTATACCTAGTTCAATCTCGTTGCCGGCAAGTCTCTTTACTCGTTCCGTAACACATCATCTCGTGACTAACTCATTAGTCTTTTGCTTGCAAGGCTTATTGTGATGTGTGTTACCGAGAGGGCCCAGAGATACCTCTCCGACACTCGGAGTGACAAATCCTAATCTTGATCTATGCCAACACCACGAATACTTTCGGAGACACCTGTAGAGCATCTTTATGATCACCCAGTTACGTTGTGACGTTTGATAGCACACAAGGTGTTCCTACGGTATTCGGGAGTTGCATAATCTCATAGTCATAGGAACATGTATAAGTCATGAAGAAAGCAATAGCAGTTAAACTAAACGATCATAGTGCTATGCTAACGGATGGGTCTTGTCCATCACATCATTCTCCTAATGATGTGATCCCGTTGATCAAATGACAACTCATGTCTATGGCTAGGAAACATAACCATCTTTGATCAATTAGCTAGTCTAGTAGAGGCATACTAGGGACATACTGTTTTGTCTATGTATTCACACATGTATTAAGTTTCCGGTTAATACAATTCTAGCATGAATAATAAACATTTATCATGATATAAGGAAATAAATAATAACTTTATTATTGCCTCTAGGGCATATTTCCTTCAGTCTCCCACTTGCACTAGAGTCAATAATCTAGCTCACATCGCCATGTGATTTAATACCGATAGTTCACATCGTTATGTGAATAACACCCATAGTTCACATCGCCATGTGATCAACACCCAAAGGGTTTACTAGAGTCAATAATCTAGTTCACATTGCTATGTGATTAATACCCAAGAGTAGTAAGGTGCGATCATGTTTTGCTTGTGAGAGTAGTTTAGTCAACGGGTCTGTCACATTCAGATCCGTATGTATTTTGCAAATTTCTATGTCTACAATGCTCTGCATAGAGCTACTCTAGCTAATTGCTCCCACTTTCAATACGCATCCAGATTGATACTTAGAGTCATCTGGTTTTAGTGTCAAAGTTTGCATCGGCGTAACCCTTTTACGACGAACTCTTTATCACCTCCATAATCGAGAAATATTTCCTTAGTCATCCAATTACTAAGGATAATTTTGACCGCTGTACAGTGATCTACTCCTGGATCACTATTGTACTTCCCTGTCAAACTCTTGGCAAGGTACACAACGTGTTTTGTACACAGCATGGCATACTTTATAGAACCTATGGCTGAGGCACAGGGAATGACTTTCATTCTCTCTATATTTTTCTGCCGTGGTCTGGCTTTGAGTCTTACTCAACTTCACACCTTACAAGTCAGGCAAGAACTTCTTCTTTGACTGATCCAATTTTTGAACTATTCCAAAATCTTATCAAGGTATGTACTCATCGAAAGTCTTATCAAGCGTCTTGATCTATCTATATAGATCTTGATGCTCAATATGTAAGCAGCTTCACCGAAGTCTTTCTTTGAAAAACTCTTTTCAAACACTCTTTTATGCTTTCCAGAAAATTCTACATTATTTCTGATCGACAATATGTCAATCACATATACTTATCAGAAAGGTTGTAGTGCTCCCACTCACTTCTTGTAAATACAGGCTTCTCCAAAAGTCTGTATAAATCTATATGCTTTGATCAACTTATCAAAGCGTATATTCCAACTCCGAGATGCTTGCACCAGTCCATAGATGGATCGCTGGAGCTTGCACATTTTTGTTAGCACCTTTAGGATTGACAAAACCTTCGGGTTGCATCATATGCAATTCATTAAAGAATGCAGTTTTGTTATCCATTTGCCAGATTTCATAAAATGTGGCAATTGCTAACATGATTCGGACAGACTTAAGCATCGCTACGGATGAGAAAGTCTCATCGTAGTCAACTCCTTGAACTTGTCGAAAAACTTACGCAACAAGTCGAGCTTAGTAAACAGTAACATTACCGTCTGCGTCGGTCTTCCTCTTGAAGATCCATTTATTTTCGATGGCCTGCCGATCATCGGGCAAGTCAACCAAAGTCCATACTTTGTTCTCATACATGGATCCCATCTCAGATTTCATGGCTTCAAGCCATTTTGCGGAATCTGGGCTCATCATCGCTTCCTCATAGTTCGTAGGTTCATCATGGTCTAGTAACATGATTTCCAGAACTGGGTTGCCGTACCACTCTGGTGCGGAACGTACTCTGGTTGATCTACGACGTTCAGTAGAAACTTGATCCGAAGTTTCATGATCATTATCATCAACTTCCTCACTAATTGATGTAGGAATCACTGGAACAATTTCCTGTGATGTACTACTTTCCAATATGGGAGAAGGTATAATTACCTCATCAAGTTCTACTTTCCTCCCACTCACTTCTTTCGAGAGAAACTCTTTTTCTAGAAAGGATCCGTTCTTAGCAACGAATATTTTGCCTTCGGATCTGTGATAGAAGGTGTACCCAACAGTCTCTTTTGGGTATCCTATGAAGACACATTTTTCCGACTTGGGATCGAGCTTATCAGGTTGAAGTGTTTTCACATAAGCATCGAAACCCCAAATTTTAAGAAACGACAACTTTGGTTTCTTGCCAAACCATAGTTCATAAGGTGTCGTATCAACGGATTTAGATGGTGCCCTATTTAACGTGAATGCAGCTGTCTCTAATGCATGACCCAAAATGATAGTGGTAAATCGGTAAGAGACATCATAGATCGCACCATATCAAATAAAGTACGGTTACGATGTTCGGATACACCATTATGCTGTGGTGTTCCGGGTGGCGTGAGTTGTGAAACTATTCCACATTGTTTCAAATGAAGACCAAACTCGTAACTCAAATATTCTCCTCCACGATCAGATCGTAGAAACTTTATTTTCTTGTTACGATGATTCTCTACTTCACTCTGAAATTCTTTGAACTTTTCAAAAGTTTCAGACTTGTGTTTCATTAAGTAGATATACCCATATCTGCTCAGATCATCAGTGAAGGTCAGAAAATAACGATACCCGCCGCGAGCTTCAACACTCATTGGTCCATATACATCAGTATGTATGATTTCCAATAAATCTGTTGCTCGCTCCATAGTTCCGGAGAACGGAGTTTTAGTCATCTTGCCCATGAGGCATGGTTCGCAAGCACCAAGTGATTCATAATCAAGTGATTCCAAAAGTCCATCATTATGGAGTTTCTTCATGCGTTTTACACCAATATGACCTAAACGGCAGTGCCACTAATAAGTTGCACTATCATTATTAACCTTGCATCTTTTGGCTTCAATATTATGAATATGTGTATCACACGATCGAGATCCAACAAACTATTTTCATTGGGTGTATGACCATAGAAGGTTTTATTCATGTAAACAGAACAACAATTATTCTCTAACTTACATGAATAACGGTATTGCAATAAACATGATCAAATCACATTCATGCTCAACACAAACACCAAATAACAGTTATTTAGGTTCAACACTAATCCCGAAAGTATAGGGAGTGTGCGATGATGATCATATCAATCTTGGAACTGCTTCCAATATCCATCGTCACTTCATCCTTTAACTAGTTTATGTTCATTATGCAACTCCCACTTCGAGTTACTACTCTTTAGCAACTGAATCAGTATCAAATACCGAGGGGTTGCTATGAATACTAGTAAAATACACATCAATAATCTGTATATCAAATATACCTTTGTTCACTTTGCCATCATTCTTATCCGTCAAGTATCTAGGGTAGTTCCACTTCCGGTGACCATTTCCTTTGCAGTATAAGCACTTGCTTCAGGCTTGAGTTTAGCTTTTGGTTTTCTTCATGGGAGTGACAACTTGCTTGTCATTCTTCTTGAAGTTCCCCTTCTATCCTTTTGCCCTTTACTTGAAACAAGTGGTCTTGTTAACCATCAACACTTGATGCTTTTTCATGATTTCTACCTTCGCCTACTTCAGTATCGCGAAGAGCTGGGAATTCCTTTCGTCATCCCTTGCATATTATAGTTCATCACAAAGTTCTACTAACTTGGTGATAGTGACTAGAGAACTTTGTCAATTACTATCTTATCTGGAAGATTAACTCCCACTTGATTAAAGTAATTGTAGTACCCAGACAATCTGAGCACATGCTCACTGGTTGAGCTATTCTCCTCCATCTTGTAGGCAAAGTACTGTCAGAGGTCTTATACCTCTTGACACGGGCATGAGTATGAAATACTAATTTCAACTCTTGGAACATCTTATATGCTCCGTGGCATTCAAAACGTTTTTGAAGTCCCGGTTCTAAGCCGTAAAGCATGGTGCACTTAAACTATCAAGTAGTCATCATATCGAGCTTTTGTCAAAAACGTTCATAACGTCTACATATGCTCCTGCAATAGGTCTGTCACCTAGTGGTGCATCAAGGACATTATCCTTCTGTGCAGCAATGAGGATAATCCTCAGATCACGGAATAATTCCGCATCATTGCTACTAACATCTTTCAACTTGGTTTTCTCTAGGAACATATGAAAAATAAACGGGGAGCAACATCGCGAGCTATTGATCTACAACAAAGATATGCTAATACTACCAGGACTAACTTCATGATAAATTAAAGTTCAATTAATCATATTACTTAAGAACTCCCACTTAGATAGAGATCCCTCCGGTCATCTAAATGATCACGTGATCCAAATCAACTAAACCATGTCCGATCATCACGTGAGATGGAGTAGTTTCAATGGTGAACATCTTATGTTGATCATATCTACTATATGATTCACGCTCGACCTTTCGGTCTCCAGTGTTCCGAGGCCATATCTGTATATGCTAGGCTCGTCAAGTTTAACCCGAGTATTCTGCGTGTGCAAAACTGGCTTACACCCGTTGTATTTGAACGTAGAGCTTATCACACCCGATCATCACGTGGTGTCTCGGCACGACGAACTTTCGCAATGGTGCATACTCAGGGAGAACACTTATACCTTGAAATTTAGTAAGGGATCATCTTATAATGCTACCGTCGTACTAAGCAAAATAAGAAGCATAATAAGATAAGCATCACATGCAATCAAAATATATGTGACATGATATGGCCATCATCATCTTGTGCTTTTGATCTCTATCTCCAAAGCACCGTCATGATCACCTTCGTCACCGGCGCGACACCTTGATCTCCATCGTAGCATCGTTGTCGTCTCGCCAACTATTGCTTCATCAACTATCGCTACCGCTTAGTGATGAAGTAAAGCAATTACATGGCGATTGCATTTCATACAATAAAGCGACAACCATATGGCTCCTGCCAGTTGCCGATAACTTTACAAAACATGATCATCTCATACAAAAACGTATAACTCATCATGTCTTGACCATATCACATCACAACATGCCCTGCAAAAACAAGTTAGACGTCCTCTACTTTGTTGTTGCAAGTTTTACGTGGCTGCTACGGGCTTAGCAAGAACCGTTCTTACCTACGCATACAAAACCACAACGATGTTTCGTCAAGTATGTGCTGTTTTAACCTTCACAAGGACCGGGCGTAGCCACACTTGATTCAGCTAAAGTGAGAGAGACAGACACCCGCCAGTCACCTTTAAGCAACGAGTGCTCGTAACGGTGAAACCAGTCTCGCGTAAGCGTACGCGTAATGTCGGTCCGGGCCGCTTCATCTCACAATACCGCCGAAGCAAAGTATGACATGCTGGTAAGCAGTATGACTAGTATCGTCCACAATCTCATTGTGTTCTACTCGTGCATATCATCTACGCATAGACCTGGCTCTGATGCCACTGTTGGGGAACGTAGTATTTTAAAATTTTCCTACGATCACGCAAGATCTATCTACCAGATGCATAGCAACGAGAGGGGAGAGTGTGTCTACATACCCTCGTAGACCGGGAGCGGAAGCATCAAGTGACGCGGTTGATGTTGTCGAACTTCTTCGCGATCCAACCGATCAAGCACCGAACGTACGGCACCTCCGCGTTCAGCACACGTTCAGCTTGATGACGTCCCACGAGCTCTTGATCCAGTTGAGCTTCACGGGAGAGTTTCGTCAGCACGACGGCGTGGTGACGGATATGATGTGTTCACCGGCGCAGGGCTTCGCCTAAGCTCCGCGACGGTACGACCGAGGTGTGATTCTGTGGAGGGGGGCACCGCACACGGCTAAACAATTCAACTTGTGTGTCTTTGGGTGCCCCCCTGCCCCCGTATATAAAGGAGCAAGGGAGGAGGGGCCGACCAACCTCTATGGTGCGGCTAGGGAGGGGACTCCTACTAGGAATAGGATTGCAATCCTATTCCTAGTAGGATTCACCGAAAGGAAGAAGGGGGAAAGGAATAGGAGAGGTGGCGCCCCCCCAATCCTAGTCCAACTAGGATTCCTAGGTGGGGGCGCCGGCCAGCCCTATGGGCTGCCTCTCTCTCACCCTTTAGGCCCACTATGGACCACCCCCTCTCGTAGGGGGTTCCGGTAACCCCTTCCGGCATTCCCGATAAATCCGAAACTTTTCCGGTATATTTCCGGTGTCCGAATATAACTGTCCAATATATCAATCTTTATGTATCGGACATTCTGAGACTCCTCGTCATGTCCGTGATCTCATCCGGGACTCCGAACTACCTTCGGTACATCAATACTCAAAAACTCATAATACCGATCGTCATCAAACGTTAAGCGTGCGGACCCTACGGGTTCGAGAACTATGTAGACATGACCGAGACTCATCTCTGGTCAATAACCAATAGCGGAACCTGGATGTTCATATTGGCTCCTACATATTCTACGAAGATCTTTTATCGGTCAGAACCGCATAACAACATACGTTGTTCCTTTTGTCAAACGGTATGTTACTTGCCCGAGATTCGATCGTCGGTATCTTTATACCTAGTTCAATCTCGTTACCGGCAAGTCTCTTTACTCGTTCTGTAACACATCATCTCGTGACTAACTCATTAGTCTTTTGCTTGCAAGGCTTATTGTGATGTGTGTTATCGAGAGGGCCCAGAGATACCTCTCCGACACTCGGAGTGACAAATCCTAATCTTGATCTATGCCAACACCACGAATACTTTCGGAGACACCTGTAGAGCATCTTTATGGTCACCCAGTTACGTTGTGACGTTTGATAGCACACAAGGTGTTCCTACGGTATTCGGGAGTTGCATAATCTCATAGTCATAGGAACATGTATAAGTCATGAAGAAAGCAATAGCAGTTAAACTAAACGATCATAGTGCTATGCTAACGGATGGGTCTTGTCCATCACATCATTCTCCTAATGATGTGATCCAGTTGATCAAATGACAACTCATGTCTATGGCTAGGAAACATAACCATCTTTGATCAATGAGCTAGTCTAGTAGAGGCATACTAGGGACATACTGTTTTGTCTATGTATTCACACATGTATTAAGTTTTCGCTTAATACAATTCTAGCATGAATAATAAACATTTATCATGATATAAGGAAATAAATAATAACTTTATTATTGCCTCTAGGGCATATTTCCTTCACCTTCTCCATCAACATTATCAGTTCGTCTTTCGTTCCACTATATTTTTATCACTTCATGTGTTATGTGCTATGCTTGGAGCGTCTTGCTTTTAGTTTCCTTTTTAGTTTTCTTTTTCATAACGAGTCGGAACTCAGCTTTCTTTATGTGGGAGAGAAACACGCTCCACTTCTACCTAGAACATAACATAGAAATTTCATGTTTATCCTTGCTGTGTGTGTTCTTTGTCTTTTAATAGCTACTATCATGTTCAGCTCTCAGTTTTCATGCTTATCTTTTCAAAGAGCTTTCGTTTAGTTGGTTGCTTGAACTCTCTTTAGTTATCATGCTTATCTTATTAAGAGAGTTTGCTTCCGTTGCATTGGTTGATATGTCTATGATAAAGATGCTACGTGCATAATGGCGCTTAGTAGTTCATGTTTTCTTATGGTTAGTCTCAAATAGCTGGGGGGTTCCCAATGTGTTATTGGAGTACCAACATGGTTTGTTTGCCTATGATGTGGTATGGTTTAGTAATATCTTCCTTCGAAGAATTTATTTTGATTGACTTGGCGTATGCTCACGCATATTTAAGACTGTAAAGAAAGTCTGTCAAGCCTTGATGATCTTTTGTTTCTGAGTAGCGATATAACTTCCATGCCTGATTCAATGTTGCTTTGTCGCTCTACATGATTATGACCGTCATTGCTCTCTTAGTTGGTCGCTCCCAGTCTTTTGCTAACCTTCGCCTGTACTAAGCGGACTGACTGCTTGTGCATCCACATTCCTTTATACCAGTTATGCCATATGAGTCCACCATACCTTCCGACATGGTATTTACCTGCCATTCCTAACAGAGACTTGCATGTACCATCTCAAAATTATTCAAAGAAAATGCATTCCTATTTTGTGCCTCTGTTGTAAGTCCATGAGGAAGTAGTAGTTAATTCATAATCTTTTTAAGTTGGACAAGCTTCACCCCGGGATTGCATGTATAATGTGCAAACCCATAATACGAGAAGGAACTGGCATTGAGTGTGCCCGGCTCAAAAAGATAATATAACAAACAAACCCTCCTTCACGCTTTGTTCATGAGAAATCAGAAAACTTTGGCAGTGATAAACAAAGGAGATTAAGAGGATGTGATCGTCTTCATTCGGGAGCCGTTCCTCGAAACTTGTCCATCTCAAGAAGTGATTGAGTTGTCTGCTAGCATTCGTTGACGAAACATGCATGATCTAAAAAAAATTATTACCTCGGTTTTAAAACCAAGAGGTCTGGTACATGTTTTGTCTTTGTTTCCGATTACGGGTTTTCAACCTTGCCAACAAAAGCCACGGTTCGAGAGTCTCCACCTTCTTTTAAAAGCACCAACTACTAAGAGCATGATTGTCATTCTGAGTGTAATGTGCATTGTCCCAAAGTAGTCTTTTGCATGATTGTGATATCGTTTATTCTGAAATTATTGTATCTAGTCATCACTTAAACCTTGGAGGTGCCCCTGCATTTATGTTTTGCTTCACTAAAGGGGGCAAGCTAGATATCACTTTATCATATTTGCACATCATATTCATTACAAATCTATTTGATGTTTCAGTATCATATTGTAAAACTTTCAGTTCTTTGTGATTTTCTCATGAGGCAACTTAATTACTATAGATTCATTGTCTCAGTAAGCTTTTGTCATGTGACTATGAAAAAGTCCTATATGGTTAATAGCATGTCACCACAGAAATTATTCTTGTTATCATTTACCTACTCGAGGACGAGCAGAAATTAAGCTTGGGGATGTTGATACGTCCAAAACGTATCTATAATTTCTGCTTGCTCCATGCCTCTTTTGGGTGATATTGCTATGTTATTTATACACTTCCATACACTTTTGATCATATTTGGACTAACCTATTAACTCGGTGCACCCCAGTGCCAGTTTTTGTTTTCGGCTATTTTTGTATTTCAGGTTTTCACATTACGAGAACTGCCAGAAAAAATCCAGAAAAATAATATAAAAAAATCAGCTTTCCAGAAGCTACCAGGCACCCGAAGCACAGCCGGAGGGGGACCACCAGGGCCCCAGGCGCCCTGGTGGCGCACCCCCTGGGCCGCGCCGGGGGGGCGCCTGGGCCCACCGAGCCTCGTCCGATGCCCCCCCTTTGACATATATTTAAAGCGTCTCCTGAAACCCTCGAGACGGGAACTATTTTTCGCGATCTCATCTCTGTTCCGCCGCCGCCGCCGCTTCCAAGATCGGGAGAACCAGGAGAACTCTTCCCGGCACCCTGCCGGAGGGGAGGATCACCACCGGGAGCTTCTCCACCACCATGGACGCCTCCCGGATGAGTTGTGAGTAGTCTCCCTTGGACCATGGGTCCATGACCAGTAGCTATGTGATGTTCTCCTCCCGTTCTTGTGCTTCACTAATTAGTCCTCGTGAGCTGCCCTACATGATCGAGGCACATATGTAATCCTTATGCTGTTGCTATGATGAGTTTGCTGGTATCCGATGGATTATGAGATTATGTTCAGATTGTGTTTGAGTAATATATTTGATTCACCTCTTTTATATTTATGTTCGTAAGTAATTCTTGCATGTTCTCCGTTGTTACTTATTGCTTTGGCCAAGTAGTAGGTAGTGACTCCAAGAGGGAACGTTATGCTTGATTGTGGGTTCATGCCCCTCGATGACTAGCTTGAGTGACAGAAACATGAGTCTAGGGGATGTGCTGTTGCCACAAGCGGGAAAACAACGGTGCTTGTGCCCGCGGGTGCAAGGATTGTTTACTTTACGCAAAGTTCTTTTAATGCAGTTGTCTGTTGCTTTGAGTTTACACTATGGGTGGACTCGCAACTTAATACCAGCGAGATGTTCTGGATAGATATCTCAAGGTGGATGATTAGTAGTAGATGCAGATGGATTTCGGTCTACTTACCTCGGCGTACCGCCCATGCTTTGAACCTCTACCTTTCTTGCAACTTAGTCAGCATTGGTTTGCGCACATGGTCCTGTCAATTGCCCAGCTGTAATTCGTTTACCTCACATAGCTGTTTTATCGTCTTTTGGGAGAGAGACATCACTAGTGAACATCATGAGACTCCGGTCCATATTACCATCATTGATCACATCCGCTATTTACTTTTCCGCTTTTACTTACTATTGCAATTATACCTATCACTATTATCACTTGCGTTTGATCCTTTGTAAACTACAAGGCCGGAGGGATTGACAACCTCTCTGTACTCGTTGGGAGCAAAGTTATTTGTATCTGTGTGCAGGTCCACGTTGATTGCTAATATCTGGCGCAGTTAGCAGTTGACACCTTCTTGTTGAAACTGGGAGTCTCAGGGAAATCGATCCTTGGTATTGCCAAGGGAAAACTTCCGCTACACTGCATCTCAAACCTTCCACTTGGGGTAACCAACGAGGGGCGAGAAGCCATCACGGTGGAATTAGGGTTTTCTCTCTATTGCTGATGGTTTCGGGGTACGTAGGCTTATATAGGAGGAAGGAGGACATCGGGGGACTCACGAGGGACCCACGAGGCAGGGGGCGCGCCCTGGGAAGGGGCCGCGCCCCCCCACCCTCGTGGACACATCGTGGCCCCTACTCCGTGGTTCCCAAGTCTCCCGTGCGTGATTTTCTCCAAAAATATCTCTCGCGAAGGTTTCATTCCGTTTGGACTTTGTTTGATATTCCTTTTCTACAAAACCCTGAAACAGGCAAAAAAACAGCAATCTGGACTGGGCCTTTGGGTTAGTTGGTTAGTCCAAAAATGATATAAAAGTGTATGACAAAGCCCATTAAACTTCCAAGACATCATTGATGGCTTCTCGCCCCTCGTTGGTTACCCCAAGTGGAAGGTTTGAGATGCAGTGTAGCGGAAGTTTTCCCTTGGCAAAGATACCAAGGATCTATTTCCCCTGAGACTCCAAGGTTCAACAAGAAGGTGTCAACTGCTAACGGCACCAGATATTAGCAATCAACGTGGACCTGCACACAGATACAAATAACTTTGCTCCCAACGAGTATAGAGAGGTTGTCAATCCCTCCGGCCTTGTCGTTTACAAAGGATCAAACACAAGAGATAATAGTGATAGGTATTGCTGCAACCAATAAGTAAAAGCGGAAAGTAAATAGCGGATGTGATCAGTGATGGTAATATGGACCGGGGTCCCATGATGTTCACTAGTGATGTCTCTCTCCCCAAAGACGATAAAACAGCTATGTGAGGTAAACGAATTACAGCTGGGCAATTGACAGAATTATGTGCGCAAACCAATGCTAACTATGTTGCAACAAAGGTAGAGGTTCAAAGCATGGGCGGTACGCCAAGGCAAGTAGACCAAAATCCATCTGCATCTACTACTAATCATCCACCTTGAGATATATATCCAGAACATCTCGCTGGTATTAAGTTGCGAGTCCCACCCATAGTGTAAACTCAAAGCAACAGACAACTGCATTAAAAGAACTTTGCGTAAAGTAAACAATCCTTGCACCCGCGGGCACAGGCACCATTGTTTTCCCCCTTGTGGCAACAGCACATCCCCTAGACTCATGTTTCTGTCACTCAAGCTAGTCATCGAGGGGCATGAACCCACAATCGAGCATAACGTTCCCTCTTGGAGTCACTACCTACTACTTAGCCAAAGCAATAAATAGCAACGGAGAACATGCAAGAATTACTTACGAACATAAATATAAAAGAGGTAAATCAAATATATTACTCAAACACAATCTGAACATAATCTCACAATCCATCGGATCCCAGCAAACTCATCATAGCAACAGCATAAGGATTACATATGTGCCTCGATCATGTAGGGCAGCTCACGAGGTCTAATTAGTGAAGCACAAGAAGGGGAGGAGAACATCACATAGCTACTGGTCATGGACCCATGGTCCAAGGGAGACTACTCACAACTCATCCGGGAGGCGTCCATGGTGGTGGAGAGGCTCCCGGTGGTGATCCTCCCCTCCGGCAGGGTGCCGGGAAGAGTTCTCTTGGTGCTCCCGATCTTGGAAGCGCGGCGGGCGGCTGAACAGAGATGAGATCGCGAAAAAGGGTTCCGTCCTCGAGGGTTTCGCTACGCGTGTTAAATATATGCCAAAGGGGGGCATCAGCGGAGGCCTGGGGGGGCCAGGCGCCCCCCCCC
>LR738714.1:786185070-786201412 GCA_902687465.1 Secale cereale
AAAAAAAATATGCAACTCCATTCTCAGCTTACAGGTTTCAAGCAGGAAGAACGTGAGCCACTAGCGTTTGCGTGGGATAGAATGAAGTAAGCCATAAAGAACTGTCCTAACCATGTAATGGAGGAATGGGCAATCCTTCATATGTTTTATAATGATTTAAACCACATGTCAAAAACTATGTTTGATACATGCATGAGGAACAATCATGGGAAAGCCCATAGAAGATGTCAATAAACTATTTGATGATATGTAAGAAAACCATGCCAATGGCATGTTGAAAGAGCCACAACCTTTATACCTTCACGAAATATCTTCTATGAATAATAAATATACGTAGTTGCGTACTACGTGATTCCCTGTCTGAAACAGGTGTAGTGTCGTTTAATTGCAACAAGATTGAGTTTACAAGTGTGTGCGCAGTTGTCTGCCGCGTCTCGCAAAATGGGAAAATGGGGAAATAATAGTTAATGTCCAAATACAGTAATTCATCGGTCGATATCTCCTCTAATAACAACCGTTATGGAAGAGCAATTATGTAATTGCCTATATTTGACATCAATAAGCACATATATAATGCCACTAATTTAGTACAAATCTTTTTCTCTGTTTTCTTCTTAAAAAATAATGAGTACCATGCATGGCATAAATTACGCACAAGCAAAACGGCGGAAACCCTAATTGATTTGCTGGGCGTTAAGCAGGCAGGTAAAATTTTGTTTTGGTAACAGCAAAAAACCGGCAGGTCTGGGTCTGGCTGTTGGGGCCCACCCGGCAGCCACCCACGCGAATCGAATCGCACGCACCAGAAGATTTGGCCGGCCAGCCAGCGAAGCCTCCCCCTCCCCTTCTTCAATCCCCAATCTCCGCCCGCCCTCGCCGTCGCCATCCCCTCCCGCCCCCCTCCCACGCGCGCGCGCCGCGGCACCGCCCCCCGCCTCCGCCGCACGCGCGCGCGGCCGCGCCCGACCCCCGCCCGCAGCCGCCCGCGCCGGATTCCTCTAGGTTTCCGCCGCCGGACGCCGCCGGAGCCGGATCGGTCCTCCGCGCGCGGCGCTGCAGCAGGTATGCCGATCCCCGCGCGGGGCTTGCCTGGATTCACTCCACCAGCCCCTCTCCCCGATTGATTGATATTAGCGCTAGATAGGATAGATTGCCTCTTCATCATCGTCATAGTACCGACCAAAGGTAGGGTTTTTTCCGCCGTCTGCCTGTTCATCGGCCGGTTAGGCTAGCCGGGCAGGACAATTCGATTCGCGTGACTAGTAGTAGCAGCAGCAGAAGCACCAGGGTGGGTGCGAGTTCGGTTCAGAGCTGGAACATCTCTAATGAAACCGGCAGTTTAGTTTCCCACACGCCCATGTGAAATCTCCAAGCTTTTATGCGCCCACGTTTGTTCACGCACTAACCGTGGCGGCTCAACAAGTAACTAACTGCCGCATCAGGGTTAGGGAACCGGCACCGCCGCGTCGATATTAGGGAAGCATCAGTCAATTGTGTAGTATAATTGTTCAGCGACCGGTAACTACCGCATCAAAGTTAGCGAACCGTGTATAGCTGGCAGCGAGTAATGGCTAGTAAATACAGTACATACTAAAAAAAGGGGGTTCAATTCTAGCGCCGATACGTTGTTTCTTAATAACTGCAGCCACCTGATTCCGATGCAAACGTCGACTGTATGTATTTCAGGTCTGCGTTCCGGGTTGGCGCCATCATTATGCTCTTGCCGAGCAATGTGTAGCAGTTGCCGCTCGCAAGACTCGATCCCCCGTTCCCGCGCTGGTGGTGTGCTAGGCGATGGCAAAACTCCCGATAGTTGGTCGCAGGTTCGCAACATGTCTAACTTTCTCCTCTTGGTCATCTGCTTTTAATTATTATGCTGCCCTGTTTCCTTAACTGGTGCCCCTTCAGTGTGCATAGTAGGAAACCCAACGAGAGCATGAGGCTTGTCGTCGTCACGATCATAGGGGTTGTCTTTGGTTTCTTTATTGGGATCTCCTTCCCAACAGTCAGCATAACAAAGGTATGCATTCACATGCCTCTACCAACGTACTACTGCAGTAAGTGCCGCATTTCAACACGTTGACTCTTTCAAACGTGCTGCAGCTTCACTTCCCTTCTAGCATTGTTTCCTACATAGAAGACAAGAACTCTGGACTCACAGCTCAGGCTATACTCAACCATGCCTGGATTTCTGCTAGAAACGCAAGGGGAAATGCTTCTGAATCTAGTTCAAACACTACCATGAAGGTAACTTGCCTTTATTCTTCTACTCCAACTCTGTTTCTACATCTTTTATTAAAAGTATATGTACACTTCATATCCTAACTTTTTTATCTAACCTTGATCTTTCTTGATAATCATAGATATATGTACCAACAAACCCCAGGGGCGCAGAGATGCTAGCACCTGGCATCATTGCATCAGAGTCTGATTTCAATGCTCACAGACTATGGGGAGACCCGGCTGAGGTAGCTATTCTTTTCTGTATCCACCTGGATGGATGTATTTCAGCTCAACAGATGCCTTTCCTTCTTTCTTTTCCACCTTATATGCTGTATTTCGCATCAAAGAGAATAATGTGTTCCTTTCTTTCCTCACTAGATGTACTATAATATTCCACCTCAAAAAGCTGACTATGATATATTCTGCTTATCACATTGTTATCAAATAATCAGCATAGGGTTGCTCTTGTCATCTGATACATTGTTATGCGTGTCTATTGTTGTCACATAATTTTGAAGTGATTGTTCTTGCACAATTGACGCACACTGTTGTGCACTTGCGTTTTTGTGTGCTCCTGTGAATTCCATATATAATGTTCTGACCTGTGGTATGTCCTGCATTTGTTTGCTGTTTTTAACCCCAGAGTTTGCATTTTTAGCTTTCATGTTTCATAAAGTTTATAAATGTAAATCTTAATCTCTGCACTCCGGCATTTATGGTGCATCAAAGTTAACCTCAGTGTTCTGAGTTACCCTCACAAAATTTGCTTGACTTTGAATTTGCAGGACCTACCCTTCAAGCCAAAGTACCTTGTTACTTTCACTGTTGGAATTGCACAGAAGGACAACATAAATAGAGCAGTCCAGAAGGTATTTTTTTTTTTACATTTATAGTATATCAATGTTCGAAGTGTCCCAGGTTACCTTTTTTACTGTCACTGTTTCTTTTCTGGTACAGGGCATTGTTTTGTCGTGTTTTCTTTACTTATTATCTATTAATTTGCAAATACCATGATATTGTAACTTGGTTATCTGCCTAATTGTTTGAGCTCTTGGTTCTTGCAGTTTTCTGATGACTTTGCTATCCTATTATTTCACTATGATGGCCATGTTACTGAATGGGACGAATTTGAGTGGTCAAAACGAGCGATTCATGTTAGTGTTCTGAAACAAGCGAAATGGTATGCCGTGATGCTTTTGTATTTTCTTAAATTTGTATATTCTGAACAGTGAATGTAAACGTTGACTAATTTCTTCACCTCAGGTGGTATGCCAAAAGATTCTTGCACCCTGATATCGTGGCACCTTATGAGTATATATTTATCTGGGATGAGGACCTTGGAGTCGACCATTTCAATGGAGAGGAGTATGCTTTCAATCTTCCCTTAGCATAACATATTTTTCTTTGGAGGGTTAGGTGACTTGCTAACATGATTTGCATTGCAGGTATATCAAACTTGTCAAGAAATATCAGCTGGAAATCTCACAACCTGGTTTGGAGCCAGATAAGGGATTGACTTGGCAGATGACCAAAAGAAGAGGGGATCGTGAGGTCCACAAGTAAGTGGAATAACTCCCGTCTGCCCTTCTGAGGTGCAGAACTTGGTTTGTTTTCTTCCTTTTCATCTCATATAGCTACCTGGTTGGTGGTTTGGTTTTAACAGGGATACTGAGGAGAGGCCAGGCTGGTGCACGGATCCTCATCTTCCACCATGTGCTGCGTATGTATTTTGCTTCCGCAGCTGACTTTTGTTGTTACTTTGGTTGCTAATTTACATGGAAAAAGATCTTAACTGTGTATGTTTGATATGCAGTTTCGTTGAAATTATGGCTCCGGTCTTCTCCAGAGATGCATGGAGATGTGTATGGCATATGATTCAGGTGTAACATCGTTCCGTCATCTTCTTTCCTCTATCTGTTCAGTTCAATACCTCGTGTATCTGATATCTGCTCCTCGTTGCAGAATGACTTGGTTCATGGATGGGGTCTGGATTTTGCTCTGAGGAAATGTGTGGAGGTATGAACGACACGCCATTGTTAACATTGTAATCATTTAAATAGCTCTTGACCATCTTATCTCTATGTCTACGAGTAACATATTTACTCTTTGCAGCCTGCTCACGAGAAAATCGGTGTCGTCGACTCCCAGTGGATCGTACACCAAGTGGTTCCTTCTCTTGGGAACCAGGTAGGAAGAATCATAAAAGCATATCTTTCGAGCACCAGGCCCCATCATAGAACAGCAAAACCTAGCAGCACTTACTAATACCAAACTCATTCCTGGCATCGAAAACTCGCAGGGACAGGCGGAGAACGGGAAGGCGCCGTGGGAAGGGGTGCGGGAGCGCTGCCGGAAAGAGTGGGGGATCTTCCAGACGAGGATCGCGGAGGCCGACAAGGCGTACTACGAGATGATGGGCGTCACCCCTCCCAACGTAACATTTGTCCACTAGGCCGTCGTGTATCGCCGCTGTTAATCCCCCGCGCCCTTTTTTTTGTCATCTCTAGAGCGCTTATTGTAGAGAGATAGAAGCTTAGGTGAATGAATGGTGATGATATTGAGGACACGTGTAGAGCATACAAGATATCTTACCATATCAAGTTAATTTTGTTGCCTTCATTTGGGCTGTGTATGCTTCTCTCATGCCTCAGTTCACCCCAGATTTTTTTTACTGCTCATTTCCTCGAATTGTACTGTGATCTAAAATGATCTTATGTCAAAAAAGAAAAAACTGGATTGGAAAACACCAAGTGGAGCATTGATGTCCATGTTAATCCTCTCATTAGTCATTACATAGAAATGCATTGATTTTTTTTAAGTAAAAGGTAAATTAACAAGAAGAAAATAACTGAAAAATTCCCATAGATAGCCAAGGTTACAGTACATCTGGACCGTAAAAGCGCCGTAAAACCGATTAACAAACCCTAGAAGCAACACCATTAGAGATTATAGATAGTTAACTAAAGAATGGTTGATGTGATGATCTCTGCAAGGAACTCGATCCTCTGCAGCCTCTCCTCCAGCTCCAGCCGGCTCACAGGCCTGAAAACAAAAGGCACCACCATTGCTCAGCTTAGCCATTGCAAAATGTCTGAAAAACACAGGCAACCATCATCCTCCTCACCTCTGGACACCCGCCGCCGGATGAGCGCTGCTCGGGCGCTGGCGCTGGCTTGCTCCGTCCCGTGATCCCAGCTCGGTTTCGGTTTGGTCGTCGCTGCCGCGGCAGATGAACTGGGAGAGCAGTGGGTCAGGCTCAGGGTCCTGGCATGGCCTGTTCATCATCATGTAGGGGTTCACTTCATATGCCGGTGGTGATGCCGCTGATGGCCATGGTGAGCTGCTGGGCCTCGAAGGCTTCCTCCTCTGCCATGATCAGATGTTGATGAGTTTTTGGGGCCCGGAATGGTGTAGATTCTGAAGTAGGAGGGATAGATAGTACCTTGAGAAGATGGGAGTGCTGGAATCTGAAATGCGCCGACATGTCCTTCCCCAGATTCTCGGCGCATATCGGGCAAACCTGAAGACCATCAAGTAAACCCCATTAGTGATCCAACATTATAGAGAGAAAAAATCTTGATATCAAATTGTTATCATAGAACCAATGAAGCCATCTGACACTTAGTTTAATAAGAGAGGGACAGACAAAATCACTCTGTTTTCTTGTTATCAGGAGCTATATGATCAGTATTTGGGATTCCTCCAGATTGCTCACACCCTTATCACAAAAAAAGGATTTCAAAGACTGTAAATGCATTTCCAGCAAGAACAGTTTATGAGCTTAAGGCTATGTGTTTTATCAAAATGAATATGCAATCAAAGTTACTTTGCATAGCAGTAATTTAATTCCAACAAACACTTGGGGAAATATGGCGAAAGGGAAAGGGATAATATTTCTCTTACGGCATTTCTGGTGTCGAAGCAGTGTTCCTCCTGCAGATGGCTGCAGATGAAGGGCATTTCGACCTCGATGTAGCAGAAAGGGCAAGGGAAGTACTCCCACAGCTCACCATCTTCTGAGTAACATCAACAAACAACAACAAAAAATCAGCTCATGTGCTGCTGTAAGAAAATCAAATCCAACCCAATCTGATCTGATCGGATCCTTCTGTCTTGATTTTTGTTAAAAGATGCAGTCAACTTCTCAATCGCACGGCGTGGAAACTTTTTCATGAGCTAGAATGACTAAAGCACCCGACTTTAGATCATTCTCTTGTATGCCCAGAAAACTAAAAGCAAGAAATATAAAATTTCCTTTTCACATCTGATCAAGACATGACCAAAAGCAACGCTTCTTAATTTTTTTGCAAGCAACCACACAAATAGTAGTAACAGAGAACAGGATCTGAAAAAAGGTCAGGAAAGATTCAACAGCAAGTATTGCTGCCCTCCTGACAAACAGGAAATGAAATGCAAGAACCTGTCACAGGACAGTAGTAACTGCCGAGAAAAAAAAGTTTTTCTCAAGAGCTGTAAGCATGAATGAATGGACCCAGTAAACCACAAAGAAACGAAGGATCGGTTCAGAAACCAAACGGCAACGCGTCGCCTCATAACGAAACTGCGCGCGGGTGTTCTGGGAGTGAAATGAAACCAAACAACAGTTGGTAAGAAGAGAGAGCAAAGAACAACATACCTGGTGGAGGAGGAGGTGGGGCGTAGTAGGGCTGGTGCCTGCCTTGGGGGAGGAAGCCATAGCTGTAGGAGGCCTCTGCATCCACCTCCATGGCCGCGCCGCACCGCTGCTCCTCCTCTTTACCCTTCTCCTCGTCGGGAAGAGGAGGAGACGGGTCGCTGTAACTGACACAGCACATCCAAGCTAAGTGATCACAGAGGAATTGGAGGTTGGAGGTGGATCACAACTCCTCGGCTGCGGGTGTCGGTTTATATACGGCTCTCGAGGGCTCTGCCTTCTCTGTCCACATAATTAAATTTTCCTCTGTTGCTGGTGACTCAAAAGTAGGAGCAGGGGAGAAAGGAGGCAAAAGGAGGATGCATAAAGAGACAACATGGATTTTCAGGCCCGTATGTGTGTGCGTGCGGTGCGAGGAATTGTTTTCGCCGACGGAAATTGGAACTAGGAGTTTCGTAGCACAGTATATAGTTATGTTGCTGTATGAGTTGAGGGAAAAACCCTGTTTCCTAGTAGAAGTCCTAAGCATATCACCACCTTGGCATCTGAAGGGGTACCTTGAACTTAAATAAGTTTGCTTTTGCATTGCTCAATGCCCAAGTTATTGGATGAATTGTACTTGCACTTGCCCCCCACATGGCCAAAGCACGACACGTCGCTTCGCGCGGAAATTAACTTTCCACCGAAGTACTCGAATCGCACGATCTCGCCCTTCTGGAAAATCTGGTCACCGTTTCTCCAAGATCATCGACGATAGGTTAGTGAGCAAACAAGGAAAGCAAATGAGTTGTTTTTGCTACTCCACTGTCTGCAAGCATGTAAAGAAAATACCAGTAGTAATGCTGGTGCACACAGTGCCTTGGGGTTGGGGGTTACTCACCTTTCCAGTCAGCAATCCAACCTGAAAGCTATGTGTGGATTGTAATTCAACGGCATGTCTGGATCTGAGGATAAAGTGGCCAGCCCAGACCTGCAGAAAGAAAATCAAAAGTGGCCACTCAATTCAGTTGATGACAGTGATGCATATGTTAGTGCCATGCCCTTTTGTTCTCCCCCTTGCAAGTAGAAACTGGAAAGTTGCATGGAGTTGCTGGGCACCTTTATTTACCTCAAGAAAAATTGAAGTTTTGCTCATTTTGTGGTTCTTTATTGGATCACTTTTCACCACTCTGGCATGTCTGATTGTCTTTGCTCTGCCCTCCAGATGCTCTGTTCTCCAGATCTCTCCAGGAACTAACTACCAGCAATTCTGGTTTCATAGGCTTTTTGTAATGGACATTAATTTAAGCTCATTACTTTAAGGTTCAGATTATAATGCACCATGATTGCATTCACAACTGAAATTTAGATGCTACTCAAATGTATCACAGTGCTGTTGAACATCACATATTTATACTTCATAACCAGACAAACAATGTATTGACAACTTGTGCTGTTCTACAAACTGGCAATGGCAGCCAACAGGTGCAATATTGCAATAAGATCAAAATCATGTACACCAGCAATAATATCGACAATAATTAACGACAAAAATCGTATCTCCTGTTCTCGAATAATACATGTGACAGAATACAAATCACTAGCAAATTATGAATACACTTCTTAACCACAAGGAGGCATGGCTGAGAATCCATTCAAGCACTCCTTTTCTTGGGAATCACCTCCCCTGATGACTGCTATATAACCCGGATTTGCGAGGCCGGCAATCAACTTTCAGATGTATGACAACAGCTTGAAATATACGACCAGGTAGATGGAAAGAGAGAACACCGCACAAATGTGCTGCCAGAAGAGGAGCGCGGATGCTTCCTTAACACTGTAACCCCTCAGGCTTGCGATGGCGCCGAGCAGGATGGCACTGGGGGTGGAGTATTGCAGTGAGAGCACAAACCGGTACATGTGGTCATTCTCGACGAGCAGATGCAACTTGTCTGCCAGAATGACGATGCCGATGCCAATGCATGGGAGGATCAGAAGCCTTGCGACAATTATACCGACGATAGTCCGCATACCCAGTGCGTTGTCATTTGGGCCTTCCGCGAGCATGCCTCCAAGAATCAACATCACCGAGGGCACCACGGCAGCTGCCAGGATCTCCAGACTGTCGGTGAAGAAGGAGAGCGGCGCATCAGCCCCAAACACGAAAGCCTTGAGCACGGGTACCATGCCGATGATGATGGCGAGCAAGGAGGCGATGGTCGGCGGCTGAAGGACATGCTGAATCGGAGTCTTCTCTGCGACAACCCTCATCCTCCTGACCACTTTGGGCTCCGCCAAGCACCGGAGCGACTTCGGGCTGCTAGGCCCGGCGCCGGAGATCCCCCCCTCCTCGGTGAAATCGATGTCGGGGAAGGTGTTCTGCGAGGAGCCCGAGATGCTGGCGAAGATCCTGGCGATGAATGGCGTCTTGGAGTGCTCCGTCTCCTTGTCGGCCATCCCCGGCCACTCGGCCTCCTGGAGCAGGGGGCGGCTGAAGTTGCTGACCTGCGGCTCCTCGTCGTGCACCCGCTCGATCTCGTTGCCCTCGCCGACGATCTCGTAGTACTGCATGGGGGGCTCCATCATGTGGTAGACGAGGGTGTAGACGAGGAGGACAGCGACCCACTGCGCGAAGGAGACGTAGGCGATGCCCTCGCGGTGGCAGCCGGGGCCGAAGGGGTGGTCGGCGGTGTGGCAGACGGAGCCGATGATGGCGATGGGGAGGTTGCCCGTGTTGCCGAAGCCCGTCATGATGACGGTGAAGCGGAAGAAGCGGGCCGGCGGGCGGCAGACGAGCGCCACGGCGTAGCCGAGCGCGCAGCCGACGGCGGTGGCGATGAGGACGTTGACCGGGATGAACCACCAGTGGAGCACGTTGTGGAGCGTGACGGACTGGCCGAGGTGCACGAAGATGAGGCAGGGCAGGAAGAGCGCGAAGACGAGCTTGCTGAGCAGCTTGAAGGTGGCCTTGGGCACCACCTGCGCCCGCGGGTGCGCCAGGAGGAGGCCGATCACCGTCAGGCAGAGCAGCTTCAGCAGCGGCGTCACCGCCGACACCCAGTCCCCGCCCTGCACCGCCACCTGCGGGTCCATCGCCGCCGCCGCCGCTAATTAAAAGCCGGGAGCTTTTTGACCGGATTATCGCTCCGCCGACCGATCCCCTTTTCGCCTGCCCGGCCAATTAGCTTACTCCAAGAGATTCGAGCAAATCTGCACACCGAGAAAATTGATGAAAACAGATGATTCAGTCGGGAACGGGGGGCTGGATTTGACTCAGATTCAGATTCAGGGGGGCATATACGCGGCAAAATCGAGCTCGGCGCGGATTGGATCCAAGAACAGCTAATCCTGAAGAAATAGACAATGAATCAAGAAGCCTCCGTCTTACCAATGATGCTGTCTCGCCGCCGAGAGGAGCCCCGTCGCCGCCGCGTTACTCCGGCCGGATGGGATCGATCGATCGATCTCTCTCGGGCTTTCGTCTCGGGCTCTGGTGATGTGATGGGACCGGGCAGGATTGGTGGATGCGGCGGCTGTTCTTGGCTTGGCTTCGCCACGTGGGATTTCTGATAAACTTGGCCGAGGTGGGGCCCGGGTGTCATTATCCCGGATGGCGATGCGATCTCGTGATTAATTGGGTTTTCTAAACTGTAGTAGGAGTACTAAAACTTTGATTTTAAAATTGTTATTTTGTACTGATATGTAATGAGGCACGTGAATGAATGAATGGATCTCATGAGAAGAGGGCAGCATGTGCGATGCCATCACACGACTGATTTCCTTGCCATTGATATATACTCCATGAATCATTGTTCATGGGATTCTATGACAGAAAGCAAACCAAGAATAATTAAATGGCCAGCGGTCAAAAATCAGTCGGGTTGCGAGCCGTCGGATCGGCCACAATCGTCCACTTCATGTCTTCCCCCTCTCATTTTCCCGAGTTGTGGAACGCCAACATTAACGCCCGCCCACCAGCGCATAAACCCCAGCACCGTGATATGCTGCCGCAACGGCCAGGCCATCGAACAGAGCGATGTTGCAACCCTCGGTGAGCTCACGCCATTAGCGCGGCCACCCATTGCAACACGGCGAGCATGTCATGATGTTGTGATGCCCTTGTGGCAACAACAATGATGTTGCGGCCCATGAGCTCACAACACAACCAATGTTGCAGGAACATCGGAGCAACATCTCGCAGCACGGGCGTTGTTGCGGGTGGTCGACACCCCCCGCCCCTCCTATTTTGCAGCAATGGCTACTGCGGCCATGGCTAGGGATGGAGCGGCGGCTGATGCCTTGTCCCTGTGATTTGCAATGTGCTAGTCGTTGCAGCTGGGGAGACATCACCGACGGGTGATGCCTCTCGATTGTAGCAACGGTGGATGAGTGGTAGCTTTTGGGAGATCTTCCTCGACACCACGGAGGGGGGAGAAGTCTCGATACATAACTCCACTATAGTTCACAACTGCCCGCCTAGTAGATCCTCTACTAGACTTTGTGGTGCCATCGACAACACTTTATGTCTGAGTGTAGATCACATCAGCCGTACTTCGTAGGGTAAGGGCCGGCTTCTTTGAAACACCACAACTGAAAACACAATTTGGTAGGAAGATTACATAACTCAACAACAACAAAAATGCTCATCACGTCGGGGTGGAGAGCACGTGAATAGGGGAATATACGTTTGTTTGTTGTAAAAACATAAATAACTTTATACAGAGCTAGATTGCTCGTGTGCATGTCAAAATTATCATACGTACAAATCAATTCCTATGAACTACAAGTGTAGAAAAAGTAACCCATTCAAACCTTTTTTTTGTGGGTTCATTAACAGTTCCAAGAGGGCCTAAGATTTTCTAGAGAAGACCATACAACCCTCACAAATTCCTTTGACAGCTCCCACGAATTTTTATTTTTTTATCTTCCATTTGTCTCTTTAATTAATAAAATCAAGTAAAAATTAATCTCTCCTGCAAAAAAGGTAAAGTATTAATCTCCAAATTTTTGGTACTTATTTCCCCTGCCATCCAAAGGTTTCTTTTTTCATTCCTATTGCCAACAAAAAAAGAGAGTCATATATACATGTGGTCATGTTCTACTCTCTCTGCATCCAAGCAGCAATTGAATTTGAACCTCACATCCTTGTGTCCCACCAAACACCTGCAGACAACCACACGAAACTTCCAACATATTCTAATAAACAAGAAATCAGTTCATGACAGTGATGTGCATTGACATCTGCTAGTGACCTACTTGTTTCTCCTTTCTCTTGCAAGCAAAAATCAAGTTGCATGGAGTTGCTGGACACCTTTATATATGCTAACAAACAAATATTTGACCAAACTTTATGCCTTTCTTGTTCCACATACCATCCTCCTGCATGGCTCCTATGACTGTAATGCCACTGCATGCACTTCAGATTAGTTCCAGCCATGCACTAACCAACAGTACTAATTAATTTGGCCACATGTCATCATGAAGCTCAATGCACGCCAAGCAAAACCCACATCAGGCTTAATTAGTTCATAATGCAAATTAGCAAAGCTGTCTCAGGTGGCAGAGAAAGCAAAGCATGGATGGGTTCAGAATTAGTTTAATGCAGAGCAAAATCGTCTCTCTGATCCAATCAAGAGGCCCTGTCCTCACGCACAAAAAATCTCCATTCACCCGTGACAGGGAGAGCATGGATGTGGATGGATTTGGTTACAAGAAATGACCACCCAACCTACCTACGTACCTAATTAGCCGACCATGCCTATGCTATTGGCTATTGCTATTGCTGTCTCATTAGATTCTCATCATCACATCTTGTCTGTCTCTCTGTCTTAAGCAACGTCCTGACCTAACAACACTGTTTGCTCTTACCTATGCAAGGCACTCTCTCCTAGGCTAGGATGTTTGCTCCTGCTTTATAGTAACTTTTAACCAAAAATAATGCGTCGCCTAGCAGGTTGGTTGGTTAATCTTGATTTGGGTGGTCTCATGGGCACGTACGTAATGGTGGTTAAAGACGATAATATTCTTTCTCCTATATATGTTTGGCAGAGGTCGTGTTAGCCACTCCTGTTTTTAGTACTAAAGTTGCATCAGGAGTTCAGGACTCCCTTAAAAACTACTACTCCCTGATGAATGTGAGTAAGCTCATGTGCATTCAGGAAATGCATTTCTTCTTCGTATATCTTAGGTAGATCTAATGCTTTTTTTAATCCACAGCACAAGAAGGAAAGAAATTCAAACTTCAAAAGGTTAGTAGCGAGAGAAAGTGCCTCTTTTTTCCTTGAGAATTTGGGGAATAACTCAGTGTGCTGGAGAGGCGTCAGCTCGGCCTTTTTCTTTTCTCTTTTTTCTCGACAACATGGAGGATTAAACTCAGCTGGATCCATCATCGATATCACCTTCTGGTTGCCGTCTGTACTCTCCATGCTATAGTAATCCAACATATGCAATGTATGTAGCTTCTAGGTTTAGCTTTGTTTGTTAGAGGTGAAAAAGACGCCACCATGTAAAGTAAGACGATCTATTCGCACGCGTGCGGTTTTAGTTATGCTTAGCAAGATCTTCAGGCTAATCAGGGATGCTCCACTATATATCTCTACCTGTATATGTTTGGCAGAGGTCTGCCAAATCACTCCTGTTTTTGTTAGTAAAGTTGCATCAGAACTCCCTAAAAAATAGTATCTTTTGATATCCAGCAGACTGGTTGCTGTGATCATTAATCCCTTCTACACTTATGAAAGTGAGTAAGCTCATGTGCATCAAGGAAATGCGTCTCTTCTCCATGGATCTTAAGTAGATCCTCTCCTCTCCTCCGCAGGGTGAGAAGAAAATGAGGTTAAAAGTTACTCCCTCTGTAAAGTAATATTACTACAAGATCATTTAGATCACTACTTTAGTGATCTAAACGATCTTAATTATATTAGTTTAGGAGGGAGTACTAATGAGAGAAAGTACCTCTCGTTTTCTTCAGAAATTGGGAAAGAATTAAAGTGTGCTGGATAGGAGTCATCTCAGCCTCTTCTTTTCTTTTCTGTTGACAACATTCAGGATTCAGCTCAGCTGTGTCTCCAACTCTCCATTGGATCCATGTCACCTTTTGTTCGTTGTCTGTACTTAATCAATCCAATGTATGCAGGTTTAGCTTTGTTTGTTATTAGCAATGAAAAGACTCTATCGCGTAAAGTAGGACGATGCGCATGCTGTTTTTTTTTGTTTTTTTTTTGCAAATAAAGCATCTCCATTACTTAACCAGAGTCATTACATTCTTGTTGACAAATGGCGTGAACCTCCACAGGTGCACACCTTAACCAAGCAGCAGTTTTTGGAAGAGACCGACCCATTTGGGCAAGAGTGACTAGCTCTATTCTGCTCACGTTTGATGACTGAGATTACATGTTGCCGATCACTAAGGAGATTTTGGATCTCACGTACCATAACTGCAAAAGGTGATCTGTTCGCTGAGGTGTCACGTTTGATGACTGAGATTATATGTTACCGATCACTAAGGAGATTTTGGATCTCACGCATGCTGTTTTAGTTACAGGCTAATTAGGGATGCTCCAGGTTGCTTTTCCTAATTCATTAACACCACACGATGTTGTTCGACTTGTACCCCCTCTCTCTCTCTCTCTAGAGCTCTTCAATAAAATGCCTTTTGATTTCCTTTGTTGACAATTGGTTGGCGAACCGGACCCATTGCCTGGTTGAGAGGTCCCTGTATGATGCGGACAATCCATTTTGTTATGGGTATGTCTTTGTCCTACAATCTACCTATATGTTGTTTCTTTCTTGTAGAGGTATAATAATCTACCCCCTCCGTCTCATAATATAAGAGCGTTTTTGATACTAATGTAGTGTCAAAAGCGCTCTTATATTTTGGGACGGAGGGAGTAGTACTGTACTCACTCCATTCACGCATGAAGGACATATTAGATTTTGTTAGACATATCATCGAATATGAATTACTCCATTAACAATAAAAATATGTGCCTTATGTGATAGAAAGTCACGATTATGAGTAAGCACTTCTGAAAACAAATCAGGTGATGACGAATCCACGGTGCAAAAACTACACATTAATAAAGTAATTCATGGCCAAACTACACATTAATATACAAGCATTTTTGAAGACAAATCAGGTGATGACGAATCCACGGTGCAAATACTATATATTACTCCCTCCGTCCCAAAATTCTTGTCTTAGATTTGTCAAAATATGGATGTATCTAGTCATGCTTTAGTGTTTGATACATCCGTATCTAGAGAAATGTTAGACAAGAATTTTGGGACAGAGGGAGTAATAAAGTAATCAATGGCCAAAGCCTCGTGTTAATGGTACCTAATATGCCGGCCGTACGTGCGGATACAGAGGGAGTAGCAAACTTTCCCTTTCATCAGAGCAATACACGATGAAATAGAACAATGAGCGCTCTTCAAGTCTCGGTGTTTTTCCCTAAAAAAAGGAAAGTCTCGGTGTTCTACAATCAAATGTATGTTGGTATAGCCTTGTTACTTCAAGAAAAGAATGGTACAATAAGAATGCAGTTCTGGCTTTGTTTCGTGAGATTTTCAGGTATGTTATTTGTTCTGGATTGGTTTAGTGAGATTTTCAGGTAGATTAGTAACTTAACTAAGTAGAAGTGCTTCATATTACTTTCCCTAACCACATGCACGCGGACTTAAATTCACAGAACCTGCCATGTTGACCCGGCATTCTTCTTCTTCCTCCAATTTCTCAGGATCCTGAGCACCCCAACCCCTTGAGCAGCAGCAGCTCGCTCCGACGCCCCTCGCTGGCCGGCTCTTCTTATGCACGCATGATGTATTGATGTTGTCGTTGAAACTCCTGTTGACCTGCCTTGTTGCTTATTGGTTGGCGAATGGGTCCGGCTGTCTATGTTGAAAGGCCGTTTTGTGATGCTGAGAAAGTGACAATCCATTTTGTTTTGAGACTGTTCTTTCTTGTATTAAAATCTAATCCTTTGGTTAAAAAATATTTGTCGGAGAAATGAAAATAGTGCCCGAGCATAAAAGTGCTATGAAAGGCATGGAGCAAGGTTTTGCTGCTGCATAGGATTGACGAACAAAAGTCCGAGTTTGTATTTGCTAATCCCAGTCAATATACAAGAAATCGGAGTCTGGAAAGAGACATGTACAAGGATGATCTTCAGGAAACAAATGAAAGAGAAAGTTTCATTAAAAGAGGAGATTGATGGGAATCTGGAAATCGCATTACCTCCTGCACTAATCACGCCCACAGCCAAAAATCACAATTAGACAAATTGACGAGCCCGGTCATCTGTGGCATGGTTGATTCGTTGCGAATTAGGGCAGAGAAAAGATTGCATGGCGCGCGACAAGCCGATGATTAATCAATCAGTTGTATTTTTTTTTCCTTTGTGAGATTCAATCGACCAGTTACAATCTAAACATCAGGCACGTATACATGGAGACCAATCCATCGGGGGCCCCCTTCCAGCTCGGAGGCCCGGGGCGGCCGCCCCCTCC
>LR738714.1:786201495-786216171 GCA_902687465.1 Secale cereale
CAGGGCCGGCCTGTGTATTGATGTTGTCGTTGAAACTCCTTTTGATCTGCCTTGTTGCTTATTGGTTGGCGAATGGGTCCGGCTGTCTATGTTGAAAGGCCGTTTTGTGATGCTGAGAAAGCGACAATCCATTTTGTTTTGAGACTGTTCTTTCTTGTATTAAAATCTAATCCTTCGGTTCTAAAATATTTGTCGGAGAAATGAATGTATCAAAACATATTTTAGTTCTAGATACATCCATTTTTATCTATTTCTTCGACAAGTATTTCCGGACAAATGAGTATCTAGTTTGACTTTCTTTCTTGAGGAGAACATCCTTACAATTACTAAGTTACCTGGCAATAGAGGTCTACGAGAGCTCCAATGTTTTTTCTTCAAAGTGGACCCACCTATAAGGGTTTGGTTGAGTCATGGGTCCCGCATGACAGTATTAGAACCAACACGGCCGCGGCCCATGTAGCGCTATTTTCATATTTCCCTGGCGAATTTTTTTCTCAGTTGGTTACCAACGAACTTTTTAAATTGGTCATTTTTTATATTATAATATTATCCTTTTTTTCAATAAAAAAATTAGGATTGCGAGCAAATGTGCTGGACCACGGCCCATGTGTATTGCGTCGGCCATTTTTCCTATTAATTTTCAACCAAAATTTCTTATTTCATCTGGTTTTTCTATTGGAAAGTTTCCTTAATCTTAAAATTTTAGGAACTTCAAGTTTTTGATTTTTAAAAAATCTATACAAATTTTAAGAAATGTTCATGAATTTAATAATTATTCTCGAATATGAAAATATAATCATGAATTTAAAACATATTCAATGTTTTTATTTTTTGATGAATTCTTAAAAGGTGAAAAAAATAAATGTTCAAATATTAAATATTTATGCATATAAAAATTATTCACAAATTTTAAAACATGCATAAATTATAAAAAATGGCTGAATGCACATTTTATTAAGGTTAACAACTTAATCAAATTGTTTTAATCTTTGAGCCATGTCATGCATCAAGGTAATCGCTGTTCTGGCAGCAATTACATGGACAAATGATGTGCTGCCGCTTCAGACTCAGACATTTTCGCAGCGGTAACAAACTTTGTCACATGATCCAGGTAAGACGGATTTAATCTTGTCTTGTACATCCATTCCCTGTCCATGCCCGCGAACCTTGCACACAGACAGCGAAAAAGGCATATAAGCATAGCAGTACTAGAAAAATGGAACCGGGTAGCTCTAGATATGATTTCTCTCTCCTCCATATAGATCAAGATCCAGATCTAGAGAAAAAACACCCAAATATTGAAAAAGAGAGAAGAATGAGGATTGGAGAGCGAGTAGCTACCTCTTGCGGTGCCCTCCTTCAGTAAATCCAAGGGCAAAACTTCTCCCCCTAGGAGATTATAAATGTTGGGGTTTTGGAGCTCAAAACCCACAAAAATGAAGGAGAAGCCATGTGGAAGAAGGGTGGCTGCAGTTGCATTTATAGCTTAGGATTAACAGAGGCGGGCAACGTAAGGGCAACCACCTCCTTTAATCGTATCTTGGGCTCGGTTAAATAATTAGCCATGGTGGCCCTAACGTAACCGTCTCGGTTAATAATGTTTAACCAAGGCGGTTGCTTTTAGACGAACCGAGATGGTTGAGTTAGGTCAAATGCCTCGGTTATCTATATTAACCGAGGCGGTCAAGTTAGGTTGCCGCCTCGGTTAACCATGCAGTTGCTGGGCCGGCTGCCCGACTACCGAATAACAAAGCCTCCGAGCCCCTTTGCCAAACGCCTCGCAAAATACTCCCTCCGTTTTCAAATATTTGTCTTTCTACAAATTTCGACAAATGATTACATACGAAGCAAAACGAGTGAATCTACGTCGTAAAATATTCGTATGTTGTAGTCTGTTTGAAATGTCTAAAAAGACTTATATTTAAGAACGGAGTATATTGTAGTAGTGCGGTAGTGATGATGATGGAGACATCAATGTTGGTCTACTGACATACATGTTGCACAACATCCTGCTCTGCCTTATTGCCGACAAGGTGTGTCAGCTCCATTTGGTGTGCCGGTCATGGTAGTCGCTGACGTTCAACCTACTCTTCGCCAGGGCACACGCCTCAAAGCACCCGCACGTCGTCGTTGTACGCCACGATGGTCAGGATCTGCACCGGCCATTCAACGGCAGTGACGCGGGGAGGCGGCGGCCAGGATCTGCGACATGCGACGGTTGATGGTCAAGGGCAGCGGGAGGCGGCGGCAGTGGACGCACCCGATCTAGGCCCATATGGGTTCAGACAAGCAGCCACCCTGCAGGCCGTTGTACCGGCTGCATCTCAACTCCTTCGATGTCAGCTTGCGGGTTCCTGGCTAGTCCCATAGCACGAGGAAGACAGGGGCTCCAACCCCGAGTCTGGCGGTGGTGGCCCCCTCCTCCGCCGGACGTGGATGGCCGGCTGGTTGTGGCGGATCCCTAGATCCCACAGCTAGTCCCGGCGGCGAGTTGGGGAGGCGCAGCTGCTGGTGAAAATCGAGCTCCGACTACGGTCATGGCAGGCGATGGCGGCATTACGCGTCGTTATCTTGTTGAAGGCATCGTCATTGCAGTCATCTCCTACCCACTCGTGCTGCTATGGGGGAAACCCCAAATCCGGGTATGCCACGTCGGACAAGTGGTGACGCTCTCCCTCCGAGGGCATTATTTTGGAGCATCTGCTGGACGGAGGACACAAGGAGTGGAGCAGTGTACATCTATTGTGTCAACGACGGTGAGTCTCGGCAGCGTGGCACAACAGGGTCTCGGTGACGGACGTGAGATGATGGACTTGCGCATGGCGGGGGCGATTTCTGGCGGCGTAGAGGCGTCGACGGCAGATCTGGCAAGGTCGTTGCGGCAGTTTCTTCTCTGAAGATTGATCAGTGGAAGAGGGCCTCTGCAGCGGGTGCATGCGGTGCCTGAGAGTGCACCAGAATGGTTTGTTCCTCATACCTGGCATTGCGGCTTGGTTGGGCCCTCCGGTTTTAGGTGTAAGCTTTGGTGTGAGGCCTGGGTATACAGCTGAGACAATCTGCATCCCTTCACCAAGTGAATAGGAGTAGCGATAGGTATTGTCAAGATGGTGGCTTCGGTCCTATTGATGTATTATTTTGTAAGGTCTCGATGAATAATTAATAAAATGGCTGCATGCATCGTTCAGATACAGGCCGGGGGTCTTCCTCCTTTTCAAAAAAGGCCACTACTACAAAGAAGATTTGTAGCAATGCCTCTTTTTTTAAGGAGCGGCTCAATCTAAAAGCACCCCCGCCCCTACAAATGGACGGCGAATATTAAAAATTACGTACTGAAACTAAGAAAACATCCTAGGAATGATGGATCATGGGAATGGGGCTCATATTAGAGGCCATTTGACAGTGCTCCTAGGAGCAACTTTTTGGTGAGTCACTATATCTTGGTATAAGAATCACTTCTCCATATCTCTATAAAAAAAGTATCACTTCTCCATTTACACTGGCAGCTAGAAGCTCAAAGAAACCCTCTCCTTGCTGCTTCCTATTCAGCCCCCTTTAGAATCACTTCCTACCTACTCCCCCACCTCTATCGAACAGATCCTTACATGAGTGTGTGTCACTAGTCACTACACGTCCCAAGAACGTGACTTTTCTCTTTCCTTTTCTTCGTCCTCTAATATTCTTCCATGACATCGGCTGCATCGCCCACTCCCCGCCGCCACCGCTGCCCTATCCGCTAGTGACATTACCGCCCAGGCACCATAGCCAAGCAGCTCTGCTCGTCGCTCTTGCATAGTCACTGGCGGGTTGGGCAACTCCTCATGGCAAGCAAAATCATAGGTTGCCTTCTCAAATTAGCTTGGTCTGAAAAGCATGCATCGCCAGTGCATAGGCGTAGAACAAAGATTGTGCATGGGAAGAGGTGGCAAATCTGTCAAATTTGCAACTCCAGGCAAATAATCCCACACAAATATAGGCTGCATTTACAATGGCAACAACAAAGCAATCCACATGGGCAGAGGATGATGCGAATTTATTTTCCACAATCATCTCCAGAAGGCATGGAAATTAAAATACACGCAGGAGTTCAGTTCATATATATGAGTAAGGAAGGGAAACATATAAATCACTCTCAGTAAACAACATATAGTGGTAGGCAGACACAATAGCAAAAAGCATTGGTGCATAAACAAGGCGCTCCCTTCCTAGCTAATGACAAACATGCCAAGGAGGAAGGGGCGTTTATTCCTAGATATACTAATTCACTCTGGATTCGATCTCTGTAGAATATACTCGTTGAAGGTTGAAATAGTTCATAGACAAAGAGTGGATGCAGTGTTGGCGTTTCAGGAGGATGGTGGAGGCCAGCTTGTGGAAGCGCCATCTAGCCGGGCGCCGCGGCACGCGTCAGACCTCATCTCGGGTGATCTTGATCTGTTAGCCTGTTTTTTCCCTGGCAGGGTATGTGATACTAGTAAATAAATTTATTGGACCTTGGCAACATTAAGGTCTATCGACTTAAGAATTCTGACATGATTTTGCTAGAAACTATCTCTAGTAATCAATGGTGCATATATCATAATTACATATAAGCACACTGAAATGGAAACAACATAATTAAGTCACAACGGTGGATGAGAGCAGCGACATTTGGGGGGCTGAACATGGCGCTAGGGAGTGTATGTGCATGGGAGCGTGGATAGGAGGAAGTGAATTGGTGGCAATTTAGGGTTTTAGTGTTCTAGGATGTGTGGGCCGTGTGGGAGTAATTTTGTCCTAAATGGCATGCCTCTGGGATGCATATGAGGAATTTTATTTTGATGATTACAGGAAGTTTATCTTACCCGAACGAAAAAGGCGAATTTTCTTTTTTATGTTGCCCCAAGTTTTTCTTGTTTGGCCCAAATTTCTTTCGATCGTTTGAACCAGACCCTGCAAAATGAACACAATGCATGTAAAAAAATACCTGATATATATATATATATATATATATATATATATAGAGAGAGAGAGAGAGAGAGAGAGAGAGAGAGGAATGCATGAAAGGGAAATAGAAAATGAGTAGACCAGGCTGGCACTATCATACCTTGTGAGAAGGCTCGAGGTCTTCCCAGGAGCGAATCCGAAAAATGTAATCCCACCCGATGTTGATGTGATTTGGTGCGGGCGGATTCAGCTGCCACCTGTGGATGCCGGCGTGATAGAGCATAGCCCAGAGATGGGTGATGAGCTCACCACCCTGTGAGAGGTGCTGCATGTGCTCCTCCACATTGTCTGATGGCGCGGCATACAACAACGCCTTGACCCAGAAGTCTGCCAGCACCTTCCACCTCTCAGCAGCATCCATGCTTTGTAGTCCCTTTCCCAGCTTCACACCCAGCCCATAGATGGGCTCTCCAACGGAAACAATAACATCATCTATACAAACGCTAGTACGATGATCGGCGCACCTTAAGTCCATTGCGCTTAGCTTGTCTCCTGCAGCGGCGGATGATAATCCTTTTCCAACCCTAGTTGCCTCTTGCCTAAACTGACCGTAGACGGATTTTATAGTCTCGGACCGCCCAGGAAGTAAGTGCGGCACTGAAGCCACCAAGTATGCACAGTATTTGGACAGATGCATTGCCACACTACGATGATCCTTCTCCGTAGTAACATGATGGCCACCGCCATTGCTGCGGTCACACTGCTGCGCCAGTTCACAGTAGCAAGTTGCAACATGCCAAATGAGAATACAAGACACATAGATCATATCACTCACCTCAGCAGCACCTCTCAGCGTATCATTTACCTTACAGCTAAGAGAGAAGTCTGGAAAGCCACTCTGTCCATTTTCAACTTTGGAGGATGCCCAACTACTTATTTCATTGGACTTGATCTCATTGTCAACAAAATGACCAATGGATGCCTTCACATCAGGGTGTAAATCAACGGTGCTCCCTGTGCAGCTGCCCCGCAACATTTCCTTGAGCTCTCGGCTTATGTACTGCAGTCCAAACGGACCAAAACACTTCCGGACTAGGATTTTCATAAGCGAATAACATACCCATGAAATCCACCTGGCTTCTTGTACTGCGCTGCAGGAACAAATCCAGCCACAAAAGTTCCCTAGAAATCCACAACAGAGTAACTGACGACAATGACTCAGACAGCCACTCACCCTGATCCTAAAGGATTCATCAATCACTGATTGTTGCCCCAGCTTATTTTGCCATGGGTAGTCATACCAATTAATCTTAAGAAGAGATGCTCTTAATCTCATTCCCCAGCTCAGCACAACCTCTTCTTCCCTAGCATAATCACATGCAAAGGCGACTCTGGCCCAATTTGAGGTCCAACAGCTTAGCAACTGCAACACCTGCAGTAGAGCTAGAGACACCAGCACTACTCCGGTAATAACAAAGTCCACTATTGTGGTGTCCACAAAGATGGTGTCAGGAGAAGCACGACGGCTCGTCCTCGCCCCAGGTATGACGGCCACTGCCCCTACAAAACATATCCCAATAATTGAAGCAAATGCCCAGATGCTAGCACTCTTCGCCTCATAGTAATGGAGGAATGTGTTGCTGGTGTACAAAATGTCATGTAGGAAAGCCAACTCAATCTCAACCACCTTTAAGGCACGTTTGCAGTTTTTTACCAAGGGCTGGGCAGGGCTGGCGCCTCTGGCCTTGATTGTTTAACGCTGCTTAACCCAAGAAAACGCCGGTGCAACAAATGAGAGAGAGAGAAGGAGAGACACACATCTTTGCAGGAATTCAGTTTTGATTCTAGCATCTTATTGTTTCCCTCACACCTCATGGAAGCTATATGACCCATGTTAACCTCCTGAATATACCCAATCATTACGTCAAGTCTATCATCAACAGTTAACTCTCTTTCTTCAATAGGATCTCCAAAAGAACATTTTTAATGCTATTTCTTGGAAACTCTCTGATCATGTTTCTCATAGAACTTGGCAGCACAAGTGCCATTGACCTATGAAATCCCTTGATGAAAGTCACGGCAGACAACACGCAAATGGCTATGTTACCAATATCACTAGAGATGGTTGTGATGCTCATTAGCAGAACATATCCAAAGTAGAGGCAAAGCTGATACAACATCTTCCAGAGCTGGCTCCTATTGTCGAGCCCGGATGCAGCAGCTGAGTCAACACAACAAAGGAGGGCCAGTAACGATACTGCCCATATTGGGTACATCTCGCTCTTCACTGGTGAAGATTGCATTAGGCCAATGCTGTATGTTCCAAGGGACAGAAATAATGCATTTGCAGCCATGAAACCCTTCTGGATGAGGAAATTATTGGACCAACGGCGGCAAGACCCAAAGACAGCAAGGAAGAAGGAGAGAAAAATGGCCACAAGTGCTAACGCCTCTATTTGGAGCACTGTCCCCCTAGGACTCTTCCACACATCTTTCAGCTGATGCAAAAGGCTTGCTACTGAAGTTGCATTTCCCAAGTGTTGCTGACCCATATTCCCCATTCGGCGGTAGCCCACCTAGGAAGAACAAGAAGAAGATGCGTGTCATAAAATCTAGGCTCCCGATTTAGCTACAAATTGTTCTCATGGAGAGGGGGAAAGATTAGACCAATCTAGAATTGCCTAGTCGACCTTTATATTCTACTCCCTCTATTCCTAAATGTAGTGCGCATAAAATTTCCTAGAAGTCAAACATTGTTTAGTTTGACCAAGTTTAGTGAGAAAAGTATCAATAAAAAGAATACCAAACAAATATAATATAAATATATGCTTAATGATGCATCTAATGATACTATATGTAGATATTTGTCCTCTATAAATGTAGTCAAAGTAGGGGGAGTTTGACTTTTAAACTTTCCTATGCGCACTACATTTAGGAATAGAGGGAGTAATAAAGAAGACAAGATACATATTGGTGATGTAATGGGCCAAATCACTCAAGCCTAGGAGATAACAGGCAAACACCTCCAACCAATTGAGGCTAGTCTCAGCTCTTAGCTTATGAATTACTCCCTCCGTTCCTAAATATAAGTCTTTCTAGAGATTCCACTACAAACTACATACGGATGTATATAGACATATTTTAGAGTGTAGATTCATTCATTTTGCTCCGTATGTAGTCCATAGTGAAATCTCTAAAAAGATCTATATTTAGGAACGGAGGGAGTACTTCTCTATGGTTTTGTGATGTTAGCAATAATTTGATGTGCGTATACATATGTGCATGTGTGTGTGAGTAGTCTGTTGCCGCCAGGGAGCTCAGTGGCGCAGATAGTGTGCACAAGGGTGCGTCGCACAAACCGGGTGACGTGCGGGATGGCGCATGTCGTGGGAAGCTCACTCCGTGCATGTTCGTGGCCACGGCAAAGGCCATTTAGGTGTTGTAATTCATGTACTTAAGTTTTGCAAATCGAGTAAAAACAGCTGCCCCTTTCAGTGCCCAAATCTTCAGCGCGCTCATCTGTTCTTTCTTGTTTGTGTCCCATAACACAAAGTGGGGGATACTGAGAGACAGAAAGAGGGAGAGAGAGAGGAAGGGAGAGAGAGGACATGTGATACATAAGAGATTTTTGAAGGTGGCTGGGATGCAGATATGCCTGTATAGAGGCGGCTGGCCTAGTTGTATCTACTATATCAATGACTTCTAGAGGCGGCTTCCCAGAGCCGTCTTTTGAAATCGATTTGTTGAGGTGGCTAGAAACGAGAACCGCCTCTACAAATTAGATTTCTAGAGGCGGCTCAGAATCCAGTTGCACCTAGAATCCGAATTTCAGAAAAAGTCAAGCAAAAACAAGGTTTTTTATCCGAGGAGGCCCTCACCAGGCAGCCACATGCCGCAAGTCACGGGATGAAATACGTGCTCGTGCGGCTGTTCGGATCACCTATGACTAAAGTGTGCAAACATTTCCTCGTATCACTTTACTCAATTTTGAAATTAGTATCCCCACGGTTTCTGTGCAAAAAATAAATTAGTATTTGGGGCCCTAAATGAAATCAAATAATAAAGCATTGAACTGCAAGTTCTAGATATCATCGAGTACTAAAGCTTTGGTTTTGAACGTTTCTCCACCCGAGGTCGTGTGAAAAATTTGAATTTTAAATGTGAGAAAGTCAAACATATTTTTATTTGGATAAATGGTTCCAAAATAAAAGGTGATCAACTACAAAGTTGTAAAGCCCTACGAGATCTACAACTCTGGTTTTTGTTGTTTCTCTCATCCAAGGTCGTTTGAAAAATTCGAATTTCAATATGCAGGGAATTCAAAGTAAATCTTCGGACCATAGATTATTTCATATATAAAAGTTCTCAACTGCAATATTGTATATCTTTTCGAGATCTATAACATTGGTTTAGTTCGTTTCTCCGTCCGAGATCGTTTGGAAATTTTCAATTTTAAAACGTGAGAACTTCAGACACAATCTGTGAGAACTAAATGATTTCAAACAAATGAAAACGATGTCAACTACATAGTTGTTGATCTCTTTGAGTTATATACAACTTTGATATAAAGGTTGTCTGCATCCAACTTCGTTTGAAAAAGGTACACATTTTACTGTGCTGCACCTATATCTGGAGACGACTCTAGATCCAGCCACCCCTATAAACCGATTTCTAGAGGCGGGCCAACTTGGAAACAATTTTTAGAGAGATGGATTTTGATTGAGCCTCCCGGATTTGTCATCGTTAGGCAGGAGTGACGCATCCTGAGGCTGCATAAGGTGCTCTATGGGTTGTGGCAACTGGCAAGCCCCTCACGCTTGGAATGCTAAGATTGACCGAACACGTACTGGTGGCGCCCGGGAGCACAGATTCTACACATGCAGAGTCAGGTGGGTACGCCTTCGCTCAGCATCTACATCCGTGACTTAAACCTCACCGGCGTGCATCCATGGGAGCTCGACCAATTCAAGGGTGAGATGAGGAGCTCATTCAATATGAGTGACCTTGTGCACTTGAGCTACTACTTGAGTAATCTAATGTAAGTTCCCATGGAGCCACGCTTCATGGGAACTCATTGGCACATGATTTGGATGACATGCGGTAATTACTCACAACCCTGTCGCGAGTAATTGGCGCATGTCGCGAGAAGCTCGTGTCGTGGTATTTGAGGTTGCAAAAAATTAAAGGCTACGACTCCAAAATAATAATATTAAAGGCTCCGCCCCGGTTGATACTATCCTATCTGGTTGCCCTGTATACATGGCTTCTCGCGAAATGGAGGGAGTATTAAATTATTAATACGAAACGTCACGTACCATATTATCCATTGCTTCTGTTTTCCCCGGTGGTCCGGGGTTTGGGGAGGCGCGGCGATGGGCTCACGGAGGTCTGGGGTGGCGCGGGCGCGAGCGGGTGGGGAGCTACGGCTCCGGCGAGGCCGGGCGGTGGGTCTCGGCAGGTGCGCGCTGGAGGTCCGGGAGGCGCGCGCGTGGTGGCCACGGCGGGCGTCCTGGCGTCACTACAAGGATTCGGGTCTATTGCAACAAAATCGTTTGTTGCAATACATGATGTTTCGTGGCGATAAGTACCTATTGCCACGAAACGACATTCGTTGGCAGCCGTTGCGACTGGACACATGGTAATAGGCTATTGCCACGAAAAAGCAATCGTGGCAATAAAGCGTGCTATTGCAACATCCATGTGGGAAGTTGCAACATGTTTTCCCGTGGCAATACTTACATGATGCCACAATTTGATTTGTGGAGATAGCCTTAATGCAACATGTAACGAGTCGTGGCAACTGATATCTCGTAGCGATAGATATTTGTGGCAACAACCTATGCCAACGACGGCCATTTCATGGCATAATACTCTTCTGTGGCAATAAACTATGGCAACAATCCTTGTTTTCGTGGCATTAGGCATGTTGCCACGACCCACTACACTTGTGGCAATAAACTATGACGACAATCCTTGTTTTCGTGGCATTAGGCATGTTGCCACGCCCCACTACGCTTGTGGCAATAAACTATGACAACAATCCTTGTTTTTGTGGCATTAGGCATGTTGCCACGACACATTGCACTTGTGGCATTAACTTATATCAACAAATATTCCGCTCGTCATAATAGAAAATTGCAACATACTTGTTTTGGTGGTGATAAATAGGTATCGCAACAAGTAAAATCTTTGTAGCAAGAAACTATTACGACAATTTAAACTTTTTTGTGGCGATAATCTATTTCAACCAAAAGTGGGTTGTGGTAATAGCCTATTGCAACCGCAAAAAAAATACAGGCATTCAATTACAGTATCCAAAACCATACGTATAATATGTAGATCCATAAAATTCATAATTATCATAGCAAATATCCATCAAATGAAAATGAAATGTAATTTAGCCATCCTAATTAACTACGAAGACTAAATTGTCCGTAATCTACAGTCCAGTCGAGCTAGTTCTTTGGATCCTGCAATCAAGAAATAAAAATAAGTTATAGTTAATGAGTCGAACATAACATACACCATATAATTATTCCAGTCTCATTGTTAAAAAGAACCATCGCCAGACTAAATGGACTAATAATGTGTCATCAAGCATGTAACCGAGGGATCAGAACAATTATACTAGTGTAAATGTCTAACTCCTAAGCACAAGTACATCTACTAAAAGATTCTGCTACTGATTAAAGTTGTGACTCGATGTATAGTTTCAGTTAAGTTCATGTCCCCAGCTACCACATATTCATTTTTTGTTTAACTTGTGACTCGATGCAGCAACAACAACACATGGTAAAAGAGAAGAAGCAGCTAGCTAATTATGACGGCCAATGACGTATGAAATGTAGGTGAACATGAGGAGAAAGCGATTGTGACTTACCATTGCTTTAAGCATTCGAGAATTCCTTGCGAGTATGAGCGCAATTGAAGAAATAGCAACTGGCCTTGAACCTACAGTCTAACTAGGACTAGATCTGTGTAAAATAATATTTTGCAAGTTTGGATTACTATTTTCTTTGTCAACCCCTCTTCGAAGGCACCTGTAAATAGAAGTGCACTTTTAGCAATTCAATTAAGCAACATAAATTTTACAAGGTCGTAAGCATATGACTGTAATCACCTATCGGGTTCCCATCTCTTGGCTCATTTCTGCAAACTTTGCCATCATGTTTTTTTCCAAATTCCGGTCTTGATGTTCGCTCCTCTTCCAACAACCTTTCCCTTTCAGCACACTCTTCTTTTAAGCTATCATCAAGTTGTTCTCTCTCAGCACACTCCAAGTTAATCCTCTCTTGTGTGTTTTCACGTTTAGCTTGTGGTTGATCTTATAATTCGTTGACCTGTTGGCTGAGCTCAGTGTTTCGCTGCTGGGTGGCTGATGTAGCACGAGTTTGCTCTTCAATCTGGATACGAAACCTTTAAGAACCAGTTGAAGGTTTGGCCATGTATCCATACCCACGAGGCTGCGATGACTTGCATTTCAGAGTGTCTTTGTATGCGGTCTGGAAAATTATTGTTTTTCTGCTCAAGTGAAAGTGGACCTTCAGTTTCAGTTTCTTTGTTCTTAACCTCTTGAAGTGCTGTGTCTTAAAAATGAAAGGAACAATTATAGGTACGACATCAATATTGACACTACAAAAGATGAAACAAGAATAACACGATCCAATGCAGGAATAATCCTAGCTGATGATAAAACATGCCGAATGCACATCATTGAATAACTATAGAATAACCAAAAGTCAGTGTACTCACGTAAATTTTCTGGGACTCTGTGTTAGACCATGCTCCATCGTTTGTGTGGGTGAGTTCCCATAGAGCAATACAATATGGCTCTTCTTCAGTTTCCTTCTAAGTTTCTCTGCAAATAATACAATAATAAGATGATTAAAACATGAAACCATAATTAGCAGCGAGGCACACATATTTAGTTAGACTCATACCTTCTCAAAACTTACTTGCGAGTAAGATTTTAATCCAATTCTGTGTTTTGTCTTCTGTTTCTTACGGCTATCTCCGTTCTTTTGGTTGCGTTCCTATCAATTCGTTGAAACCAAATATAACCAGTCAGACAAACCATTTCATCTTTAACACATAGTAGACAAACAGTGATCTTAGAGATAACCTGAAATTTTCAATCAGTGACAAAGTACTCAATCATCCATTCCCACTCTTCTGGTTGTAAGTATTCCGGCAGATTAGCCAATCTAGTTGCATCTCTTTTGTATGCCTTGTAAGTGGAGCTTAGAGTTGATCGCCAGCCTTGTGTCGCTCTTTCACAATTTTGAGAACTTTTTCTTCTGTTTCTAGAGTATCTTCCAGGTCCCATCTGTCATGTAAAGCATACAACAAATGAATATACATAAGCAGTGCATTATACAGGTCCCATCATAAGCAATTGCTAAAAATATATTTATTAGAGTAAAACTGGCAGACTTTTATAGATACAACTTGCGTCGTATCCAGGAGCATTTTACACATGATCAGTCTAACTATACCTCGGATCTAGAAAAGAAACAACTAACATATTAATTCCTGAACATATTCAGGTCTTTTCTGCAGCTCAAGCCATCAAAAAAAGTTTATCTTTGGAAATGCAAGTCAAGCGACTAGGAAAACTAGGATTAAACAAAATCTGATCAATGCAAGCAGGACACAGGAGAAATTATACAGGGAACTACTGTTGACATAGCCAAGCTAGGGGTGTCCTTCCAGATTTCTGTGCCGCTATCGGCTCAACACGACACAAGTTTTTCATGTCAGTAGAGATCATCATAGGTAAGCACATGAAGCAGCCAAGCTAGCCTACTCGCACGGAATTCATCCAAATCAAAATGTTAAAATAGACTGCAACAATGTTGTTCATGATGAGTGGCATCATTCCCTGAATCATATATATATATATATATATAGGAAGGAGATTTTCTACCATAGCTTGCACCAGTAATAGCTATCAGAACCGTTCGCGTCTGCATCACGATTCGAACCGCTAGCTTCTTCCAGTACCTTATCCAACCTATTTGATGAATTATTGGAGGCCCATGGCAGTGCACATACTGACAACTTTCTGCCTTAGGTGCTGACTAAAGCTGCGTCCGGGTGGCCCTGGCCCACGCACTCATTTGAATCTTGTCACGAGCTTGTCTAGCAGCGGTTCCACGACCTCAAATAAAATATGTGCATGTTCTGCATTCAGCAGGACACGTTACGGCGCCGTTTTGCACCCACGTGGCATCCTGCTACCGTCAGCGTATGCAGAGGTTCGGTCAAGCTAGGAGATGGAGCCGGATGCCCCGTCGACTGGACCTGGAGACTCCGGCTGTAGAACCTATTCATGTTTGTACGTACTTGACTCAGCATTGGACCATGCCTTGTACGTGACGCCCACAGTACCTTACGATGGTGCATTCTCTGTAGGTAAAGAATACCGTATGTGTAAGCTTTTTTTTATCGATGTACGTATTTGACTAGCTTTGGTCCGCATCCTATTCTCAAAAGTAATATAGGTGTCCATATGCGGGGGCAGTCGTAGTCACAGGCGTGGAGATAACTATTGTATTGATGCAATAAAATAAAAGAAAAGGTAACCACTGTATTGTAATCCCAGTTTAGGATGGTAGGACGACTGACCGACAAGAAAGTGTTGTTCTTCACCCTGTCGAACGGGACATGATATGTGGAAGTCCTTTTATTTTTGGATGGCTGCTATGCACCCTGCATGCCCCATCGACGGTGCTTTCATGGATCCTTTCGCGT
>LR738714.1:786216215-786304308 GCA_902687465.1 Secale cereale
TCGACGGTGCTTCCGTGTACCCCTTTCGCATCCTCCGATTCCACGAGTGTGATCGAACGGGACATGACTAGGATAGTAGGCGTCCGGTTCCAATGTTTCCATGGATGGTGCTTCCGTGGATCCCTTTCGCATCCTCCGGTTCCATGAGTGTGGTCGAACGGGCCGTGACTGGGATAGTAGGTGTTCGGTTCCAATGTTTCCATCGACGGTGCTTCCGTGTACCCCTTTCGTATCCTTCGGTTCCACAAGTGTGATCAAACCGGCCGTGACTGGGATAGTAGGCATCCGGTTCCAATGTTTCCACCGACGGTGCTTCCGTGGATCCCTTTCGCGTCTCGTTCGAATAAAATAGTGACGCATGTGGCAGAAGCAACATGCAACGAGCTCAGTTGTCCTTGCAGGCAGATCATCACTATTTAAACGTGAGATTCTGCCATTGACACGGGAGGCAACCACTTGGTCACGAGCGTGCACTCCTTACGTAACCAAATTATTCGCCGAGCAGGAACTGTGTCACAATGTTTTACTGGATATGTTTTCTGCCTCGACACAAGACGTATGCATCTAGTTAGGTGCAGAACATCTAACACAACTTGCTGTCGAGTTGAACACACTAACAAAAAATGGGATCCTCTAATTATTCCGTGATCTAAACATGTCGCGTACACAGCTAACCAACACCACTGGCATGTCAACATGCACGAGAAAAAACACAAACTATTATTGTGGGCGGTCAATACGAACCACACGAAACGCAGAGTGTTTTTTTAGAGGCACATGAAACACACGGCACGGTTGTGCTCTACATTTGTAGATGGTTTGTATAGTAAAACTCACTACACATGGCATGTCACGGGATCTGCTCCTGGCGCACTCGGTTGGGCCCATGGGAGCCATATCCCGTTTGAGCTGGAGGTTCCACCGGGGTGAGTGTGTCGTTCACGTGCATTCCAAAACCCCATGTCAATCTGGTCAGCTCAATAGGACCACCTGACGCTGTCCCCACCACTTCACTTTCTCTGACAAAAAGACCGCAGAAACTTAGCAAAATCCCCTCACCACTTTCAACAGCTCCACCCTACACGAATCACAGCGCACTAGCCTATGGCTCAGATAGCTATTTCTGTAGCAAGCTAGGATAGACACAATTTTGCCTATATATATATATATATAGCTTAGATGGGATATGTCATCACCAATGTAAACTGCAGTTATGTAAACATGTGATTTGAAATGAATGGTGCCTAGTGATCCCATGTTTTCTTCAAAAAAAGATTCAGATAGAAGAATTGATGTTGTATGCAGGGTAACAGCGACAGAGATGGTAGGATGCTGAGTCTAATCTAAAGATTTAGACTGAACCAGGGGGAAAATAAATGTAAAGATTCAGACTGAACCCAGGGGAGAAATAAATGTAAAGATTCAGACTGAAAGCATCAGTGTATCCTTATTCAGATTGATCTGCAGGATCGTCTTTGTCTATAGGATCTTTGTCTACTTCAGTTTGTAATCAGATGTTATAAATAAAGGAGAAAATCCTCAGGGAAGCTGCCGCAGAGATGGTAGAATGCTGAGTCTAATCTAAAGATTCGAATTACTCAACTTGTACATGTGTTGGTGTGATGGTACGAATTACTCTACATGTGTCATGTGTGTGCGCTCTGCTGTATGAAATTCAGAGCTCGAATGCAACACTACTCATATTTGGGACAAACACTACTAATATTTGGGACAAATACTACTCATATTTGGGACAATATATGTCGGTGATTCACAAGTTATTAATGACCCCAGGAAGGGCATATATGGCAGAATGAGCAGTTTAAACACATGGTTTAGAAGCAACATTGTTGGCCAAAATGCGAACTGAAGTAGAAAATCCTGCAGACCAAACCATCATGCTAAATTTAGTATAGAAGTGAACTCAGAAAGATCATGCAGACGAAACCATTATTCAGGGGGAAAGTAATCTTTATTCAGATTGAACTCAGAAAGCCGGGCTACAGAAGTGAGATGAGGGTGGAAGACGGACCCTGAAAGCGTGGCGTGGCTTGCAGCCCATGAGCTGGAGCGCGCTCGGCAGGACGGGACGCGTGTAGCGGAAGCTGCCCCCATGGTGGTTGGCGACGGCAATGTAGAGAGGCGGCGGCGGCTGCTTAGAGGCGGCGGCCATGTCCCCTGCCCGGACTTCTTTTCTACGGCCAAGCGGCAGCGGAGGAGAGAAGTGGCAGCCCCTCTGAATGGACCGAGAGAGCGGCGCGTCGAAAAGGAGCTCGCGGGGGAGGGGGTTTGATCCCGGGCGGGCATGGCCGAGGTCCGAGGACATGGTCGAGCATGAGCTCGTGGGGGATACTCGTGTCCGCTAAATACCTTCCCCTCACAGGGAAGCAGATTCGCTTGCAGTCAGATTTTTCATGGTCGAGGTTTGCGGAGGGCGAGATCGAGGAGGAGAGTTCCAGGAAAGGATGAGATCGGGAGGAATAACCTGACGCCGTGCAGCTGACTCCTCCATCTCCTCTGCGTCCGTCGGTGTGGTTTGTTGCGTTGACGCCGTCGTGACGCCGGCAACACAGAGGAAACAGGGACGAGACCTCAGATCCAATCGCCCGTGAAGACGCCGTGGTTTGATTTACAATAATTGTGGGTTGTTAGGAAGGTATTTAGCGAGAAGATTAAATACATGCTATTTTTTGGTGGGAACAAAGACCCTAATTTGGGATCTTTTAGCGGAAGTTAAAAAATATTGACGCAAACAACATTACACCGAATTAAATTAGTGGCCAGAAAGTAATTTCCTTTTTACTAAAAAAGTAATTATTTTTGTGGGAATGTTCTATTTTGTAAATATAATTTGAGACAAAGGGAATACTAAAATTTATTTGTGACAAAATTATCCCATGGTGAAACAAGGGGCGATCCGACGCCCTCCTGTAACATATGTGTCCCCCTCGTCGATATTTGTATAGTCGTCGCCATTTGAGTTAGCCAATTAACGAACGAAAAAAAAGGTTCCCTGCTTTATACTATAAAGCAACAACAACCGATACAAACGCACGCCATAGACACCCAAGGCAAGATACACGAACGCCGGGCACTGACACACAACCCCAGCGACTACCAAGCACATATAAGATGTGCAAAAACGGATCTGCTTAGAGCCGACGGAGACCTACAGCATGAGGAGCGATCATCCGGTAAGATGTGTGACAGACACGTCGAACCGAGGACTCCAAGACGATGCCTCCAGGAAGGGCATGACCATGAACGTCGTCACCGTCCGATCCGAAGATCAAGTTTTCACCCGGAGTAAGACGGAAGGAGTGGGAGCATCACAACGGAGCCTGCAAGGAGGAACACGATGCCCACGGACGCCTTCACCGTCGACCGGTGCACAAACTGGGTATGTGATGTACTACGGTGCTTAAACTCCTCCGCCGCAACCCTGACCAGCCAACCACCCATAGCCAATTAGGAAGGTGGTGTTTCATCATGGATCTATACTTAGGTTGGGATATGTCAAAACTTTGTGCTTGATCAACTGTTGATCAAAGCACCAAAAAATTCGCCAGTATTGTCTCGAAACCTCATGCGACCCCCACTTTAAAACTATTAGATTATACTCTTGTCTCGAAACGTAAGTACTGATGGGATGAGTTGATCAGACGGCCGATATATGTCTGTCACGATCTCACATTCCGATCTTGAGATGGGGTAATCTCAGCATCGTTCATCTTACCGGACAATCCATGAAGGGTTCGTCCACGCCAGGTCCAACATAATTATATCGCTTTTGTTCAAGCGATTACTCCCGACGCCTGCGAGGGCGACTCGGGAGGGAGTGATCTCAACATCTTTCGCCTAATCGGACGGTCCGTGGAGGGGTCCGCCACGCCACAGTAGGTTCAACATAATCATATTGCTTTTGTTTTAACCAAAATAATAGAGATTCAACTATGTCAATTAGAGCATCTACAGCCGTATTTGGCAAATCTGGCCCCTCAAACGCCCTCGTCGCCGGAGCTGTCCTCACCATCGATGTCCTCCTTCTCCTCCTTTGGTGGTAATCCGGCCATGGCACGAATCGCCCAATTCTGCTCTCGGGCAAGGGCCAGCATGTTCCTCCGCCGCCGTTTTCTTCACAATGCGGGCGCTGATGGCTTCCTTCTCTGCGGCCGCCCGCGCCGCCGCATCAGCCGCCTCCGCCGCCGCCATTTTCGCCGTGATATGGGCCTCGATGGCCCTTGTCCCCTCCTTCCCATAGCGGGCTGTCCATTCTCGGTGGGACTCATACTCTGCCCAACCAGTGATGGGGAATGAGAGGTGTTCCGTCTGGGACCACGAGGATCCAATACCACAGGACCCAAGCGCTCGGGGAGCCGACGCTATGGCGTCGGGCGGACGCATCCGTCCGTCGGCCAACACCCACCAGCCCGACACACCTCCTCTGCCTCCCGGGAGCTACGCAGACGTCGCACCACCCCGCCGCAAGGCATCGCCAACATCCAACAGATGTCCCGCACGTCGCCAGGACACACCACGACCGCGCCAGACCGCCGCCTCCTAGGGACACCTCATTAAGCCATGCCTTCCTGTGTCGGAACACCACAGAGAGGGAAAACGCAAAGGGTTGCCGCCGTTAGCGTCGCCCGGGCCAGGCTCCAATGTGGGCGCCAACGACTGCGGCGGGAAGGGAGGGGAGAATGAGGGCTTGGGAAGCGAGGGCGGGGCGTGGCCGATCGCCGTGTGGGCGATGCGGTTGCGCGATGGGGGTTTGTGTGTCAACTTACAAAAAAATCAGAGAATTATGAGAATATATGCAGCTAAAAAAATGTTACACAAATTTGCGTATTTGTATATTTCTTATTTATACTAGTCCTAAAAGAAAAAATATAATTACCCCATATCCTCGAACAAATTGATCCTCAAATTGCTCCAGGTCCTTAAAGAAAAAAGATACTAGCCTTATCGATTCGTTCCATACCTCAGCTCGTACCTCGATCCCCTGTTCCGCCGCCGCCCGACCAGAGCGCTGGCCACATCCAGCAGCCACATCATGGCGGCGCGACGAAGCAGCCCGCGCCGGCGCCTCCCTGCCACTCCCCTCTCCCTCTAACCTTGCTCCGCCACCCGTCGCTCGGCGCCTTCCGCCCGTCGGCCTCCTCCTCCCTGGATCCCGGCTGGTCGATCCTACCCGTGGGCGTGTGTCCGGAGGCGGTGAGGGGCGAGGCGGCAAGGCTGCGACCAGGCAGCAGCCACCAGGTGGCGACCGACGACGAGGGGTCTCTCCGCAACTCCCAGTATGTCACCGGCAGGTACAAGCAAACTCCTCTTTGTCTGTGCTGGACGAGGCCTTGCGGCTTGCTGGCCTGGTGCAGACCTCATATGAATTGGTGATGCTTGTTTGTTACTTGTAACCGGTGATGCTTGTTTGATTTTCCTTGTTTATGAACTAGTGAATATATACTCTGTTTTTCTGCTGGAAATCCCCTGTATCCCTGCTGAAAATCCCCTGTATCCCTGCTGAAAATGCTCTGTAGTACCTCCGGCTAAATGGCTTAGCGGCCGCAACAGCCTGCTATAGCTGTTGTAGAGTTGGCCTATTCAGTAGAGTAAGAAGTTGATCTAATCGTGCGAAGTAATAAATCTAACCATGATGGATGTACAATGTGCACGGGTCAAGTCGAAGAGGATACATTCTCTTCGTCACTAAGAGATTCGGAAGGTGTTATAATATGTGCTGCCCACTTGCAAAACTAAGAAGTAGATTTTACCATGCAAATTAAAAAGCTGAATAGCATGAATGGATATAAAAACTATATATAAATGGAATTATAATAAGGGATAATATGATCATTTCAATCAAAAAGGCAGTAATCTCCGACAATAGAAAGATTATTGTTTTCGTCAAAAGAGCTTAGCATTCTGTGTATCGTAGAGTTCAACCACATTTATATTTATATAGACTAAAGTTATGTGTTCTCTGTGGTCTGTCCAATGTGGGATAAACATTGATAACAATTTCCCAAATTGGAAGGCATTCTTTTAAAATACCAATAAATTCATTGATGTGTGTACCGACAAAATATGGAAACACAATAGTCATGTTTGTCTCCACAATAAGATGATGAAATAACTATAAAACCATCATCACCTAATAACCACTTAGTCACAATATTTATTTAAAATTATATATATAGTAAATGTTCTAAATATGCTAGCCCGTGTATATGCACTGATTGACGACTAGTTTCCTAAAATCGGTTTGTGATCAAAATCTAAAACTATGGACTGCACATCCGCACGTGGATAGCTGCTGATGCTTGCATACTTATTTCCGTAACTAAACACCCAGACTGTTGATGTACCTTGTTGCAGTCAGCGAAGTAGCGGACGGCTGTTGGTGCACCACTGCGTAACACCGATGCATATGTACGCGCCTTGGTCGCCGGTGGCGGCTTCTTGGTTCGGTGGCAACTTCTCATCTACAGAGCATATGTACGCGACTTGGTCGCCTGCGGTGGCGTCTTAGTTCAGTGGCAACATCTCATCTGCAGAGAGAGAGAGGGTCGTTGGCCGGAGCTCCAGGCAGCGGCAACCCAGCAACCCCTAGCCCGTTGAGGCTGCTCGAACGATTTGGTCGCTCAATTTTGACAGTGATGCTATGTACACACTGTTGCTATGAACTTGTGGTCTTTTAGTGATGTTGTTATTTTCATTACTTTGCGTAAACTTGTGGTCTTTTGAACTTGTGGTCTTTTCTGTGAAGCTGCTGAAACTCGTGTGATGTGATGTTGAACCATGTGTTCCGGTACTAAAATTTTGTGTCTTATGTCCTTGTATATACCTTGATGTAGTGTTGTTGATCTGCTGGTGAATGTGTTCTATCATTTATAAAATTCGTGCAATTAATAAGTACTTTAATTACTCCTTAAACCATATTAATATCTATAAATCTGAATAATATAAATCATGTGTCTATAATTATCAAAAAATGCATAAATTATTAATATGTCATCCATGTACATGTTTGCATCATGTACCTTGCTTGCATGTCACCTAAATAATCAAACATGGAATATTACGATGGATATTCAACTTTTCGTTGTAAATAATAGTTATTGCAGCATGTTGAAATTGAGGCAAAATATACGCTATTGCGACAGATACTTATTTTGTTGCAATAGTAAGCCAACTTTTTGCAACAATGTTCGGAACTAATGCAACGCTACATCGATGTTGCAATATCTTTTCGAATATTACCACGAATATTTATTCTGTTGAAATACCTATTCTCTATTACAACAAAATGATTGCCTCTTGCAACATATATTGTTTGTCGCAATATCGTTGCCATATTGCAACAACGACGGAGTTTGTTGCAATATGAGGCCTCTATTGCAACATATTGAGTACTTATCGCGACCAAACTCAATTATGGCAATATGTACGGCCTATTACCACAACCGGTGATTTTGTGGTAATATTTGCGTTTTATTGCAACGAAAGATTGTTGTAGCAATAAATTTTGTTGCAATAGACTGGAATCCTTGTAGTGCGTGGATGGGCTCCGGGCAGTGCGGTACTGTTCTTGGGGCGGAGGTGCGTGGACGCCGGGGCGGCGGCCCCGGGATGGCGGCAGTGGCATGGAGCTCGTCGTGGCATGAGGTGCTACGTTCGGGTTCGTGCGGTGGTGGTGCTTGGCGGCTGGTGGTGGTGGAGGTGTGCTCCCCAGTGATCCGGACGCCCTCGGGTGCTCTGGATCCGCAAATCCTGTTGTTTGGAGAGGAGCTCCGGCGAAAGCATTGCCCTGGCCATGGTCAGGGCCGACGGCGGCGGCGCCTTCTGGCGTCGTCTACCTTCTTGGAGGCGTCGTTGTGGAGCTCCGTCGACGTCCTGACGGATTTGGCTCTCCGGATGAAAATCTTAGCCTCAGTTTTCCGAGGCGGGCGGCGGCGGCGTCTACGTCGTGACCTCCTTGGAGGCGTCGTTTGGGAGATGCTGTTGCGAGGAATCTCTTCACCACCAAGGTTAGTGGATGTCGGGGCAGCGGCCCCGGATTTGTGCGCCGAGACGGCGGTCTCGGAAACCGATGCGGCGACAGCTCCATGAGGTAGGGTTGCTGCCTAGCATGGCTTGGGTGGCGATCTTGAGCTGCGAGGGCGGCAGGGTCGTCGGCTCGGTCGACGCGTTCAAGTGTGGACGGTTGGACGATATGTCGGGGCAGCGGCCCCGGAAGTGGTGCGGCGGCCGTGGTCTGCGGGCGGTCACCCTGTGCGGCGTGGGTTGCGGGTGGCCGGGTCGTGCGGCGTTGTAGCTCGAGGATGAGCGGTGGTATGTCGGGGCAGCGGCTCCGGAAGGTGGTGTCGGTTGACTGCGCAGGGCGCAACGGAGCGGTGGATGTCGGGGCGGCGGCTCCGAGACTTTGCAGCTTCGAGAGCTTCAGCTTCGTGTCGTGTGGGCGACGAGGTTGCCTTCGATGTTGCTCATTGACGTATCAGGGGCGCAGGCCATGTGGTGTGCATGCCCTTCATTTCTGCGGGACGGTCCCGTGACTGCTCCTCTCATAGTAGTCATGGATTCTTCTTTCCGGCATCGGTGGAGGTTGTGTGTTCGACATGTGGTCGGCAAGAGTGGGCTTAGCCATGTGTGCTTCAGTGTGTGAGGGTGGACTTGGCCCTTGTTGTATCGGTTTTCGCCCGGTTTTCCACTAATTAACTGGGCAATTCTCTTCTGCTTAATTAATAGATGAGGCAAAGCTTTTGCCTCCGTTTCGAAAAAAAAAAGCTCAGCTGAGCATCCCCTGGTGCGCCGCACCAGCCTTGTCACGTCAAGCTTGCCTCCAGAGTTGAGTTCACTCTTGAACGTCTTCTCAACTCTCTGCTAGCTAATTAATATAATGTCACCAGAAGGGCTCAGCTTCCTGTTCAATAGAAAACGACGATGCTCCCTTTGCACTTTGGATGCTTTATTTACACTTTGTTTCTGGAAAGGAAGTAATACCCTTTGCGTGTTGTTGGCTGCTGGCAGCTAGTCTTTCTTTATTCTTTGCTCACCGCCAAGGTATTCCATGAGGCTTAGCACGACGATTTCCCGACTGTCTACTACAACAACGTTTGTCCGGCTTCGACGAGGGAGAGGCGATGGCAGCGGCGTGCCTTCGGCTCGCTTCAGTGCTTGTAGTCGTCGCTAGGTGGTCTACGGATCTGGATGTAATTTTTATTATTTCTAGTGTTCGTTGTACTACCATGACCGGAGATGAATAGATTGAAAATTTTTCTCGCAAAAAAAAAATATTCTGCTTTGTGTTTTTTTTATCATCAGTACAGATGCAAGCGCTCATACATATGCGTATACACACATCCCTATAAAGCTTGTCTGAACTTGTCCATAGAAGCTTACCAAAATCACTTACAGAAGCTACAAGAACACACTTTATGGGTCGTCGCATGTCATCCGTCTTACCAAAATCTTCACTCTTGAACACACTTTTCTCAACGCTGGCGCCGGCTGCGAAAACATATTTGGTCTCGCTATAGTCGTGCTAGGGCTATTTCTTGCTTTTGTCGAGCTTTCAAACATTTTTAGCTCTACTGTATCCGTTGCATGACAATCCCTACTCACTCACATTGATATCTATTGATGGACATCTTCATAGCACATTGATACACCTAGTCGATGTGAGACTATCTCCCTCCTTTTTGTCTTCTTCACAACCATCATTCTAGTCCATATAGTGCTATATCCATGGCTCACGCTCATGTATTGCGTTGATACGTCCAAAACGTATCTATAATTTCTGCTTGCTCCATGCCTCTTTTGGGTGATATTGCTATGATATTTATACACTTCCATACACTTTTGATCATATTTGGACTAACCTATTAACTCAGTGCACCCCAGTGCCAGTTTCTGTTTTCGGCTGTTTTTGTATTTCAGGTTTTCCCATTACGAGAACTGCCAGAAAAATCCCGGAAAATATATATAAAAAATCAGCATTCCAGAAGCTACCAGGCACCCGAAGTACAGCCGGGGGGGGGGGGCACCAGGGCTCCAGGCACCCTGTTGGCGCGCCCCCCTGGCCGCGCCGGGGGGGCGCCTGGGCCCCCCGAGCCTCGTCTGATGCCCCCCTTTGGCATATATTTATACCGTCTCCCGAAACCCTCGAGACGAAAACCCTTTTTTGCGATCTCATCTCTGTTCCGCCGCCGCCGCGCTTCCAAGATCGGGAGCACCAGGAGAACTCTTCCCGGCACCCTGCCGGAGGGGAGGATCACCACCGGGAGCTTCTCCACCACCATGGACGCCTCCCGGATGAGTTGTGAGTAGTCTCCCTTGGACCATGGGTCCATGACCAGTAGCTATGTGATGTTCTCCTCCCGTTCTTGTGCTTCACTAATTAGTCCTCGTGAGTTGCACTACATGATCGAGGCACATATGTAATCCTTATGCTGTTGCTATGATGAGTTTGCTGGGATCCGATGGATTATGAGATTATGTTCAGATTGTGTTTGAGTAATATATTTGATTCACCTCTTTTATATTTATGTTCGTAAGTAATTCTTGCATGTTCTCCGTTGTTATTTATTGCTTTGGCCAAGTAGTAGGTAGTGACTCCAAGAGGGAACGTTATGCTTGATTGTGGGTTCATGCCCCTCGATGACTAGCTTGAGTGACAGAAACATGAGTCTAGGGGATGTGCTGTTGCCACAAGGGGGAAAACAACGGTGCTTGTGCCCACGGGTGCAAGGATTGTATACTTTACGCAAAGTTCTTTTAATGCAGTTGTCTATTGCTTTGAGTTTACACTATGGGTGGGACTCGCAACTTAATACCAGCGAGATGTTTTGGATAGATATCTCAAGGTGGATGATTAGTAGTAGATGCAGATGGATTTCGGTCTACTTGCCTTGGCGTACCGCCCATGCTTTGAACCTCTACCTTTCTTGCAACTTAGTCAGCATTGGTTTGCGCACATGGTCCTGTCAATTGCCCAGCTGTAATTCGTTTACCTCACATAGCTGTTTTATCGTCCTTTGGGAGAGAGACATCACTAGTGAACATCATGGGACTCCGGTCCATATTACCATCATTGATCACATCCGCTATTTACTTTCCGCTTTTACTTACTATTGCAGCAATACCTATCACTATTATCACTTGCGTTTGATCCTTTGTAAACTACAAGGCCGGAGGGATTGACAACCTCTCTGTACTCGTTGGGAGCAAAGTTATTTGTATCTGTGTGCAGGTCCACGTTGATTGCTAATATCTGGCGCCGTTAGCAGTTGACACCTTCTTGTTGAAACTGTGAGTCTCAGGGAAATCGATCCTTGGTATTGCCAAGGGAAAACTTCCGCTACACTGCATCTCAAACCTTCCACTTGGGGTAACCAACGAGGGGCGAGAAGCCATCAAGCAAAGTTTTCTGGCGCCGTTGCCGGGGACTCCACTCTTCAGGATAGGGGAGTTGCACACTATCTTTTACCTTTGCTTTTTAGTCTTGTTAGTTTACCTTTCAGTTTTGCTTTAGTATCTTTTATCGAAAATCACAAAAATAGTTATCTTGCTTGCTTGCTACTATGGGTTCCACCGAGAACACCAAGTTGTGTGACTTCACTAGTCACAACAACGATGACTTTATCTGCACATCTATCACTACACCTACCACTTCAGCACCGTCTTATGAAATTAAACCTGCTTTGCTGAACCTAGTTATGAAAGATCAATTCTCTGGTGCTGGAGATGATGCTGCTTTACACTTAAACAATTTTGTTGAACTTTGTGATATGCAAAAGTACCAAGAAATAGATGGTAATATTGTTAAGCTTAAGCTTTTTCCTTTCTCCTTGAGAGGAGGAGCTAAAATTTGGTTTCAGTCTTTGCCTAGAAATAGCATAGATTCATGGGACAAGTGCAAAGATGCTTTTATTGGAAAATACTATCCACCTGCTAAAATTATCCAACTAAGAAGTAATATAATGAATTTTAAACAATTGGATAATGAACACGTTGCCCAAGCTTGGGAACGTATGAAATCTCTTATCAAGAACTGCCCTACTCATGGTTTGACTACTTGGATGGTTATCCAAACTTTTTATGCAGGCTTGAACTTTACCTCGCGGAACTTGTTAGATTCGGCCGCGGGAGGAACCTTTATGTCAACTACACTTGGTGCTGCCACAAAGCTTCTCGATGAGATGATGACCAACTATTCCCAATGGCACACCGAACGCGCTCCAACAGGTAGGAAGATAACTCTGTCGAGGAGATTTCCTCCCTAAATGAAAAAGTTGACTTGATCATGTCTCTACTTTCGAAGCAATCTTCTGTTGATCCTCGTGATGTTCCTTTAAATTCTTTGATTGCTCAAGAACAAGTAGATGTGAACTTTATCTCTAGAAACAATTTTAATAACAATGCTTATAGGAGTAATTTTGGTAGCAATCCTAGACCGTTCCCCTCTAATTCTTATGGGAACAACAATGCTTATCCTAGCACCAAGAACTCCACTACTGAACTAGAGATTATGCTTAAAGATTTCATCACTACCCAAAAAGCTTTTAATAATAGTGTAGAAGAAAATCTAAACAAACTAGGTGATCTCTCTTCGAAGGTAGACAATTTAGCCAATGAAGTAGAATTGCTTAAAATTAGAACTTCTCCTCTTGAGGAGAGGAAGGTCACTCCTATGAATGCTATTCAAGTGCAAATTAATGAAAATATTAGGATGATGGCTAAACTTAAAGAGAGATGGGCTAGAGAAAGGGAGGAAGAAGATAGAATTAAGAGCCTTCCTACCCACCACACTGTTGCTACTATCCAAGTTGTTGAGGATATCCAAACTCTTAGCACCCAATGCACTCCTGGTCCCGATGGACCTATTAATGGTGATGCTATGACTATAGAAACTACCAAACAAATGAACCTAAAGGACACCACTACCACTTTACTTGATAGTAGTGACCTTGATTTTGATAATTGCACTCTTACCGAAGTTATTGATTTCCTTCAGAAGATGCCTAGAGACCCCCGCACTAGCACGATTAACCTTGCCTTCACAGAGCATATCACTAATGCTCTTATCAAAGCTAGGGAGGAGAAACTTAGAGTAGAAGCCTCCATACCTAGAAAGCTAGAAGATGGTTGGGATCCTATGATAAAAATCAAGTTGAATAACTTCTCTTGCTATGCTTTATGTGATGTTGGTGGTAGTACCTCTGTTATGCCCAAAAGAATATATGATATGCTTAAATTGAAACCTTTTGATTCTTGTTCTTTTGGTGTTCGTCTCGTTGATTCTTCCATAAAGAAACCTTTGGGGAGGATTGACGATGTTCTATTCATTGTCAATGACAACTATGTTCCCGTTGATTTTACTATTATGGATATTGAATGTGAACCTTCGTGTCCAATTATTTTGGGACGTCCTTTTCTACGCACCGTTGGTGCTATCTTTGACATGAAAGAGGGGAATATAAAATTCCAGTTTCCTCTCAAGAAAGGGATGGAACACTTCCCTCGAAAGAAGATTAAGTTACCTTTTGAGTCCGTTATACGGGCTAGCTATTCTTTTACTCTTGATAAAACTTGATCTCTATGCATTATGCCTAGCTTAAAGGCATAAAAGAAAGCGCTTTTGGGAGGCAGCCCAATGAATAAATTTTATTTTGTTTTTGTTATGTCTTGATGTTGTTACTACAGTAGCATCATCATTGTATCTTTGCTTTTCAAATTTTGTGCCAAGTGTAGCCTCTGATTGCAAGAAAGTTCAAAAGTTGTGACGTGCTATCCAGGAAACAGATTCTGTCCTTGGATAGAAAAATTCGTATAAAATCACCAGATCATCTTTTTGGTCTGAATTTTTTCAACAGCGTGCTCTATATAATTGTATTTCGTGCATATGTTCTGAGTTTTTTGATTAGAGTTGGAGAAGTGCCCCGAAAAAATCATTTACTACCTGCTGTTCTGTTTTTCACAGATTCTGTCCTGTTTTGCCTTTCCTTCATTTTGCAAACCTTGAGCTTGCTTTTTCTTTGCAAAAACCTTTTGGCAATCTTGAGAAACAGTAGACCTTAAAGAATATCCTTATTTCCAGCAAGGAACAATTATTTTATTATGGGTACTAACCTCGCTAATCAGATTATGATGAGTTATGTATGAAGGGAGTTTTCAAGTGTGCGAGGGAAGATGATAAAAGGATTCAGGAGTGTCAAACGCTCAAGCTTGGGGATGCCCCCATGCACCCCCAAGAAATATTCAAGGAGACTCAAGCGTCTAAGCTTGGGGATGCCCCCGTGCATCCCCTTCTCCATCAACATTATCAGTTCGTCTTTCGTTCCACTATATTTTAATCACTTCATGTGTTATGTGCTATGCTTGGAGCGTCTTGCTTTTAGTTTTCCTTTTTATTTTTCCTTAGCCTTTCATAACGAGTCGGAACTCAGCCTTCTTTATGTGGGAGAGAAACACGCTCCACTTCTACCTAGAACATAACATAGAATTTTCATATCTATCTTTGCTGTGTGTGTTCTTTGACTTTCAATAGCTACTATCATGTTCAGCTCTTAGTATTCATGCTTATCTTTTTAAAGAGCTTTTGTTTAGTTGGTTGCTTGAACTCTCTTTAGTTATCATGCTTATCTTATTAAGAGAGTTTGCTTCCGTTGCATTGGTTGATATGTCTATGATAAAGATGCTACGTGCATAATGACGCTTAGTAGTTCATGTTTTCTTATGGTTAGTCTCAAATAGCTGGGGGGTTTCCAATGTGTTATTGGAGTACCAACATGATTTGTTTGCCTATGATGTGGTATGATTTAGTAATATCTTCCTTCGAGAATTTATTTTGATTGACTTGGCATATGCTCACGCATATTTAAGACTGTAAAGAAAGTCTGTCAAGCCTTGATGATCTTTTGTTTCTGAGTAGCGATATAACTTCCATGCCTAATTCAATGTTGCTTTGTCGCTCTGCATGATTATGACCGTCATTGCTCTCTTAGTTGGTCGCTCCCAGTCTTTTGCTAACCTCCACCTGTACTAAGCGGACTGACTGCTTGTGCATCCAAATTCTTTTAAACCAGTTATGCCATATGAGTCCACTATACCTTCCTACATGGTATTTACCTGCCATTCCTAACGGGGACTTGCATGTACCATCTCGAAATTATTCAAAGAAAAAAAAGCATTCCTATTTTGTGCCTCTTTTTTAAGTTCATGAGGAAGTAGTAGTTAATTCATGATCTTTTTAAGTTGGACAAGCTTCACCCCGGGATTGCATGTATAATGTGCAAACCCATAATACGAGAAGGAACTGGCATTGAGTGCGCCCGGCTCAAAAATAATATAACAAACAAACCCTCCTTCACGCTTTGTTCATGAGAAATCAGAAAACTTTGGCAGTGATAAACAAAGGAGATTAAGAGGATGTGATCGTCCTCATTCGGGAGCCGTTCCTCGAAACTTGTCCATCTCAAGAAGTGATTGAGTTGACTGCTAGCATTCGTCGACGGAACATGCATAATAAAAAAAAATTATTACCTCTGTTTTTAAAACCAAGAGCTCTGGTACATGTTTTGTCTTTGTTTCCGACTACGGGTTTTCAACCTTGCCAACAAAAGCCACGGTTCGAGAGTCTCCACCTTCTTTTAAAAGCACCAACTACTGAGAGCATGATTGTCATTCTGAGTGTAATGTGCATTGTCCCAAAGTAGCATTGTCTTTTGCATGATTGTGATATCGTTTATTCTGAAATCATTGTATCTAGTCATCACTTAAACATTGGAGGTGCCCCTGCATTTATATTTTGCTTCACTAACGGGGGCAAGCGAGATATCACTTTATCATATTTGCACACCATGCTCATTACAAATCTATTTGATGTTTCAGTATCATATTGTAAAACTTTCAGTTCTTTGTGATTTTCTCATGAGGCAACTTAATTACTATAGATTCATTGTCTCAGTAAGCTTTTATCATGTGACTATGAAAAAGTCCTATATGGTTAATAGCATGTCACCACAGAAATTATTCTTGTTATCATTTACCTACTCGAGGACGAGCAGGAATTAAGCTTGGGGATGTTGATACGTCCAAAACGTATCTATAATTTCTGCTTGCTCCATGCCTCTTTTGGGTGATATTGCTATGATATTTATAGACTTCCATACACTTCTGATCATATTTGGACTAACCTATTAACTCAGTGCACCCCAGTGCCAGTTTCTGTTTTCGGCTGTTTTTGTATTTCAGGTTTTCCCATTACGAGAACTGCCAGAAAAATCCCGGAAAAATTATATAAAAAATCAGCGTACCAGAAGCTACCAGGCACCCGAAGTACAGCCGGGGGGGGGGGGCACCAGGGCTCCAGGCACCCTGTTGGCGCGCCCCCCCTGGCCGCGCCGGGGGGGCGCCTGGGCCCCCCGAGCCTCGTCTGATGCCCCCCTTTGGCATATATTTATACCGTCTCCCGAAACCCTCGAGACGAAAACCCTTTTTTGCGATCTCATCTCTGTTCCGCCGCCGCCGCGCTTCCAAGATCGGGAGCACCAGGAGAACTCTTCCCGGCACCCTGCCGGAGGGGAGGATCACCACCGGGAGCTTCTCCACCACCATGGACGCCTCCCGGATGAGTTGTGAGTAGTCTCCCTTGGACCATGGGTCCATGACCAGTAGCTATGTGATGTTCTCCTCCCGTTCTTGTGCTTCACTAATTAGTCCTCGTGAGCTGCCCTACATGATCGAGGCACATATGTAATCCTTATGCTGTTGCTATGATGATTTTGCTGGGATCCGATGGATTATGAGATTATGTTCAGATTGTGTTTGAGTAATATATTTGATTCACCTCTTTTATATTTATGTTCGTAAGTAATTCTTGCATGTTCTCCGTTGTTATTTATTGCTTTGGCCAAGTAGTAGGTAGTGACTCCAAGAGGGAACGTTATACTTGATTGTGGGTTCATGCCCCTCGATGACTAGCTTGAGTGACAAAAACATGAGTCTAGGGGATGTGCTGTTGCCACAAGGGGGAAAACAACGGTGCTTGTGCCTGCGGGTGCAAGGATTGTTTACTTTACGCAAAGTTCTTTTAATGCAGTTGTCTGTTGCTTTGAGTTTACACTATGGGTGGGACTCACAACTTAATACCAGCGAGATGTTCTGGATAGATATCTCAAGGTGGATGATTAGTAGTAGATATAGATGGATTTCGGTCTACTTGCCTAGGCGTACCGCCCATGCTTTGAACCTCTACCTTTCTTGCAACTTAGTCAGCATTGGTTTGCGCACATGGTCCTGTCAATTGCCCAGCTGTAATTCGTTTACCTCACATAGCTGTTTTATCGTCTTTTGGGAGAGAGACATCACTAGTGAACATCATGGGACTCCGGTCCATATTACCATCATTGATCACATCCGCTATTTACTTTCCACTTTTACTTACTATTGCAGCAATACCTATCACTATTATCACTTGCGTTTGATCCTTTGTAAACTACAAGGCCGGAGGGATTGACAACCTCTCTGTACTCGTTGGGAGCAAAGTTATTTGTATCTGTGTGCAGGTCCACGTTGATTGCTAATATCTGGCGCTGTTAGCAGTTGACACCTTCTTGTTGAAACTGGGAGTCTCAGGAAAATCGATCCTTGGTATTGCCAAGGGAAAACTTCCGCTACACTGCATCTCAGACCTTCCACTTGGGGTAACCAACGAGGGGCGAGAAGCCATCATGCGTGAAAGTTGAAAGATTTGAAAGAATAGAGTATGAAAACAAGTGCTTGGCTGAAACCGGGGTTGTACATTATATGAATATTTTGTGTGATGAAGAGGGAGCATAGCCAGACTATATGATTTTGTAGGGATAACCTTCTTTAGCCATAGTATTTTGAAAAGACATGATTGCTTTGTTAGTATGCTTGAAGTATTATTATTTCTTATGTCAATATAGACTTTTGTCTTGAATCTTCTAGATCTGAACATTCATGCCACAATTAAGAGAACTATATTGAAAATTATGTTGGTTAGCATTCCACATAAAAATTCTGTTTTTATTATTTACCTACTCGAGGACGAGCAGGAATTAAGCTTGGGGATGCTTGATACGTCTCCAACGTATCTATAATTTTCGATTGTTCCATGCTATTATTTATGTTTTAGGTGTTTAATGGGCTTTGTTATACACTTTTATATAATTTTTGGGACTAACCTATTAACCCAAAGGCCCAGTCCAGATTGCTGTTTTTCCTATTTCAGGGTTTTACAGAAAAGAAATATCAAACGGAGTCCAAACGGAATGAAACTTCAGGAGAGATATTTTTGGAGCAAAATACACACGGGAGACTTGAGAACCACGAAGTAGGGCTAACGTGGCGTCCACGAGGGTGGGGGGTGCGCCCCCCCCTACAGGGCGTGCCCCCTGCCTCGTGTGCCGCATGTCTGGCCCCCGGTGCCCTCCTTCCTCCTATATATACCTATGTACCCCGAAAACATCAGAAGAGGAGAAAAAAAAATCCTAGTTCCACCGCCATAACCTTCTGTACACGTGAGACCCCATCTTGGGGCCTGTTCCGGAGCTCCGCCGGAGGGGGGATCTACCACGGAGTGCTTCTACATCATCAGCATCACCTCACCATGAGTTGTGAGTAGTTTACCACAGACCTTCGGGTTCATAGTTAGTATCTAGATGGCTTCTTCTCTCTCTTTGGATCCCAATACCAAGTTCTCCTCGGTCTTCGAGGAGAGCTATTCGATTTAATCTCTTTTTGCGGTGTGTTTGTCGAGATCCGATGAATTGTGGGTTTATGATCAAGATTATCTATGAGAAATATTTGGTTCTTTTCTGAATTCTTTTATGTATGATTATAATATATCCTTGCAAGTCTCTTCGAATTATTGGTTTGGTTTGGCCTACTAGATCTATAGTACTTGCAATGGGAGAAGTGCTTGGCTTTGGGTTCAATCTTGCGGTGTCCTTTCCCAGTGACGGTAGGGGCAGCAAGGCACGTATTGTATTGTTGCCAGCGAAGATAAAAAGATGGGGTTTATATCATGTTATTTGAGTTTATACCTCTACATCATGTCATCTTGCTTAAGGCGTTACTCTGCTCTTATGAACTTAATACTCTAGATGCATGCTGGATAGCGGTCGATGTGTGGAGTAATAGTAGTAGATGCAGAATCGTTTCAGTCTATTTGTCTCGGACGTGATGCCTATATATAATGATCATGCCTAGATAGTCTCATAATTATTTGTTTTTCTATCAATTGCTCGCCAGTAATTTGTTCACCCACTGTAGAATTATGCTATCATGAGAGAAACCACTAGAGAAACCTATGGCCCCCGGGTATATTCTCAACATATCAATCTACAATCTACTTTACTTTTTCGCTTTTACTTTCTGTTCTTATATCCAAAAATATCAAACTATCATCTCTATCAGATCTCACTTTCGTAAGTGACCGTAAAGGGATTGACAACCCCTTATCGCATTGGCTGCAAAGTTCTTATTTGTTTGTGCAAGTGCGATGGACTCATGCGTGGTCTCCTACTGGATTGATACCTTGGTTCTAAAAAACTGAGGAAAATACTTACGCTATTGTGCTGCATCACCCTTTCCTCTTCAAGGGAATACAACGCAAGCTCGAGAAGTAGCAAGAAGAATTTCTGGCGCCGTTGCCGGGGAGGCTTACACAAAAGTCATATACCAAGTACCTATCACAGACCCTTCTCCTTCGCATTACATTTATTTGCCTCTCGTTTTCCTCTCCCCCACTTCACCCTTGCCGTTTTATTTGCCCTTCTTTTTGCGGTGTGTTTACCGTTCGCTTGCTTCTTCTTTGCTTGTGGATTGCTTGCTTGTCACTATGGCTCAGAACAATACTAAATTGTGTCACTTCTCCAATACCAACAATAATGATTTTATTAGCACTCCGATTGCTCCTATTACCGATGCTGAATCTTGTGAGATCAATGCTGCTCTGTTGATTCTTGTCATGAAAGATCAATTTTCCGGCCTTCATAGTGAAGATGCCGCTACCCATCTAAACAACTCTGTTGATTTGTGTGATATTGATACATCCAAAACGTATCTATAATTTCTGCTTGCTCCATGCTTCTTTTGTGTGATATTGCTATGATATTGATGCACTTCCATACACTTTTGATCATATTTGGACTAACCTATTAACTCAGTGCACCACAGTGCCAGTTCCTGTTTTCTGCTGTTTTTCTATTTCAGGTTTCCCCCATATTAAAAGTGCTCCAAAAATTCCAGGAAAAATATAGGAAAAATCAGCGTACAGGAAGCTTCACGAAGAACCAAAGATGGGCCAGAGGGGAGCCAGGGGAGGCCCAGGCGGCCACCTGGCGCGGCCCCACCCCTGGCCGCGCCAGGGGGGCGCCTGGGGCCCCTGCTCCGCCTCTGGCTGCCCCCTTCGCCTATATATCCCTCTCGTCCCGAAACCCTCGAGGACAGAACCCTTTTCGCGATCTCACCTCTGTTCCGCCGCCGCAGCGCTTCCAAGATCGGGAGCATCAGGAGAACTCTTCCCGGCACCCTGCCGGAGGGGAGAACCACCACTGGGAGCTTCTCCACCACCATGGACGCTTCTCGGATGAGTCGTGAGTAGTCCACCTTGGATCATGGGTCCATGATCAGTAGCTATGTGATGTTCTCCTCCCCTCTTTGCTCTTCATGGTTTAGACCTCGTGAGCTGCCCTACATGATCGAGGCACATATGTAATCTTTCTGCTGTTGCTTTGCTGAGTTTGCTGGGATCTGATGGATTATGAGACTATGTTCAGATTGTGTTTGAGTAATATATTTGATTCACCTCTTTTATATCTTTGTTCTTGAGTAATTCTTGCATGTTCTCCGTTGCTGTTTATTGCTTTGGCCAAGTAGTAGGTAGTAACTCCAAGAGGGAGCGTTATGCTTGATTGTGGGTTCATGCCCCCTGATTACTAGCTTGAGTGACAGAAACATGAGTCTAGGGGATGTGCTGTTGCCACAAGGGAGAAAACAACGGTGCTTGTACTTGTGGGTGCAAGGATTGTTTACTTTACGCAAAGTTCTTTTAATGCAGTTGTCTGTTGCTTTGAGTTTACACTTTGGATGGGATTCGCAACTTAATACCAGCGAGATGTTCTGGATAGATATCTCAAGGTGGATGATTAGTAGTAGATGCAGATGGATTTCGGTCTACTTGCCTTGGCGTACCGCCCATGCTTTTGAGCCTCTATCTTTCTTTGCAGCATAGTTAGCATTGGTTTGCGCACATAATCCTGTCAATTGCCCAGCTGTAATTTGTTTACCTCGCTTTGCTGTTTTATCGTCTTTTGGGAGAGAGAAATCACTAGTGAACATCATGGGACCCCGGTCCATATTACGACCTGTCGGGGATATACCCCGCGATATGAACCGGCCGGAATTATAACCCGGCCGGACTTGGCATTTTACTTAAGACGGTTTATATTTTGCAAGTTACTGGTGACCCGGCAGGCGGATCATGGATGACAAGGCCCAAGGCCCGGAAGGCCGGTTCATATTAATTGTGGGCCGGTTTATGAAGAAAGCATAAGGAATATCCTCTTACAAAGGAAGCAAGACTAGGACTCCTTGTAATAGATCAATCCTAGTCCTACTAGGACTAGTCATGTAACCCGCCCCTTCAACATATATAAGGAGGGGCAGGGCTCCCCAAAGAAGGGACAAGTTTTAGAGTTACAAGTTAGAGGAGAAGTTTAGACAAGTTTCTAGGGTTAGACACCAAGAGCCGTTTTACTGGCGACACTACGAGGATCATAATGAGACCTAGCCTCAAACAGCACGTAGGGTTATTACCGGATGATGTTTCCCGGGGCCCGAAGCTGTCTAAATCCGTGTCTTGCATCGCGTCTCTCGATTCCGCTCAACCCCTCTCAAGCTACTACATAGATGCGCGGCCTCACCACTAAGTCCGTAAACCGGACATCTGACGTGTTAATTCCACGACACCACCGCTGATCACACCTTCTATTTACTTCCTGTTTTTATTTCCTAGTTGCAGTCATAGCTATCATTATTATCTCTTGTGTTTGATCCTTTGTAAACAACAAGGCTGGAGGGATTGACAACCTCTCTGTACTCGTTGGGAGCAAAGTTATCTGTATCTGTGTGCAGGTCCCGTCAACCGCTAAGTTTCTGGTGCCGTTGACACCTACTTGTCGACCCTCGGAGTCTCACGGGATTCGATCCTTGGTACCTTTTGCCAAGAGAAATTTGCCGCTACGCTACATCTCAACCTTCCACTTGGGGTAACCAACGAGGGGCGGGAAGCCATCAAGCAAGTTTCTGGCGCCGTTGCCGGGGACTCCACTCTTCAAGATAGGGGAGTTGCACGCTATCTTTTATCTTTGCTTTTTAGTCTTGTTAGTTTACCTTTTAGTTTTTGCTTTAGTGTCCCTTACCAAAAATCACAAAAATAGTTATCTTGCTTGCTGCTGCTATGGGTTCCATCGAGAACACCAAGTTGTGTGACTTCACTAGTCATAACAACAATGACTTTATCTGCACGCCTATTGCTACACCTGCCACTTCAGCACCTTCTTATGAGATTAAACCTGCTTTACTGAACCTAGTTATGAAAGATCAATTCTCCGGTGCTGGAGATGATGCTGCTTTGCACTTAAATAATTTTGTTGAGCTCTGTGATATGCAAAAGTACAAAGAAGTAGATGGTGATATTGTTAAGCTTAAGCTTTTTCCTTTCTCCTTGAGAGGAGGAGCTAAAATCTGGTTTCAATCCTTGCCTAGGAATAGTATAGATTCTTGGGACAAGTGCAAGGATGCCTTTATTGGGAAGTACTATCCCCCTGCTAAAATTATCCAATTAAGGAGTAACATAATGAATTTTAAACAATTGGATAATGAACACGTTGCCCAAGCTTGGGAACGCATGAAATCTCAAGAACTGCCCTACTCATGGTTTGATTACTTGGATGGTTATCCAAACTTTTTATGCAGGCTTGAACTTTACCTCGCGGAACTTGTTAGATTCGGCCGCGGGAGGAACCTTTATGTCAACTACACTTGGTGCTGCCACGAAGCTTCTCGACGAGATGATGACCAATTATTCCCAATGGCACACCGAACGCGCTCCAACAGGTAGGAAGGTAAACTCTGTCAAGGAGATTTCCTCCCTAAATGAAAAAGTTGACTTGATCATGTCTCTACTTTCCAAGCAATCTTCTATTGATCCTCATGATGTTCCTTTAAATTCTTTGATTGCTCAAGATCAAGTAGATGTGAACTTTATCTCTAGAAACAACTCCAATAACAATGCTTATAGGAGTAATTTTGGTAGCAACCCTAGACCGTTCCCCTCTAATTCCTATGGGAACAACAATACTTATCCTAGCACCAAGAACTCCACTTCTGAACTAGAGATTATGCTTAAAGACTTCATCACTACCCAAAAGGCCTTCAATAAGAGTGTAGAAGAAAAACTAGACAAACTAGATAATCTCTCTTCGAAGGTAGACAATTTAGCCCATGAGGTAGAGTTGCTTAAAATTACTTCTCCTCTTGAGGAGAGGAAGACCACTCCTATGAATGCTATTCAAGTGCAAATTAATGAAAACATTAGGATGATGGCTAAACTTAAAGAGAGATGGGCTGGAGAAAAGGAGGAAGAAGATAGAATTAAGAGCCTTCCTACCCACCACACTGTTGCTACTATCCAAGTTGTTGAGGATATCCAAACTCTTAGCACCCAATGCACTCCTAGTCCCATTGGACCTATTAATGGTGATGCTATGACCTCAACCGTAGAAGAAGAAACTCCTATGACCATAGAAGCTACCAAACAAGTGAGCCTAAAGGACACCACTACCACTTTACTTGATAGTAGTGACCTTGATTTTGATAATTGCACCCTTTCTAAAGTTATTGGTTTTCTTCACAAGATGTCTAGAGATCCCCATACTAGCACACTTAATCTTGCCTTCACGGAGCATATCACTAATGCTCTCATCAAAGCTAGGGAGGAGAAGCTTAGGGTAGAAGCCTCCATACCTAGAAAGCTAGAAGATAGTTGGGATCCCATGATTAAAATTAAGTTGAATAACTTCTCTTGCTATGCTTTATGTGTTGTTGGAGCTAGTACCTCCGTTATGCCCAAAAGAATGTACGATATGTTTGAATTGAAACCTTTTGATCCTTGTTCTTTTGGTGTTCGTCTTGTTGATTCTTCTGTAAAGAAACCTTTGGGGAAGATCGATGATGTTCTTATCATTGTCAATGACAATTATGTTCCCGTTGATTTTACTATTATGGATATTGAATGTGAACCTTCATGTCCAATTATTTTGGGACGTCCTTTTCTTCGCACCGTTGGTGCTATCATTGACATGAAAGAGGGGAATATAAAATTCCAATTCCCTCTCAAGAAAGGGATGGAACACTTCCCTAGAAAGAAGATTAAGTTGCCTTTTGAGTCCGTTACACGGGCTAGCTATTCTCTTACTCTTGATAAAACTTGATCTTCTCTTTTTGCATCATGCCTAGCTTAAAGGCATAAAAGAAAGCGCTTTTGGGAGGCAGCCCACAACGAATTAGGTTTTATTTTGCTTTTGTTGTGTCTTGATGTTTGTTACTACAGTAGCATCATCATTGTATCTTTTCTTTTCAGCTTTGTGCCAAGTTTAGCCGCCGATTGCAAGAAAGTTCAAAAGTTGTGACGTGCTGTCCAGAAAACAGATTCTGTCCTTGGACAGAAAAATTCGAATAAAATCACCAGATCATCTTTTTGATCTGATTTTTTTGACAACGTGCTCTATACAATTGGCTTTCGAGCGTCTGTTCTGAGTTTTTTGATTTGAGTTGCAGAAGTGCCCCGAAAAAATTATTTACTACCTGCTGGTCTGTTTTTCACAGATTCTGTCCTGTTTTGCCTTTTCTTCGTTTTGCAAACCTTGAGCTTGCTTTTTCTTTGCAAAAACCTTTTGGCAATCTTGAGAAACAGTAGCTCTTCAAGATTATATTTATTTCCAGTAGGGAAAAAATTATTTTATTGTGGGTACTAACCTCGCTAATCAGATTATGATGAGTTATGTATGAAGGGAGTTTTCAAGTGTGCGAGGGAAGATGATAAAAGAAGATTCAGGAGGGTCAAACGCTCAAGCTTGGGGATGCCCCCGTGCACCCCCAAGAAATATTCAAGAAGACTCAAGCGTCTAAGCTTGGGGATGCCCCCATGCATCCCCTTCTCCATCAACAATTATCAGTTCGTCTTTCGTTCCACTATAATTTTATTACTTCATGCGTTATGTGCTATGCTTGGAGCGTCTTGCTCTTAGTTTCCTTTTTTTAGTTTTCTTTAGCTTTGCTTGCTGTTCATAACAAGTTAGAACCCAGCTTTGTTTGTGTGGGAGAGAAACCCGCTCCAATTCAACCTAGAACACAACATAGGATTTTCATGCTTATCTTTGCTGTGTGTGTTCTTTGTCTTTCCACAACTGCTGTCATGTTTAGCTCTTAGTTTTCATGCTTTTCTTTTTAAAGAGCTTTTGTTTAGTTGGTTGCTGAACTCTCTTGAGTTTTCATGTTTATCTTGTTAAGAGAGTTTGCCTGTTGCACTGAGTTGTGTGTCTTAACTTAAAGTAGGTAATTGAGGTTGCTATTTAATTTTAGTAGTAACCTGTAATAGTTTTGAGGTATTGCCATGAGTAATGTCTGAACTTTTGGTGTCAAGAGCTTTAGCCTATTAGTGATAGATGTCGTATTTTGGGCAATCCGTGTTTATTTTCGAAAACCTACAAAATAGTTGAGAACTTTAGCTACTAGATGGATCACTAATCTTTGGAGGGATCGAATATTAGAGTACACTCACGTACCATGAGTCGAAGATGCGCAAGGATAACCAAACCCCCATACACTCCTCCTCGGGGTACTTGTCTCTTTGTGAACCTCCTAATTAGATTGAGAGTTACCGATAATAAGTGCATGAGTTCTTCGGACTAATGTGAGTATTCGAAAGTTGACACTTCCACCTAGCCATATTTTTCTAGCCTCTTCGGTACCGTGCATTGCCCTTTCTCACCTCGAGAGTTGGTGCATATGTAATGCCCAGGATGGGACTATACCTCCTACGTGTCGAGGCACGACTTAAAGGTATAAGCCCATCCTAGAATGATCTCAAGTTTGGTATCTTTGCACGACTCATGTAAAAGAGGGATTAAATTGCAAAAGAAGATAGTTGGCTTACACTCGCCACTTCACACAATTCATTACATAAGCAATCATCATTCAAAACATCACAACCCATCTAAGGGTAAGATCCAAAAGAAAGATACCAAACAACATAAAGCCACAGGTCAGGATCGAATCCTAGTAGAAGAACCACTACTGATCGTCGAAGCGTAACAAGCATACGGCCACTCTTCATCGAACTCCCGGAAGTACTGAACCATCGCTTGCATCAAACTCGGCTGAACCTGCATCTAGTGTGGTGAAGTAACTGTGAGCCACAGAGGACTCAGCAATCCCGTTCCCGGGTAACACGACTATTTAAGCCTGGGTGTGGAAAAGGCTGAAGAAAGAATAAGAGGTGAAGGAAAAACAAGAGTCTGCAGCAGCAACTAGCACTAGATTACGTAATAGAGAGCGAGAAGAGAAGTGCCTCGGTCGAAAGATGATCACGAAGTGATCCTAGCTACAACACGTCAAACATAACCCCACCGTGTTCAACTCCCGAATCCCTATTCGGAAATTGACAGTCACGGTACACACACTGGTAGTGTATTGAATCATTGTGTCAAGTTATCTACAACCGGATATTAACAAGCTCCCATCTGCCACATAACCGCGGGCACGGCTTTCGAAAGTTCAAAACCCTGCAGGGGTGTTCCAACTTGACCCATTACAAGCCCATGATCCGCGGAGTCGCAACTCCAAAATGCGAAGACCCGAGTATTCTCGGAATCCCGTGCTCAAGATACTCCGAACTAAGGTAAGGCTAATCCAGCAAATCCTCCCGGCGTGTCGACACCCTGATAGGTAGCCGCGCGTATCTAGTCTCAAGACACGACCGGATGGGCGATTCTACAGGTTTTTACCAGACCTTGAGTTTCCTCGAGGTGGCCCTGCAGACTCCCCGTTTCGGACCAACACTCATGTGGAGCACTGGCCCGGGGTTGTTGAAATAAAATAAAAGGGATAGCTAGTCCCTATGCAAGTTTTATTAGTTATTAGGCAAATAGTACCAAATGTTGGGACTTGCTGGAAAAGACTTAGCACTTAGCGGTTTATCGAGGGGGTCCCATACACCCCAACCGTATTAGGAACGCATAATCAAGGAACATAACACTGGTTTATACGGTTCCTAATGGCATGAGTTGAACAAATCACCAAGCAAAAGGCTTAGCCTTCCACCCTTGCCAATATATAGATGATTTCATTTAGCATTTATATAGTGTGATATAACCCAACCAAACTTCAACATGAAGCAAGCATCTTCAATCTTCACATGCAACTAATAATGCTATAAGAAGGGCTGAGCGAAGCATACTTAGCCATTCAACGGTTTGTATAGGTAGGGTGGTTAAACAGGTTCATGGTTACAATAGGAGGCTGACAGGAAAACATGGGCATCGAGGCAAAACTATAGATCGAGACTTCTAGCAATAGGCAAAAATAGTAATGGTATCCGGGTTCGGTCATCTTGCCTGGAATTCCACAAGGGAGAAGAACGGATCCACGAAGAAGACGGAGCAACATAGTCGAGCGAATCCTCACAACTCCGGAACGAAACCGAAGCTATCAAGAGAAGCAAACCGGAAAGAAACAAACAACACGGTAAACACACAAGCATTAACATGGCATACGATGCACATCCAAGTATGATGCATGTCCGGTTTAAATATGCATGGCATGGCAAAGAGCACAAACAAAACTACAAGTTAAGTGGAGCTCAATATGCAACGAGTTGCATATTGACGAAACACCACATTATATTTATTTAATTGATTCCCGTTATTTACAAGACAAGATTAAATGTTTTTAACATGGCAAGAGGTGAATCAAAAGTAAACTACCTATCTAGGCAATTTAAATGAGGCCGGAAAATAACAACAACAATTCCGGAAAATCCCCATAAGCATGTTTAGTAATTATAAGCAAACAACAATTCACACATGTTAATGTTGTTAACATGATGCGGATGACATGAACAGGATTTATGCAATTTTATTAGAAGGTTAACAAGAAGATGATATAGATGATAAGGAGAATTAGTCATCGTGGTGGAAAGAAAGGGTGCCACGGCAACGATCCGAAATGATGCAACGCAACATCTCGGTTCCGGTAACTCATTGAGAGTCCGGTGCAAAAGATAACGGAGAGCGTGAGCGAGTCAAACAAGATGAAAGGTGGGGCGATCCCGTCACCGGGTTCCCACGGGTCGGCGACGAGGCAACCGAGGAGCACGACAAAAGGTCGAAACGGCACGGTGCACACAAGGAAACATTTCATACAACACAACAAGCATTCCACGGGTCATCCACGGGGTCGACTCGGGGTTATACCTTCGAAACACTCGTTTCGGGATGGTTCGAGTCGTCGAGGGACGTAGTGGTACACGGGTCGTAGAGGAAGAAGTTGTTCTCGTGAGTCGTAGAGGAAGTAGGCGTTCACGTTCGGAGAGGAAGTAGTCATTCACGAGGTCGCCAATGAGTAGTCGTTCCGTAGAGGGAAGTAGTCGAACACGTTTCCGAAGAGGTACTCGCCGGCGGGGTACGCGTTCGTAGAGGTACTTGTGGTCTCGGCGACGGTAGTGGTACTTGTTCACGAAGTTGTTCTCGTTCGTAGATGTTCACTTCTCCGAAGGGGTACTTGTCGGTCCGGTCTTGGCGACGAAGGGGTACTTGGCGTCGGTCTCGTACACGGTTCGTAGACGATCGGGGCCGTAGATGTACTTGGCGCATCCGGAAACACGGTAGATGAACTTGACGGTCCGCATCATCCTGGTGCTTGGCGAAAACAAAAACAGCAGCAAACTTGGCGGTCTCGGTACTTGGACAGCAGCAGCAGCAAAACAACCACGGCACGGAGGATGCTCGGGCGACTCTTGGCGACGGGGCCGGCACGCTGGCTGGATGGTGGCGCGGACGACGCGGAGGTGCAGGGCCGAAGGAGGAAGGTGCAGGGAACGAGGCGGCCCGGCCTTGGCGATGCGCTCGGTACTGGAGGGAAGGGGAGGCGAGGCACTGGTGTAGACCGGAGGGAGGTCGCGGCCGGGACGGCGGCTGCCAGCGCGCTGGCTCGATGCTGGGGCTTGAGGGTGCGGGAGCTCGAGGCCTCGGAGAGGCGAGGCGTAGGCAGAGGAGATCGACCGGAGGGCGGGCCTGGGGCGCGCAGGAGGCGCTCGGCTTGGGGGCGGGCGCGGCCTGAGGACGTCGCTGGCGGCCTGGTGTGGCCGGATGCGTCGGCTCGGGGCGGCCGCTCGCGGGGCGCCAGGGGGCGAGGCGCAGGGACGTCGAGGGGGAGCCATGCTGGGGCGATGCGGGCGATGGAAGGCCACCGAGGGGAATCGGGCGCGTGCGAGCGAAGGGGTTCGAGGGGATGGAGATGGGGCGCTGTGCGAGATGGGATGCGGGAGAGCGGCGGCTCTGAGGGGAGGAAGGAGCGATCGGGGCGAGGGATCCAGAGGGAGACGGTCGCTAGGTTAGGCCGCTGGTCGGGCCAGGAGTGAGATGGGCCTTGAGGCCTGGAGGCTGGGAGGGGAGGCTGAGGAGGCTTGGGCCAAAAGGAAGGATGGGCCGGTGCGCTGCTGGAGAAGGCTGCGGCTGGGCTCTCCCTTATCTGGTTTTTTAACAGAAACCAAAAAGTGAGAAGAGAATAAAAATGAGGAGGGGGTTAGGGCAAAAGTTAGCACATGGGAGTATTTTCCTCGGGCATCATAAAATGAGCACGGTCCGAGAAAATAGAAAAAGGCATGAACGAAAAATAATTCAAACATATTTGAATTTAATTCAAATGGGTTTGAACTAAAACTTGATTATTGAAGTGTCCAAAAAATGTTCGAATTTTTGGAGGAACCTCGAAACAACGGAAAGGAATTATTGGCAAGGTTTTGAAGGTGTAACTCGAAGTAGGAAAAGCATGGGGAAAATTATGCACGTGTGTTGGTTAATTCCAAACAAATGGAATATTATTATAGCTCCCTAAATAATATTGAGAGGCTTTCATATGTTTTAAAGAGAAGACACACTTCCCTCGATTTAAATGGACCGAAGGTCCACACGATTTATTTAGGTTGAGATGCAAAATAAATATGACATGATGGCATGATGACATGATGCAATGCAAAAATAAAAACACAAGCACAAAAGAAACACACGGGCAACCCGGAACATCTGGAATCTTCTGGGACATCGGTCTTCGGGCGTCACAACTCTCCCACACTAACAGAGGATCTCGACCCGAGATCCTAGAGATAGCACCGGGTAAAATAAAACGGAAGAGGAAGAGGTAAAATAAAGTTGCTTCTTTGACAGACGAGTGAAACCACGAACCTGAGAGGTAGAACAAAATGAAAGAAGAACACAACAGAGATGAACGAATATGAAAATACCCCGTTAGAAAAGAGTAACAAGGAGCATTACGAGAACCCTTAAGGTTGAAAGACATGAAATAAGAGCTCACGGATGACGAAAGAATTTCAAAACCACTCCGGTTAACCAAGATTGAGAAGGAATAAGAATGAAATAATTTGGACAGCACTCCGTCTGAAAATGGAAGGAATTGGACAAGAACTTGGCAAGTTGAGATGATACTTGAAGAAAACAGCAACATATTGCCTCCGAAACAATTAAAAGAATGGCACAAGGTTAAGAAAGATTTCAGATAGCACTCCGGTTGAAAAGAGAGGTAAAACTTGGTAAGATGAGGGAACTAGAATGAAGAATACAACACTCCGGTTAAATGATAAGCAAGGGAAAGAACAAGATCTCGATAAAACGAGATGATGGTTTGGAGAGATCAACATCACAAAACCTCCGGAACGAAAGAATAGAATATAGATCCATGAAAGAATTGAACGGATAGGAAAAGACAACTTCTCCGACAAATGAATATGAAACACATCCTTACGAAGAAGGGTTGAACGGAGTTGTTGGAAATTCAACAACGAGAAGAATAAGCTCGTTGTGGGCTTATGGAAAACATCTCAAAATTAAGAGGTGACAACCAGCCACTAACGGAAACGAATTGCTTGGATTGAGATCAACAAGGAGACGATAAACTTATTTCACCGGAATGATAAATGAAGAAGTTGGGTCATTTATAAGCACCATAATTAGCAACAATCCTTAGGGAAAACTTTTTGGTGAAATACAACCCAAGATAACTCCAACGAATAATTGAAGGGTTGGAAAGATCTTGTGAACAAAGAAAATGATGGGTTTAAATATCTCATTCTTGATAACTCGTGAATCATATTTCATGAAGGAATTGACAAGAATGACATAACACCACCCCAACAGATAAGGGAGCAAGAATTGCACTTGGAAAGCATGATGCAGAATGCTTGAGCTCCAACAAGAATCTTGATGAAAACTTCGAGTATGAATTAAATGATGATGAACCACCATGAGAGCTCCGGTAATAAAAGCATGAGAAGTGGAAGATGAAAAGAATAAGATTCAAGGCCTGCGATGAATTAGATGGAGCTTGAAATGATAATTGAAATATCTTGGAGCTCCGGAAAACAAGATGGACAACTTAGGACCGAGAATATGATATGATGAACAAGCTCCAGACAAAAGAATTAAATCATCTTGAAGGAATAAGAATAAGATTTACTGTATGCTTATCCTTCACCAATTTAAATTGGCGACAAGCAATGGATTTGGCATACTACTTATTCTCGTTGGAAAGAATTAAGAGAGATCTCGCACAACCTTGGATAAATCTTCAACGAACCACCGGTAGGATTATGAAAAGAACAAATGAATTGATATGATAACAAGGAAGAGTAAACTTGAACGAACCACCGTAAGAATATGGAGACGAACGAAGAGGCATCAATGAAGAATATTTGGAGGACGAAGTTGAAAACTGAGAACGAAGAAATCTTCTGAAATGATGGCCTTCGGAGGATCACAAAGAAAGAATTCATGAAATGCTTCTTACGGTTATAAAAGAATTCCTCACAATCTGAACAATAATGAGGATGGCATGAAGCTAGAACCACAAATCTTCAAGAGAACGGACCAAGATTTAAGAGAAACTCTTCTCCGGTCTTCAATTGTTGATAGTGAAGGCGAGAAATGCCATAAGAATTGTTGAGCACTCCGGAATGAAGAATTAAAAAGGTTGAACCAATGATGAAAAGAATTTGAAAGCGATCTTGGGGAAGGCATGTGACTGATGGAAATCATTCTTACGTCACACTTGAAAAGAATTTCAGAATACTCCGGAAAATAGAAGAGTCAGGTAAGATCCTGGGAAAAGACCTATGGGTTAGGGCCCACTCAAATAAATCACCGTTGGAAAAGATTGGTTAAGTTATATTACACCGGTTGAATTAAATGGCTTGAATAAGATGATAATCCTCAGAATAGCTGAACGGATTAAGAATGGAAATGCGGATCTTCTGAGATATCTTCAGCTCTCCGGATATGAATAGAAAGAGGAGAATGAATAATTGGTGCAGCGGAATAAGAAAGCATTGTGAAATGAGGAAAAGGATAAGATCAACACCGAAATCTTGAATTACATCCACTGGCAGAATTTTGAGAACAAAAGAATGATGAACTTGAAGCTCTTGAGCATCTTCACGATAAATCACTGGATAAGAACATTGAAGGAAAGAATGAAGAAACATCACATGAATAAAATGGATACTTCATTTGAGAATTTCTGGCTCCGAGAAGAAGAAGGGTGGGAGGGTGGGGAAAACAAGACAACTTGGGATGAATGAAACAGACAATCGTCAGATTTCTCAACGGTGTCCATATGGACTAACTTGAAGAGAAAGCACACTGGTTGAAAAGGATAAACAAGAAGATCTTGATGATCAAGAAGGACTAGTACTCCCATAGAAATATGAGAACACCGATAAGGAAAGGTATGGAATCAACATTTGACATCGAAGCAACTCGAATACCAGAATCAAAACAAAACATAGGATAGATATGCAACATGATCTTCACAATATCATCCGAACAGAGAATTGAACGAATGAATTCCACAGGAACATCAACTTGTCGAGAAGCCACTTGGAGAACAAAAGGTAAATTAAAAGGAACAAGGAACAGATAGAACAAATACAAGATAGGAGCTTCGTTCGACATTTTCGTGCTGAAAGCATATGAAACGTGTTACAAAAGGGTTTTGCAATCCCCGGATCAACATAGCCAAGGACCCTTTAAGATGCAACTCCCGATCAGAACAAGTCCATAAAACCACTTCACTCAATGTAGAACCCCGAACTTCATATCGTGCATCCGTTGGAAGAATGCCTAGAACTACTAGATGAACCCACCTATTGATTTCCGAAAGTTTCCAGTTATGCAATCAGGTGTTGAGGATACAGGGGAAGCACCGCGCAATCAACTCTAAACCTACATCCAGCTGTATCCATCCTTCAACACATAACCAGTTGTCTCCGGAAACCGTTTACCTCGGACCTTCGAAACGCATCCACTATACAAGCTATGGCAATACTCTCGAGCTACCTCCCCAGTACTGGGTGATGTCGGGGTTATCTTGCCACTAACCGTATAGGAGAGATTTTTGATGTCGGCCGTCTTAAGTATTCTAGTACTGCCGCGATTGATTTGTGACGACAACACCTCGGAGCTCAACTCCCCGGGACACTGCCACAACCCCTAATGACAGGAGGCATCGAGAACAATGTTCTCGTCACAAAGACATCGAAACAATCCAAACAATACTCGCGAGATCCTAAAAAAAATTGGTGCAATTTTCGAAAGTAGAGGAGAAAAGAGTAATCATCAGGAGTCCTCACCAGAGAGAAAAGAGATGAGAAGCAAAAGAAATCCTACTCTCCGATATATATATAGGACTCAAAACATTTTCAAGTGTGTGCCTAGACTCAACCGTCAACGATTCGATCAATCAGTGGGGGCTTCTAGGTTGGAGAAGGCTCTGATACCAACTTGTAATGCCCAGGATGGGACTATACCTCCTACGTGTCGAGGCACGACTTAAAGGTATAAGCCCATCCTAGAATGATCTCAAGTTTGGTATCTTTGCACGACTCATGTAAAAGAGGGATTAAATTGCAAAAGAAGATAGTTGGCTTACACTCGCCACTTCACACAATTCATTACATAAGCAATCATCATTCAAAACATCACAGCCCATCTAAGGGTAAGATCCAAAAGAAAGATACCAAACAACATAAAGCCACAGGTCAGGATCGAATCCTAGTAGAAGAACCACTACTGATCGTCGAAGCGTAACAAGCATACGGCCACTCTTCATCGAACTCCCGGAAGTACTGAACCATCGCCTGCATCAAACTCGGCTGAACCTGCATCTGGTGTGGTGAAGTAACTGTGAGCCATAGAGGACTCAGCAATCTCGTTCCCGGGTAACACGACTATTTAAGCCTGGGTGTGGAAAAGGCTGAAGAAAGAATAAGAGGTGAAGGAAAAACAAGAGTCTGCAGCAGCAACTAGCACTAGCTTACGTAATAGAGAGCGAGAAGAGAAGTGCCTCGGTCGAAAGATGATCACGAAGTGATCCTAGCTACAACACGTCAAACATAACCCCACCGTGTTCAACTCCCGAATCCCTATTCGTAAATTGATAGTCACGGTACACACACTGGTAGTGTATTGAATCATTGTGTCAAGTTATCTACAACCGGATATTAACAAGCTCCCATCTGCCACATAACCGCGGGCACGGCTTTCGAAAGTTCAAAACCCTGCAGGGGTGTTCCAACTTGACCCATTACAAGCCCATGATCCGCGGAGTCGCAACTCCAAAATGCGAAGACCCGAGTATTCTCGGAATCCCGTGCTCAAGATACTCCGAACTAAGGTAAGGCTAATCCAGCAAATCCTCCCGGCGTGTCGACACCCTGATAGGTAGCCGCGCGTATCTAGTCTCAAGACACGACCGGATGGGCGATTCTACAGGTTTTTACCAGACCTTGAGTTTCCTCGAGGTGGCCCTGCAGACTCCCCGTTTCGGACCAACACTCATGTGGAGCACTGGCCCGGGGTTGTTGAAATAAAATAAAAGGGATAGCTAGTCCCTATGCAAGTTTTATTAGTTATTAGGCAAATAGTACCAAATGTTGGGACTTGCTGGAAAAGACTTAGCACTTAGCGGTTTATCGAGGGGGTCCCATACACCCCAACCGTATTAGGAACGCATAATCAAGGAACATAACACTGGTTTATACGGTTCCTAACGGCATGAGTGGAACAAATCACCACGCAAAAGGCTTAGCCTTCCACCCTTGCCAATATATAGATGATTTCATTTAGCATTTATATAGTGTGATATAACCCAACCAAACTTCAACATGAAGCAAGCATCTTCAATCTTCACATGCAACTAATAATGCTATAAGAAGGGCTGAGCGAAGCGTACTTAGCCATTCAACGGTTTGTATAGGTAGGGTGGTTAAACAGGTTCATGGTTACAATAGGAGGCTGACAGGAAAACATGGGCATCGAGGCAAAACTATAGATCGAGACTTCTAGCAATAGGCAAAAATAGTAATGGTATCCGGGTTCGGTCATCTTGCCTGGAATTCCACAAGGGAGAAGAACGGATCCACGAAGAAGACAGAGCAACATAGTCGAGCGAATCCTCACAACTCCGGAACGAAACCGAAGCTATCAAGAGAAGCAAACCGGAAAGAAACAAACAACACGGTAAACACACAAGCATTAACATGGCATACGATGCACATCCAAGTATGATGCATGTCCGGTTTAAATATGCATGGCATGGCAAAGAGCACAAACAAAACTACAAGTTAAGTGGAGCTCAATATGCAACGAGTTGCATATTGACGAAACACCACATTATATTTATTTAATTGATTCCCGTTATTTACAAGACAAGATTAAATGTTTTTAACATGGCAAGAGGTGAATCAAAAGTAAACTACCTATCTAGGCAATTTAAATGAGGCCGGAAAATAACAACAACAATTCCGGAAAATCCCCATAAGCATGTTTAGTAATTATAAGCAAACAACAATTCACACATGTTAATGTTGTTAACATGATGCGGATGACATGAACAAGGTTTATGCAATTTTATTAGAAGGTTAACAAGAAGATGATATAGATGATAAGGAGAATTAGTCATCGTGGTGGAAAGAAAGGGTGCCACGGCAACGATCCGAAATGATGCAACGCAACATCTCGGTTCCGGTAACTCATTGAGAGTCCGGTGCAAAAGATAACGGAGAGCGTGAGCGAGTCAAACAAGATGAAAGGTGGGGCGATCCCGTCACCGGGTTCCCACGGGTCGGCGACGAGGCAACCGAGGAGCACGACAAAAGGTCGAAACGGCACGGTTCACACAAGGAAACATTTCATACAACACAACAAGCATTCCACGGGTCATCCACAGGGTCGACTCGGGGTTATACCTTCGAAACACTCGTTTCGGGACGGTTCAAGTCGTCGAGGGACGTAGTGGTACACGGGTCGTAGAGGAAGAAGTCGTTCTCGCGAGTCATAGAGGAAGTAGGCGTTCACGTTCGGAGAGGAAGTAGTCGTTCACGAGGTCGCCAACGAGTAGTCGTTCCGTAGAGGGAAGTAGTCGAACACGTTTCCGAAGAGGTACTCGCCGGCGGGGTACGCGTTCGTAGAGGTACTTGCGGTCTCGGCGACGGTAGTGGTACTTGTTCACGAAGTCGTTCTCGTTCGTAGATGTTCACTTCTCCGAAGGGGTACTTGTCGGTCCGGTCTTGGCGTCGGTCTCGTACACGGTTCGTAGACGATCGGGGCCGTAGATGTACTTGGCGCATCCGGAAACACGGTAGATGAACTTGACGGTCCGCGTCATCCTGGTGCTTGGCGAAAACAAAAACAACAGCAAACTTGGCGGTCTCGGTACTTGGACAGCAGCAGCAGCAAAACAACCACGGCACGGAGGATGCTCGGGCGACTCTTGGCGACGGGGCCGGCACGCTGGCTGGATGGTGGCGCGGACGGCGCGGAGGTGTAGTGCCGGAGGAGGAAGGTGCAGGGAACGAGGCGGCCCGGCCTTGGCGATGCGCTCGGTACTGGAGGGAAGGGGAGGCGAGGCGCTGGTGGAGACCGGAGGGAGGTCGCGGCCGGGACGGCGGCTGCCGGCGCGCTGGCTCGACGCTGGGGCTTGAGGGTGCGGGAGCTCGAGGCCTCGGAGAGGCGAGGCGTAGGCAGAGGAGATCGACCGGAGGGCGGGCCTGGGGCGCGCAGGAGGCGCTCGGCTTGGGGGCGGGCGCGGACTGAGGACGTCGCTGGCGGCCTGGTGTGGCCGGATGCGTCGGCTCGGGGTGGCCGCTCGCGGGGCGCCAGGGGGCGAGGCGCAGGGACGTCGAGGGGGAGCCATGCTGGGGCGATGCGGGCGATGGAAGGCCACCGAGGGGAATCGGGCGCGTGCGAGCGAAGGGGTTCGAGGGGATGGAGATGGGGCGCTGTGCGAGATGGGATGCGGGAGAGCGGCGGCTCTGAGGGGAGGAAGGAGCGATCGGGGCGAGGGATCCAGAGGGAGACGGTCGCTAGGTTAGGCCGCTGGTTGGGCCAGGAGTGAGATGGGCCTTGAGGCCTGGAGGCTGGGAGGGGAGGCTGAGGAGGCTTGGGCCAAAAGTAAGGATGGGCCGGTGCGCTACTGGAGAAGGCTGCGGCTGGGCTCTCCCTTATCTGGTTTTTTAACAGAAACCAAAAAGAGAGAAGAGAATAAAAATGAGGAGGGGGTTAGGGCAAAAGTTAGCACATGGGAGTATTTTCCTCGAGCATCATAAAATGAGCACGGTCCGAGAAAATAGAAAAAGGCATGAACGAAAAATAATTCAAACATATTTGAATTTAATTCAAATGGGTTTGAACTAAGACTTGATTATTGAAGTGTCCAAAAAATGTTCGAATTTTCGGAGAAACCTCGAAACAACGGAAAGGAATTATTGGCAAGGTTTTGAAGGTGTAACTCGAAGTAGGAAAAGCATGGGGAAAATTATGCACATGTGTTGGTTAATTCCAAACAAATGGAATATTATTATAGCTCCCTAAATAATATTGAGAGGCTTTCATATGTTTTAAAGAGAAGACACACTTCCCTCGATTTAAATGGACCGAAGGTCCACACGATTTATTTAGGTTGAGATGCAAAATAAATATGACATGATGGCATGATGACATGATGCAATGCAAAAATAAAAACACAAGCACAAAAGAAACACACGGGCAACCCGGAACATCTGGAATCTTCTGGAATCTTCTGGGACGTCGGTCTTCGGGCGTCACAGCATACTTCGCCGGTGCATCCAAATCCTTTGCACGATACGCTCTGTCATCATAAGCCTCATTATATCCTTCCTCAAAACAGCCACCATACCTACCTATCAAGGCATTTCCATAGCCTTTCCGAGATACATTGCCATGCAACATCCATCTTCTCATGACTTGATCTTCATGTCATACATGCTTTTGCTTGATCGATGAACCACATGCTAGTTGGGCCTTGCCCTAATCATTGCTACATGACGCGCTAGTATCATTGCATATCCTGCTACACTGGCAGAGGCATACATTTGCATACATCATGATAGTTTCATTTTCTTTATGTTGAGTACTTTTGTAAAGTGTGAAAGAGCTTCTATACTTCTTGTAATATATAGAGTGTTGCCCCTAAAGTGAGGAAAAGATCCCAAAGAGGACAAAATCAAAAGATCCCAAAGAGGACAAATGAGAGTTAAATAGAAAGAGCCATTGAGGCCACAAAAAAATAACAAAAATAGAAAAAAGAGAAAAAGAAATAAAAAGAGAGAAGGGGGCACACTACTATTCCTTTTGACAGATCCACACTCGTACTCCATCTTATACCTTGTACTCCATAGAGATTATCATTCATGCATATAGCTATGTGGGGACCTTCACACTATATAACTTGGCTTGTATATTCCAATGATGAGCCTCCTCAAAAGAGCTCTAGGTCTTCTTGAGCGAGCAAGTTGGATGCACCCCCACTAGTTCCATTGGAGAGCTTACCTTAGCTCATATGTGCATCCGTTGCATGGCAATCCCTACTCCTCACATCATATCTATCATTTGGCTTTCTCTCGCCTATGATTGTCCTCATTGATGTGAGCCTTTCACACCTTTTTTGTCTTCCCCCTTCATCGTTTTTCTCTCTTTGCCATCCTAAGTGTCAACTTTCTTGCTTACGCTCATCCATTGCTTGAGTGCTCAAAATATCGAAAGGGAGTGGATCATTTTGACTTGTACCTGGCTAGTGGTCTGGGGATGAGTCAAGATAAGATTCCAAAGAAGACCAAGTGTGAAACTTTAGTAGATTAAGTTCTCAACAATACAAAAACTATGTTTTACTCTCTCGTATATCCCTATCCCCTTTCTTGCACGCAAACACCATTTGGAGACATTCGAGTCACGGACAGCGAGAGCTCTTGCACCTTTATGTTCTTATGTTGCTTGTTACAATGCTAATATAGACTCTTGCTTGTTATGACTTGAGTTGAATTACATGCCTTGATTGCTTTACTTAAAAAGTTCTTATATGGTTGGTAGCATGTCACCACAGAAATTATGCTTGTTATCATTTACCTACTCGAGGACGAGCAGGAATTAAGCTTGGGGATGTTCATACGTCCAAAACGTATCTATAATTTCTGCTTGCTCCATGCTTCTTTTGTGTGATATTGCTATGATATTGATGCACTTCCATACACTTTTGATCATATTTGGACTAACCTATTAACTCAGTGCACCACAATGCCAGTTCCTGTTTTCTGCTGTTTTTCTATTTCTGGTTTCCCCCATATTAAAAGTGCTCCAAAAATTCCAAGAAAAATATAGGAAAAATCAGCGTACACGAAGCTTCGAGAAGAACCAAAGATGGGCCAGAGGGGAGCAAGGGGAGGCCCAAGCGGCCACCTGGCGCGGCCCCACTCCTGGCTGCGCCAGGGGGGCGCCTGGGGCCCCTGCTCCGCCTCTGGCTGCCCCCCTTCGCCTATATATCCCTCTCGTCCCGAAACCCTCGAGGACAGAAGCCTTTTTCGCGATCTCACCTTTGTTCCGCTGCTGCAGCGCTTCCAAGATCGGGAGCATCAGGAGAACTCTTCCCGGCACCCTGCCGGAGGGGAGAACCACCACCGGGAGCTTCTCCACCACCATGGACGCTTCCCGGATGAGTCGTGAGTAGTCCACCTTGGACCATGGGTCCCTGATCAGTAGCTATGTGATGTTCTCCTCCCCTCTTTGCTCTTCATGGTTTAGACCTCGTGAGCTGGCCTACATGATCGAGGCACATATGTAATCTTTCTGCTGTTGCTTTGCTGAGTTTGCTGGGATCTGATGGATTATGAGACTATGTTCAGATTGTGTTTGAGTAATATATTTGATTCACCTCTTTTATATCTTTGTTCTTGAGTAATTCTTGCATGTTCTCCGTTGCTGTTTATTGCTTTGGCCAAGTAGTAGGTAGTAACTCCAAGAGGGAGCGTTATGCTTGATTGTGGGTTCATGCCCCCTGATTACTAGCTTGAGTGACAGAAACATGAGTCTAGGGGATGTGCTGTTGCCACAAGGGAGAAAACAACGGTGCTTGTACTTGCGGGTGCAAGGATTGTTTACTTTACGCAAAGTTCTTTTAATGCAGTTGTCTGTTGCTTTGAGTTTACAATTTGGATGGGATTCGCAACTTAATACCAGCGAGATGTTCTGGATAGATATCTCAAGGTGGATGATTTGTAGTAGATGCAGATGGATTTCGGTCTACTTGCCTTGGCGTACCGCCCATGCTTTTGAGCCTCTACCTTTCTTTGCAGCATAGTAAGCATTGGTTTGCGCACATAATCATGTCAATTGCCCAGCTGTAATTTTTTTACCTCGCTTTGCTGTTTTATCTTCTTTTGGGAGAGAGACATCACTAGTGAACATCATGGGACCCCGGCCCATATTACCACCGCTGATCACACCTTCTATTTACTTCCTGTTTTTATTTCCTAGTTGCAGTCATAGCTATCATTATTATCTCTTGTGTTTGATCCTTTGTAAACAACAAGGCCGGAGGGATTGACAACCTCTCTGTACTCGTTGGGAGCAAAGTTATCTGTATCTGTGTGCAAGTCCCGTCAACCGCTAAGTTTCTGGCGCCGTTGACACCTACTTGTCGACCCTCGGAGTCTCACGGGATTCGATCCTTGGTACCTTTGCCAAGGGAAATTTACCGCTACGCTACATCTCAACCTTCCACTTGGGGTAACCAACGAGGGGCGAGAAGCCATCAGATATGCAAAAGAAGAGGGATACGGATAATGATATTGTTAAATTGAAGTTATTTCCGTTTTCACTTAGAGATCGTGCTAAAACTTGGTTTTCCTCTTTGCCTAGAAATAGTATTGATTCATGGAATAAGTGCAAAGATGCTTTTATCTCTAAGTATTTCCCTCCTGTTAAGATGATCTCTCTTAGAAACGATATTCTGAATTTTAAGCAACTAGATCATGAGCATGTTGCACAAGCTTGGGAGAGAATGAAATTAATGATACGTAATTGCCCTACACACATGGTTTGAACTTATGGATGATTATTCAAAACTTTTATACTGGCTTGAATTTTGCTTCTAGAAATCTTTTAGATTCGGCCGCAGGAGGCACTTTCATGGAAACTACCTTAGGAGAAGCTACAAAACTCCTAGATAATATTATGGTTAATTATTCTCAATGGTACACCGAAAGATCTACTAGTAAAAAAGTGCATGCTATTGAAGAGATTAGTGTTTTGAGTGGAAAGATGGATGAACTTATGAAATTATTTGCTGCTAAGAGTGCTTTTTCTGATCCTAATGATATGCCTTTATCCACGTTGATTGAAAATAATTATGAATCTTTGGATGTGAATTTTGTTGGTAGGAATAATTTTGGTAACAATGCTTATAGAGGAAACTTTAATCCTAGGCCTTTTCCTAGTAATTCCTCTAATAATTATGGTAATTCCTACAATAACTCTTATGGAAAGATGCCTTCTGAATTTGAGACTAGTGTTAAGGAGTTTATGAATTAGCAAAAGAATATCAATGCTTTGCTTGAAGAAAAATTGCTTAAGATTGATGAATTGGCTAGAAGTGTGGACTGAATTACTCTTGATGTTGATTCTTTGAAACTTAGATCTATTCTACCTAAGCATGATATCAATGAGTCTCTCAAAGCCATGAGAATTTCCATCGATGAATGCAAAGAAAGAACCGCTAGGATGCGTGCTAAAAAAGAGAGTTATATAAAAGCGTGTTCTTCTAGTTATCATGAAAATAAAGATGAAGATCTAAAGTTATTGATCTGTCTCCTATTAGATCCTTGTTTTCTAGTATGAATCTTGATAAAGATGGAACTGGAGATGAGTCTACTATAATTAAAAGGTGTCCCAATGATTCGGAGTTTTTAGATCTTGATGCTAAAATTGTTAAAAGTGGGAGTGAAGAGATTAAAACTTTGCATAGTGATGAACCCACTACTTTGGATTTCAAGGGATTCAATTATGATAATTGTTTTTTGATTGATTGTATTTGCTTGTTGCAATCCGTACTAAACTCTCCGCATGCTTATAGTCAAAATAAAGCTTTTACCAAACACATAGTTGATGCTTTGATGCAATCTTATGAGGAAAACTTGAATTGGAAGTTTCTATCCCTAGAAAGCTTATTGATGAGTGTGAACCTACTATTAAAATTAAAATTTGTGTGATTTGGGTGCAAGGGTCTCCATATCCCAAAAACTTTGTGTGATTTGCTAGGTTTCCATGAGATTGATGATTGCTCTTTAAATTTGCATCTTGCGGATTCCACTATTAAGAAACCTATGGGAAGGATTAATGATGTTCTTATTGTTGCTAATAGGAATTATGTGGCCGTAGATTTCATTGTTCTTGATATAGATTGCAATCCTTCTTGTCCTATTATTCTTGGTAGACCTTTCCTTAGAACGATTGTTGCAATTATTGATATGAAGGAAGGATATATTGGATTCCAATTTCTGTTAAGGAAAGGCATGGAACACTTTACTAGAAAGAAAATCAAATTACCATATGAATCTATTATGAGAGCCACTTATGGATTGCCTTCCAAAGGTGGCAGTACGTAGATCTATCCTTGTATCGTGCCTAGCTAGGGGCGTAAAACGATAGCGCTTGTTGGGAGGCAACCCAATTTTATATTTTTTGTTTTTTCTTATGTTTAGAAATAAATATTGCATCTAGCTTCTGTTTAGATGTGGTTTTGTGTTTTAATTAGTGTTTGTGCCAAGTAGAACCTTTGGGAAGACTTGTGTGAAGTTTATATGATCTTGCTGTGAAAAACAGAATCGTTAGCGCTCGCTAGAATAGTCACCAGATTTTACTGGAGCATGCTATTTAGTTGATTCCTTTTGCAGATGATTAATAGACAAATTCCTCACGTTTACCAATTTATTTCAATTTTTTTGGAGTTGCAGAAGTATTCGAAAGTTACAGATTACTACAGACTGTTCTGTTTTTGACAGATTCTGTTTTTCGTGTGTTGTTTGCTTATTTTGATGAATCTGTGAGTAGTATTGGGGGAGTATGAATCATAGAGAAGTTGGAATACAGTAGGTTTAACACCAATATAAACAAAGAATGAGTTCATTACAGTACCTTTGAGTGGTGGTTTGTTTTCTTATTCTAACGGAGCTCACGAGATTTTTATCTAAGTTTTGTGTTGTGAAGTTTTCAAGTTTTGAGTATTACTTTGATGGACTATGGAACAAAGAGTGGCAAGAGCCTAAGCTTGGCGATGCCCAAGGCACCCCAAGGTAAAATTCAAGGACAACCAAAAGCCTAAGCTTGGGGATGCCCCGGGAAGGCATCCCCTCTTTCGTCTTCATCTATCGGTAACTATACTCGGGACTATATTTTTATTCACCACATGATATGTGTTTTACTTGGAGCGTCATGTATCATTTTGAGTCTTCGCTTTTTAGTTTGCCACAATCATCCTTGCTGGACACACCTTTTTGAGAGAGATAAATATGGCCTAGGAATTTTTAGAACACTCTATGTGCTTCACTTATATCTTCTGAGTTGAATAGTTTTTGCTCTAGTGCTTCACTTATATCTTTTAGAGAACGGTGGTAATTTTATTTTGAAGAAATTGTTGATCTCTCATGATTCACTTATATACTTTTGAGGGTCTATTAGAACAGCATGGTAATGTACTTTGGCTATAAAATTAGGCTTAACATGATAGGCATCCAAGATGAATGTAGTTTCATACTAAGTGCATTGAATATGATGAGAAGTTGGATGCTTCATAATTGTTTTGAGATATGAGGATAGTGATATTAGAGTCATGCTAGTGGAGTTACTATGAAATTGGGAAATACTTGTGTTAAAGTTAGTGATTCCCGTAGCATGCACGTATGGTGAACCGCTATGTGATGAAGTTAGAGCATGAGGTATTTGTAGAGTGTCATCCTTTGTGTGGAGGTCGGGGGCTCACGATGGTTAACTCCTACCAACCTCCCCCTAGGAACACACTTTTCTCAACTCTGGCGCCGGCTGCGAAAACATAATTGGTCTCGCTATAGTCGTGCTAGGGCTATTTCTTGATTTTGTCGAGCTTTCATACATTTTTAGCTCTACTGCATCCGTTGCATGGCAATCCCTACTCACTCACATTGATATCTATTGATGGGCACCTCCATGGCACGTTGATACACCTAGTCGATGTGAGACTGTCTCCCTCCATTTTGTCTTCTCCACAACCACCATTCTATTCCACATAGTGCTATATCCATGGCTCACGCTCATGTATTGCATGAAAGTTGAAATGTTTGAAAGAATAGAGTATGAAAACAAGTGCTTGGCTGAAACCGGGGTTGTGCATGAAATGAATATTTTGTGTGATGAAGAGGGAGCATATCCTGACTATATGATTTTGTAGGGATAACTTTCTTTAGCCATAGTATTTTGAGAAGACATGATTGCTTTGTTAGTATGCTTGAAGTATTATTGTTTCTTATGTCAATATAGACTTTTGTCTTGAATCTTTGAGATATGAACATTCATGCCACGATTAAGAGAACTACATTGAAAATTATGTTGGTTAGCATTCCATATCAAAAAAATTGTTTTTATTATTCACCTACTCGAGGACGAGCAGGAATTAAGCTTGGGGATGCTTGATACATCTCCAAAGTATCTATAATTTTTTATTGTTCCATGCTATTATTTATAATGTTTTGGATGTTTAATGGGCTTTGTTATACACTTTTATATTATTTTTGGGACTAACCTATTAACCCAATGGCCCAGTCCAGATTGCTGTTTTTTTGCCTATTTCAGGGTTTTACAGAAAAGGAATATCAAACGGAGTCCAAACGGAATGAAACTTCGGGAGAGATATTTTTGGAGAAAAATACGCACGGGAGACTTGAGAACCATGGAGTAGGGCTAACGTGGCGTCCACGAGGGTGGGGGCGCGCCCCCTGCCTCGTGGGCCCCACGTCTGGCCCCCGATGCCCTCCTTCCTCCTATATATACCTACGTATCCCGAAAACATCAGAAGAGGAGAAAAAACCATTGTTCCACCGCCGCAACCTTCTGTACCCTTGAGATCCCATCTTGGGGCCTTTTCCGGAGCTCCGTCAGAGGTGGGATCTACCATGGAGTGCTTCTACATCATCATCATCACCTCACCATGAGTTGTGAGTAGTTTACTAGAGACCTTCGGGTCCATAGTTAGTATCTAGATGGCTTCTTCTCTCTCTTTGGATCTCAATACCAAGTTCTCCTCGGTCTTCGAGGTGAGCTATTCGATGTAATCCCTTTTTGCGGTGTGTTTGTCGAGATCCGATGAATTATGGGTTTATGAACAAGATTATCTATGAGAAAGATTTGGTTCTTTTCTGAATTCTTTTATGTATGATTATAATATCCTTGCAAGTCTTTTCGAATTATTGGTTTGGTTTGGCCTACTAGATCTATAGTTCTTGCAATGGGAGAAGTGCTTGGCTTTGGTTCAATCTTGCGGTGTCCTTTCCCAGTGATAGTAGGGGCAGCAAGGCACGTATTGTATTGTTGCCATCGAGGATAAAAAGATGGGGTTTATATCATGTTATTTGAGTTTATCCCTCTACATCATGTCATCTTGCTTAAGGTGTTACTCTGTTCTTATGAACTTAATACTCTAGATGCATGATGTATAGCGGTCGATGTGTGGAGTAATAGTAGTAGATGCAGAACCGTTTCGGTCTACTTGTCTCGAACGTGACGCCTATATATAATGATCATGCCTAGATAGTCTCATAATTATTCGCTTTTCTATCAATTGCTCGCCAGTAATTCGTTCACCCACCATAGAATTATGCTATCATGAGAGAAGCCACTAGAGAAACCTATGGCCCCCGGGTCTATTCTCAACATATCAATCTACAATCTACTTTACTTTTCCATTTTTACTTTATGTTCTTATATCCAAAAATACCAAAATATCAAGCTATCATCTCTATCAGATGTCACTTTCGTAAGTGACCGTAAAGGGATTGACAACCCCTTACAGCGTTGGCTGCGAAGTTCTTATTTGTTTGTGCAGGTGCGAGGGACTCGCGCGTGGTCTCCTAGTGGATTGATACCTTGGTTCTCAAAAACTGAGGGAAATACTTACGCTACTGTGCTGCATCACCCTTTCCTCTTCGAGGGAATACAACGCAAGCTCGAGAAGTAGTAGGGTCCAAACCTGGACGAAGCATGAAAACATGCAAAAATTCCAAAAGCAACTAACTATCGAGTACACAGTTTGAATGGGCCGAAAGCGCGCCACACGCTCTCAGCTGTCACCATGTGTCGTGCTATGTGCACTCCCTCCTAGATCCCACAGCTAGTCCCGGCGGCGAGTTGGGGAGGCGCAGCTGCCGGTGAAAACCGAGCTCCGACTACGGTCATGGCGGGCGATGGCGGCATTACGCGTCGTTATCTTGTTGAAGACATCGTCATTGCAGTCACCTCCTACCCACTCACGCTGCTATGGGGGAAACCCCAAATCCGGGTATCCCACGTCGGACGAGTGGTGACGCTCTCTGTGTCGCTCTCCCTCCGAGGGCATTATTTTGGAGCATCTGCTGGATGGAGGACACAAGGAGTGGAGCAGTGTACATCTACTGTGTCAACGACGGTGAGTCTCGGCAGCGTGGCACAACAGGACCTCAGTGACGGACGTGAGATGATGGACTTGCGCATGGCGGGGGCGATTTCTGGCGGCGTAGAGGCGTCGACGGCAGATCTGGCAAGGTCGTTGCGGCAGTTTCTTCTCTGAAGATGGATCAGTGAAAGAGGGCCTCTGCAGCGGGTGCATGCGGTGCCTGAGAGTGCACCAGAATGGTTTGTGCCTCATACCTGGCATTGCGGCTTGGTTGGGCCCTCCGGTTTTAGGTGTAAGCTTTGGTGTGAGGCCTGGGTATACAGCTCAGACAATCTGCATCCCTTCACCAAGTGAATAGGAGTAGCGATAGGTATTGTCAAGATGGTGGCTTCAGTCCTATTAATGTATTATTTTGTAAGGTCTCGATGAATAATTAATAAAATGGCTACATGCATCGTTCGGATACAGGCCGGGGGTCTTCCTCCTTTTCAAAAACACCACTACTACAAAGAAGATTTGTAGCAATGCCTCTTTTTTTAAGGAGCGGCTCAATCTAAAAGCACCCCCGCCCCTACAAATGGACGGCGAATATAAAAAATTACGTACTGAAACTAAGAAATTTCAAACATCCTAGGAATGATGGATCATGGGAATGGGGACTCATATTGGAGGCCATTTGACAGTGCTCCTAGGAGCAACTTTTTGGTGAGTCGCCATATCTTGGTATAAGAATCACTTCTCCATATCTCCATTAAAAAAGTATCACTTCTCCATTTACACTGGGAGCTAGAAGCTCAAAGAAACCCTCTCCTTGCTGCTTCATATTCAGCCCCCTTTAAAATCACTTCCCACCTACTCCCCCACCTCTATTCGAATAGATCCTTACATGAGTGTGTGTCACTAGTCACTACACGTCCCAACAACGTGACTTTTCTCTTTCCTTTTCTTCGTCCTCTAATATTCTTCCATGACATCGGCTGCATCGCCCACTCCCCGCCGCCCACCGCTGCCCTATCCGCTAGTGACATTACCGCCCAGGCACCATAGCCAAGCAGTTGTGCTCGTCGCTCTTGCATAGTCACTGGCGGGTTGGGCAACTCCTCATGGCAAGCAAAATCATAGGTTGCCTTCTCAAATTAGCTTGGTCTGAAAAGCATGCATCGCCAGTGCATAGGCGTAGAACAAAGATTGTGCATGGGAAGAGGTGGCAAATCTGTCAAATTTGCAACTCCAGGCAAATAATCCCACACAAATATAGGCTGCATTTACAATGGCAACAGCAAAGCAATCCATATGGGCAGAGGATGATGCGAATTTATTTTCCACAATCATCTCCAGAAGGCATGGAAATTAAAATACACGCAGGAGTTCAGTTCATATATATGAGTAAGGAAGGGAAACATATAAATCAGTCTCAGCAAACATATATAGTGGTAGGCAGACACAACAGCAAAAAGCATTGGTGCATAAACAAGGCGCTCCCTTCCTAGCTAATGACAAACATGCCAAGGAGGAAGGGGCGTTTATTCCTAGATATACTAATGCACTCTGGATTCGATCTCTGTAGAATATACTCGTTGAAGGTTGAAGTAGTTCGTAGACAAAGCATGGATGCAGTGTTGGCGTTTCAGGAGGATGGTGGAGGCCAGCTTGTGGAAGCGCCATCTAGCCGGGCGCCGCGGCACGCGTCAGACCTCATCTCTGATGGGTGATCTTGATCTGTTGGCCTGTCTTTTCCCTGGCAGGGTTTGTGATACTAGTAAATAAATTTATTGGACCTTGGTAACATTAAGGTTCATCGACTTAAGAATTATGACATGATTTTGGTAGAAACTATCTCTAGTAATCAATGGTGCATATATCATAATTGCATATAAGAACACTGAAATGGAAACAACATAATTAAGTCACAACGGTGGATGAGAGCAGCGACATTTGGGGGGCTTAACATGGAGCTAGGGAGTGTATGTGCATGGGAAAGTGGATAGGAGGAAGTGAATTGGTGGCAATTTAGGGTTTTAGTGTTCTAGGATGTGTGGGCCGTGTGGGAGTAATTTTGTCCTAAATGGCATGCCTCTGGGATGCATATGAGGATGATTACAGGAAGTTTATCTTACCCGAACGAAAAAGGCGAATTTTCTTTTTTATGTTGCCCCAAGTTTTTCTTGTTTGGCCCAAATTTCTTTGGATCGTTTGAACCAGACCCTGCAAAATGAACACAATTCATGTAAATAAATAGCTGATATATATATATAGAGAGAGAGAGGAATGCATGAAAAGGAAAAAGAAAATGAACAGGAAATGAGTAGACCGGGTTGGCACTAGCGTACCATGTGAGAATGCTCGAGGTCTTCCCAAGAGCGAATCCGAAAAATGTAATCCCACCCCATGTTGATGCCATTTGATGCAGGCTGATTCAGCTGCCACCTGTGGATGCCGGCGTGATAGAGAATAGCCCAGAGATGGGTGATGAGCTCACCACCCTGCGAGAGGTGCTGCATGTGCTCCTCCACCTTGTCCGATGGCGCGGCATACACCAACGCCTTGACCCAGAAGTCTGCCAACACCTCCCACCTCTCAACAGCATCCATGCTTTGTAGTCCCTCTCCCAGCTTCACACCCATACGATAGATGTAGTATCCAACACCAGTGGAAGAACGGCCCAAATATAGATTAGGACTAGTATCAGGACTGATGCACTTTGTGATTGCCTGTAGCTTGTCTCCTGCAGCAGGGGATGAGGATCCTTTCACAACCCTAGCTGCCTCTTCCCTAACCTGACCGTAGACCAATTTTATAGTCTCGGACCGCCCAGGAAGTAAGCGTGGCGCTGAAGCCACCAAGTATGCACAGTATTTGGACAGATTCGTGGCCACAAGAGGATCACCCTTCTCCATAGTAACATGATGGCCACTGCCATTGCTGCGGTCACACTGCTGCGCCAGTTCACAGTAGCAAGTTGCAACATGCCAAATGAGAATACAAGACACGTAGATCATATCACTCACCTGATCAGCAGCATTATCCGACATAACATCTGACCCAAGACTACCAGAGAAGTTTGGAAAGCCACGCCGTCCATTTTTAACTTTGGAGGATGCCCAACTACTTATTTCATTGGACTTGATCAATTTATCAACAAAATGACCTATGGACGTCTTCACATCAGGGTGCAAATCAATGGGGCTCCCTGTGCAGCTGCCCCGCAACATTTCCTTGAGCTCTCGGCTTATGTACTGCAGTCCAAGCAGATCAAAACACCCCCGGGCTAGAATAGAAAAACATGCACATAAAATATACATGGCTTCCTGCACTGCGTTGTAGGAACAAATCCAACCACAAAAGTTCCCCAGAAATCCGCAGCAGAATAACTGATGACAACGACTCAGACAGCCGTTCACCCTGATCCAAAAGGATTCATCAATCACTGAATGTTGCCCCAGCTTATTTTGCCACGGGTAGTCATACCAATTAATATTAAGAAGAGATGCTCTCAATCTCATTCCCCGGCTCAGCACAACCTCTTCTTTCCTAACATAATCACAGGCAAAGGAGACTCTGGCCCAATTTGAGGTCCAACAGCTTAGCAACTGCAACACCTGCAGTAGAGCTAGAGAGACCAGCACTACTCCGGTAATGACAAAGTCCACTATTGTGGTGTCCACAAAGATGGTGTCAGGGGAAGCACGACGGCTCGTCCTCGCCCCAGGTATGACGGCCACTGCCCCTACAAAACATATCCCAATAACTGAAGCAAATGCCCAGATGCTAGCACTCTTCGCCTCATAGTATTGGAGGAACGTGTTGCTGGTGTACAAAATATCATGTAGGAAAGCCAACTCAATCTCAACCACCTTTAAGGCATGTTCGCAGTTTTTTACCAAGCGCTGGGCAGGGCTGGTCCCGCTGGCCTTGATCGGTTGAACGCTGCTTAATCCAAGAAAACGTCGGTGCAACAAATGAGAGAGAGAGAAGGAGAGGCACACATCTTTGCAGGAATTCAGTTGTGATTCTATCATCTTATTGTTTCCCTCACACCTTATGGAAGCTATGTCATCCATGTTAACCTTCCGACGATGCCCAATCATTACGTCAAGTTTATAATCAACCGTTAACTCTCTTCCTTCATTAGGATCTCCAAAAGAACATTTTTTAATGCTATTTCCTGGAAACTCTCTGATCATGTTCCTCATAGAACTTGGCAGCACAAGTGCCATTGACCTATGAAATCCCTTGATGAAAGTCACGGCAGACAACACGCAAATGGCTATGTTACCAATATCACTAGAGATGGTTGTGATGCTCATTAGCAGAACATATCCAAAGTAGAGGCAAAGCTGATACAAGATCTTCCAGAGCTGGCTCCTATTGTCGAGCCCGGATGCAGCAGCTGAGTCAACACAACAAAGGAGGGCCAGTAACGATACTGCCCATATTGGGTACATCTCGCTCTTCACAGGTGAAGATTGCATTAGGCCAATGCTGTATGTTCCAAGGGACAGAAACAATGCATTTGCAGCCATGAAACCCTTCTGGATGAGAAAATTATTGGACCAACGGCGACAAGACCCAAAGACAGCAAGGAAGAAGGAGAGAAAAATGGCCACAAGTGCTAACGCCTCTATTTGGAGCACTGTCCCCCTAGGACTCTTCCACACATCTCTCAGCTGATGCAAAGGGCTTGCTACTGAAGTTGCATTTCCCATGTGTTGTTGACCCATATGCCCCATTCGGCGGTAGCCCACCTAGGAAGAACAAGAAGAAGAGGCGTGTCATAAAAGCTAGGCTCCCGATTTAGCTACAAATTGTTCTCATGGAGAGGGGGAAAGATTAGACCAGTCTAGAATTACCTAGTCGACCTTTATATTCTAATGAAGAAGATAAGATACAAATTGGTGATGTAATGGACTCACTCAATCACTCGAGTCTAGGAGATAACAGGCAAACACCTCCAAACAATTGAGGCTAGTCTCAGCTCTTAGCTTATGAATTACTTCTCTATGGTTTTGTGATGTTAGCAATAATAATCTGATGTGCGTATACATATGTGCATGTGTGTGTGTGTGAGTAGTCTGTTGCCGCCAAGGAGCTCAGTGGCGCAGATAGTGTGCACAAGCGTGCGTCGATGGCACGCACAAACCGGGTGACGTGCGGGATGGCGCATGTCATGGAAAGCTCGCTCCGTGCATGCTCATGGCCACGGAAAAGGTCATGTAGATGTAGGTGTTGTAATTCATGTACTTAAGTTTTGCAAATCGAGTAACAAAAAGTTGCCGCTTTCAGTGCCCAAATCTTCAGCGTGCTCATCTATTCGTTCTTGTTTGTGTCCGACAATAGAAAGTGTGGGAGATTGAGAGACAGAGAGAGGGAGAGAGAGGACATATGATGTGTAAACCAAAATGATAACGCCTATACGTGTGACACTTATCAACACGCTCACATGCACTCGATGATGTTCGATCCATTTGCACGAATTTTGAAGCAGTTGCCGTCTGGGTGGAGAGCCACGTAAGTACCCAACGTCGTCTGGGCGTTATCATTTGATGCCACACGTGTGGGTGCTCCTCGCCCGAACGGCACACAGGATGCTCGCCCGAATGTGTGGGTGAAACTGCTCTTCGCCCACACGATGCTCACGCGGTGATAGACGGCAACTACAGATGACCACACGTGGCAACTAGTTAGTCACACATGGCAACTATGTTTGACCATACATGGCAACTATTGTTTGACCACGCATGGCAACTGGTTACTCACACATGGCAACTATGGTTTGATCACACATGGAAACTACCGTTAATTAGACATGACAACTATAGTTAACCTGAACGAAACCCCCCAAGAAAACCAAAACTTGTCATCCAAAACATAGAAGTTGGCATGCTTTACAACTAAAGTTACCATTCTGGGGTCCCTAAAGTTGCCAACAAAAAATGTCAGGGAGGAATTGTTTCGTGCCACAAATGCGGGGTGGGGGTTCCAAAGTTATTGCTGGTTTGAAGTGTGGCACGAAGTAGCTGCGTCGGACGTGTGTGCAGTTTTAATGTTCGCCCACACAGGGGTCGTGTGGGCTGCTTGCTGGGTATGCCACACAACGTCTTGTGGTCGGATGAACATTGTGCCACACCTGTGACAGTTATCGGCGTCCTACATAAAAGATTTTTAAAGGTGGTTGGGATGCCTATATAGAGGCGGGTGGCCTAGCTGTATGCCTGTATCTACTATATCAATGATTTCTAGAGGTGGAGCCGTCTATTGATTTGGTGAGGTATAGCTAGAAACACGAACCGCCTCTACAGATTTGATTTCTGGACGCGATTTAGAATCCAGTTGCCTCAAGAATTCGAATTTCAGGAATCACAAATCAAGCCATAAAAGAAGAAAAAAAAAGTTTTTTGATCCGAGGAGGCCCTCACCGGGCAGCCACATGCCGCAAGTCACGCGATGAAATACGTGCTCGTGCGGCTGTTTGGAGCACTTATGGCTAAAGTGCACAAAAATATCCTCGTATCACTTTACCCAATTTTGAAAATAGTATCCCCATGGTTTCTGTGACAAAAAGAAATTAGTATTTGGGGCCCTAAATGAAATCAAACAAAAAAGCATTGAACTGCAAGTTGTAGATAACATCGAGCACTAAACTTTGGTTTTGGAAATTTCTCCATCCAAGGTCGTGTGAAAAAAATTGAATTTTAAATGTGAGAAATTCAAACATATTTTTCTTTGGATAAATGATTCCAAATGAAAAGGTGGTCAACTACAAAGTTGTATAGCTCTACGAGATCTACAACTTTGGTTTTTGTCATTTCTCTGATCTGAGGTCGTTTGGAAAAATTCAATTTTCAATATGCAGGGAATTCAAAGTAAATCTTCGGACCATAGATTATTTCATATATAAAAGTTCTCAACTGCAATATTGTATATCTTTTCGAGATCTATAACATTGGTTTAGTTCGTTTCTCCGTCCGAGATCGTTTGGAAATTTTCAATTTTAAAACGTGAGAACTTCAGACACAATCTGTGGGAACTAAATGATTTCAAACAAATGAAAACTATGTCAACTACATAGTTGTTGATCTCTGTGAGTTATAGAACTTTGATATAAAGGTTGTCTGCATCCAACTTCGTTTGAAAAAGGTACAAATCTTAGTGTGCTGCACCTATATCTAGAGACGACTCTAGATCCAGCCACCCCTAAAAACCGATTTCTAGAGACGGGCCAACTTGGAAACAATTTTTAGAGAGATGCATTTTGATTGAGCCTCCCGGGTTTGTCATCGTTAGGCAGGAGTGACGCACCCTGAGGCTGCATAAGGTGCTCTATGGGTTGTGGCAACTGGCAAGCCCCTCACGCTTGGAATGCTAAGATTGACCGAACACGTACTGGTGGCGCCCGGGAGCACAGATTCTACACATGCAGAGTCAGGTGGGTACGCCTTCGCTCAACATCTACATCCGTGACTCAAACCTCACCGGCGTGCATCCTTGAGAGCTCCACCAATTCAAGGGTGAGATGAGGAGCTCATGCAATATGAGTGACCTTGGGCACTTGAGCTACTACTTGAGTAATCTAGTGTAAGTTCCCATGGAGCCACGCTTCATGGGAACTCATTGGCGCATGATTTGGATGACATGCGGAATGGCGCATGTCGCGAGAAGCTCGTGTCGTGGTATTTGAGGTTACAAAAAATTAAAGGCTACGACTCCAAAATAAAAATATTAAAGGCTGTGTAGCCGTAGGTGATGTAGTCCCTTAAGCTTGCAAATCGAGTCAGAAAAGCTGTCGCTTGCAGCACCAAAATACTCAGCATGTTCATCTATTCTTTCTTCTTGTTTGCTGTCGGACAATAGCGAGAATGAAATCGAGAGATATGTGATACATAGTTAGCTTTGACCTGTACTCTTTTGCTTGAAAGTTTTTCAAAATATATATTTTTCAAATATATAGAAAAACTAGCATCACATTCAGGGTTGGATTTAGAGGATGGACCTGGGAGGCTCCCTCTCCAACGGTCCTACCCTACCCACTCTAGGGTGTACCTCCACCACACCAAGTCATCATGCCCAAGCAGACGAAAAGCTATCCTATTTGGTTAGAAAAAGCTATCCTATTTATTATTTAGAGGTGATAGGAAGGGAAATAAAAGTGGGCCAGGGCGGAGTGTTGCGGATAAAAGGAATGAACATTAGACGAATGATACTCCCTCCGTTCCAAATTACTATTCTATCTGGTTGCCATGTATCCATGGCTTCCGTTCCGATTTTCCTGACGAATTGGCTGAATTGGAGCAAAAGAGAACTACATCCAAAGGCTGCTTGCCTTTTCTTTCTCATTAATATTATTATATACTCCCTTCGTTCCTAAATGTAAGTCTTTGTAGAGATTCTACCATGGGCCACATACGAAGCAAAATGAGTGAATCTATACTCTAAAATGCATCTATATACATCCGTATTTCGTATGTTGTCCATAATGAAATCTCTACAAAGACTTATATTTAGGAATGGAAGGAGTATAACTCTAAGACTAAAACAAATGCAATACTTTGTGGACATCCACTTTCCAAAGCAAATACAGTAGAATGTATTAATATGAAACATCACGTACCATATTATCCATTGCTTCTGTTTTCCTAGCTCAGCTGAGCTTCCCCTGGTGCGCCGCGCCAGCCTTGTCACGCCAAGCTTGCCTCCGGAGTTGAGTTCACTCTTGAACGTCTTCTCAACTCTCTGCTGGCTAATATAATGTTACCAGAAGGGCTCAGCTTCCTGTTCAATAGAAAATGATGCTCTTGATGAGAATACCCTTTGCACTTTGGATGCTTTTATTTACACTTTGTGTCTGGAAAGGAAGTAAGGCCCTTTGCGTGTTGTTGGCTGCTGGCAGCTAGTCTTTCTTTATTCTTTGCTCACCACCAAGGTATTCTGCTTTGTGTTTTTTTTAACATCAGTACAGATGCAAGCGCTCATACATACACGCATACACTCATCCCTATAAAGCTTGTCTGAACTTGTCCATAGAAGCTTACAAAAATCGCTTGCAGAAGCTACAAGAACACACTTTACGGGTCGGCGCATGCTTGTAATCGCCGGCTGCGAAAACATATTTGGTCTCGCTATAGTCGCGCTAGGGCTTTTTCTTGCTTATAGCGATATGTATATGTCCGGCTCGCTGAAGATTTTACCTGCTCGCTACAGACCATGGCCGGCCCAATCGTTCGCTCACACGCCCTCAATGGGCTTGACTTCGCTAGTTCGCTTCGGTTTTCTTTTTCGGTTTTTTTATTTTTCTTTCATTTTTCTCTATTTCTTCCAAAGCTTTCTTCAGTCTTTCTTTGTTTTTCCCCGTTTTTATTATTTCTATCGGTTTTCACTGTTTATTCCTTTTTTATTTGGTTTTCTTTGTTTCTTCCTTTCCATTTTTTAACTGGTTTTCCCGGTATTTTTTTTCATTATAAATTTTGTTTTCTGTTGTTTTCCCCGTTTTTCTTCTGTTTATTCTGTTTTTCTTCTGTTTGACTTTCGTTCTTCGTTATACTCTGGTTTTCTTTGTTTTCTTCGCCTTTTCCCTTTGTTTCTTTGTCTTTTGTCAAATTTCACCAATTTTATTTATGAAAAAATTAGTACACATTCAAAAATATATATATAGACGTTAAACATTTTTAAAAATACATGATTTTTTTTTTGAAAATTTCTATTTTCTGATGTCTACTTCTTACCAGACACATTGCACATTTTTTGGTATATATCAAATACATTTTTTCTAATCCATGTTTAATATTTTTTAATACAATATTAATTTTTTTCAAATACTTGTCAAGATTCTTTCCATACACATTTTAATATTTTTCAAATGATTTATTTATCATTTTTATATACATTGACATTTCCAAGTCCTTGATTAAGATTTTTCACTTACAAGATTAACTGTTTTTTAATACATGGTCAACATTTTTTTATACACATTTAACATTTTCAAATCCTTGATTAAAATTTTTCAAATAAAATATTATCTTATAATACATGGTCAAAAATATATATACACATTTAACATTTTTTTAAATGTCTGATTAACATTTTTCAAGTACTAGATTAACATTTTCTTTTAATGCTTGATTTACATGTTTTAAATATATGATCAATTTTTTTCATACACATTGGTATTTTCCTATATACATTTCTTGTATACATGAGAAACATTTCTTTGTACGCATTTTTTTCGAATGCTTGGTTCACATTCTTTTTCAGGTACATGATCACGAGCAGCTTAATCCTAGGAATGCAGTTCAAAAAATTAGGGAAGATTGGGCACTACTAGAAATCCCGAGGCAGGCTGCGTCCATGCTGCCGGGCTACGGAGGGCGTCCTCCAGAAAATGAGATGGTCAAGATCAATTGTGACGGAGCGATTGATTTCTCATCTGGCAGAGGAGGTGCCGGAGGGGTTGCGCGTTCGGCCACCCGCTTGCTGGGCTCCTGGTGCAAACCGCAAGAGGGGGTGACTGATCCGCTGATCATGGAGACACTTGCTCTCAGGGAAGGTCATATTCGCCAAACTACGAGGCCTCACACAAGTGACTTTGGAGACAGACTGCCTTGAGTTGGTGAACCTATGGAATTCTCGGCTAATAGATCGCTCTGTTGTGGCCCCCATTCTAGATGAAATTGGAGAACTTTCCTCAGATTTTGATTTTTTTTGTAATTCAACATGTAATAAGAGCAGCCAATTTGCCGGCCCATCATGCTAAGCGAGCTTGTGCACTCATGGCTACCGACAGTTGTCTGAACTCCACTCCTTCATTTCTGGTGAGCAGTCTCCTAGCAGACTCTCCCGGAAGTGCCTTTGTTGAATAAAGCTCTCATGATTTCCCTCAAAAAAATGTCTATACGTAATTTTTTAAATATATTTACTTAGTATATTTGGAAGTGTAAAGAAACAAAAATTGAATAAAACAAAAAAAAAGATGTCGTGGACTCCCGCGCGCCTGGGCCAGCCTCTCTCTCGCTTCCTTCTGGTGAAGTTCCCTCAGTCTTGCTACAAGCGAGGTATAGCTGCGCCCCTATAGTCGAGACATAGGTCTCGCGTGAACATAGCCGGGTCCAAACCTGCACGAAGCATGAAAACATGCAAAAATTCCCAAAGGAACTAAGTATTGAGTACTCAGTTTGAGTGGCCCAGGAGTGCGCCACGCGCTCTCAGCTGCCACCATATGTCGCGCTATGTGCACTTCCTCCAGATTTTGTTTTTCCTAATTTTTCGTGCGCGTTCAGCTTTTAGTTTTTCTTGGCTTTTTGGTTTTCCACCGATTTTTCTTAGGTTTTGGACATAATAATTTTTGAATTTTTTTTCAAAAAGAGAATGAGTTTTTGTTGTTCCACGAGTGTAGGGGTGGGCATTCGGTTTATATGGTTAATTCGGTTCGGTTTATTCAGGTTTCTAGAATTTTGGTTTCTGAAAAATGACAACCGAAATAATCATGATAAAAATTGCCACCGAACCTTATTAACCAAAATATATTGGTTCGGTTAACCAAAAAACCAACATACATGTGCACCACCATCAGTTGAAGCAACGTATCATGTAACTATTTATTATACTTTCTACAAACATAACCGTCAATCATCTTAAAAAATAGCTACCAATTAGTATTTGCATGCATGAGATCCTATAATATATGCACTAGACCCATGCTCTTGTGATTGCATGAATCTATGTATAATTTCCAAAGCGATACACAACTAGCTAGCGACTTAGACAAATTAGCTATCTTATTGTGCTTGTGCGGAGAGAAACAAGGGTAGTGGACTCATAATTCGGTTAGTTCAGTGTATACAGTTTTTCTAAATCAAAAACCGATTTAAAATTAAACACCAGATAATTTATATTTTTCAAACCAAACCGAATAACCCAAAACCGATTTAGCCTATATTTCGGTTAAAATGATTTGGTTCGGTTTCAAATTTCGATTTTCGGTTTGAAAGTGCCCACCCCTACACGAGTGGCACACATTTACTTTGTGTGGAGGCAGATTTGCTTGCGCAAGAGGCACTAAAAAACATACTATTTTTTCTTCCACGAGAAGTACAAATTTACTACGCACGGAGGCATGGATTTGCTTCCATGCCCCTCGAAAAAGGGGTGAAGCCACGTTTCTTTTTTGCTTCCACTAGAGGCACGAATTTACTTCTCTTAGAAGCACAGATTTGCTTCTGCGAGAGGCATAGTCGTGCCTCTCGAATAATAAAAAATAAAGACATTTTTTTTTCCGCAAGAGGCTTGTTTGGGACTGCTCCGCTTCATCTAAATCAGCTTCACTCCACCAAATCCACTTTGGAGCAGATTCATACAGAAGTTGTAGCAATATCAAAGATAATGTTTGGCTTCCATGTAACTCTAGCTTCAAGAATAAAAAAAATTAGTGGAAAGGATCTTTTTGATTGGATGAGAGGGAAGAAACGAAGGGGTATCCACTTACTGGTGGCAGTGGTGGGTAATTTCTCCCCAACTCTAGCTTCTAAGATTTTTTGTAGCACCCCCTCACGAGCTTCATAAAGAACTGAGAGTTGTAACCCAGATTCTAGTTTTTCTGTGGAGCGGCATATCGTGGAGCTACCCCGTTTGGCTTGAGTTTTCTGGAGCGGAGCTGAATTTTAAGGAGCAGAGCAGTCCCAAACAGGCTCTTACTTCGCATGAAAGCATTGATTTGCTTCATCGTGTCTCTTAAAAAAAGGAAAAAAATGTTTTCTTCTTTTTTCCTTCTGCGAGAGGTACGGATTTAGTGCCCGTTCGGAACCCCTCCAGGAGCCAGCTTCCTGAAATATGGTCTAGAAGCTAGACCGAAGGGGTCTCCTCCGAGAAGCCCGCTCCACGGAGACGAGGATTCCTACATGCAAATTAACAGGAGACGTGGAGCAGCCCCGGCCCAGCTTTGAAAAATACAGAAGTTGGAGTTCCTCAGAATTACGATGGACTTCCACCCCGAAGTGCCACTGATCGAACCATTTCGCTCGGTCAAACCTAGACTGGTGGCCCGACGAGGAGCATCGGGCAGGTCCACCATGTTTTCCCCCTAAGAGGCGATCGCGAGGCGGCGTCTAGGTTTAGGGTTCTGAAAGTAGGGTGGTGGTGATCTCGGGCAGCGGATCCGCGGCGACGGCGTCAGGGACTCGGCTGGCCACGGTGTTTTCTCCCACTTGAAGGTGGTGCCCATGGCGTCTACTTCGAGCAGTGGAGGGAGGATTCCCTCGACGGCGGCGACTCCGACAAAGGCGGCCCCGGCTGAGACATCGAGGCAGATCGACAAGACAAGGAAGGGATCATCGGCATCCCCGGATGGCAAGGCGTCGGAGGAGGCTGCATCCCTATCGGTGAGGATGGGGGGACTGGCGCTGACGGATAAGGAGGTGGCCGGTTTTATTTCAGCGATCCAGGTAACGTAGAAGAATGCTCCAAAGTGGGCGGTCGTCGGGAAGTCCTTCTCCCCGCGCCCCCTGAGCAGACATGCGTTTGAGAGGGCGATGCAGAGGGCATGGGGACTCCATCGGGAGGCAAAGTTTCAGGATCTAAGGGGCAATGTTTTCATGATCAGGTTTGGAAGTGAGGGAGACTGGAAGCATGCCCTGTTCAATGGCCCGTGGTAGTTCGATTTCAATGTGGTTGTTCTAAAGGATTATGATGGAGGGACTCGGCCGTCGGAGATGATCTTTGAAACGGTTGATGTGTGGGTACGTATTGATGATCTTCCTCTGGATAGAAGAACAAAGGAGTTTGACGAGGCTCTGGGCAACTGGCTGGGCAAAACAGTAAGGGTGGATGTGGGCGAGGATGGCTTGGCAAGGGGTGCACAGCTCAGAGTGAGGACCAAGATTGCTATGCATGAGCCATTAGTGCGCGGTTTTTACCTCAAGAAGAAACCGGAAGATGAAGAACAAACTTGGTTCGACTTTGCTTACGAAAAGATTCCACACTTCTGTTTTGACTGTGGGAGGCTTGTGCATGTAGGTAGTGAAGGAAATATGCCCTAGAGGCAATATCATGATATAAGGAAATAAATAATAACTTTATTATTAATAATAAAGTTATTATTTATTTCCTTATATCATGATAAATGTTTATTATTCATGCTAGAATTTTATTAACCGGAAACTTAGTACATGTGTGAATACATAGACAAAACAGAGTGTCCCTAGTATGCCTCTACTAGACTAGCTCATTGACCAAAGATGGTTATGTTTCCTAGCCATAGACATGAGTTTTCATTTGATCAACGGGATCACATCATTAGGAGAATGATGTGATGGACAAGACCCATCCGTTAGCTTAGCACTATGATCGTTTAGTTTTACTGCTATTGCTTTCTTCATGACTTATACATGTTCCTATGACTATGAGATTATGCAACTCCCGAATACCGGAGGAACACCTTGTATGCTATCAAACATCACAACGTAACTGGGTGATTATAAAGATGCTCTACAGGTGTCTCCGAAGGTGTTCGTGGTGTTGGCATAGATCAAGAATAGGATTTGTCACTCCGAGTGTCGGAGAGGTATCTCTGGGCCCTCTCGGTAATACACATCATAATAAGCCTTGCAAGAAAATGACTAATGATTTAGTCACGAGATGATGTATTACAGAACGAGTAAAGAGACTTGCCGGTAACGAGATTAACTAGGTATGGTGATACAGACGATCGAATCTTAGACAAGTAACATACCGATGACAAAAGGAACAACGTATGTTGTTATGCGGTTTGACCGATAAAGATCTTCGTAGAATATGTAGGAGCCAATATGATGATGGCTTCTCGCCCCTCGTTGGTTACCCCAAGTGGAAGGTTGAGATGTAGCGTAGCGGCAAATTTCCCTTGGCAAAGATACCAAGGATCGAATCCCGTGAGACTCCGAGGGTCGACAAGTAGGTGTCAACGACGCCAGAAACTTAGCGGTTGACGGGACCTGCACACAGATACAGATAACTTTGCTCCCAACGAGTACAGAGAGGTTGTCAATCCCTCCGGCCTTGTTGTTTACAAAGGATCAAACACAAGAGATAATAATGATAGCTATGACTGCAACTAGGAAATAAAAACAGGAAGTAAATAGAAGGTGTGATCAGCGGTGGTAATATGGACCGGGGTCCCATGATGTTTCACTAGTGATGTCTCTCTCCCAAAAGATGATAAAACAGCAAAGCGAGGTAAACAAATTACAGCTGGGCAATTGACAGGATTATGCGCGCAAACCAATGCTAACTATGCTGCAAAGAAAGGTAGAGGCTCAAAAGCATGGGCGGTACGCCAAGGCAAGTAGACCGAAATCCATCTGCATCTACTACTAATCATCCACCTTGAGATATCTATCCAGAACATCTCGCTGGTATTAAGTTGCGAATCCCACCCAAAGTGTAAACTCAAAGCAACAGACAACTGCATTAAAAGAACTTTGCGTAAAGTAAACAATCCTTGCACCCGCAAGTACAAGCACCGTTGTTTTCTCCCTTGTGGCAACAGCACATCCCCTAGACTCATGTTTCTGTCACTCAAGCTAGTCATCAGGGGGCATGAACCCACAATCAAGCATAACGCTCCCTCTTGGAGTTACTACCTACTACTTGGCCAAAGCAATAAACAGCAACGGAGAACATGCAAGAATTACACAAGAACAAAGATATAAAAGAGGTGAATCAAATATATTACTCAAAGACAATCTGAACATAGTCTCATAATCCATCAGATCCCAGCAAACTCAGCAAAGCAACAGCAGAAAGATTACATATGTGCCTCGATCATGTAGGGCAGCTCACGAGGTCTAAACCATGAAGAGCAAAGAGGGGAGGAGAACATCACATAGCTACTGATCATGGACCCATGGTCCAAGGTGGACTACTCACGACTCATCCGGGAAGCGTCCATGGTGGTGGAGAAGCTCCCGGTGGTGGTTCTCCCCTCCGGCAGGGTGCCGGGAAGAGTTCTCCTGATGCTCCCGATCTTGGAAGCGCTGCGGCGGCGGAACAGAGGCGAGATCGCGAAAAAAGGGTTCTGTCCTCGAGGGTTTCGGGACGAGAGGGATATATATGCGAAGGGGCGCAGCCAGAGGCGGAGCAGGGGCCCCAGGCGCCCCCTGGCGCGGCCATGGGTGGGGCCGCGCCAGGTGGCCGCCTGGGCCTCCCCTGGCTCCCCTCTGGCCCATCTTTGGTTCTTCGCGAAGCTTCCTGTACGCTGATTTTTCCTATATTTTTCCCGGAATTTTTGGAGCACTTTTAATATGGGGGAAACCTGAAATAGAAAAACAGCAGAAAACAGGAACTGGCACTGTGGTGCCCTGAGTTAATAGGTTAGTCCAAATATGATCAAAAGTGTATGGAAGTGCATCAATATCATAGCAATATCACACAAAAGAAGCATGGAGCAATCAGAAATTATAGATACGTTTTGGACGTATCAACATCCCCAAGCTTAATTCCTGCTCGTCCTCGAGTAGGTAAATGATAACAAGCATAATTTATGTGGTGACATGCTATCAACCATATAAGAACTTTTAAGTAAGGCAATCAAGGCATGTAATTCAATTCAAGTCATAACAAGCAAGAGTCTATATTAGCATTGTAACAAGGAACATAAGAACATAAAGGTGCAAGAGCTCTCGCTGTCCGTGACTCGAATGTCTCCAAATGGTGTTTGCGTGCAAGAAAGGGGATAGGGATATACGAGAGAGTAAAACATAGTTTTTGTATTGTTGAGAACTTAATCTACTAAAGTTTCACACTTGGTCTTCTTTGGAATCTTATCTTGACTCATCCCCAGACCACTAGCCAGGTACAAGTCAAAATGATCCACTCCCTTTTGATATTTTGAGCACTCATGCAATGGATGAGCGTAAGCAAGAAAGTTGACACTTAGGATGGCAAAGAGAGAAAAATGATGGAGGGGGAAGACAAAAAAGGTGTGAAAGGCTCACATCAATGAGGACAATCATAGGCGAGAGAAAGCCAAATGATAGATATGATGTGAGGAGTAGGGATTGCCATGCAACGGATGCACATATGAGCTAAGGTAAGCTCTCCAATGGAACTAGTGGGGGTGCATCCAACTTGCTCGCTCAAGAAGACCTAGAGCTCTTTTGAGGAGGCTCATCATTGGAATATACAAGCCAAGTTCTATAGTGTGAAGGTCCCCACATAGCTATATGCATGAATGATAATCTCTATGGAGTACAAGGTATAAGATGGAGTACGAGTGTGGATCTCTCAAAAGGAATAGTAGTGTGCCCCCTTCTCTCTTTTTATTTCTTTTTCTCTTTTTTCTATTTTTTATTTTTTTTGTGGCCTCAATGGCTCTTTCTATTTAACTCTCATTTGTCCTCTTTGGGATCTTTTGATTTGTCCTCTTTGGGATCTTTTGATTTGTCCTCTTTGGGATCTTTTCCTCACTTTAGGGGCAACACTCTATATATTACAAGAAGTATAGAAGATCTTTCACACTTTACAAAAATACTCAACATAAAGAAAATGAAACTATCATGATGTATGCAAATGTATGCCTCTGCCGGTGTAGCAGGATATGCAATGATACTAGCGCGTCATGTAGCAATGATTAGGGCAAGGCCCAACTAGCATGCGACTCATCGATCAAGCAAAAAGCATGTATGGCATGAAGATCAAGTCATGAGAAGATGGATGTTGCATGGCAATGTATCTCGGAAAGGCTATGTAAATGCCTTGATAGGTAGGTATGGTGGCTGTTTTGAGGAAAGATATAATGAGGCTTATGCTGACAGAGCGTATCGTGCCAAGGATTTGGATGCACCGGCGAAGTATGCGCCAACTCTCGAGGTGAGAAAGGGCAATGCACGGTACCGAAGAGGCTAGAAAAATATGGCTAGGTGGAAGTGTCAACTTTCGAATACTCACATTAGTCCGAAGAACTCATGCACTTATTATCGGTAACTCTCAATCTAATTAGGAGGTTCACAAAGAGACAAGTACCCCGAGGAGGAGTGTATGGGGGTTTGATTATCCTTGCGCATACTCGACTCATGGTACGTGAGTGTACTCTAATATTCGATCCCTCCAAAGATTAGTGATCCATCTAGTAGCTAAAGTTCTCAACTATTTTGTAGGTTTTCGAAAATAAACACGGATTACCCAAAATACGACATCTATCACTAATAGACTAAAGCTCTTGACACCAAAAGTTCAGACATTACTCATGGCAATACCTCAAAACTATTGCAAGTTACTACTAAAATTAAATAGCAACCTCAGTTACCTACTTTAAGTTAAGACACACAACTCAGTGCAACAGGCAAACTCTCTTAACAAGATAAACATGAAAACTCAAGAGAGTTCAGCAACCAACTAAACAAAAGCTCTTTAAAAAGAAAAGCATGAAAACTAAGAGCTAAACATGACAGCAGCTATGGAAAGACAAAGAACACACACAGCAAAGATAAGCATGAAAATCCTATGTTGTGTTCTAGGTTGAAGTGGAGCGTGTTTCTCTCCCACACAAAGAAAGTTGGGTTCTAACTTGTTATGAACAGCAAGTAAAGCTAAAGAAAACTAAAAAAGGAAACTAAGAGCAAGACGCTCCAAGCATAGCACATAACGCATGAAGTGATAAATATAGTGGAACGAAAGACAAACTGATAATTGTTGATGGAGAAGGGGATGCATGGGGGCATCCCCAAGCTTAGACGCTTGAGTCTTCTTGAATATTTCTTGGGGGTGCACGGGGGCATCCCCAAGCTTGAGCGTTTGACCCTCCTGAATCTCAGGTTAAACTTGACGAGCCTAGCATATGCAGATATGGCCTCAGAACACTGGAGACCGAAAGGTCGAGCGTGAATCATATAGTAGATATGATCAACATAAGATGTTCACCATTGAAAACTACTCCATCTCACGTGATGATCGGACATGGTTTAGTTGATTTGGATCACGTGACCATTTAGATGACCAGAGGGATGTCTATCTAAGTGGGAGTTCTTCAAGTAATATGATTAATTGAACTTTAATTTATCATGAACTTAGTCCTGTTAGTATTGGCATATCTATGTTGTAGATCAATAGCTCGCGATATAGCTCCCCGTTTATTTTATATGTTCGTAGAGAAATATAAGTTGAAAGATGTTAGTAGCAATGATGCGGACTAGGTCCGTGATCTGAGGATTATCCTCATTGCTGCACAGAAGTATTATGTCCTTGATGCACCGCTAGGTGAAGAACCTATTGCAGGAGCAGATACATACGTTATGAACGTTTGACAAGCTTGGTATGATGACTACTTGATAGTTTAGTGCGCCATGCTTTACGGCTTATAACCGGGACTTCAAAAAAAAGTTTTGAACGCCACGGAGCATATGAGATGTTCCAAGAGTTGAAATTAGTATTTCATACTCATGCCCGTGTCGAGAGGTATAAGACCTCTGACAGTACATTGCCTACAAGATGGAGAAGAATAGCTCAACCAGTGAGCATGTGTTCAGATTGTCTGGGTACTACAATTGCTTGAATCAAGTGGGAGTTAATCTTCCAGATAAGATAGTAATTGACAAAGTTCTCTAGACACTATCACCAAGTTAGTAGAACTTCGTGATGAACTATAATATGCAAGGGATGACAAAAGTAATTCCCGAGCTCTTCGCGATACTGAAATCGGCGAAGGTAGAAATCAAGAAAGAGCATCAAGTGTTGATGGTTAACAAGACCACTTGTTTCAAGTAAAGGGCAAAGGGATAGAAGGGGAACTTCAAGAAGAATGACAAGCAAGTTGTCACTCCCGTGAAGAAACCCAAAGCTAAACTCAAACCTGAAACTAAGTGCTTCTACTGCAAAGGAAATGGTCACTGGAAGTGGAATTGCCCTATATACTTGGTGGATAAGAAGGATGGCAAAGTGAACAAAGGTATATTTGATATACAGATTATTGATGTGTACTTTACTAGTGTTCATAGCAACCCCTGAGTATTTGATACCAGTTCAGTTGCTAAAATTAGTAACTCGAAACAAGAGTTGCAGAATGAACGTAGACTAGTTAAAGGTGAAGTGACGATGTGTGTTGGAAGTGGTTCCAAGATTGATATGATCATCATCGCACACTCCCTATACTTTCGGGATTAGTGTAGAACCTAAATAAATGTTATTTGGCATTTGCGTTAAGCATGAATATGATTTGATCATGTTTGTTGCAATACGGTTATTCATTTAAAGTCATAGAATAATTGTTATTCTGTTTACATGAATAAAGCCTTCGATGGTCATACACCCAATGAAAATAGTTTGTTGGATCTCGATCGTAGTGATACACATATTCATAATATTGAAGCCAAAAGATGCAAGGTTTATAATGATAGTGCAACTTATTTGTGGCACTGCCGTTTAGGTCATATTGGTGTAAAGCGCATGAAGAAACTCCATAGTGATGGACTTTTGGAATCACTTGATTATGAATCACTTGGTGCTTCTGAACCATGCCTCATGGGCAAGATGACTAAAACTCCGTTCTCCGGAACAATGGAGCGAGCAACAGATTTGTTGGAAATCATACATACTGATGTATGTGGACCGATGTAATGCCCAGGATGGAGTTATACCTCCCACGTGTCGAGGCACGACTTAAAGGCATAAGTCCATCCTAGAATGATCTCAAGTTTGGTATCTTTGCACAACTCATGTAAAAGAGGGATTAAAATGCAAAAGGAGATAGTTGGCTTACACTCGCCACTTCACACAATACATTACATAAGCAATACATCATTCAAAACATCACAGCCCGACTACGGGTAAGATCCAAAAGAAAGATACCAAAACAACAAAAGCCACAGGTCAGGATCGAATCCTAGTAGAAACCACTACTGAACATCGAAACGTCTCAAGCAAACAGCCACGATCTTCAACAAGCTCCTGGGGAAGCACTGAACCAGCTCCTGCATCGAGCTCGGCTGAACCTGCATCTGGTGTGGTGAAGTAACTGTGAGCCACAGAGGACTCAGCAATCCCGTTCCCGGGTAACAAGACTATTTAAGCCTTGGGTGAGGACAAGGCTGAAGAAAGAACGAGAGGTGAAGGGACAAACAAGAGTCTGCAGCAGCAACTAGCACTAACTTACGTAAACGAGAGCGAGAAGAGAAGAGCATCGGTCGAAAGATGATCACGAAGTGATCCTAACTAAAGCCGGTCAAACATAACCCCACCGTGTTCAACTTCCGAATCCCTATTCGGAAATTGACAGTCACGGTACACACGCAGGTAGTGTATTAGAAACATTGTGTCAAGTTTTCTACAACCGGAATTAACAAGCTCCCATCTGCCACATAACCGCGGGCACGGCTTTCGAAAGTTCAAACCCTGCAGGGGTGTTCCAACTTGACCCATTACAAGCCCACGATCCGCGGAGTCGCAACTCCATAGTTGGGAAGACCCGAGTATTCTCGGAATCCCGTGCTCAAGTTAAACCGAACTAAGGTAAGGCTAATCCAGCAAATCCTCCCGGCGTGCCGACACCCTGATAGTAGCCGCGCGTATCTCGTCTCAGGCCACGACCGGATGAGCAGTACGTACAGATACCGAAGATCCCAGCGAACTGGGTGGTATCCGCAAGTGGCTCTAGTTTGGGACCAACACCATCAGCACTGGCCCCCCCTGCTATGTAGAAATAAAGGATCCTCGAGGGAGCGACCCTCTATGCAAATTTAATTAATTAATTAAGTTGTTATTATGAGGCAAATAGTACCAATGTTGGGACTTGCTGGAAAAGACCTAGCACTTAGCGGTTTATCAAGGGGGTCCCATACACCCCAACCGTGTTAGGAACGCATAATCAAGGAACATAACACCGGTTTATACGGTTCCTAACGGCATGAGTGGAACAAAACACCAAGCAAAAGGCTTAGCCTTCCACCCTGCCAGTATATAGATGATTTCATTTAAGCATTTATATAGTGTGATATAACCCAACCAAACTTCATCATGAAGCAAGCATCTTCAATCTTCACCTGCAACTAGCAATGCTATAAGAGGGGCTGAGCGAAGCGTACTTAGCCAAGCAACGGTTTGCGTAGGTAGGGTGGTTAAACATGGCAATTGGTTACAAGTAGGAGGCTGACAAGAAGAACATGGGCATCGAGGCAAAACTAAAGATCGAGACTACTAGCAAGAGGCAAAAATAGTAATGGTATCCGGGTTCGGTCATCTTGCCTGGGATTCCACAAGGGAGAAGAACGGAACCAAGAAGAAGACGGAGCAACAGTCGAGCGGATCCTCACAACTCCGGAACGAAACCGAAGCTAACAAGAGAAGCAACCGGAAAGAAAAGAAACATCACGGTAAACACACAAGCAAGAACATGGCATACGATGCGCAAGCAAGTATGATGCATGTCCGGTTTAAATATGCATGGCATGGCAAAGTGCACAAACAAATACTACAAGTTAAGCGGAGATCAATATGCAACGAGTTGCATATTAACGAAACACCACATTTAATTATTTAGTTGACTCTCATTATTTACAAGACAAGATTAAATGTTTTTAACATGGCAAGAGGTGAAGCATAATACAACTACACTAACTAGGCAATTTAAATGGGGCCGGAAATAACAACAACATATCCGGGAAATCCCCATGAGCATGTTTAATAATTATAAGCAACAACAATTCAACATTTAAAGGTTGTTAACATGATGCGGATGACATGAACAAGTTTATGCAAGTTTTATTAAAAGGTTGGCTTAAAAGAGACATGAAGCATTTGTCATCGTGGTGGAAGAAAAGGATGCCACGGCAACAATCCGAAAATGATGCAACGCAACATCTCGGTTCCGGCAACTCGTTGAGAGTCCGGTGCAAAACAAAAGGTGGAGTGAACGAGTTGAACAAGATGAAAGAGGTGGGGTGATCCCGTTGCCGGGTTCCCACGAGTCGGTGACGAGGCAACCGAGGAACATGACAAAAGGTGGGAACGGACACGGAGCACACAAGGGAGACAACATTTCATACAACACAAGCAAGCATGCATCTCACGGGTCACGTCTCGGGGTTATACCTTTGAAGCGTGCGTTTCGGGGCGGTTCGAGATCGTAGAGGGACGTAGTGGAAGTAGAGGAAGTAGCCGTTCCGTAGAGGGAAGTAGTCGTTCTCGCAACTCGTAGAGGAAGTAGTTGTACTCGGGCGACGGTAGATGTACTCGTTCCGTTCGTTCGTAGAGGTACTTGAGGTTTCGGCGACGGTTGTGGTACATGGTGCTTCCGGGCGACGGTAGTGGTACACGCGACGGTAGTCGTTCGGGTCGTAGAGGTACTTGGTCGTCGTGGTACACGGATGTAGGGGTACTTGTGGCATCGTCTTGTGTCGTGAAGGCGTTCACGGAGCGTTTTGTAGATGTTCACGGATCTTGTTCGTAGACGTACTCATTCCCGTAGAGATACACGGTCGTTTTCGCCGGGTACTCGTTCGGTCATCTGTCAAGTCAACAGCAAAAACCACCAAACAACACAAAAACTACAGCAGCTAAAACAAGGGCAGCACGGGGCTAGGCAGCGCCGGAAACAGAGGCAGGGCCTCGGCAGAGGTGCGGCGGGTCGACTCGGGGAAGGAAGAAGGCGCCGATCTGGAGCTCCTGGCCGCGCGCTGGAGAAGCGGGATCCGGCTAGAGGGGACTTCCGCGGCGAGCTGGAGGACGGGTCCGGCCGTGCCTTGGCGAGGCGAGGGACGGCGCTCGGGGCCGCGGGGCTCTTGGCGACGGGGAGGTGAGGGCGACCCTGGACGGTGCAGAGGAGGAGGGGGCGCGGCGCGGGCCAGAGGCGAGGCGAGAGCCTGGCCTCGCGCTGGACGACGGCGACGGTCTCCTGGCCGGGCCGGGCCGGCTTGCGGGCGAGGAGGCGGGGACGTCGGGCGACCGCGGGCGCTGGAGAGTCGAAGCAGAACGGGCGCCGCTCGGCCTGGGCGCTGCGGGAGCTCCTGGCGCTGGAGGGAAGAAGACCGGCGGCTGCTTCTCTGGCGCGGAGGGAGGAGCGCTCGGAGGAGAGGAGGGGTCGGGGCGCTCGGGGCCCTGGCTGGCCTCGAGCTGGAGGGCGTCTCGCGCGGAGGAGAAGGAAGGGAGGCGAGCGCTGGGTTGGTTTCGGCCGAAGGGGTGAGGGGAGAGGACCCGCGGGAGGAGATCGGGAAACGGGGCTGCGGGACTTGGGATCGAGCGAGGCAGGAAGAGAGGAGCGGGGTCGAGGGAAAGCGATGGGTGAGTGGCGGCGGCTCGGGGGAACGAGGGAACGTGAGGGAGTGGAGCACTGCGGGCTAGGGTTAGGGGAAAACGGGCTTTGGGCCAGAGGGAGATGGGCCGGAAGGACCAAGAAGGGATAGGGAGGTGGCCTGGAGGAGTGAGGGCTGCTGGGCTGCTCCTCTGTTTATTTCCCTTAGCAGAAAACAAAAGAGAAGGAGCAAAAATAAAATAAGAAAAGAAGGTCAAAGAACAAGGATAAAAATGATGGACATTTTTGTAAGGCTTTACGGATTAATTCCAACCTCACAAAAATAGTTCCAAACAAAAGGGAAAAACAAACTAAAATAATTAGTTTGCCTTAAAGGAATTTAAAAGGAGTCTAGAAATTTGGAAGAGCCTCGAAACACTGAAAAGAATTATAGCAAGGTTTAGAAGGAGAAGCTAGAAGTGGAAAGACATGGGGAAAATTATGCAAGTGTGTTATGGTGATTCCGGAGCAATGGAATATTATTTATATAGCTCCCATCTAATATTGAGAGACTTTTATATGTTATAAAGAGAAGACATCTTCCCTCGATTTAAATGGACCGAAGGTCCACACGAATTATTTAAGTTGAGATGCAAAAAAAATAAAATGACATGATGGCATGATGACATGATGCAATGCAAAAATAAATAACACAAGCTCAAAAGAAACCCACGGGCAACCCGGAACATCTGGAACCTTCGGGAATCTTCTGGAATCTTCTGGGACGTCGGTCTCGGGCGTCACAACTCTCCCACACTAACAGAGGATCTCGACCCGAGATCCTAGAGATATCACCGGGTAAAACGGAAGAGGAAGGGGTAAAACAAAGTTGCTTCTTCGACAAACGAGTGAAACCAAGAACCTTGAGAGGTTGAACAACTTGAAAGAAGAATACAACAAAGATGAACGAATATGAAACACTCCGTTAGAAAAAAAACGAACAAGGAACACTATGAGAACCTTGTAGGTTGAAGACATGAAACAGAGCTTACGGACCAAAAGAATAAGAAACTGCAACGGTATAGCCAAGGAATAAGAATGACAGAATTTCGGCAGCACTCCGTCTGAAAATGGAAGGAATTAACAAGAACTTGAGAAGATGGAATGATACTTGATGAAAACAGCAACATATTGCCTCCGAAACAATTAAAAGAATGGCACAATGGGAAAGAAAGATTCAGACAGCACTCCGGTTAAAAGAGAGTTAAAACTTGGTAAGATGAGGGAACTTGAATGAAGAAATACAACACTCCGGTTAAAAGGTAAACAAGGAAAAGAACATGATCTAGATATGACAAGATGATGGTGTGGAGAGAGCAATATTACAATGCCTCCGGAATGAAAGAATAGCATAAAACTGAATGAAAGACTTGAACGGAGAAGAAAATGACAACTTCTCTCAAGATTGAATTTGAAAGAGCATCTTACAAAGAAGGGTTGAACTGAGTTGATGGAAAATCAACAACGAAAAGAATAAGCTCGTTGTGGGCTTATGGAAAACATCTCAAATTATGAGGTGACAACCAGCCACTAACTAAAACAATTGATTTGATTGAGATCAACAAGGAGACGATAAGCTTATCTCACCGGAATGATAAATGAAGAACTTGGGTCATTCGTAAGCACCATAATATCAACAATCCTTAGGGAAAACTTTTAGTGAAATACAACCCAAGATGACTCCAATGAATAAATTGAAGGGTTGAAAAGATCTCTTGAACAAAGAAAATGATGGTTTTAAATATCTCATTCCTGACAACTTGTGAATCATGAAACATGAAGGAAAATTATCAAGAATGACATAACACCATCTGAAAAGATAAGGTAGACAGGATTGCACTTGGAAGCATGATGAAGAATGCTTGAACTCCAACAAGAATCTTGATGAATCCTTCGAGGATGAATTAAAACATGATGAACCACCATGAAGAACTCCGGTAACAAAAGGATGAGAAGTGAAGATAGAAAAGAATAAGATTCAAGGCTTGTGATGAATTAGATGAAGTTTGAATTGATAATTGAAATAACTTGGAGCTCCGGAAAACAAGATGAAGAATTTAGAACCAAGGATATGATATGATGAACAAGCTTCAGACAAAAGAATTAAAACACCTGAAGGAACAAGAATAAGAATTATGCTATGCATCTCCTTCACCAATTTAAATTGATGACAACCAAAGGATTTGGCATACTACTTATTCTCGTTGGAAAGAATTAAAGAGAGATCTCGCACAAGCTGAGAATAGTCTTGAACGACTCACCGGTAGGATTGTGAAAAGAACAAGTGAATTGATATGATAACAAGGAAGAGTAAATTTGAATGAACCACCGTAAAAATATGGAGACGAACGAAGAGGCATCAATGAAGAATAGTTGGAGGATGAAGTTGAAAACTGAGAACGAAGAAATCTTCTGAAATGATGGCCTTCGGAGGAACACAAAGAAAAGAATTCAAGAATGCTTCGGATGGTTTAAAAGAATTTCTCACAATCAAACGATAATGAGGATGGCATGAAGCTAGAACCACGACTCTTGAAGAAGACGGGTCAAGATTTAAGAGAAACACCTCTCCGGTCTCCAAATGCTGAGAATGAAGACGAGAAATGCCATGAGGAATTGTTGAGCACTCCGGAATGAAGAATTTAAAAGGTTGAACCAATGATGAACAAGAATTTGAAAGCGATCTTGGAGAAGGCATGTGACTGATGTAAATCATACTTACGTCACACTTTGAAAAGAATTGAGTATAACTCCAGAAAATAGAAGAGTCAGGTAAGATCCTGGAAAAGACCTGTGGGTTAAGGCCCACTCAAGAAATCACCGTTGAAATAGATTGCTTAAGAGATATTGCACCGGTTGAATTAAAATGGCTTGAGTACGATAACAATCCTCAGAATAATTTGAACGGATTAAGAATGGAATTATGAATCTTCAGCACTCCGGATATGAATAGCAAGAGGAGAATGATTAATTGGTGCACCGGACTAAGAAAGCATTGTGAAAAGAGGAAAAGGATAAGATCAACACCAAAATCTTGAATTACATCCACCGGAGAAGAAACGAGAACGGAGAATGATGAACTTGAAGCTCTTGAGCATTTTCACGATAAATCACCGGATAAGAACATTGAAGGAAAAGAATGAAGAAATATCACTTGAATAAAATGGATACTTCATCTGAGAATTCTTGCTCCAAGAAGAAGAAGGGTGGGAGGGTGGGGAAAAACAAAGACAACTTGGGATGAATGAAACAGACAATCGTCAGATTTCTCAACGACGTCAGTATGGAATAACTTGAAGAGAAGGCACACCGGTTGAAAAGGATTAACATGAAGATCTTGATGATCAAGAAGGACTAGCACTCCCATAAAAATATGAGAACACCGATTAGGAAAGGTATGGAATCAACATTTGACATCGAAGCAACTCGAATACCAGAATCAAAACAAAAACAAAGGATAGATAAGCAACAAGATCTTCACAATATCATTCGAACAGAGGATTGAACGGATGAATTCTGCAGGTACATCACTTGTCGAGAAGCCACTTGGAGAACAAAAGGAAAAATAAAAAGGAACAAGGAACAGATAGAACAAATACAAGATAGAAGCTTCGTTCCGCATCTTCGTGCTGAAAGCTCATGGAACGTGTTACAAAAGGGTTTTGCAATCCCCGGATCAGCATAGCCAAGGATCCTTTAAGATGCAACTCCCGATCAGAACAAGTCCATAAAACCACTTCACTCAATGTAAAACCCCAAACTTCATATCGAGCATCCGTTGGAAGAATGCCTAGAACTACTTGATGAACCCACCTATAGATTTCCGAAAGTTTCCAGTTATGCAATCAGGTGTTGGGGATACACGGGAAGCACCGCGCAATCAACTCTAAACCTACATCCAGGTGTATCCATCCTTCAACACATAACCAGTCTTTCTCGGAAACTGTTTACCTCGGACCTTCGAAAAGCATCCACTATAACAAGCTATGGCAATACTCTCGAACTACCTCCCCAGTACTGGGTGATGTCGGGGTTATCTTGCCACTGGCCGTATAGGAGAGACTTTCGATGTCGGCCGTCTTAAGTATTTAGTACTGCCGCGATATGCTTGTGTCAATGATACCTCGAAGCTCAACTCCTCGGTAACAGGAGGCATCGGGAACAATATCCTTGTCACAAGAACATCGAAACAATCCCAGAATACTCGCGGGATCCTAAAAAAAATTTGGTGCAAATTTTGAAGATAGGAGAGACAAGAGTAGACGTCAGGAGTCCTCACCAGAGAGAAAAGGGATGAGAAGCAAAGAATTCCTACTCTCCGATATAATATAGGACTCAAAATATTTTCAGTGTGTGCCTAGACTCAACCGTCAACGATTCGATCAAACAGTGGGGGCTTCTAGGTCGGAGAAGGCTCTGAATACCAACTTGTAATGCCCAGGATGGAGTTATACCTCCCACGTGTCGAGGCACGACTTAAAGGCATAAGTCCATCCTAGAATGATCTCAAGTTTGGTATCTTTGCACAACTCATGTAAAAGAGGGATTAAAATGCAAAAGGAGATAGTTGGCTTACACTCGCCACTTCACACAATACATTACATAAGCAATACATCATTCAAAACATCACAGCCCGACTACGGGTAAGATCCAAAAGAAAGATACCAAAACAACAAAAGCCACAGGTCAGGATCGAATCCTAGTAGAAACCACTACTGAACATCGAAACGTCTCAAGCAAACAGCCACGATCTTCAACAAGCTCCTGGGGAAGCACTGAACCAGCTCCTGCATCGAGCTCGGCTGAACCTGCATCTGGTGTGGTGAAGTAACTGTGAGCCACAGAGGACTCAGCAATCCCGTTCCCGGGTAACAAGACTATTTAAGCCTTGGGTGAGGACAAGGCTGAAGAAAGAACGAGAGGTGAAGGGACAAACAAGAGTCTGCAGCAGCAACTAGCACTAACTTACGTAAACGAGAGCGAGAAGAGAAGAGCATCGGTCGAAAGATGATCACGAAGTGATCCTAACTAAAGCCGGTCAAACATAACCCCACCGTGTTCAACTTCCGAATCCCTATTCGGAAATTGACAGTCACGGTACACACGCAGGTAGTGTATTAGAAACATTGTGTCAAGTTTTCTACAACCGGAATTAACAAGCTCCCATCTGCCACATAACCGCGGGCACGGCTTTCGAAAGTTCAAACCCTGCAGGGGTGTTCCAACTTGACCCATTACAAGCCCACGATCCGCGGAGTCGCAACTCCATAGTTGGGAAGACCCGAGTATTCTCGGAATCCCGTGCTCAAGTTAAACCGAACTAAGGTAAGGCTAATCCAGCAAATCCTCCCGGCGTGCCGACACCCTGATAGTAGCCGCGCGTATCTCGTCTCAGGCCACGACCGGATGAGCAGTACGTACAGATACCGAAGATCCCAGCGAACTGGGTGGTATCCGCAAGTGGCTCTAGTTTGGGACCAACACCATCAGCACTGGCCCCCCCTGCTATGTAGAAATAAAGGATCCTCGAGGGAGCGACCCTCTATGCAAATTTAATTAATTAATTAAGTTGTTATTATGAGGCAAATAGTACCAATGTTGGGACTTGCTGGAAAAGACCTAGCACTTAGCGGTTTATCAAGGGGGTCCCATACACCCCAACCGTGTTAGGAACGCATAATCAAGGAACATAACACCGGTTTATACGGTTCCTAACGGCATGAGTGGAACAAAACACCAAGCAAAAGGCTTAGCCTTCCACCCTGCCAGTATATAGATGATTTCATTTAAGCATTTATATAGTGTGATATAACCCAACCAAACTTCATCATGAAGCAAGCATCTTCAATCTTCACCTGCAACTAGCAATGCTATAAGAGGGGCTGAGCGAAGCGTACTTAGCCAAGCAACGGTTTGCGTAGGTAGGGTGGTTAAACATGGCAATTGGTTACAAGTAGGAGGCTGACAAGAAGAACATGGGCATCGAGGCAAAACTAAAGATCGAGACTACTAGCAAGAGGCAAAAATAGTAATGGTATCCGGGTTCGGTCATCTTGCCTGGGATTCCACAAGGGAGAAGAACGGAACCAAGAAGAAGACGGAGCAACAGTCGAGCGGATCCTCACAACTCCGGAACGAAACCGAAGCTAACAAGAGAAGCAACCGGAAAGAAAAGAAACATCACGGTAAACACACAAGCAAGAACATGGCATACGATGCGCAAGCAAGTATGATGCATGTCCGGTTTAAATATGCATGGCATGGCAAAGTGCACAAACAAATACTACAAGTTAAGCGGAGATCAATATGCAACGAGTTGCATATTAACGAAACACCACATTTAATTATTTAGTTGACTCTCATTATTTACAAGACAAGATTAAATGTTTTTAACATGGCAAGAGGTGAAGCATAATACAACTACACTAACTAGGCAATTTAAATGGGGCCGGAAATAACAACAACATATCCGGGAAATCCCCATGAGCATGTTTAATAATTATAAGCAACAACAATTCAACATTTAAAGGTTGTTAACATGATGCGGATGACATGAACAAGTTTATGCAAGTTTTATTAAAAGGTTGGCTTAAAAGAGACATGAAGCATTTGTCATCGTGGTGGAAGAAAAGGATGCCACGGCAACAATCCGAAAATGATGCAACGCAACATCTCGGTTCCGGCAACTCGTTGAGAGTCCGGTGCAAAACAAAAGGTGGAGTGAACGAGTTGAACAAGATGAAAGAGGTGGGGTGATCCCGTTGCCGGGTTCCCACGAGTCGGTGACGAGGCAACCGAGGAACATGACAAAAGGTGGGAACGGACACGGAGCACACAAGGGAGACAACATTTCATACAACACAAGCAAGCATGCATCTCACGGGTCACGTCTCGGGGTTATACCTTTGAAGCGTGCGTTTCGGGGCGGTTCGAGATCGTAGAGGGACGTAGTGGAAGTAGAGGAAGTAGCCGTTCCGTAGAGGGAAGTAGTCGTTCTCGCAACTCGTAGAGGAAGTAGTTGTACTCGGGCGACGGTAGATGTACTCGTTCCGTTCGTTCGTAGAGGTACTTGAGGTTTCGGCGACGGTTGTGGTACATGGTGCTTCCGGGCGACGGTAGTGGTACACGCGACGGTAGTCGTTCGGGTCGTAGAGGTACTTGGTCGTCGTGGTACACGGATGTAGGGGTACTTGTGGCATCGTCTTGTGTCGTGAAGGCGTTCACGGAGCGTTTTGTAGATGTTCACGGATCTTGTTCGTAGACGTACTCATTCCCGTAGAGATACACGGTCGTTTTCGCCGGGTACTCGTTCGGTCATCTGTCAAGTCAACAGCAAAAACCACCAAACAACACAAAAACTACAGCAGCTAAAACAAGGGCAGCACGGGGCTAGGCAGCGCCGGAAACAGAGGCAGGGCCTCGGCAGAGGTGCGGCGGGTGGACTCGGGGAAGGAAGAAGGCGCCGATCTGGAGCTCCTGGCCGCGCGCTGGAGAAGCGGGATCCGGCCAGAGGGGACTTCCGCGGCGAGCTGGAGGACGGGTCCGGCCGTGCCTTGGCGAGGCGAGGGACGGCGCTCGGGGCCGCGGGGCTCTTGGCGACGGGGAGGTGAGGGCGACCCTGGACGGTGCAGAGGAGGAGGGGGCGCGGCGCGGGCCAGAGGCGAGGCGAGAGCCTGGCCTCGCGCTGGACGACGGCGACGGTCTCCTGGCCGGGCCGGGCCGGCTTGCGGGCGAGGAGGCGGGGACGTCGGGCGACCGCGGGCGCTGGAGAGTCGAAGCAGAACGGGCGCCGCTCGGCCTGGGCGCTGCGGGAGCTCCTGGCGCTGGAGGGAAGAAGACCGGCGGCTGCTTCTCTGGCGCGGAGGGAGGAGCGCTCGGAGGAGAGGAGGGGTCGGGGCGCTCGGGGCCCTGGCTGGCCTCGAGCTGGAGGGCGTCTCGCGCGGAGGAGAAGGAAGGGAGGCGAGCGCTGGGTTGGTTTCGGCCGAAGGGGTGAGGGGAGAGGACCCGCGGGAGGAGATCGGGAAACGGGGCTGCGGGACTTGGGATCGAGCGAGGCAGGAAGAGAGGAGCGGGGTCGAGGGAAAGCGATGGGTGAGTGGCGGCGGCTCGGGGGAACGAGGGAACGTGAGGGAGTGGAGCACTGCGGGCTAGGGTTAGGGGAAAACGGGCTTTGGGCCAGAGGGAGATGGGCCGGAAGGACCAAGAAGGGATAGGGAGGTGGCCTGGAGGAGTGAGGGCTGCTGGGCTGCTCCTCTGTTTATTTCCCTTAGCAGAAAACAAAAGAGAAGGAGCAAAAATAAAATAAGAAAAGAAGGTCAAAGAACAAGGATAAAAATGATGGACATTTTTGTAAGGCTTTACGGATTAATTCCAACCTCACAAAAATAGTTCCAAACAAAAGGGAAAAAACAAACTAAAATAATTAGTTTGCCTTAAAGGAATTTAAAAGGAGTCTAGAAATTTGGAAGAGCCTCGAAACACTGAAAAGAATTATAGCAAGGTTTAGAAGGAGAAGCTAGAAGTGGAAAGACATGGGGAAAATTATGCAAGTGTGTTATGGTGATTCCGGAGCAATGGAATATTATTTATATAGCTCCCATCTAATATTGAGAGACTTTTATATGTTATAAAGAGAAGACATCTTCCCTCGATTTAAATGGACCGAAGGTCCACACGAATTATTTAAGTTGAGATGCAAAAAAAATAAAATGACATGATGGCATGATGACATGATGCAATGCAAAAATAAATAACACAAGCTCAAAAGAAACCCACGGGCAACCCGGAACATCTGGAACCTTCGGGAATCTTCTGGAATCTTCTGGGACGTCGGTCTCGGGCGTCACAACCGATGAGTGTTGAAGCTCGTGGCGAGTATCGTTATTTTCTGATCTTCACTGATGATTTGAGCAGATATGGGTATATCTACTTGATGAAGCACAAGTCTGAAACATTTGAAAAGTTCAAAGAATTTCAGAGTGAAGTAGAGAATCATCGTAACAAGAAAATAAAGTTTCTACGATCTGATCGTGGAGGTGAATATTTGAGTTTCGAGTTTGGTCTTCATTTGAAACAATGTGGAATAGTTTCACAACTCATGCCAGCCGGAACACCACAACGTAATGGTGTGTCCGAACATCGTAACCGTACTTTATTAGATATGGTGCGATCTATGATGTTTCTTACCGATTTACCACTATAGTTTTGGGTTATGAATTAAAGACAGCTGCATTCACGTTAAATAGGGCACCATCTAAATCCGTTGAGACGACGCCTTATGAACTGTGGTTTGGCAAGAAACCAAAGTTGTCGTTTCTTAAAGTTTGGGGCTGCGATGCTTATGTGAAAAAGCTTCAACCTGATAAGCTCGAACCCAAGTCGGAGAAATGTGTCTTCATAGGATACCCAAAGGAAACTGTTGGGTACACCTTCTATCACAGATCCGAAGGCAAGATATTCGTTGCTAAGAATGGATCCTTTCTAGAGAAGGAGTTTCTCTCGAAAGAAGTGAGTGGGAGGAAAGTGGAACTTGATGAGGTAATTGTACCTTCTCCTGAATTGGATAGTAGTACATCACAGAAACTAGTTCTAGTGATTCCTACACCAATTAGTGAGGAAGCTAATGATGATGATCATGAAACTTCATATCAAGTTATTGTTGAATCTCGTAGGTCAACCAGAGTACGTTCCGCACCAGAGTGGTATGGTAACCCTATTCTGGAAGTCATGTTACTAGACCATGATGAACCTACGAACTATGAGGAAGCGATGATGAGCCCAAATTCCGCAAAATGGCTTGAGGCCATGAAATCTGAGATGGGATCCATGTATGAGAACAAAGTGTGGACTTTGGTTGACTTGCCCGATGATCGGCAAGCCATTGAAAATAAATGGTTCTTTAAGAGGAAGACTGACGCCGATGGTAATGTTACTGTCTACAAAGCTCGACTTGTTGCAAAATGTTTTCGACAAGTTCAAGGTGTTGACTATGATGAGATTTTCTCACCCGTAGCGATGCTTAAGTCTGTCCAAATCATGTTAGCAATTGCCACATTTTATGAAATTTGGCAAATGGATAACGAAACTACGTTCTTTAATGGATTTATTAAAGAAGAGTTGTATATGATGCAACCAGAAGGTTTTGTCAATCCTAAAGGTGCTAGCAAATTATGCAAGCTCCAGCGATTCATCTATGGACTGATGCAAGCATCTCAGAGTTGGAATATACGCTTTGATAAGTTTATCAAAGCATATAGTTTTATACAGACTTGCGGTGAAGCCTGTATTTACAAGAAAGTGAGTGGGAGCACTACAGCCTTTCTGATAAGTATATGTGAATGACATATTGTCGATCGAAAATGATGTAGAATTTTCTGGAAAGCATGAAGGAGTGTTTGAAAGGAGTTTTTCAAAGAAAGACCTCGGTGAAGCTGCTTACATATTGAGCATCACGATCTATAGATAGATCAAGACACTTGATAAGTTTTTTCAATGAGTACATACCTTGACAAGTTTTTGAAGTAGTTCAAAATAGATCAGTCAGAGAAGGAGTTCTTGCCTGAGTTGTAAGGTATGAAGTTGAGTAAGACTCAAAGCCCGACCTCGGCAGAAGATAGAGAAAGAATGAAAGGCATTCCCTATGCCTCAGCCATAGGTTCTACAAAGTATGCCATGCTGTGTACCAAACCTGTTGTGTACCTTACCATGAGTTTGGCAAGGAGGTACAAAAGTGATCCAGGAGTAGATCACTGGACAGCGGTCAAAATTATCCTTAGTTACTAGATAACTAAGGAAATGTTTTCTCGATTATGGAGGTGATAAAGAGTTCGTCGTAAAGAGTTACACCGATGCAAGCTTTACACTAATCCAGATGACTCTAAGTATCAATCTGGATGCATATTAGAAGTGGGAGCAATTAGCTAGAGTAGCTCCATGCAGAGCATTGTAGACATAGAAATTTGCGAAATATATACGGATCTGAATGTGTCAGACCCGTCGACCAAACTTCTCTCACAAGCAAAACATGATCACACCTTACTACTCTTGGGTGTTAATCACATAGTGATGTGAACTAGATTATTGACTCTAGTAAACCCTTTGGGTATTGGTCACATGGTGATGTGAACTATGGGTGTTATTCACATAACGATTTGAACTATCGGTATTAAATCACATGGAGATGTGAACTAGATTATTGACTCTAGTGCAAGTGGGAGACTGAAGGAAATATGCCCTAGAGGCAATAACAAAGTTATTATTTATTTCCTTATATCATGATAAATGTTTATTATTCATGCTAGAATTGTATTAACCGGAAACTTAGTACATGTGTGAATACATAGACAAAACAGAGTGTCCCTAGTATGCCTCTACTAGACTAGCTCATAGATCAAAGATGGTTATGTTTCCTAGCCATAGACATGAGTCTTCATTTGATCAACCGGATCACATCATTAGGAGAATGATGTGATGGAGAAGACCCATCCGTTAGCTTAGCACTATGATCGTTTAGTTTTACTGCAAATGCTTTCTTCATGACTTATGCATGTTCCTATGACTATGAGATTATGCAACTCCCGAATACCGGAGGAACACCTTGTGTGCTATCAAACGTCACAACTTAACTGGGTGATTATAAAGATGCTCTACAGGTGTCTCCGAATGTGTTCGTGGCGTTGGCATAGATCAAGAATAGGATTTGTCACTCCGAGTGTCGGAGAGGTATCTCTGGGCCCTCTCGGTAATACACATCATAATAAGCCTTGCAAGCAAATGACTAATGATTTAGTCACGAGATGATGTATTACGGAACGAGTAAAGAGACTTGCCGGTAACGAGATTAACTAGGTATGGTGATATCGACGATCGAATCTCGGACAAGTAACATACCGATGACAAAAGGAACAACGTATGTTGTTATGCGGTTTGACCGATAAAGATCTTCGTAGAATATGTAGGAGCCAATATGAGCATCCAGGTTCCGTTATTGGTTATTGACCGGAGATGAGTCTCGATCATGTCTACATAGTTCTCGAACCCGTAGGGTCCGCACGCTTAACGTTTTATGACGATCGGTATTATGAGTTTATGTGTTTTGATGTACCGAAGGTAGTTCGGAGTCCCGGATGAGATCGGGGACATGACCAGGAGTCTCGAAATGGTCGAGACGTAAAGATCGATATATTGGACGACTATATTCGGACATCGGAAAGGTTCCGAGTGATTCGGGTATTTTTCGGAGTACCGGAGAGTTACGGGAATTCACCGGGGAGTATATGGGCCTTATTGGGCTTTAAGGGAAAGGGAGAGAGGAGTCTGCGCCCTTCCCATGGCTTGGTCCGAATTGGACTAGGGAGAGGGGTTGCGCCCCCTCCTTCCTTCTCTTCTGTTTCCCTTTCCTTCTCTCCTACTCCTACTACTTGGAAGGGCTCCTAGTTCTACTAGGAAAGGGGGAATCCTACTCCCGGTGGGAGTAGGACTCCCCTAGGGCGCGCCATAGAGAGGGCCGGCCCTCCCTCTCCTCCACTCCTTTATATACGGGGGTAGAGGCACCCCATAGACACACAAGTTGATCAGTTGATCTCTCCCAACCGTGTGCGGTGCCCCCCTCCACAGTAACACACCTCGGTCATATCGTTACAGCGCTTAGGCGAAGCCCTGCGACGGTAACTTCATCATATCCGTCACCACGCCGTCGTGCTGACGAAACTCTCCCGTGAAGCTCAACTGGATCAAGAGCTCGTGGGACGTCATCAAGCTGAACGTGTGCTGAACGTGTGCTGAACGCGGAGGTGCCGTACGTTCGGTACTTGATTGGTTGGATCGCGAAGAAGTTCGACTACATCAACCGCATCACTAGACTCTTCCGCTTCTGGTCTACGAGGGTACGTAGACACACTCTCCCCTCTCGTTGCTATGCATCTAGTAGATAGATCTTCCATGATCATAGGTTTTTTTTTTGAAATACTACGTTCCCCAATAGGTAGGCGGTGTGATCCCTAGGTAGATCCCTTGTCTCAATGGGGGGAATGGTTGCGTGCATCCCCTGGCAGATCTTCGTCTGGCACACATGAGAAAAAGCAAGTGGGGGGGTCGAGTACTGGTTTAAGCAAGGAAGGCACCATGTCTAGCGCGGGGGAATATGGTTCAAAAGGTTTTGGAACAGTCCGAGACCTACCTACGCGCCGCCCACTGTACAGGGACTATACCCCCTCAGCTGACTCCCACACTGGTGGGACGATGCATAACAGGAGGGAGCAAGAGGAGGTCCAAAGCCCGAATAAAGTGTGCACTGGCACGGGGAGAGGGCATGAAAGGGACTTGCGACGGGACCTTGAAACAAAACGGGAGAAAGATATGCGTAATGAGCTAAAACAAAAGGTTAGGGAGGGCATTATATCCCCAAAGAAACATTCTGACTACAAGGGGAAAATGCAGGAGTATGGGGAGAGGACAAGCATGGGAAGTCGAAGGAGACCAGGGTACTATGTGCGCAGGCCAAGACACGAGGAGGGGGAATCCCGACAGCGGGATGGTGATACGTCCAAAACGTATCTATAATTTCTTCTTGCTCCATGCCTCTTTTGGGTGATATTGCTATGTTATTTATACACTTCCATACACTTTTGATCATATTTGGACTAACCTATTAACTCAGTGCACCCCAGTGCCAGTTTCTGTTTTTGGCTGTTTTTGTATTTCAGGTATTCCCATTACGAGAACTGCCAGAAAAATCCCGGAAAAATTATATAAAAAATCAGCGTTCCAGAAGCTTCCCGGCACCCGAAGTACAGCCGGAGGGGGGCCACCAGGGCTCCAGGCGCCCTGGTGGCGCGGCCCCCCTCCTGGCCGCGCCGGGGGGCGCCTGGGCCCCCCAGGCCTCGTCTGATGCCCCCCTTTGGCATATATTTATACCGTCTCCCGAAACCCTCGAGACGGGAACCCTTTTTCGCGATCTCATCTCTGTTCCGCCGCCGCCGCGCTTCCAAGATCGGGAGCACCAGGAGAACTCTTCCCGGCACCCTGCCGGAGGGGAGGATCACCACCGGGAGCTTCTCCACCACCATGGACGCCTCCCGGATGAGTTGTGAGTAGTCTCCCTTGGACCATGGGCCCATGACCAGTAGCTATGTGATGTTCTCCTCCCGTTCTTGTGCTTCACTAATTAGTCCTCGTGAGCTGCCCTACATGATCGAGGCACATATGTAATCCTTATGCTGTTGCTATGATGAGTTTGCTGGGATCCGATGGATTGTGAGATTATGTTCAGATTGTGTTTGAGTAATATATTTGATTCACCTCTTTTATATTTATGTTCGTAAGTAATTCTTGCATGTTCTCCGTTGTTATTTACTGCTTTGGCCAAGTAGTAGGTAGTGACTCCAAGAGGGAACGTTATGCTTGATTGTGGGTTCATGCCCCTCGATGACTAGCTTGAGTGACAGAAACATGAGTCTAGGGGATGTGCTGTTGCCACAAGGGGGAAAACAACGGTGCTTGTGCCCGCGGGTGCAAGGATTGTTTACTTTATGCAAAGTTCTTTTAATGCAGTTGTCTGTTGCTTTGAGTTTACACTATGGGTGGGACTCGCAACTTAATACCAGCGAGATGTTCTGGATAGATATCTCAAGGTGGATGATTAGTAGTAGATGCAAATGGATTTCGGTCTACTTGCCTTGGCGTACCGCCCATGCTTTGAACCTCTACCTTTCTTGCAACTTAGTCAGCATTGGTTTGCGCACATGGTCCTGTCAATTGCCCAGCTGTAATTCGTTTACCTCACATAGCTGTTTTATCGTCTTTTGGGAGAGAGACATCACTAGTGAACATCATGAGACTCCGGTCCATATTACCATCATTGATCACATCCGCTATTTACTTTCCGATTTTACTTACTATTGCAATTATATCTATCACTATTATCACTTGTGTTTGATCCTTTGTAAACTACAAGGCTGATGTCTACACACGCTTCTACTCTTGTAGACTATGTTGGGCCTCCAAGCGCAGAGGTTTGTAGGACAGCAGCAAATTTCCCTTAAGTGAGTAACCCAAGGTTTATCGAACTCAGGGAAGTAGAGGTTGAAGATGGTCTCTCTCAAGCAACCCTGCAACTAAGATACAAGAAGTCTCTTGTGTCCCCAACACACCTAATACAACTAGGAGTTGTATAGGTGCACTAGTTCGGCGAAGAGATGGTAAAATATGGATGATAGGAGTGGCAAAGCAAAGTAATATAAATCTGTAATAAAAAGTGCAGCAAGCAAACAAGTGGTAAACGTGAGCACAAATGGTATAGCAATGGTGGAAACAAGGCCTAGGGTTCATACTTTCACTAGTGGCAACTCCCAACAACATTAACATAATCGAATCACATGATATTTCCCATAAAACATGCAAAGGGGACACACTCGGAGGTCATTCCTTCGTGGTCAAGAGAGGACGAGAATTATGTAGGGCTACAAAAGCACACCTCAAAGTTTGTAGTTCTCAATCTAAGGATTTCCCAATGTCACCGCGGCCATCCAAAGAGAGTCCCACAATCACCACAACATATCTAAAGGATAGTCAAAGACAAGCACCAAGAGACTCTCAATCTTCAATCAACACACAAGAGAGGAAATCACTCATGAAAATATTTTTCTAATCCATGTCCAATAGACCGTTGTCACCTTGGTCTCGGGGATTATACTAGATAAAGACAAGTGAGTACATCAATCCAATACATAGAGGATGGGGAAATATCACGGGATCACCCTAGATTAACATAGCCTATGATCACAACGAAGATCACATCATGGGAGAGAGAATTGACCACATAGCTACTGGTAAGAACCTCAGCCCCGAGGAGGAACTACTCCCGCATCATGGAGAGAGGAAGCAACGTCGATGGAGATGAATCCGGGGGCACTTCCCCGTCCCGGCAGGGTGCCGGCGCAGGAGTTCTGGTCCCCCGAAGCTTGATGGCGATGGCGGCGGAGATCGGAATCGCGTCTGGAGAAAAGGGGTCTGGAATCAGGGTTTCCTCGACGGATCTTAAATATATGCCAAAGGGGGTCGCCAGAAGAGGTCAGGGGGGCCCAGGCGCCCCCCCGGTGCGGCCCAGGGGGGCACGCCGCCAGGGCGCCTGGGGCCCTGGTGCCCCCCCCCCCCGGCTGTACTTCGGGCGCAAGGTAGGTTCTGGAACGCTGATTTTTTATATAATTTTTCTGGATTTTTCCTGACAGTTCTCGTAATGTGAAAACCTGAAATACAAAAACAGCCGAAAACAGAAACTGGCACTGGGGTGCACTGGATTAGTAGGTTAGTCCAAATATGATCAAAAGTGTATGGAAGTGTATAAATATCATAGCAATATCACCCAAAAGTGGCATGGAGCAAGCAGAAATTATAGATACGTTTTGGACGTATCAACATCCCCAAGCTTAATTCCTGCTCGTCCTCGAGTAGGTAAATGATAACAAGAATAATTTCTGTGGTGACATGCTATTAACCATATAGGACTTT